>OY282558.1:236478862-237127124 GCA_958295665.1 Tipula vernalis | reverse complement strand
ATTATGTATTTTTATACTAACCAAAAATCCATACTTCATTAAATTATATATGTATATCGCTAAATTATATTAATTCGTCTAGTATAGTGACCATACTGAAAATTTAAAAAATTAAAACAATTCATGTTATTTATTAAACTATGTACAGGTCCTACATTTCAATTTTGTAAATTATATAAGTATGCATAATTGTTTGTATGAAATGTAATTGGTAAGTTTGTAGGTTTTTCCCTAAACAGATAATTTATTGTAGTAGCCAAAATAATGATCGTATCTTGTATATGATTTTAAATTTTACTTTCGAAAGTACCAAGAAATTAAACGAATTAGTCTGTGTCCGAATAAAACTTCAAATTATACGAATTATGACCAACAGCTTTACGACATAGCTTATGCGGCTACATGCATTATTTAAGGTTAAGCGTGATTTACACGTTCCAACAATGTTTCCCAACAAAAAATGAAGAGATTAGTATATCGCGAATTCCATTTGAAAGACAAGAACAAATATATAAACAAACAAAATTTTGTTGGACTTTTTTTTTCTTTTTTTTTCAACTTTGTTTCCATAAAAAAATTTTTTGACTATAAAATATACTCGACCCGAGTATATTTTATGGAAACAAACAACAACAAACACATTAAAAATGGCGATTTATAAAATTTGTATAGCGCTTTATTTTTATTTTTTTAAATTTTTATTTAAAAATTAAAATTTACGTTGGAACAATTTCCATTTTAGCCTAGAAAAGTCGTAATTTTGATAAATAAAGTGGTATCGCTGCGGCATTCGTCAAAAATTACATTGTCGATTTTATACCGCCAAAAAATTATAGCATGCCCGACATTTTTGTTTTATTTTTTTATAAATCTTTGTTTAAAAATGGAAGTTTACTTTCGAAAAGCTTTATTTTAGCCAGAAAAGTTGTAATTTTGAAACATAAAGTTTATTATCGCCCTATTCGACATCGTAGATTTTATACCGCCACAAAGTTATAGCACGACCGACATTTTCGTTTTATACTTTTCTCTTTTTATCGCATGTAAATATTTTCTATTGCGTGTAGCTCTAAGTCTCAACAAAAAAAAAAGTTGGAAAAACATTGTTGGAACGTGTAAATCACGCTTTAAACAAAATTTTATTAAAAAAAACACTCTTTAATAAGTTTTATTTATTATTCTCTCTCTCTCTCTCTCTCTCTCTCTCTCTCTCTCTCTCTCTCTCTCTCTCTCTCTCTCTCTCTCTTACTGACGGTAAGTAATAAAACAAAAAAGGAATAAGGTTGATATTTTTGTTATGTGCTCTTTGTTCCACACAATTATAAAACAAAACCAAAAAAGAAAAGATGAAATAAATTTACATGTGCGTTGTCAATAGAAAAGTCTATGAAAATTGTGATCATCGGCACAAATAATGTTATATCAACGAATATTATTTAGATTACAGCTTAAAAACGAATTCTATGTCAGTGCAAAAGTGGTTTTGTGCATTGAATTGAAAGTGATTTTGTGTAAAAAAAAACTGATAAATTAATAATTATAAAAACACGATTTTTAATAGATTAGTGTACGTGTATTGTTAAAATTGCTGTGCTACATTTAAACAATATTTATAAATAATTACTCAGTGCTTGGTAAGTGAAATTTTTAGTATCATTGGAAAATAAGTGAAATTACGTTGAATAAATTATTTTACTTAACCTAACTTTCTCACAACGATGTCTGTGTACCCCATTTCATCAAATGACTGTGTTATAATTACCAGTTATCATTAGAATTTTACAAAATATGAGAAAATGTTTATTAATTCGTTTATTATTAGATTTGGTAAAAAAATATTCAATTTGATTACCAATTTTAGATTAATGGTAAATGGTAATTATTAAATTTGTTGTTCGATGAAATGGAGCGCTGGTACATGTTATATCTAAATTATGTATTTTATTTCTATGCTTAGATTAATAAAGTTGCCGTAATTAAAAAGTAGTTAAATCGTTCAAAAAATATTAAATAAAGTGCTTCTTTTAGACTGTCTAAGTTTATAGAATGTCTAACCGGCTAATTTATAAACACGTTAACCCTCGAACTTATAAACGAAGAGTTCGCGCCATTTTTATTCAATATTTGAAAAATGATGATGGACCTACCGAATCCATTCTTAATGGTTTTTGTGAAACACCTGTATCCGTCGAAAATATAAATTCCAATGAAATAAATGTTAGCACTGCACATAACGAATTATTAATACAACCGGGTAGTTCTTTTGTACCAAATAATCGACTTCCATCGAATGACAATAGTGTTTCATATTTCGGTAGTGATGTGCTGGAAACTTGTATTGTAAAGGACCAGGCTAATGATCTTAATACGCCGGTATTTTCTTTGACAGAAAACTTACAGCAATGGGCCATTGAATATAAAATATCACATTGTGCTCTCAACGATTTATTAAAATTATTAAAATATAATGGACATCCAGACCTTCCGCTTGATTCTCGCACTATCCTCAAAACTTGTAATAGATGGCCTTCCTATTAGTAAGAGCTCTAAAAGTCAATTTTGGCCCATTTTAAGTCTTGTCCCTTGTGTAAGCAGAACACCATTTGTTATTGGCGTCTTTAATGGTAATTCAAAGCCTAAGGATTGTAATTTATATTTAAAAGATTTTGTAACAGAATTAAATGGGCTATTACAAACCGGTATATTAGTAAATGGTATGAATTATCAAATTAAAATTGCTGCTTTTGTATGTGATATACCGGCGAAAGCCTACATCACATTTACCAAAGGTCACAATGCTTATTTCGGTTGCGAATATTGCGAAGTCGAAGGTGATTATTGCCATCAGAATCACCGTATGGGATATCCAACTCGATCCGCCCTGTTAAGAACCGATTTTTCATTTAGAAATCGAAATCAAGAAGAACATCATACTGGTGTATCTCCTTTAGAGAAATTACCAATTGATATGATAAGATGCTTTCCCCAAGACTACATGCATGGAATTTGTCTGGGAGCCGTGAAAAAACTATTACAAGCTTGTTTAAGGATCGGTTTAATTTTAAAGCTAGGTTACCTGCTGCTCAATTAAGTTTGATATCTAAACGATTGTTAGAATACAAAACTACACAACCATGTTAATTCAATCGAAAATTTACGCCATTAGAGGATATTTCTTATTGGAAAGCAACCGAATTTCGCAGTTTTTTATTATATGCAGTACCATTTGCCCTTCATGGGATTGTTAATGCAACGGTGTATGAACATATGGTTTCCTTTCATTGCGCTACAATTTTACTACTAAATGAAAAATATTCAAAAAATTGGACTATAGCTAAACTTCTTCTCGAGTTTTTTGTGGAGCAGTATTCGGTAATTTATGGTGTCGACTCTATCTCCCACAATATTCATAATTTGATACACTTATACGATGAGGTAGTCCGCTTTGGTCCACTTGACAACTTTAGTGCTTTCAGTTTTGAAAGTAAACTTGGAGTTCGTAAAAGTTTGTTAAGATCTGGCTTCAAGCCACTAGAACAGTTGGCCAAACGTATTTCCGAACAAATCGAAGTTCCCAAAAAAGACGAGTTAGGTGTCAATGCAAGTAACAGCTTATTAAAGAAACCAATTATTAATACTGATAATTATAAAGAAATAGTTCTAAATGATTTTGTGTTAAACAATTTATTTGCTAATAAGTGATTTTTGTCTACCGAAAAAGACATAGTTGCTATGGAATATGCTACTACAAATGCTAGCAACGAAATACAAATATTCGGCAAAAAATTTAAAAATAAAAATGATTTTTACGAAAAACCTCTAAGATCGTCTCATCTTGATATTTATAAATCTAATTTAGAGTTTGATTCGTCGGATTGTTGGTTAGGTAAAAGTGTTCAATGTAAAATGTTTTCAATGAAATTATATAATGAAACATACGTATTTTGCCCTCTTATTCATTCCAACAACTAAACTTACTTAATATTAATTTGACTATCGTAGTTTAATCTTTATTTCTTATATACACCTATAAAATATTAAACATGTACTGCGTGGTGGAGACGATTGAGGACGAGGAAAAAAATTGCTTGGCGGTTCCGAAATGTTGCGTAGTAAATATGCAGCTGTTCTACCCTCTACACAGTAAAGAAGTATCGAGAGCTAGAAAAAAATGTATTTCACCACAGAAGGATTGGCTGGTGATGCCGTGTAGGATACTACGAGATAATATTGGTAATTAAAATTTCGTTAGGGTTATATTTGATTCTTATAAATAATTGTTTATTGATATATGTATTCATTTTTGCAGATTCACTTATAAACGCGCTAGAGCAGGAGCGGGAATCCACACTCCTTACTTATAGTGAAAGTGAAAGTGGGAATACGCATAAGAAGAAAAATCAAAAACTTCCAGATGTCAAAGCTCTATTCCAGAATCAAGACATACTTTTACCGAATAATCAAGGTAAATGTTATGTCTGTTTAAACCAACAATCTAATAGGGGGCAATGCCATGAATTCGAGGCAAAATTAAGAAACCCTAAAGGAACTATCTTATGCAATTTACGTTTAATATTTCTTTAATGTTTAGTTAAAGAAATATTAAACTTTAACGAAAATTGCATGGGAAAATAACAACACAATACAAAATTTCATTTAACCTTTATAAAACACCTTTGCGAGTATACTCCTTTTCTTGTCGAGCTCACATAATTTATATTGACGGTACAGTTGTTGTTTTTTTTTCTAAAAAAATCGGTCCTATTAACAATTTTCTGTGCAGAAAATAACATTTATACTGAAAGTAAAATTGCTGTAGCTTTTCAATATAAATTTTGTTTCAGTAAATGAATTTCCGTTTAGATTTCATAATTCTATCCCTCAAATCGGCACAAAATATCATTAACTTATACAAAATTGATTGAAAATCAAAATCAAATGTAGGGGCAATATAAATTTTAAATTAATTTGTTTCTCTACAAGGAAAAGTTTAAAACGGGCTGGAATTAACTGTAGAATTGCGGTTTTCTAGTTAGATCCAAATAATAAAACTACTTGCTTGGTTATTTAAAAAATTAACAGTTTGTTGGTCAAAATAACTCGAATCGATTTTCCATACAAATCGATTGATTTATATGAGGTCCAAGAAATAAGAAAATTTTGTTTTGTTCGATTCGCAAAGAAACAAAATTTTAATGCTTATTTAGAACATCATCGATAAGATTGCATGAATTGAATTGTAATATAATTAATCTTTTCAATCAGTAGATAATAATATTGACGAAGTCACCAAATCAGCAAGGGCAGAGGCAATTAGTCGTAATGTTGTGCCACGTGAAATGAGCAACTTTAGTTACAATGGTATTAAAAAATAAAGTTTATGTTCCAACCTAACTTTCAAAAATAATTAATTTCTAATAAAATGTACATTCAGATAGTCATCCGGAACCTGCTGAAAACTATAATCACAGTAACAGTCGGAATATTGAAGTACCATCGCCTCCCTACAGCGATAATGTAGAAAACCGAAAGCAACATGGGGATATTTTGGAATTGCGCAGTTCAACAAATGGATATTCGTATCCTGGATCTACACAATTTACAAATGGCAAGCAAAAATAAAAATCCTAATATTATACGTTTTACATAAACTAATTTTATTTATTTTTGATTTTGATTATAATATTTGTTCAGACGAAAATTTATTAAACTGCAAAATAGACCGACTCTCAGAAACGCTTACAGGCAAAATCAATCAAATAATAAAAAATCAGGCCGATTTAAAAGCGACCCTTGACATCATAATCGGAAAAATTCCTACTATACAACTAAACAAAGATTCCCACAGCAAACCCGATATTGAACTTCCAATTAGCACCATAAACGAGTTGGAGAATATCGAGTGGAAATTAAAATCGAATCTGAATTTAAAAAATCAAATGGTTAGTTTGGACTAGATGCTTTTCTAGCTTGCGAGTAACATTCCTTACAAAATTTAGTGCAGACTTTTCTGACGAGATAGTTAATATTAAAATTGTATAATTCTTGAGTGGAAATGAACCGCTCATCATTTAAAAAGATTGTAAGACGGTGTGCCTAACCGAACCTTTAACTTTCTCGCCCTAAAATTATACGTATTCAATTTCGTAAGGCTTTTTACTGACTGCTGGTCCAAATTTAAATAATTTTTTTAATTTATATGTTTTTTGTTGTTTATATTCAAAATTTACTTGTTAATTTCTATCAACTTAATTTTACAGACCAATTGGAAAGCTGTTTATTTTTAAAAATTGGCCGGGTTTTCGATTTTTTTCAAGATCTTTAGTCACTATTTATTACACAAATAATGCTTACAAAAATTCGCAACAAAAATTACTTGCAAATTATTTTTTTGAAGGAATATTGTTTTTTTTTTGATAATTTCTGTTGTCATTAATTTTGTATTAAATAACGACTGGTGAACAATCCGTTTTAAAATTTCGGCCAAAAAGTTTTCAATTGGTCAATAATTTTATAGACACCAAATAACATATGTACAATTCGTGGTCTTAGTTTAGTGTAGCAGTTTAATTTAAACGATCTTACTATAAGTGTTCACGTGGGGCGTACCATTGCAAATCGCCCATAGCATAACTTTTGGCGAAAACTTTATCAACTTCGTAATCACCTTCCACTATTTTTTCATTTTTAATGTTATTTCCCAACAAAACTTGAAAAAATGTCTTATGACAATATTGATTAATAAAATAATTAATAATAAATTAGTACGGTATGAACAAAATCAATGTCAATGTAAATGTCAAATCTAGTATACTACACTACTAAGGTATTTACGTGGATCGTATTTCAGAACCAGAGATTTCAGATTAAGTTATGTTGTAGTTTTGTTGGTGATTCGCGTGGTGTTTTTTGAAATCCTTTACACTACTCTGCTCCACGTGAACAAGATAATAAAGATTAATGTAGTTATAAAGTAAAAAGAAACCAAATAAATTATATTAAGATTAAATATTCTATAGCTTAAAATAAAATATATAGAAAATCTAGACCTACGTTCATTTGTATGTGTGTATGTCGTAGAAACAAAAAATAGTTTTACACAAATGCTTAGAATTTCGTTATATTTTATTTCATAGAATAATTTAGTTTTAAATAATTTACTTACAAAATAATCATGATTTAATTAATTATAATATATTTTTTTGGTATCTTACTAGATTTCATACATGTCAACGTTCGGTGGACCAAATCCTAACGGATGTGCCCGTAACATAATGAAGAATCTAGTATTGGACTCCGTCCTCGTATTGTACTCTTGGGGTGGTACAAATATAAAAAAGCTTGTCCTTCCGTTATTCGAAGTTCAAAATGTATTAATGATGGCCGTGAAAAAAAAATTTTATGATTTTACTAACCACGACACCAAAACTTTTTTAAAAGATTACATAAAATCTTCAAGTACCAGATTAAACAGAGCTGCGGAAAAAAATATAAAAATTTAAATTTCATTTTTTTTCACGGCCATCATTAATACATTTTTATAAATATACAAATAATGCAATAATCTCCCCTATTATGATCGACAATCGACACGACTCTGTGTTGCCTTTTCCTTTTTCGTATTGTTTTTATCAAATGAAAAAACGAAATCGCAATACAGAGTTGTGTCGATTGTCGATCGACTCTCAAATGATAATAGGGGTGAATATTAACAATAATGTATTACTTTTTACGTAAAGATTTAGGGTGTCAAGAATTTAGCTGCTGCTGCGCAGTTTCAGTAGCACAAAAAATAGAAAAGCAGGCGGAATGCAAAAAAAGTCGGCATTTATCATTTTACTATTTTTATAATTTCCTGCGATTACGAATAATTAAGAAATATCGTGTTTTTTAGTCTGCCCTACTTTGGCTGCAAAACTAAATTTTTCACCAACTTGCATTACATACTGCACAGAGGCTGATTTCTTAACCGCAGCTCTTAATACAGTAATACATAACAATATATGTAAAATAATTTTGAAATTATTTGAAATAAATAAATTATCATTTATAAAATAAATGCGGTGAAACGCAATGTAACCTACTCGTAACACTGTGTGGATAGTTTTTATTATGTAACAAAATCAGTAATATACGAGTACATATAAGTTCCTAACACCACATATTGTTAAATATACTTTCACACAGACTTACCTTTAACTTTTGGGCAATAAATGTTTAATATTTTAATATTTAGCTTTAATTTCTCGTATACAAACATAAATTTTAATTCGACTGGTACGTGTTGTAGCAGGCAAACGGAATTAAAAAAAAATTATAAATTTGCACAACACTTAAATATTAATTGTCCACTTTATGAATCACTTTTCACTCACAAAAAAAATTGTTTTAAACGCAATTGTTTGTTTTATTTGTAAATTCATTAATAATAAGATATAATAAAAAAGTAATAAAATAAATTTATTTTTCCATTGTATTTTGTATGTATATAATTTTCAATTTTTGATACAAAAACAAAATGGCTTAATTTTATAGAAATATATATAATAATTTGTTTTACCAGTAAAATTATCCAAATTTGTTGTTACCCGTGCAGATGACTCGAACAAAAGAGAACGAATCTTTGTTTTTTGACGTACAAGAAAACTCATTTTCATTATGTAAAGCGCGAAAATTAAAATGGTGGTGAATAATATTATTGAGCAAATATTTGATCGATACAATGTGAGCTCAATTATTGTTATTCTATCGATAATGTTGACAGGTACAATTATACTAGCAATAACATTGCAAAGTGCAGTGTTAAGTTTTCCATGTAAGTATATAAATTTTAATTATTTAATTTATGTTTTTTTAAAAATGAATTAACAACAAATTGTTTAGGTTTTTAGGCGTAAACAGTACGCACGAAATCACAAATTATTCTATTTTTCATATGTTACCGTTAACAAATTTTTTGTTTCGATTAACATACTATTATATTAGGACAGATCATATGCAGTTATTATATTTGTTTTAAAGTCAATATCATAATATGGTTAAGAAGATCACAACATGATTAAAATTATCCTAGTTACATATGATTATTCCAATCATATTGCTAAAATGATTGGGTTTATTAATTGTATGTTATATTTAATCATATTTTGGTAACAACAATGCAAATGTCGGCTTGATATTTGCAATCATATTATGATAAAGTTCATAAAAAATATTTTTTCCTCAGTGTACACTTTGCTAAATAACACCAATCTCAGTTGATTAATATATATGTAGTCTTATTTTTACGTAACGAAAAACACACCAGTTCTAATTCCATCAAACAAGTTTTTTATTAACCGATCGGTTTTGATCATTGGTATGATCATTGACGAGGTATCGGTTGCCGGTTTGCAACTTTGATTAGAAATGGTGTGTTTTTTGTTACTCAAAAATAAAACCTCGAACTTAATGTGATCCTACGATCAAAATACCGCTAATAATTGTACAGCGAGTAGTAGTAGTAGTATTTACATAAACAGCTTTCGGATCATATACGATTTTGTATTGACGGTCGTATTAGCAATATCTACGATTTGATCCCAATTATGATTTCTCTACAAAAAAAAAAAAAATATAAACTTGAAATGAAAGTAAAATTCAACTGGAATTTGGTTATAGATAATAAACAGGTTTATATTTCATTTAAACAAACCTTTATTATCCCCGCGGTGAACCAAAAATAAGCTTTCTCAATCTCAACAAAAAAAAACTGAATATCCCCCAATAAAATATTGGCGAGGTTTTTATACAATTTTTCTGCTGATTGACCATCAAAGAAAAATTATTTTCCACATCGATCAATCAACCGAAAAACGCATTCTTTATTGGTAAGCTAATATTCGGCACGTTTTCGTTGCATGTGAAAACACATGAACTGCCCAAATTGCAGAAAAAAAAACAAAAAATTTGAATTCAACTCTGTTTCATATAGCCGCAGATGAATAAACCCAAAAAGAAAATTATTGTACACCCGCTGTTAATCTAACAAATTTTGTGCTTAGGTTGTAAGGCTAAGCGTTTGCTTGATTAGCGAAATTATCTAATTAAATTACCGCTGGTGGGGTTTAATTAGGTGGAGAATTAGAAACTACATTTTGGTGATTAAATTTATTCTGTCTTATTTTTAATAAATTTCGAGTTAAAATACATTTTTAGAAACTGCTTAATAGTATGTTTTTATAATGCGGTTTGTTTATAATGTTGTGGATATTGTTACATTTTAACTATTTTGCATATTTGACAAATTGTATGTATGCATACTTCCGTTATTAATATTTCGCTTTATGCAACCTATGCGATTGCTCTGGAAACAATTTATTTGTTTATTACTTAAAATCCAATTAAATTGTACTCATGTTCAGTCACAAGATTAAACATACTGCGGGGCCAACAAATTCATGGACCTTGGCCGTGGAATCGGTCGTTGTGGTGGAGTGATGCCTCTGGATGCATGTTGTCATTTTTTCCTGCGTTGAAAAAGATATACCAGAGTAATGATTATGCCGGCACCCATTAATGTATATGTTAGCATGTAATGATGAATATGATGTCCGAACTGTGTGGTATATCGATGACCTCCGGTAGTTTCGCTTTGTTGATTTCTTGTAGAATGATAGATTTTTCTGGTTCTGCCAAATCGTTTGTAATGTTGTCGCCCTTTTCAATTGATAGACATTTTGCTGGGGTATCCATTGGTTGGGATGTTGGTTTTTCAGTGCCATAGTGAAGTTTGATTGACGCGATTACCGAAGAGTTGATCCGATGTGATTTTTCTTCAATGGCTGTTAACTAAAACTCATCATGTTTTAAAATACATTTCGGGTGTAGTGATAGAATTCCTAATTTATTTAAAATCATCGTGTTTACCTCCCGATTGCATATTAGGTGGACGGTTTGGGGTATGCTCACTGCGAAAGTCCACTAGTTGGTACCTATCTGAGTCCAGTAGGTTTGATGGTTTACCGTTCTTGTGATACAGTTTGCGAGATTCTGACTTACGTGCTTCAGCAGATTAACTTCACATTGTGTCTGCTTCATTGTGCATGATGTGCATTTGCCAATTCTCGTATAGCGGTATGGGAATTATGTCATCTGTACAAGGAATAGAATGTTGTTTGCTGTCACTCTTGTGTGGACGATCGTTTTTATTCTCCCCCTCAGGAATTTGCATCGTTGCTGGAACGTGCTCGTGAATTCGTACGATTTCCTCTTTCAATTGTTGTGGGGTCAGCAAGGGTGGATGGAAATGGCCACGATGAGAGCTGAGGGTGACGTCGATAACGATTCTCTGCTTCTTTGCTATTCGCCTCATGACCAACATTATTTGAATCGTGAAGGTTGTGATGGTCTGCACTCTGTTGTAATGATCACTTTCTGCGGATACCTTGTCAATTTTTGTCTAGATACGCGTACTGTTTGGCAATAGCACGAAAATTCTTGTCGGTTAGTTCCTTCTCATGTTTAAATATGTTTGTGGTTGCATCTATGATCGATGATTGGTTCTTGATGAATTCTAATATATTTTTTTTTTGCTTTGGTTTCTGCCTGTTCAAGCTGCAGTTCTATGTGGGAGGCATCTCTTTTTGGTTCATGATGCAAAAACGTCACCACGTATGTACCCAATTATATTCCCAATGTCCCGCTTTCTTAGTGCATGTTCTTTGTTAGTTGAGGTAAGTAGATTATTTAGTGAGGTAATCTCTTGCACTTGTTCATTCAGTTGTTGTACTATTACATCACACATTTTCAACCGGTTATCTGATTGCCATCCCTTTTAGCAGCCCTCATCCAAATATTTGATATAGTGTTCTAACGATCTGATATCTTCCCAATGTCCGGTTAAATTATAATTTATGATGAATTTCCACTGTAACGCCATTAAGTTTACAGTTCCGGAGTTGTGAAAATAAATTCCTGCATTAGATGGCAATGGCTCTATTGTGGTTGACGATGTGACAGGAGTAAAAATCACTTGCACCATTCCGAGTATAAATAATTTCAGAAGTGAAGTTGTTTCTTTCTTGAATACTATTTTGATGTGGTTTACTCTTTGTTGTTTGACTTCTCGATGAGGTTGAACACGTAACGGAGTTGTTGGTTGTGGTTGTTGGTTGACTTATGCTTGTGGCTTTGTGAGGACAATCTCGTTGTCAGATTCTGTGGGTAGTGATGATAATTTGTGAATTGGCCTTTTAACGAAAACCCCTTTCGGGCCTGGAAGTGAAACCACTCGAATTTATAATCCTAACGTCTTTACTGCTTCATCGTCAAATGTAATGGGTTCGGATGCTCTCGAGTCTGGATCGACACCTTCTATGAGTTGAGGATGATTAGAAGTCTATTTTCTCAGATTAAACTTTCCGGTTCGTAGCAAGCTGATCAGTTGATTTTGTGCCACCTGAGCATCCTCCAGGTTGTTACTTAAAGCTAATAAGTCATCTACGTAAAAATCGCTCCTAATTATTTTTGCTGCAATTGGGAAGTTTTTCTCTTCATCGGCCGCCAGCTGTTGCAGTGTCTTGATGGCCAGAAATGGGGCAGATGCCATCCCAAACGTTACTGTTGTTAGCTGATGTAAATTTATCGTTTGGTTGGGGGATGTTCTCCATAATATTTTTTTGGAACTGTTGATCATCGGGATGTACTTTTATTTCTCGGTACCTTTGTTCTATGTCCGCTGTAAATGCTATCTTTTATTTTCTCCATCGTAGTAGAATTGACATCAGATCCTCTTCTTATTTGGGGCCCACGAGTTGTATTTCATTTAAGCTAATATTGTTGCTCGTTTTTGCCGATGCGTCGAATACTACTCTAAATTTGGTTGTAGTACTAGTAGTTTTGATCACTGCATGGTGAGGAATGTAATATTCGTTGTTGTTATGTTCCTTACTCTCAATCAAATGCCCCTGATTGTAGTATCCTTGTATGCACGCCCGATAATCTTTAGAAAATTCACTGGCCCACAATCGCCGTTCTAGTTGAATAAATCTAGCCAAGGCTCTCTGCTTGGATGAACCGAGCCATGGTATGCTTTGTTTAAAAGGAAGTCGTACTATGTAACGACCATTTGTGCCTCGTCGGTAATTCTGCTGGTAATGTTCTTCACACAGCTTTTCTTCTTCTGTATAAAGTTTCTTGGGTTGCATTTCTTCTATTTCCTAAAATTTCTTTAATTGGTTGTCGATGTCTGTCAAAGTGATCAATGACTCGATCTTGGATATCTTGTTGGTTGAGGTATTTCCGAATATAATCCAACCTAGCTCTGTCTATTGTGCGATTGGTTCACCTTGAGTTCCTTTTACATCCTGGTCCATCAAAATACTTGGATAGTAATCGGCACCCAATAAGATGTTGATATTGTTCGGTTGATTATAGTTCGAATCGGCCCATATTAGGTTATTAAAATGACTCCACTTTCTACTGTCGAAATGTTGTTCAGGCAGGGACCGCGTTATTTTCGGCAATATCAATGCTTCCATTTTCATGGAGAAACTTGATGAAAATCGGGCTGCTACGCGAAAGCTAACTATTCTTGTGGCGGTTGTAATTTCGATCTCGTTTATGCCACCAATCTCCACGTGAGTTTTCTTGGTAGGTTGCTTTATTTGCTTAGATGCCTCCTCGGTGATAAATGAAATTTGTGACCCGGGATCTATTAGCATTCGTAGAAGCATTGATTGTTGTCTGCCAGCCTGCATTTGGATCATTTCCGTGGCTAACAATATGGTTGCTCATATTGGTTCACTAGATGATTTATTATTGTATGTTTTTCGTTCGCCTCATTTTTTGTGGTGTCTTTATTTTTGGTGGTGAGCATTTTACGTTAATTATTAGTATGTAGTAATGTGTTGTGAGTTCCCTTACATACCAACCATCGGATAGATGGTGAGCAATGATTTTAGATCGCTCTAAAGTAGATATTCCATTTAATTTCTTACTGTCCTTCACACATGTCTTTTTTGTTTGTGTGTGACATTTATTAACCCTTGCTTTTTGTGGAGCGGGAGTTCCAGGAATGCGAATTATTGGTTTTGGTTTAGTTGCCTCTAATGCTTGGAATCGTCGTTCTAGAAAACTGTTGAAGTTCTCTATTGTTGGAATTTCTTTAGGATCCATAATAGAAATCTCAAATAATCGTGATGTCTCATTGTCTAATTTTTTCATGATTATTGGAATTATGATGTAATTCCAAGATACTGTGAGGATGCCTAAGTTTTTGATTGCATATATGTTTTTGGTTAGTAAGTCATGTAACGACTTTATTGTTGTTGCTGATTCGGAGTGAATTACAGGAGAGTTCAGCTTCGCATTGACATGATTGGACTGGAGAGTGTCGGAGGACCGCTCCTTTTCCGATCATTGTTATCTTTAATTTGAAATGGAATTGACTTCTCCAAGAAGTCCAATCAACATAAACAGGAAGAAAACCAACTGAGATACTTTTAGAACTATTCTGGGTATTTCACTACCAGTTCCAGTGCCAAAACCTCCAAAAACCGCGCAAGAACTCGATGGCTTGGTAAACGAGTTGTCCAGCGGTATGAATGAAGCGATACTGGGCTCTAGTCTCCTTAGCAGACCTAGGGGTAAATTTTGGTTATCCTAGTGGTCCTAGGAGATTTAGTTAACACGTTGAAAATGCAAAAAACTCTTCAAAACAGGACGGAAAACAAAATCCGCTATAGACCGGGACTCCTATTAATATTATTATTATTATTAAATGGTCATGTGGGCGATAAGCCACTTCGCACTGCGACCTAAAACGTCTATTGTGCTGTACCCTGCTTAATTATCCTCCCAGTCAATATTCAGATTCTTAACGAACTTGATAATACTGCCAGTCGGTACGTGATACTTACTATTTGGGCTTATTGTTCTACCTGCTAGACGTTTACTACAGCATGTAGTAAACGTTTCGCTGGAAAGACGGTAGCATCCAAGTATCCAAGAACATCGATAGGGTTGTCCCACTCCCGTATATTTATTCCTCTTCCATTTGATTTTACCCTTACGAGTTGCTGAGAATTGCAAATCGCCTGTAGGTCACCAGATTTACTGCAGGAAGGCTAAATAAAACTGGAGGATGCCCGGTATCCAGAGTCTGTATACTTTGGACTGATTAACCTATCAACCATTCATCCATCGGCATATACTGTTCCACCTTAGATTAGGGTTTCTTGTCAAGTGCCAAATTGTCAAAAAGAGCCAAATGGCCTTAGATACCAGTGGATGCCACGAGGGGGGCAGCACGTACACTTGCGAATTGTGAACAGGTTACCCCCCTGCAATCCCAGAGACCTTAGACCGATTAGCTTGTCTTCCTTCCTTTTTAAAATACTGGAAAGGCAAATAGATACACATATTAGAGGCACGATTGCTATCTAAATCTCAACATGCCTGTAGCAAGAGATCTGTATACACTTCTCTTCTTTCTCTTATATATTTCATTGAAAAATGTTTCGAGTATAGAGACTACGCAATGGTAACCTTCTTAGACAATTAGGGGGCCTTTAACAAAGTGCTTCCGGCGATCTATAAATCGGGCACTTTCAGATCTGGAAGTGGATGAATCATTCAAGCACTGGGTATATCAAATGCTAAGAGGGAGGATCATAGATGCCAGTTTGTGGGAATCTTCCGTCAGAAGATTTGCAAGCAGAGGTAAGCCGCTGAGTGACGTCCCTCCCCCCCCCTTGGAACTTGGTCATAATTGACCTATTGCTGAGACTGGATGACCATGGCTTCAAGTTGATTGCATATGCGGGTGATGTTGCTAGTTGTGTCCGTGGCAAATATCCAGGTACCTTTTGTGTGCTTATGCAAAATGCCCTGGGTATTCTTGGGGCCAATGGCTGTGAGTTGAATGTGAACCTACCCAAAAACCGAATTGGTTCCCTTCTCTAGGAAATATAAGCTTCCTAATATCGATCTTTCCACTTTAAATACATTAAGCTTGACTTTTACAGATGAAGCGAAGATTCTGGGTCTCGTTTTGGATAGCAAATTAAATTGGAAATCTTATATCCTGGAACGAGTAAAGAAAGCTGCGGTAGCGCTATACTTTTGAAGAAACGTAATTGGGAAAGGATGGGTACTGGAGCTCCGCATCATACATTGGCTTTATACCGCAGTAGTCAGACCTATACTCTTTTATGGAGTAATAATCTGGTGGCCTGCTCTGGACAAAACTGTCAACCAAAAGCTGTTGACAAAAGTTCAGAGAACAATCTTTCTGTGGATCAGTGGTGCACCGAGGAACACATCCACTCAGGCACTGGAAACTTTGCTATTTATTACTCCTCTAGATATCTCTACATATCTAAAAGATATATCTTGTTAAACAGTTGGCAGCGTTTACTACCATATGACTGAAATCAATCTTAATGTGGACCTGCAACCATACAGGGCACTCGTTTATTTTCTGGAACAAACAAGTTCTCAAGACCATGGACTATACTGTCCCGTCAATATCTTTTGACCCAAAGTTCCGGACTAGGATCCTATCCAGGAAAAATTGGATAATGGGTGCAGTTTTTAAACAAGAAGTTATAAACTTCCTTCCTAATTATTCAAAATGGGACGGGAAAGTTGGGGTTACTTCTGTTAAATCTCTCCTTCCATCTCCTCGACTACTGTAGCATTTTTGAAGCGAAGTAACTCTTAAAAAGAAAGTCGTAGAATGATTGTTGTATAAAGTAATATCGGTCTGTGATATTCGCATATATACCAACAGTCATGCTGTCATTAAAGCGCTTCAATCACACCTCCTCACGTCAAAAGTAGTCCAGAACTGTCTCTCATCTCTTAACGAGTTGACAGATCAGTTCAACATCCACATTTTATGGGTGCCAGGACATTTCATAAGTACAGGGAATATAAACGCCAATGAACTGGCTCGACGTGATACAACGAACCACTTTACAGAAAGCAGAAAGCCTATTGAAATGACTCTTGCGGTATACAAACTGCTGCTTTACGAAAAAGCTAGCAAGATGACGAATGACAGATGGCCAAATATCACCTCATACGTAATAACTTGGCAGGTCTCATCCAAACAGCTGCTCTCACTTCAAAGAAGTCAGATCAGTGTGGTTGTTCGAGTGATAACGGAGCCCTGTCTCAGAGAAAGGCACGCGAGTAGACTTGGTTTCTTCTCACATGAGTACTGTCGTAGTTGCGAGGACGAAGAGGAGAAAGAGACTGTACTACATCTTCCTTGCACCTTCCCTCGTCTGGCACGAAACAGACTAAAGTATCTAGGGCACCTCTCTTCAAGGACCTGACGGACCTCTGTAAAATGGACGTCAAGAGTATCCAGCGCTTTGTTAACAGCTCAAAATGGTTCCAATTAGTTGAAGGAAACAATTATTCGTGGTATGGCTATGGATCATTTTTGTGTCTATGCCCGGTCTTAGTGGACCGCCACCTAAACCTAACATAATACCAATAATAGCCTTCTTGTATATTGTTGTAAAAGATATGTAGTAAACTTTTATGTTAACGTTTTATAATATTTTTGCTTTTTCCGTTACATAACTTGATGCTAAAAAGCATCATTTTTAGAATGGATTCCTATGGAAATCAGTGAAAAGTTACACCACTAAAAAAGCTTCTAAAAAATATGTCACGATGATTATGGCTCTATACGCTAGAAGGTTCTGGTAGTATTCTACTTTTAAATTAGTATTCTTTCTCTGATCAAAATTTTGTTCATTATTTATTATTAAAAATACGATTAATAATCACACCTATTATGATTATCAAGTCGATTGACAATCGACACGACTCTGTGTTGCATTTTCCTTTCTTCATTTGATATTAACAGTATGAAAAACGAAAAGGAAACACAGAGTCGTGTCGAGTATCGATCGTCTCGACAATCATAATAGGGGTGAATATCACGTTCTTTTTCATCAACTCTGCCTGTAAGTTTGGATTTAATCTTGTGACCAATATTTGTATTCAAATTCTTATTTATCTTTAGTCAACAAACGTCGATTCCTTCTAAAAAAGGAAACTTGTCTCTGGAACCCCTTTTGAATTAGTATCGTATATTAAATGGAAAAGTTTATAAAACCGTAACTCAAAATCAATCCTTTCACAAGTCACTACATTTAGGTTATAAAAAAAATTGCAACAATGTAAAAAAACCTTTTCCATCATTTTGTCATCCATACAAAATAGAGCAAATCAAAGCTGTTACATACAAAAAAAGCTTTCTAAAAGCTTATTATTATTATTATTTTTTTTTTTAATCAAAAAAATAAATCCTTTATAATATTTTGCTTCCATTTTTCAGCTATTCACAATTTGGTATACCTCTTGTTGGTTTTTCAGTTTGCAGAATATTTTTGAGATGGAAAGGCAACAGAAAAAAAAATATATTAGAAAAGCTCGTGAACAAAATCTTTAAATAGTAAATATTATTTTCTTCTGTAAAATATAATCCCAACACTAATAAAAATGAAAAAAAAAAAAAAAAATGTAAAATAAGATTAAAAGATAGAAATTGGGAAATAAAAGATTATCTGGTTATTCTAGATATTCAATAATCCTTTTCAATCATAAAACGCGTTCAACACAAAGCTTAACATGGAAACTTTAACATCTGATGTGGCGGAAGGGAAATTGAAACTGAATAACATTTGATTATTGATACGGCTTTATGTATTGTAAACGAATTATTTCGATAAAATATTTTCTTTAAGTATGTGTGCGCTATACTACTGGAAAGTGTTAACTTTTATGTGAAATAACATATGTGTGTGTGTGTGTGTGTGTAAATAAATGAATATTTATCCTCAAACCGCTTGTTATTATTTGTTACGAACATTAAAAAAAAAAACAAGCGTTTATTTGCTAAACTTCAACAAGAAGATCTACCCATATTATACCATATATTGTTCTGAGAAAATAAACTTTAAGAGACTGATACGATTTTTAGAAAATTATATTGTGGCTTCTATTTTTTTTGTTTGTTGTTTTATTTAATTTTCTCGGAAATGATTAATTTTTGTGGTGAAATTATTTTATCTTGCCATTGGGCAGTAACACTATTCTAATAACATACATTAATGTAGAAAATAACTTTATGGTTTATCCAAATTAATTAGGTTACACGTTTTCTTTTTTTCTCATCATTTGCGGAATAGGAGTAGACATTTTGTACTATAAATACTGTTATCGTCTAGTGAATTAAGGTGCCCTAAAATAATATTTATTGATGCAGCTAAATATGTATGTAATTTATATAAGCTAAACTTGAAGATGACGCAAATAAAATGTTAAAAGTTATGTTTTTTATTCGCTCCCGATAGCTGCTATCGAGAGTCGTCATTTTTCTATGCGTAAATTTAAATTTGACGCGCTATTTACTGGTAAAGTAAACTTATTTAATATCAAACTATCATTTTTAATTCAATTGTTTAGCGAAAAATTGATATAAAAAATATTTGGCTCTACCTATTTATACGGAGCGCTATCGGGAGCCAATTTTTATATGACGACTCTCGATAGCAGCTATCCGGAGCGGATAAAAAAACGCAGCTAAAGTTTTGAGTTTTTGAACAAGCAGAAATCCAATTTGCTTGCTTTTGTCTTTTTAGCTAACCGAGTCTTTCTGATTAGTTCATAATCCTTTGTCGTTCCTTTTTCTTTGTCAGTCGGTACTGTGACATTATACATTTTTTGTGATTGTTTTTTCAAATACAACCCAGAAAAACGCCTTTAGTGCATGTTCTTCAACTTTTGCTTTATGCTCAACTTTGAATAAACAACTTTTTATGTTAAACATCTGGGATTTTTACTTTATTAATTTTTTTCTTGAATATTAATTAATTCATGTAAGATCTAATAAGCTACCGGTGATTAGACCATTTTAAGTGTGTTTCAAATAACACGAGAAGTATATATTAGTATTTACGAACAGTAATTCAACGAAACCGACTAATAGACAGAATTCTATTTATTTAATTATATGATTTTAATATGTTCCGAAGATTGTAAGAGAATTCAATCCAGTTTCGAACTGATGAGCTTATGATTAAGAAAAAATCAATCTGCTAATCACGCCGCGGCGACTGGACTGATTATACCACAATTTACATTCTATATATTCAGAATGTGCTGTGCGTTAAGTACTGTGCTGTGCGTTAAGAAGAAAAATTGTAAGAGAATTCTTCTGTATTAGTACGATTCGCTAGTACTTAACGCACAGCACATTCTGTATATATAGAATGTAAATTGTGGTATAATTAGTCCAGTCGCCGCGGCCTGACGAGAAGATTGATTTTTTATAATCATAGGCTCATCAGTTCGAAACGGGATTGAATTCTCTTACAATCTTCGGAACATATTTAAATCATCTGGGATTTCTTATCCCCATTTTCAAAACTATAGTTTTCCAAAAGAAAATATTTGGCTACGCTAGTAAATTTACTAGAGTTGAGCATACTACACAATCTAGTAAAAACATTTTACTAGATTTCTGATAATAACAAATTCAAGTAAATTTGACTAGAAATATCAATAAATTACGCGAACTTCAGTAAATAATCCTGTTGTTATTCATAACAAGAATTTTGGTCAAAATGTCGGATAAACCATACTTCTATAAGGTTTTAGCAAAATTGAATGATATTGTTGAAGTGAAACTATGTGATTTCTGTTAATTTTACCATTTCAACTAGTTTAACAAAATAACGACGCAATCCCATTATTTAGAACGGAATTCAGATAAATAGGTGTTCCGACTAGATTTATCAGTGAAAGTACTAGATTCCTTTGAGTTTTTACATTTCATATTTATTGTAAAGTTCGGTGTATAATTTTGACACTCTGGCTGATGGATGGCGTTACACCTTTTATTTTATAAAAATACACCCCTATGGAATTATGTGTATGCATTTTTTCGGTCTTTTCAGTTCGTCCAAAGCTCTAGTCTCCAATATTATAGGATTCACCATCGATTATTAAATGGTAAGTTCCCTGGTATATGGTAAGTTTCCCTGTGAATGCTTCTAATTTTTTCCGTGGTCCAATTTTGATTTTCATTTCTGGAAAATCTGCGTTATTAAGACTTAAGAAGGCTTGTTCATCAATTTGCTGATTTGAAGTTATTAAATTAAATATGCATTAAAAATATAGGCATTTATTTACTTTCACTAAAAATTCAACCAAAAAAATACAAATTCTTTTTCGTTTTGAAAAAGAGCAAATTGTATTGAAGCTAGATATATGTATATTTCCATTTGTGCCATACTGAGTGGTCCATTTAAGCGGTCCCGTATCAACAGGCTCATAGTCGTGTTATTGACAATGTTAATAGTTGACAAGATGGGGAAATTGTCCTAGCTTTCATTTTCGTTGTATTTGAATCCAAGTTAAATAAGCTACTTTATAGTGGTTTTAGGTTATTTATTGGGGATTAATGGTATTGTTTTATTGGAATGTATTTGCTAGAATTATTCTCAAATGTTAACCATATCGACAGTGTTTTAAAATTATTTAACGTTTTGGCATTTATAACTGGGAATCGCGGCAATTATCTATTTCAAATGCGTTTAATTCTTCGGAAAACTTAATTATGTTTAAAAAGTTTCCAAAAAATAAAATTTCGGTTTTTAATTGAACTATTTCTACAATATGAAAATACTTAGGATATACATAAAGAGATTTCATCTATTAACTATATTATATAATTATTTTTATAGTCAATTCCATTGATTTTTACGTACAAAATTTTAGAAACATCGTCAATATTTGAGTACAAATATATTAAGTTTGCTTTAGAGAAGCGTCTATCTATAGTTACAATTTTATAAGATATTATTTCATCATCGAAACCAGAATAATTGGTTTGAAATATTGTTGCTTTGTAAAATAGCCTGTCGACTTGCAATGCTTTTGGGTACATTAATAAAATTTTGGCTTAACGCTATTTGTTTTATAATTGCTAGATGCTTAGCTTCAAACCTCAGGCAAGAATACTGAACAAGTGGACCTTTCTTCAAAATACTATCTGGGTAATGCAAAATCTGATGATGTTGATGATGTGCTTTTTTCCAAGATTGCTTTTGATGATGAAATGAGAAACAGCAATGCTCTTAAAAGAATCCATGTCCGTAAGGCTTTCTATTCTTATTTTTTGCCTCTGTGGGACCGACCGTACTTGAATAAATTAATTTTTTCATTTATATATTCAACAGTGAAACACCCTTTTTCTATTATAAAATAATGATGTAGTAGTTTAATTGCCATGGGAACTATTCCTTCTAGTAAATCATGCATAACGTCGAAGATCATGTTTTCTGCCGACTAAAAATGATTAAAAGTATTCAAGCAAGAAATTTCTTTTAGACCGAAATCTTTTGGAATATTAAACTTGTCAGATATGTTTTTCAGAGGCTGATCATTTAAATAAATGGTTCTTAAGGGAAACTTTGCCATTTTTAAGCTTTGACCCTGAGATTTATCAATCATGCAACTTCTACAAAAATGTATGCAAAAAGGGCTCAAAAAGCCAATAATAACTTGAGCGCCTAATGTATCGCCAGTGAAGACTACTAATGAGCCTCGAATTGTATATGATTCCATTAAGCGATTCTAACAGATTATGTTCATGCATAAATTGTCTTAAAATGGGTGCAAACCCACATTTTTGTATGTCTATAGAATAAGCTATTGCCAGTATATGTAAAATTTTGGATGCTGTAGTAAAACATTCGAAGTGTGTGAGTGCCTGATTTAGAACCAATAGGGTTCGCTACTTCAATATCACCATAATATAAAACAATTCGCCATGCTTTAGGATGCACCTTAAAGAGCTTGTGTGTTTCAAATGTTTTGATATTCATGACGAAACAGTATTTTCAGGTTTCCGTATTTTTTCTGTGTCAATTAGGGCATCCGATTTCTTGTCCAAGAAAGTTTTAATGGTCCTTCTTCCAAAGGATAAACCATGAATGCCAGGGTAGCGTCAACAAACAAAAGAGTGAGATTCCTCTTACACAATACTTCTACTGCAAGTTTGACTGGTAAAATCATAGTTAGAAAGCGTTAATTCTATATTCTAGAAACGCTCGTCTCGGTAAAGCTGATAGTTGATTTGACTGCGGTTGGAGCTTTTAAGATGCAATTTCTTAATTTATAAAACCACTCCATCATAAAAATTAAGCCATTCCATCTTGTTTTTGGTTCTAAGATTACAGATAGTTTTTTGCCGAATTCAGTTTAACGTAAGAGTTTAGACTAACATTTTTGGTCGGTGATCATCGAAACAACTTTCCAATATTTCTAATTTCATTAATTAATGGAGCAAAATTATTGGAACGTCATTTTTGTTGTTGTTGAGCTACACGGTTAGATTGTTCCAACACTTACAAAATAAAAATTAATATATTGCGTTACACTTCCTGAACTTTTCTTTGTTTATAAATTTTCATGAGTTTATAAAAAATTTGACTTTATACGATTCCTATAAGAATTCTTACTTTAATTACAATTCAATTAATATTGGGCGAATAATCAATAAAAATGTAAATCCCGAAATATCGGTATTGATCGCTCAATTTATTTTCTTAAATTAGGATTTTTTATAATTTTATTTAATGTTTCCAGTAAGGGAAGGTATTGAAACGTTTCCCTAATGTTTTTTTTTTTTTAGTTTCTACTCCATTTGTTAACCTAATTTCAATTCGAGATCCTAAACAAACACTTTGGGCTTTACAATCTCAATTTCCTGATCTATTATTTTATGTTGTTTATACAATGAATTACAATTTTTAAAAATATTCTGAATATTGTTTATCTCATCTTCAATATTTCTTTGATCAATTTGTGAAATATTTAAAGATTGTCTTAAAATCTGATGAAGATATATGTTTATCTCTGTATGTATTTCATCAAAACTTTTCAGAATGAAATATAAGGTGTCATTTTTGATGTTAAAATAACACTTATTTTGATCTATTCGACAGTTTATATATTTTTGCAGAGTGTTTGTAGTATGATTTGGCTCATATGAACCATCATTTGTTAACTCATTTAACTTGTCGGCTTCTATCGTATTTGTACATGCAATTTCTGACATCAGTAAGTGGAGTAATATCATCTTTGATTTGACAACCGAAATGCTTATTTAATAAATGTCTTCGATAGATACGAAAAGAAGTAAAAATTAAACCACAGTCACATTCATTGCAAATAAAATCTGAATAACCCCGTGAATCGAGATTATGATCAAAATTTGAAACGACAGCGTTTTATCTTCGCCGTGAATATTTTCGCCTAATAATGCTTGAGATCCGGCTCTACGGATCATAAATAATTGCGTCACTTAATCAATTGAGGTAATATACTTACAATTTACTATGAATGTTTGGTTCGTTTGTAAATTTTGTACTTCTCAAAAACACGCGGTGTGTTAACCTCAATTCCAACTAAGTAGCCAAATGGTTTTCGTGTCCGTGTTAATTTCCAAGTTTCAACAGATTTCGGTGGTTGGTTTAATCGTGTCCAGGTATAGTGTGCGTAGTAAAAATATTCGTGGCGGTATGCGGATGTCCAGGTATGCTCAGGTAAGTAAAAATCACGTTTCTTTGAATATTAAATTTTATTCGCTTTTGTTTTTTTTTTGTTTTTTGATGTTTTCAGGTTGACTACAATTTACACAAGTGAAGAGTTTTTCCTTTTTTTATTTACAAATTTGCTCAACTACTATCATGACATCTGGTTTTAAACATTTTAAACATAATATTAGTACTACATTTGTTTGAGTTTATCGCAATAATCTAGTACCTACTTTTGGTGTCTATTTTCGATCTGTCAAAAATTTCACAGTATGTAAATAAACAATTTCTTGATCGGAAAAACTCTTAAAGGTAATATTATACAAATCGAATTATTAATAAATTTATACATATTAGTAATTACTTAATTAAACAACTTTGAACATATTTCAGCTAAAAAACTTAACAATTGTGGATTTGATGTGCCCCGGTGGATCAGCTGTTCAGATAAGTGCAATTTGCTTTGCTGTTGATTTTAATGATTCTTTGTCTTCTCTTTTCTTTATTTTAGGCTTCGTCGCTGAACATACTCCCCCCGTTAACGAGTCTATCGTTAAGCTACGGGTAGTTTGCATATGGTGGTAATTGGCCTTTTGAACGTTGTTGATGCTGTTTTCACCGTAACGACTCGTACCAGTTTATCGTTACCAGGATGTATGATTTGAATTCTTGCCATTGGCCAACAGGTTGTAGGCAAATTTTTATCCTTTAGAATGACTAAGTCTCCTACCTTGATGTTCTCCTGTTCATGGCGCCATTTGTATCGCTGATTTAAGTTGTTCAAATACTCAAGTTGAAACCTCTTCCAGAACAGAGTTGCTCGCCGTCGAATCTCATCGTAAATCTTAACCTTGGGTTTGTTGATGTCATCATTCAATGAAACAGGTTCAGGGATCGTGGTCATTGGTTGTCCGATCAAGAAATGACCCGGAGTTAATGCCTCGTAGCTTTCGTCATCGGCTGAAAAGGCACACAGTGGTCGTGAATTCAAAATGGCTTCGATACAACATAGCATAGTTGTCATCTCTTCGAAGGTCAAGTTGATGTTTACTGTGGCTTTTATGAGATGACTTTTCACACTTTTCACTGCCGCCTCCCAAATTCCACCAAAATGGGGAGCCGATGGAGGGATGAATTGCCAGTCAATATTGTTGTGCGCAAAAAAAGTTCCAATAATTCTCTTATAGTCTTCTGACTGGGTAAGTGTTCTGACCTCATCGCCGTATGAATATGAATTGAGCTGCTTCTGGTATGATCGCAATTGCCTATGGGCACCTATGAAATTAGTGCCATTATCGCTGAATATTGCAGTTGGTAGCCCTCTTCTTGCGCAAAATCGTTTAAACGTGTTTAGAAACGCTGTTGTTGATAGTTCACTGACGACTTCGATGTGAATTGCTTTAGTCACTAGGCAAATGAAGACTGCAATGTAGCCCTTGACAATCTGTGCACCTCTCGTTCGTCTGGACAATAATGACACTGGTCCAGCGTAGTCTACACCTACTCGTGAAAATGGTCTGCTGGGATTCACACGCTCCTCTGGTAAATTACCCATCATTTGTTGTGATACAGTTGGTTTGACTCTTGCACATAGAACGCAATTCCGCACTTCTTTACGTATCGTTCCACGACCGTTTAGAACCCAATAGTTTAACCGCACTAAATGAGACGTTAAAGACGGACCGGGGTGAAAATATTTTTGGTGGATATGTTGAATTATCATTATAGTAAGCGGATGACTAGCTGATAAAATGACTGGGTGCTTACTATTGTAACTACATGTTGCATTCTGAAGTCGTCCTCCAACTCGCATAACGCCCTTGCTGTCAAGAAATGGTGCTAAGGACGCCAATCTACTACCCTTGCTAACATGAAATAATTTGATAAGCTGTCTAACGTCTTCAGGAAACTGCTCTTGTTGTATGGCCTTTAATAGAGTTTCAGTGGCGTCGTTTAATTCTGTATTTGTTAGGTATGGTGTGTTTGTTTCCCGAATGGTTTTCCTTAATTTGTTCGCAAATCTCAGGATGTACCCAAAAATTCTAATTAGTTTTGGGAAGGAGGATGTTTTACTTAATAGTTCTGCTACTATATCGCTACTTAGTAGTGATTGATGTACTACAATCTTTGGTTTCTTTCTCTCGTTATTTACGACTTCTGCAATCTGTGCGCTTGGATGTTGCTTTGGCCATTCGTCTTGTACGTTTAGCCAGCTTGGACCATGCCACCATTCATCAGTGGTCAATAAGGTAGATGGCAACACTCCTCGTGATGCGACATCCGCGGGGTTGCGTTGAGATGGAACGTAATGCCAATATTCCCGTGGAATTTTTTCGTGAATGTACGCGACCCGATTTCCAACAAACGTCTTCCACTTGGAGGGGTGATCAGACAGCCAGGCGAGCACAATGGTTGAGTCTGTCCACGCATGTATTGTTGGCTGAAGGTTTCCAAACACCTCTGTTGATAGCATTGTCAGTATTCTCGATAGAAGTTGCGCGCCGCATAATTCTAGTCGCGGTATGCTAACCCTTTTGATTGGTGCGACCTTGGTTTTAGCAGTTACTAGTTGAACAGATGAAACCCCATTGATGTCGGTGGATCTGCAGTACACTACCGCTGCATAAGCTCGTTCACTAGCGTCAGAGAACCCATGCAATTCGACTCTATGACCTTGTGTAACTCTTCTAGGTATGTTTACCTTCTGAAACTGTATGAATTCACTTCTTATCCTTAACCAGGTTTTTGCTATGTCGTCAGGGACAGAGTCATCCCAGCTTAAATTTTGAAGCCATAGACTTTGGAACAGTGTTTTCAGCAGTATTGTTGATGGTGACAACCACCCTAATGGATCAAAGATCCTGGACGATTCCGATAGTATGACTCGTTTACTGATGATAGTTTGGTCTGAATGAGGAACAGCTTTAAATGAAAATATGTCTTCAGCGGGTGTCCATTGTACTCCAAGAATTTTAATGGACTCATCGGGTTCAAATCTTAGGTTGTCCTCATTTAGGTTTTGTGAATTCAGTTCGCTGATGTTTGATCGCCACTTCCTCAAGTTGAACCCAGCTGCTGCAAGAATGGTTTTGAGGTCAGACTTGATTTTTGCTGCTTCATCTATGGTTTGAGCTCCTGTCAGGAGGTCATCAACGTAAAAATCACCCTTGATTATTTTGCTTAAATGGGGTTGAGTTTCTTCGCATTCTATCGCCATCTGATATAATGCTCTTGTAGCTAGAAATGGTGCAGCCGCGGTTCCATATGTCACTGTAAGCAATTGATAATCTTGGATGGGCAACTTAGGATGCTCACGCCAGAATATTCTTTGATAGTTTGTATCCTGATTGGCAATCCATATCTGGCGATACATTTTTTCTATATCACCACAGATGACCACAGGATGGATACGGAATCTCAGTAGTATGTTGTATAATGTTGGCTGAATTGTTGCACCTACCAACATTTTGTCATTCAGAGATACGCCGGTGTTTGTTTTAGCCGACCCATCAAACACTACTCTTACCTTTGTCGTTATACTGGAGGTTTTAATAACCGCATGATGAGGCAAGTAGTATATCTTATTTTGGCTTGGTTGTTGATCTTCGGACGAAATAGCTTTCATGTGGCCAAGCTGTACGTATTCCCTCATGAATTTGATGTATTCTTCTTTTAGCTCCTTGTTCTTGGATAATCTCGCCTCTAGCGACAGAAATCTGCGCAGTGCTGATCTACGAGAATCTCCAAGCTCCAGTAGAGGATCTTCTTTAAACGGCAGCTGCACTATGAATCTTCCATCTGAGCATCGTGATACGGTTTTCTGGAACAGTTCCTCGCATTTTACTTCTTCTGGAGTATTGGGTATTTTCTCCGGAATATCTTCGATTTCCCAAAAAGCTCGCAGGCTCTGATCAATATCAACTGTTAGATGCATATTTAAGGTGCTAGCACTGGCTGTTTTATACTGATTTGAATTAGTTTTAGATTCTAATTTACCTGCCACCACCCATCCAAATATGGTTTTGATTGCAGTCAGATCTTCTGTTCCGATCTTGATTCTTTCTCCGACAACTATGTCAAAACATTTATCAGCACCTATGATGATGTCTATATCGTTTGGTTTGTTGAATGATGGATCTGCTAACTTAACCCCTTGAATCCCTTCCCACCCGGTTGTTGGTAACTCGCATGAAGGAAATGCTGAAGGTAGTTTGTCCAAAATTAAGGCATCAAGTTCGATTCGACTGCTCTCATCACTTGTTGATTGCAGAGTAAATTTTGTTGCGCCTTTCGTGTGTACATTAGACGTAGCCAGTCCAGATAGCAGGAATCTTGCAGCATTTCGTGGTGTTTGTATTTTCTTCCAACAGGCCTCAGTGATAAAAGATGCTTGTGAACCAGAGTCCAACAAGATCCGAGCAGTATGTTTTGTATTCCATTTATCCTTGATGTGTACTACGGCAGTTGGTAAAATCGACTGAAAATTGTTTCCAATATGTAGGTTGACAACCATTGGCTCATCTGCTGTTGTGGTACATTCGACAGTACTTTCGATGTTAGTCTGGAGTAATTTTACGTTGTTAGATGGTTCCCTCTGAATATCTTGATGGAGCAATGTATGATGGCGTCGTCGGCAAATATAGCACAGTCCCTTCGCCTTGCACTTGTCTGCTTTGTGTGATTTGCCCAAACAATTAAAACACAACGTTTTGCTTGACACAAATAATCTGCGGTCTGACGTTGATAAGTTATTGAATTGATCACATTTCATCAGCGGATGATCCCTTTCGCAAAGGGCGCACGAATTGGGAAGTGGTTCAAACGTGGCTACGTTTACTATTCTTTTTGCACCAAGCCCTTTTGTGAGTTGACATGCTTCCAAGGTGTTGTACTCAGTGTTCAAAAACGACAAAAATTGGTCAATCGTTGGAGCCTCCATCTCGTTTGAATATTTGGCCCATGTGTGCTTGGATTCACTATCCAGTCTTTGGAATAAAATATATATTATCCACGGGTCGCGCGTAAGAGCCCTTTCGCCTAGTCCATTAAGACCTCTGATGACTTCATCGACCGAATCATGCATGTCTCTCAGGCTATTTGCATTTGAATGACTAATCAATGGTTGGTCCATGACCCTTTTGATGAGATCATTCACAATTAGCTTCTGCTTATTATATCTTTCACAAACCCTTTTCCAGGTTTCGGAATAGTTAGAGTCGGTAATAGCTATGTGCTTAATTAATGCTGCGGCGTCCCCTTGCAGTAAGCCTTTCAGGTACTGTAGTTTCTGCGCATCGGTCACGGAATTGTTATTATGCACGGTTGCCTCAAACAGGTCTTTGAATGAAGGGAAATCCGAATACTTTCCTGAGAATGACGGTATGTTCAATCGAGGTAATTTAATTCCCTCTGGCTTCGTTAAGCTGCGATCTGATGACTCTTGTAGAAAGGATCGTTGTCCTTCAACTAATTTGCTTATGGCATCTGTTAGTAGCACCTGTGTGGATGACTCTCTGCGACCAACACGTGCACGGAGTTGTGCCTTTGCCCGAAGATACCGATCTTCAAAGTCATCTATGTCAGAGGTTTGGTTCTCGTAGCACAATAATTTGTCCTCTATTTCTCGGAATTCGATATATGTACGTTCGAGCATTTCAATTCGAACACTACAGTCTTCAGACGTCTCTGGATCTGGATCATCATTCAGCCATTTCTCCACCCGAGTAACTATCGCCTTACACTGGCCTCGTTTTCGCACTAATTCTTTTTCGTCGTTAGCCATCCTCTCGTTATATAACTTGTATTCGGATAATGTTTTTTTTTTTGATTGATTATAGCCTAGGATATTCGACTTCGACTTTTTTTTTTTTTTTTTTTTTTTTTTTTTTTTTTTTTTTTTTTTTTTTTTTTAGGCTTCGTCGCTGAACAATATATATATATATATATATATATATATATATATATATATATATATATATATATATATATATATATATATATATATATATATATATATATATATATATATATATATATATATATATATATATATATATATATATATATATATATATATATATATATATATATATATATATATATATATATATATATATATATATATATATATATATATATATATATATATATATATATATATATATATATATATATATATATATATATATATATATATATATATATATATATATATATATATATATATATATATATATATATATATATATATATATATATATATATATATATATATATATGTATATGTATATATGTATATATGTATATATATATATATATATATATATATATATATATATATATATATATATATATATATATATATATATATATATATATATATATATATATATATATATATATATATATATATATATATTTTATTATTATATGCTTTCTTTCAATCTCACTATACGAAAATGTATTTTTTTTGTACGACGAAAACATAACAAACAAAGGGATGGAAAGATGTTTAAATGGTGGATCTACAAAAAAGGGTTTTATTGATGTTTTCCATTCATCCAATCATAAATTACAACATTATGTATTTTGGTAATCCTTTTATTCTATATAATCCGCTCCTACGTGCGGCACGCAGTGCGACATGTTTGCTGATCCCGGCTCCTACATCCCCCGAAGCTCAAATCTAAAGCCCCTCGGAGGGCTAAGCGGGGAGGGGGGAGCGCAGCGACCTCCGGCGTGCCCATGAGAGTTATCGAAGCCGTTAGCCTCTACAATTCCAAGTTAAATTAGTTGATATCATTTTTCTTCAATTTATTTTCCTCAGAATAGAGAAAAAAATGTACGGGAAATTTTTATGCAAGATTTTATATTGCAATATTTTATAATTGCAACTTTTTGTAATTGCAATATTTTGTAATGCAAAATTTACATAAGTCAGTTTTCCTATGTCCCTTATTTTAAGTTGATTTTTTATATGAGCAGGCATTTATCTACATACATCAAGATGGTTCAGATTCAATTAATAAAAAACCAATAATTGTAATAATTACACACATTTTATTTAAAATTTTAATTCCAGAAGTTAGTTTCTCTTCTTGAGATATGTCTGAAAAAATATAATAAAAATTAAACTAAATTTAATGGAAGTGGTATAAATCAATAAAGAGCTATATAATTTCCAATGCCTTTAATGAAAGACGTTTCCTCTTTAGGCCGTCGACTGTTTCAGCTTTTCTTCTTTTTCTAGATATTTTTGTTATCTTTCTCTTATCCTTTCTTTTTCTAAATATATACTAAGCGAAATTGAATTAGCTCATTTTTTTGAAATAAAACTTTTGCATTAGGTTAAAAAAAATTTAGCAACATTTATTTTATTTACTCCCTACAAAACAGAAATTATAATTTTTTGAAAAAAAATGGCAACAGAATTAATTTCAGTACTTCAAATTTCATAAAAATATGCGAAATTGAATTAGCCTCAATTCATGGACCATAAAAATTATGCTTACATTAAGTTGAAATCTAAATTTATTGTATGGTTTAATATTTTGTATATCCACCTTGGTTCTTAATCACCTCGAATAATCTATCGGGCATGCTTAAAACTAATTTGTGAAGAATTTCTATTCGGATTTCAATACAAGCTTCTCTAATGCGATTTTTTAATTCAGTCACTGAACCAAACTGCTTCCCATTCTGATAAACTTCGCGAGAAAGAATACCCCATAAATGTTCAATAGGGTTCAAGTCCGGGCTGCAAGCTGGCCAGTCCATCACCTCAATATTCCGTTCACAAAACATTTTGTTGATTCTTTCGAATTGTGAATGGCTGCATTATCCTGTTGAAAGATATAATGGGCACCCATAAGATCTTCCGCGTGCTCAATTAGGCTGATTTCCAACATATCGGTGTAATCTTTTGATTTCATTCTTGAAGAAATCCAAGCAAGCGGAAGTTTTCCGTTATAGCAAAATCCACCCCAAACCATCAGCGAGCCCCCGCCAAAGTTCCTGCTTAAACGGATTTCTGTGTCTTGCCTAATGTCGTGCCAGTAATATTGGGAACCACCTGGACCATCCAAATTAAACTTTTTCTCATCGCTGAAGAGCACCGTTTTCCATTTTTCCTCCCAATTCATATGAGATCTTGCAAATAATAATCGGGCTGCTTTGTGACGCTCAGTTAAAGAGGGTTTTGCAACTCTTTTTCTCCAATCAGCTAACGGATTGCTGCGTAAAATTTGTTGTACTCGACGAACCGTAACTGGTAGCTGCATTTCTGCGCGGATTTGCGGAGCTGTCATATGTCTATCGACAGCATTATGAAAAATACGACGCTTACAGCGGTCGTTTATTTTTGGTTTAGCCCCACTTTCACCATACTTTCCGTAGGACTCCTTTAATTTAAGGTAGTTATTGATAATCTTTGGCGACCTGTACAGTTTGGCTGCACTTTGGCGGTTTGTTAGGCCTGAGTCCTTGTAGGCTTTAATGGCAATAATTTCTTCGCCCGTCAATCGTTTCCCCCGCCCCATTTTACAATCTTCTACAAAATAATTTTTATATTCAATAAAATCGATTCTTCACAAAATCTAACATGTACGGAAAATATAACTTCCTGATTTTCCCAATTATTTCAAAGTGACTTTTTTAATTTCGTTGTTGTTCGTTTAACAAATTATCTTTTTTTGTTTTATTTTCTAGAATAATCCTTTATGTTACAAATCGCTCTTTGTGTTTAAATTTCCAAGGCTAACTTATGTTTTTGTAAAAAAGAAAAATAATAATATTTGGAATTTGTCTAAGTATTGCTAAAAATCAATGTGAGGCTAATTCAGTTTCGCTGAGTGTATTTGTCCATGATGCAAATAGGTATGTATATAGAATAACCAAAACACATAATAAAACATTATTTGTTTATGATTATGTGCATGGTCACATCAATAAAACTCTTTTTTGAAGATCCACTCTTGAAAAATCTTTCCATCCCTTTGTTTTTTATGTATTCGTCGTGTAGAGCAAAATAATACATTTTCGTATAATAAGATTGAAAGAAAGCCGACCGATAATTAGGATGTTTTGTTCCAAAAGACAAATTCCACCAATTACTTTTTTTTTTCTAAAACAATAGTAATAAACTATATAATGGTCTAGAAATTAACATCGTTCGAAAAGAATGAATATTATCATCAGTTTAAAGAACAGGAGTAAATTGAATTTTTATGACATTTTATGACAAAATTCTTTTTCTTATTTATAATTTATTTACATTTGGTATGCATATTTGAAAAAATTAACCTTCTCATTTTGTTATTATATACGAGCGGTTATACTACAAAAGTAATACATATGTGTAAACCTACATATGTATATATTCCATTTAGATTGATATAATAAGACTTGGTTTTGGTGAAATACCTATTATGTACAAATATTTTTTCACTTGATCAAAAGGAACGCAAAATATAAACAAACTCAATTAATGCAATATTTTTGTCGATAGAATATCCAAAGATTAAATATAATAAAATGCATAAATTCATAAGAAATTAATTTATATTTGACAAAAAAAAATACCAAATATTCCTTAAAACAACAAATTTTAAAAATTATATTTCTAAAACCAAAACAAAAAAAAAATTTCGGCCCTTCGACCCATTCGGCCCTTTGACACTTTCGGCCCTTCGACACATTCGGCCCTTCGATATTCGGCCCTTCGACACATTCGGCCCTTCGACCCATTCGGCCCTTCGACATTCGGCCCTTCGACATTCGGCCCTTCGACATTCGGCCCTTTGAAATTCAGCCCTTCGTAGCCATTCCATATATATATATATATATATATATATATATATATATATATATATATATATATATATATATATATATATATATATATATATATATATATATATATATATATATATATATATATATATACATCTCGCGGTATTTACCTGTAGCTTGAGCCGGTAAAGGTAAGTTGGTCGTGGGTGTGTGGTGGGTTGTCTATGAACCTTGAGATACCGCAGGTCGGGATAAAAACGGATGATCATTGCGATCACAACAACAATTGGGGGAAGAATTAGAAATGTAGGAACTATCTACCGTGGTCAACAGAAAAACAACATCAAACGTCCAGTATGAATGGACACTAATTTTGGCCTACCTATGAGTGGCTGTGATTACCAAGAACAACGAGAAAAAAAAACAAATCGACAAACAAAAATAGTTTGATTAGTAAGTAGTGGATTAGAGGCTTCCGAGCGAGATCCTTGGATTGTTTATTTAGCCACGGAGAAATCGGATGAGGACTCCAAACAAGTATGGAGATACGAAACCTCAGAAAACGAATTTCCTAGCATAGATCAGTTTTTGGCATTTATATCTAGAAGAATGGAAGCTTTAGGAGATTCCGGATCTAAACGAGTTCTTAATGCACCCAAATTATCTCTGACGAGTAAGTCGTTTCACGTAACACAGCAACCTGCTTGGTCCGATATGCACCGATGAACATCGTGTAACAAATTTCGTAATATGCGGGTCGATGGCCGTCGAGATTAATGAAAACTCTAAATCGGTACTACAATTATTTATCGGATGAGGATGTTGTAAGCCAATGCAAGAACTCGAAAAGCTGTTTTAAGTCAATAATCCGCCAATCTCCACCAGCAAGAATGGGCTTGATTCTGGGTCGACTCATTCGTTTGTAACAGAAAAATGCGTTAGTTATCTGGGAATTCCTAGAAGTGAGGCTAGCATTACAATTAATACTTTGAATGGGTCACAGGCTGGACTGTCCAAGGGAGTATCCGATCTCAGAATAAGATCTTGTGTTGACCATGATTACAAAATTTCTACCCAGGCTTATATTATACCTATTATCTGCTCCAAAATTCCAACACATTCGATTGATGTCGGCAATTCTCATTTTAAATCCATTAATCCGCTGGCCGATCCCGGGTTTTATGCGCTCACTGATGGTAAAATAGAACATATTGAAGGTAGCCCTGTCGCTCGCAACACCCGTTTTGGTTGGGTCATCGGAGGAAATTTTAACCTGAAGGATCTGAATTTTATGCCTCACTAGACTGGCTCAAGATCAATGCATATCCAATAAAACAAAGGACAATCAGGATTATCAACTATTGAGAATTCAATCCAGCGATTTTAAAAAACTGAAGAGATTCTCAACCCTAACAGTCTCACCGATGACGAATGTACCTGCGTCAAATATTTCCATGATAATGTTTTGTATCAATATTATCGCATATCCCTACCGTTGCCATTTAAAACCTATCCACTAAATCTTGGTGATAGCTACTATCAAGCTTTTCGACGATATTTGTCTCTAGAAAAAAGGCTTCATTCGGATTTTCCACTTTAGGAAGCCTACGTAAGTTTTCTGCAAGAATACTTATCCTTAGGACATATGGAACCCATACCCGAACACGAGATTCTTGCAAATATTAATTGTGTACTTGATATCTTTACAAATGTTGTGTAGAACTTGGGCCGTCTGCCATTTAACCACAAAACTAAGCACATTGTAACATACATATTTGAATTTGGAAATGTTATTGTGTAGAGTTTTGGCCATCTGTACTAAGCAGTAAAAACTAAATCCAGTGTGTCAAAATCAAATTGCTTAGTCATTGTATAAAAATAAATACTTCTGTGTTTTACCAGCGATCAACGAGTGAACAACAAAAATTATAAATTTAAATTTAAATAATTCCAAAATAAATATACTTAAAAATTTGCTTAATATTGTTATTTGAAAGCTACCGAATTTTGTGCAAGTTTATTTGCTAATTGTACTTAGTTGTTGTTGTGTTTATTCGTCAAGTGTGGCCAAATATAATAAACTTCTGTGCAAAGCCAATCGCCGTTTTGTACAAATGGCACATAGCTAACGTGATTCTTTCACCCGCCTCTAGTGAAGATATTAGCTGACCCGCCATTGATTGGGCCCCTTTTAGTTAGTATTTGACATTCTAATACTATCCACTTAATTCTGTTTTCTCCTGTTTTTTTTTTAAATAAAATTTTTTTTTAAGTTAACTTGTTTATTATTCTAACTGAATACTTCCATGAGTTAAAAAAGAATGATCCCTTTCAGTGATTTTCGACCACTCTTTATACAAAATATTTGTCTCGAAAATCACTGAATTCTCCCACCATTGCCTTCTTGTAAAATAAAAGAAAACATTATTCTTTAATATTTACAACGTGACTTAGAAAAAACAATAAAAATTAAAATTTGTTTCCATTTTTAGTATGTACATGTATATTTTTGTTGCTATTAAAAAAATTCGATTCTTCCGGTGTTGATTTACCCCAGGTAGTGGTTTTTACTATTATGATTATTTTTTACTAGCTTGTTTTATTCGCCAAACGAAATGCACTTATGTACAGTTGTTTACATCAGTACATTTAATCAGACGAACAAAATAACAACTGAAATTGAACTCCCCAACACATTTTTTTGCATTTCATTCAGAAATGTGAAGTCGTTATCTTCAAGGTCGGGTTAGCATGTTTCTGTAAAAAATTATGAAGTAACAAACTTCAAAGTAATGTTGGTCTGGTTATTTAGGAAATTGATTGATGTAGGATAAAATACTAACGGAGGATGCCAAGCCACCGTTACAAACGGTATATAATCGGTCTAGTTGTGCAGATATCTTCCATCTTCGCTAGACCACACGAAGTGGAAATGAATGACCTTAAATTAAACTTTCGATTTTGGAAATGTGTATGTTCGTGTAAAGCTGGGATAGGGGAAAAATGCAAGCATGTTGCTGCATGTCTTCTCCTCATAAATCGGTAGGTACAGAGATTTTGTTTCATAATAGGTTATCTAATTTACGGTTACAGTTGTTTCGATTGCTTTGTTTCCATGTGTGCTTTTCCTTTTAATACTAAATTATTTATAAAATACTTTAAATAAATAAACAAAAAAATAAATTTCATAGATATCCAAATCTTGCTAGGATCAGTCCGACAGAACTTAAACAAAAATGGTGCAAAACTAGCCGGATTATTGCAAAAAAAATTTTAGCGCAGTATGCACAACCGAAATGTGTCATGTTCGCAAGGAGATTTATATGGTTGACGATGACATCACTGAAGATACTCAACCGAGATGCAGTAGCCCTACAATTTTTGAAAGGTAAACCGTATTTTAAAAATTCTTAATGAATAAATTATAATTAATATGTTTTTAGTTGCAACAAGCGGAGAGCTATCTAAATTGCTATTCACAAATCGCTTACCAATTCATGGCAGCACAAAAGATGTCAGTGGCGAAGGATGTCGGGAGTTTTATCGGCTTACGATAGACGACCAATATTTAATAAAAATGGTTACAAAACTTGAAAGAATAGTTACAAATTACCTGGAACAAAATTTATGTAAAATTAGGAAGACTTTAGAGGAATCAGTACGGATCTGTGAAACCACTATTTGTCAAACAAATGCGCAATGGTTAGTTGAGCGCAAAGATAAGCATTTATAAGCAATTTATATACGTACTCTAGCAATAAATCGCCAAATTGGAATACAAAATTAGCTTCCATATACGAAACCACTTTTAAGGCGAATGATGCGACTAGATATGGGTTGTTTGCTGAGAAAATTGCTAAAAATTTACAGCAGGCACTGTATATTTTCTAAATTTTGGCTGATGATTTCTCCAAATCTTCATTTTATTGCTGTAAGTCCAGACGAGATTGCGTTTGAGGACGATGAATAGAAACTCATTGAGATCAAAGCAAATTAGCGCAAGCTTAATTATTAAAAATTTAAAGTACCCTAAACTGAATGAAAATAATTCTTATAGTTTAAACCACCACACACCCTTATTACGGTCAATTCCAATTGGGGTTGGCTGTAACAAAGTTAACCATCTGTGGTTTTATAATTTTCAGTACATACATATGATCGTTGTTTTGAAATAATAAGAATAAATCGAGATGAAATTTTTATTAACAACATCATTCAAATTTTAATCAATGTTTATTTTTGACATGTGATGCCATTCGTCTTAAAATCGATTGTTTCTTTTTAATGTTATGAGCTGTGATGGGATATTTATTTATTATTTTATATATATATATATATATATATATATATATATATATATATATATATATATATATATATATATATATATATATATATATATATATATATATATATATATATATATATATATATATATATATATATATATATATATATATATATATAATTCTGTTTTTGCAAATAAAACTACTTTTATTTCGTTTTTGAGTTAATTATTTCTGTTTTTATTTTATAGTATGTTTAGTTTATAAAAGTTTATCGTCCTTTAAAATAGGGGGCGATAGGTTTTAAAATACAGTGATTACGGTCATGATATCATCTACATAAGGTATCATTGAAATACCAATTTTTTCGGATAAGACTTTAGCGAGCTGCAGCAATTTTTGTATTTCGTTCAACGTCTTTCTTAGAAAAGGTTTCATATAAAAATGTCGGATGTATCATTTCAATACACTATGGGCTAGTTCGTCAGCTATCAAAATCCCTTTGTCTACCTTTACAGCGTCACCGGGTTTCAGCTTACTTAAAAGTTCTGAAGTGTGATTAAAATCGCCTTATCCAAAGATCTTCCAGTATAAACTGTACTGACGAAATTGATGGATCCTGAAGACGATACAACGATTAAAATTTTTAGCGTATGGGTTCCCTTGTAATGCGATTAAGTACAGGTTCTACACGTTAAACATCGAAATGTCACGGTTCGTATTTCCTTGCAATTCAAAACTGTTCTTACATTAGAAAATTCTTTAAAGCATGTTGATAAACAATTTAAGTTTCGTTCCTTCGATTGCCAATGAATTAATTTTTTCATTAATTTTGCGAGAGGCCGAATAATGTTCGCAAAATAAAGTTTAGCGGTTTTATCGCTTAACTGGAAACCAATAGCAATTTTCGCAAATGAACAATTACATTTTAATTTGTGCATAGTCAAAAGAATACGGTCTCTAAGTGACATTTTGTAATTTTCAATTTTCCTAGTATCTTTGCATCACCATTAAAATGTCCAATCTTGGAATTCTCGTCATTGTTTTCAACTTTTTATCCATGGTCCAAAATGATGCTATAATTATATATTCAGTTATAGTTGCCAGATTACTCTTTTCCATTAGATCGGGAGCATACTAAACCGCTGAATCGGTATATAAAGGGATTTGTAGATATTCAACCTCCTTCATACAAACACTTTCAACATCTTCAGTATTAGAGCTGCAATATTAAGGGTAAATGTAGAAGAGGAAAACATTTTTAATATAAAATGTTACTAACCGCGACGCTTTAGCAATAGCTGCAGATCTCATCATATGGCGACTTTTTCTTCCATTGTCTTTGATTGGTTCCTTATCTACACTTGACTTCGGCAAATTTTCCATTGGAAAGGCTAGTTTCGCATAATGAACTCTAAATTGCCCTTTATATGTATGCTGTGGTGTCAATAAATATTTGGCATCAAAATGACGACTGCATATCAAAAATTGTTTAGAGAATTCCTTTCCCATTTTAAGCGCTACTTTCCATTTAAGCAGTTCGGTTGGTGACGTCATAACACCGCTTTTGGAAGTCCTTGCATCGACACCGTGCTGGATTTGTAACTATTGCATTGCGGTACTCCGCAATAACCCAATCTCTTCCTCTTGTTTATTTTTTTTCGTTCATCCATTTTTTAATTAGGTTTTCTTGGAGTTCTCTTAATACTTAAATAAAAACTTATTTACACCACACGAAATATTATTTCGTTTGCTTTATTAAAAATGTTGATTTTATATTTTATTTTATAATTTTATATTATTAATATTTTGAATACAATAATGCAACAACAATGCAAAAATACACAGGAAAACATTCAAACGTCAGATTTGTGTCAATTCTTACAACTTACGCTATTCTCCACCAGAAGTTCATTCCAATCATCAATTGAACTTATACATAATAATACGTCTACTGTACAATATTATTACGTTTTTGCCTTTTCAATTAAGGTTCGTATCACTGGATTGTGAATAATACAAAATCAATTTAATTTATCACCAATGAATTTATTTATTTTACACAAGAATTATTACAATACAGTTTATTAATAAAAATTCACGCGATAGAGTAAACTTGTAAGAGTATTAGTAGAATTTGGAACGCGATAGAGTAAAGATTAAAAAGGAATTTAAAAATTGTTTTTGTGAAAATAAAAATTATAAGTGTATAGTAAAAATTTTGAGAATAATTTATATAAAGTAATTTTTATATAAATTATTCTCAAAATTTTTACTATACACTTATAATTTTCATTTTCACAAAAACAATTTTTAAATTCCTTTTTAATCTTTACTCTATCGCGTTCCAAATTCTACTAATAATCTTACAAGTTTACTCTATCGCGTTCCAAATACTAATAATCCAATTTGACCTTGTTCGCCTTCTTATATACCCAAACCAAACTTCTCAAAAGCTCATGACTTTTCCAGTACTAATAGTGTAGAAACATTAAGAACTGTTTTATCATGGAAAAATCAGTTTTAGTACATTAAAATATTGAGCTATTAATTTAATTTATTCTATCACACCCTAGGTGTCACCGTCACACTATCCCTCACCTAAGCCTGTTCGTCCCGAACAGGACCCAAATCAGCTCCTCAGCTTGGTTTACCTCCTTGTCCCTTTCTTGTCCTGTAGGCTACCGTCCATGTAGGCTGCACTTTCGAAGATAAATCCTTCTTCCATTGTAAAACGCGATTCCGTTTCAGCCGCTTTTCGTCAAATCTTCCGCCATTGGCTTGTTTGCCGTAACGATCTCTCATCCAGCCACCGGACACTAGCACTCCTCTTCGCACAACTCGGCCCTTCTTGTCCAATATCTGCTTAACCTGGTGTTCATTCGTTTCCTCAACAATTGTTTCAGATTTCGATGGCAGCTCCTCGCAATGGCTGATTGTTACTCGCCTTACTGCCGCATCCGTACCGTTAAATTTAAGTGGAAGCTCGATGTTATCGCTGCTACAAATCCATTCATCCTCATAAAGTTCGTTCCCCAAATACCTCGTCCACAATGTCTGCAATCAGCACTTCGTGTTCGAAAAGAGTTCTCCCGATGTTTATTTTCACGAACTCTTCGCCCTTTATCATTGCACTCTCTCCATTTGCCATTCTTAATTTCAACCTATCAGCCAGCTGCACAGCTCCTGCGATCAAGTCTTTCCGGATAATTGTGTGGGTTGCTCGGGTATCCAGCGTAATGATACAGTTCCTCCCATCAACATCGCCATTGATTGTTACGCTGCTTCCGCCTCGTGCTTTACTCGTAACGGGGATGAATGTTATGGGGCAACCAGATGGCGAAGCCAGCTTCGGTTCCTTCAAACTGAGTACTAACCTGTACACTTTACCGACTGTTGCCATCCGTTCATCCGATACCTGTTCTCCTCTTAGTGCTCTTTCGACAAAAGTTGGTGATCCATGCCGTTTTCCTCTTGCTTCCAAACAATCTCGGGAGATGTGGCCAATCCCGTTACATACCCAACGTCTTAGCTCGCTGCCTCTGGACCTTTTTCCCGACCGTTCGGGGTTTGCACGCATAATAGGTGACGATCTCCTCTTTCTCTGTATAACACTCCGACAGTCCATTGAGATGTGACCCAACTTTTCACATTCCCAACACCTAAGCCTGCCGCTTCTAAATTTTGGTACCATCTGCTCAATGTACCCTTTAGCGTCTAAATCTATTTGGCGCCTAACTAATGACGGTCTGGTGAAGTTCTACACAGCCTCGATCGTTAACGCAAACGCAACGGTTTCCGCAAAGGTTGATTTAGGTGACAACATCACTGCCTTGCGTGTCTCTGGATCTCGAATGCCGTCAATGAATCCGTCAATTTTTAACCTTTCCATATGATCGGCCGATGTACTGGTATGTGCTAGATGTACTAATCGCTCGATTGCCGATGAAAATTCCTACAGAGATTCTCCTACCTTTTGGTAGTGGCTTTTCAGTTCCATGCTATAAATTTCCCGCTTGTGGTCAATGCCGTACTTCCTATCCAGCGCCTTCATAATGTCGAAATAACTGTTGCGTTTTTGTTCTGGGATGGTTTGTAAAGCCTCCGCTGCTTCGCCTTTGAGGGCCACTATTAATGCCGCTACACGATGTTCGTCGTTCCAATGATTTTAATTGGCTGCCGTCTCAAATTGAAATTTGAAAATGACGAAAGATGTTGTTCCGTCGAATGTTGGTGGCTTTAACTTGAATTTCAGTTTGCAATTTTGTCTGCAATTTTTCTACTTCGTCACGTAGTGAAGTGGATAACTCGATAAATTTCTCGTCCATTCTCTTTTGCCCATCTGCAATTTCTTGGATTGGTTGTTCAATTTTCTCTATTTGTTGTTTTATTTCGTATTTAATTTCTTGGTTAGACTGATTTTGTTCTTCCATCTGTCGCTCGTTTTGTTGTTTGATTTCTTGATTTGACTGCTCAATTTTCTCCAACTGTTGCACATTTTGTTGTCTCATTACACTCATTTGTCCCATCATCTGGTTCATAGCAGCGATTAACAGCGACACATCGAAACTTCCATTATTATCTCCTTCTATCTGTTCTACGGTTGCCGCATCCGTTACTTTTCCTCCAAAATCATGTTGATCCGCGTCTAATCCTTCTTTCTCCATGGCGTCACGTAGTCGCGCTTGTAAAGCGCATACTACCATCAGTGGCCAAACCCCGCTTCTCAAGTTCCCTCTTTAATTCTGGAACTTTTAATTCGTTGAGAATCATTTTCTTTATCTTATTATTCATAATCCCACCGCTGTCACCAATTGTTACGTTTTTGCCTTGTCAATTAAGGTTCGTATCACTGGATTTTGAATAATACAAAATCAATTTAATTTATCACCAATGAATTTATTTATTTCACATAAGAATTATTACAACAGTTTATGTTAATTCACAAGAATTATTACAACAGTTTACTCTAATTGAGTTTTATTAATTTATTCTAGGGCATTTACGTTTTTAGTATAGAAAAATTTGCTTATCACCTACATTTTTAATATACCGGCGTCAGTAATCTCAAATAGTATATATTTTTTTATTATTATCTTGTGATTGAATTACGCTTTTATTTACATATGCAATCATTTACATGATTGCTTATGCGCCTAAAAGACGAATATGGTCGAAAAAGAAGTTATTGTGGAAATGGTATACAATTTTTAAAATTGGAACATAATTTGGAAACAGGGTTTTGAAACTTTTAGTAAATATGTAATTTGGATACAAAAAAACTGAAACTTTAAACTATTAAATTTGTTATATGGGTGGAAAAAGTAACGAATGCCAATTGGTTTTCGTTACAAAATGTTCCCAGCCTACGTTTATACCCGAAATAAAAAATACTGATTATCATGTATATACTTTTATCTAAATGGGCGCTTGGCATTTGAGTTATTAATTAGCCCATTTATCTTTAATGCCTGGCAATCTTCAGAGCAGAATTAATTAGTCCAAACTCAATTTAATGTTCTACATACCCATCCATTCATTTCCATTATTGTTTTAGGTTAGAAAAAACTCGTAATCACACAAAAGGTCGTTTAATTAAACGAAACTACCATTTGCAATGTCATTTCACGTTTAATCTTTTTGGGTTTTTTACCCATAGGCAAGGTATAAAGGTAGTTTACATAATATAATTCAGCATTAAAAAATCGCAAAAAAAATGTGTGATAGAATAATTATTAAAAACCATAAAAATAAATTAATCTAAAAAAAATATTAATCAACTTTACATCCGAACAAACACACATTTTTCTCCTTTTAGTATTCTGTTGTTATAAACTTTTCAGTATTTTTTTTTTTTTTCGTTTCACGTCTCTCGTTATATCGACTTTACAGAAATAAAAATATTTTGATAAGATTTTTTGGGTATAATTAAAAATTTTACCGTTTAAGTAGATCCGTGTTTAAATCCTACTTGAATGTTTTGATGTATTGGGTAACAGATTTTCGAATACAGAATTATTACTAAATTTGTTCCTTATTAATTTATTCATTAATTAAACATCTGTAACACAATTCTTACACATTTATGCAGATTTAAATAAGGATTTAATCTAGTACGATAAATTGTATGTCAAAATGTTAACAACAGAATTGTGTAACAAAAATAAAGTTATTTTTACAAAAATGTTATTTATTCGTGAAAACTCTTAACATTAACTAATTTCGAAATGTCAAGTGCAATTTCAATAAAACCAGGATTTTTTTAGTTTATTTATTTCCGGAAGGGAAATCATTATTCAATTTTCCGTAGCGTATTTATTCATACTATTTTTATTCGTAATAATAAAGCCAGTTGTTGTATATACTCGTAAATAAACAACAGAACATTAAAAATTGAAATAATAAATTTGTGATGCTTATAATAAACAAAATAATAAATTTTAATTTAATTTATTGTTATTCGTATAACAAATTGTTTGTTTATTTTTATTTGCTGCATGCTGCTTTATATATGCAGTGCATTTTGAAAACTAATGTAAAACTTTTTATTTGTCATGGCAAATTTTCATGGCAAATTATTAGATACTGTGAATTTCAGTTTTATTAAATAAAATATCAATTTATTTTTATTTCTCTCAATTATTATTATTTTATTGATTAATTATTTTGTAAATGTAACGAGGCAGGTCCTATTGATGATTTATTGGGATGTTGATTACAGTCGTTTCGAAATGGAATACAAAAGCTTTAAACTATTGTTAAACTCGCCATTAACCGTAAAAGAAAAGACAAGTGGTTACTGCCGAGGAAAGGTAAGTTCTTGTTACTCTTAACTAACTACAGCAACAAGCAGTTTAACGGAATTCTTCGAGCCGAGGAAACATATCAAGGACGCCCGAAATATATTCATGAGATATTTGATTAATAAGGACCTTGGTCGATTTGCAAAGTAATAAAATTTAATCGCAACGCAACCGAGGTGTAAAAGTCAATGCTCAAATTTTTCGAGTCTGAATCTAAAAGTTTTGAAAATGGCGGTTTTCAATTCAAGTATTATTATGTTTCATGAAATGGCATATAGCTGCTCAATATTTAGATCAAAAAATGAAAATTGATCTAATTTTTGTTGTTGCTTTCAGTAAACGTATTTTATTGACAATAAATTATTTCGAATTTATTTCCCAAGAAAACAGTCAATTTGATTTAATTTTATAAAAATTCAGATTTGCTCAGTGTGATAAGTAGGTGTAACTATTTCTACTAAACCCTCGGAAAAAATTGTCCTAATTTGTGCTCACAAACAAATTATAATTTTGGCAACAAATTTTTAAAAATTTAAAGATTTCCAAATTCGCATTAGACGGTAGTCTTAATACGAATTAGTAGAGACTTATTTATTAAAATGTGCTGCCTCGTTTATCGACCTTTTTTTTGATTTTTTACGTGGCTGCCATCTATTGCCGACCAGATATTCCGCCCAACATTTCGAAAGACGTTGCTGTGCTCTGAATCAAGCTAAATGAATGTAGCATAATGTATTCATTTGATCCACTGACCATACATGACACCACTCTGTTCACTATCTTCTATGTTGTGGAATCACCTAATCCAAATAAATTACCCACAAATTGCCCATAAGTTATGGTTTTGGCTAAATACCATAACAACAAATGGTTCTCCTTTCTGGGCCTGACTTTTGCTTGAAAATTAAACATAGTAAAAGTTTTCTTTTTACTCGTATTTGTCCGCCACAAATCTTATAAAATTCGACCATGATTAGTTTGGGGATGAATCCGACGATTCATGTAAATCTGAAAGTAAATAGTTAAAAAACTAGTAAAATAAAAATTACATTTACTTTAGATTCACAAAACAAACTCATCCACTACCGCTAGTGGCATTCCCGAAAAATAGCAAAAGGTCATAGATAATAATGGCCAATTTGTTCTTAAATAAAACTCATTTTGAATATGATACTCTCAATACTTTGTCCCCAACCTATTTTTCAAAAACTTCAATAAAATCGAAGAAGCAGATTAAAGTAGCCAATTTTTGTTTTATTTGGAAGGTAATACTTTCACCTACAACTTCTGATAAGTTTTACAATCGAACACGACGGAACAAGACAAATTGACATTGATAAAAACCGACTATAATTAGTGCTTTTTTGATATTTGATACTTTTAAAATTGGAAAATTAAAATTTATTTTCATGTTTTACTTACTTTCAGAAGTTGATGCCAAATTGTCTGATAAGAATTGGTTGTGCTCTCGATTTTCTGTATTACTTTTAACAAGCGCGTTGTTTACCAATTCCGTAATAATGTTGATACTACTCGATGTAGCATTGTGACTAATATTCTAGAGTGATTCCTGAACGTTAGCCATGTACTTTAGCCAACCCAATGGAAAAAAACCATTCAAAACCGTTTGTTTTTGGATTTTTGGCCAGTTTTTTTGATTTGGCCGTTCACTCTAATACATTTTATATGGAAAAACTTTTTACAATTTGGAACTAGTGCACTGTACTGTTCCAGTAATATTTTTACTAATTTAAATGAAATAATTCAGATTACCGTATGAATTACGACCGCACACTTTAAATGACAGAAATAGAATGAAGAATTGAAAATATAATATGATATGAAAATAGATATGAAGAGAATTTTGTTTTAGAATTTTAAAATTTCCGTGGCAATTTAGATGATAGCGCATTTAAAATCAACTCGTAAATGTAAAACTAATAGTTATTTTCTTTTTAAACAAACAGATTGTCTCCAGCGTTAATATTTATAGAGATTCGAAACAGAGAGGAATACGAAACAATAAAAAATGTATTAAAACAACTTCAAAGTCCCAGAGAGGTGCTATTGGAGAAATGGAAGACCTCTGGCAGCAACAGAACAAAGGAGTTGATGGGGAATAAGGACGTTTTACTGCACAGTATATTCGACAGCTGGTCATATAAACAAATCCGGTAATGCCGAAACTCTTAAATTTAAATAATTTTGACGTTTATATTAATAAAATTCTAATAAATATTTACTTAATATTCTACAGATTTTTATATATGGCTTGTTGTGGCTTTGAGGATGATTTGCCAGTATTACTCAATACTAGACTAACACATCCCGAATGGAAAACCCAACTGAAACAATTAAAAAATAAAAATAAACATATTAATTATTAGTAGTAATTATTATTATGTTCAAACTTTTATAAATAAATTTGAAAAATGTCATAACTTTAAAAGAAAAAGATTATCGTGAATTTCTTTTTATCGGTAATTTTATTCTGGTATATTTTGATTGATTGATTGATTTCAATGTACGATCCAGCATTAAGCAAGTCTCCCGTATTATAAATGCGAATACCACACCCGTATACCCATGTTACAACACGACATTATAACTCTCCCTCACCAAGGAAATATGTACCATCATACTCAGCTTTTCATGAAGCCAAACATAACAATATTCACCCAGTAAAGGAAGGCGCCACATCGATAACCACATAAGTCTAATAGTGTGATATCCGCCCCTGGCCAGGCAGCCATCGTACACCTTTTTACATATAACAAAACCGAAGGATTGGATAGGATTATCAGTAGGGATAGACTCGACCCGGTTACAGACACCAAAGCGATCGATAGTTAGTAAATTATTAGTATTATATATAATTAATAGGTTAGCACAAGACAGCACAATCTAACTACATTATTAGATGATCATTTCTCTTGGAATCCAGGGCCGGATACTCAGGACTCCCTAAATCTAAATCAGGACTTAAAAAATTATTAATGTTGTAATGTCCCCCTGTCCGCCTTGCATTAATTTCCCTGATAAAATATTTAAGAAAATTTAAAATTACTAAGCTAAGATTACAAAAACAGCGCTTTTTTATTTTTCATGGTCCTTCTATATCTAATTAATTAATTATTACATACTGCAACAAGAATAAAAATAAACGTTAAAAACCATTTTAAACATAAAATTTTACTTAAAACTAATCATAAATTTTCTACCGAAGAGAAACCTTTAAATATTTTTAAACTAAATTAATTAATATAAATTCATGAGCAAAACACAATATATCACATATAAGCATTACAAAAATTAACATTCCATGAAATTGCCTATGTACACTCTCCCACTTCCAAGCCAAAATTCCAAAAGAATGTTCAAAAATTCCAAATTGTTAAGTTATAATCTAAATTCACAGCACTTGTTCCACTTGCCACCATTCTCCTGTAAATAGTTAATTAACTGTTCACCTACTAAAACCAGATTTAAAAATAAAAAGCCGAAAACATATATTTAACCATACTATTAAATTTAAACCAATCAGCAATTTCCCACAGATCCAGAAAAAAGGAAACCAACAATGTTGAAATTAATTATTTATTTATAAAATTATATAATTCAAACATTGATCATAATACAACTCAAAAAAGTCTAGAATATCAATAATCCAGTTAAGCACTACATGTACCCATATATGATATTTACTAATAAAACTCAAATATTTCTTCCCAGGCATCACTGAAAACTAAATTACTTCACTACTTAATCAATAGAAAATTACTTATACAAATTAGTTAGTGACAAATAAAATAAAATAGATATCACAAGAACAATACACTTTCTACGCTACCCAATTGCTGGATGCTTGGAGTTTCTGGATGTTGAGCGAGAATTCACCAATATTTCTGTAGCTTGGAGACGATCTAACAATTATATATAATTAAATATACTTTATATCGACTACCCCATCAGACAAAAATACCCGAACAAACTATGACACTTTGATTGATTTCAATGTACGATCAAGCATTAAGCAAGTCTCCCGTATTATAAATGCGAATACCACACCACTATACCCATGTTACAACACGACATTATAACTCTCCCTCACCAAGGAAATATGTACCATCATACTCAGCTTTTCATGAAGCCAAACATAACAATATTCACCAGCGCAGTAAAGGAAGGCGCCACATCGATAACCACATATGTCTAATAGTGTGATATCCGCCCCTGGCCAGGCAGCCATCGTACACCTTTTTACATATAACAAAAACTAGGGATGGGGAAGGAATGTTAGTGAGGACAGACTCGGCCCGGTTACAGACACCTAATAAAGCCGATAGTCAGTAAATTATTAGTATTATATATAATAAATAGGTTAGTACAAGACAGCACAATCTAACTACATTATTAGATGATCATTTCTCTGGAATCCAGGGCCGGATACTCAGGACTCCCTAAATCCTAAATCTAAAACAGGGCTTAAAACATTATTAATTTTGTAATTTCATCCTTGTCCGTCTTTCATTAATTACCTGATAAAATAATTAATAAAAATTTAAAATAACAGCGCTTATTTCCTTATTAATGGTCCTTTTATATCCAATTAAAAATTATTACTTACTGCAACAAGAATTAACATAAACATTAAACCGTTTAAACATAAAATTTTACTTAAAACTAATCATCAATTTCCTACCGATCCCCAAAAGAAAATATACTACCTTGATCAACAAGTTCCCGGAACAACCACCGCGTGGCGCTCCCATCACTCCGACTTGAGTTCTGTCCCCTTCGTTAAGCCGGTACATCTGCTGTTGATACTCCCTCCAAATCCCAGCGTCACAGCCTGACACCTGCGAAAGTTACGCAGTCAAGAGTACATCCATCCCTGTGTGTGTTGGCGATTTTTCCATTATTTCCTCTCGGCTGCTGAAACGCGTTCCCCGTAATGTTTTTTTAACTCGATTGAACAGAAAGAAGTCACAGGGAGCCAAATCAGGTGAATTCGGTGGCTGTTGGATGGTATTTATTGCATTTTTCGTCAAAAAATTACGAATAATGATGGCACTGTGCGACGGTGCGTTATCATGGTGCAAAATCCACGAGTTTTCTGCCCACAATTCTAGTCTCTTTCGGCGAATTGCTTCACGCAAACGTCTCATAACGCCGAAATAATACTCTTTGTTTACGGTCTGGCCTTGTAGCAAAAATTCATGATGCACTACACCGTTGTTATCCATGAAAACCGTGAGCATTGCCTTCTTTTTTTGACTGAAAACGACGTGGTTTTTTGGTCTTGGCTCATTTGGTGAACGCCATTCACTTGCCTGATGTCTGGATTGCGTGTCATACTCATAAACCCACGTCTCGTCTCCAGTAATGATCCTTTTGATGAATGTGGGATCGGATTCAGCCTCGCAAATCATGCCTAAAATTGTAAATAATTTTTAAAACTGTAAATAATCGCCAACACACACAGAGATAGACGTACCCCCCACCACGTAACCGTAAGATTCAGAGGGAATATCAACAACAGATGTACCAACCTAACAAAAAAAACAGAACTCAAATCGGAACGATGGGAGCGCCACACGGTGGCCACTCCCTGGCCGGGTAACACCATGTTCCTTTCACACACAGCAAAATCTAAGGATAGGATAGGATAATTAGTAGTGATAGAAACAGCCCGGTTATAAACATCCAGGTATAGCCGACAGTTAGTATGATTATTCAGTAATATTTATAAAAATTGATAAAAATTATTAGCACAAGACAACACAAAAATTCTCTGAAATAAATTATAAATTAATTCCCATATAACAAATAAATAAATTTTTAAAAATATTAATAATATTAATATAGTAATATAATAAAACTAATAATTCCAAACAGAAAACAGCACAACGGCAAACCAATGGTTCTCATCGTGTTTATCCTACATCTTTAAAATAAAAGTTAAAAATATATATTTAACCATAAAATCAAACTTAAACTAATCAGCAACCTCCTACAGATCCAGAAAAAAGGAAATTAATAATAAGGTTGAAGTTAATTATTTATAAAATTATATAATATCATTCAAAAATTGATTATGTTACGCCGCAAAAAGTCCAGAATACCAATAATCTAGTTAGGCTCTACATGTATACAGGGCACTTACGAATAAAGCTCAAACAGAACCTCCCAGGTACCTCCAGAATCCAAATTAAATTATCACCGTTATACCATATCCCCACCACTCAATCAACCGAATTTAACTTAAATAAATTAGTTAGTGATATATAAAATAAAATAGTTATCACCAGACAATAGAATTTCTTCGCTACATAACAGCTGGAAACTTGGAGTTTCTGGATGCTGAGCGAGAATTCACCAGTATTTCTGTAGCACGGAGACGATTTTACAATTATATATAATTAAGTATAATTTATAACACCTACATAATCTTGTTGACATAATTAAGATAAACAAAAATCAATATATACGAAATTTATTACTTATCTACTCCACAAAACTTCAACTCCGTTTATAGACATATTACCCTGCAAAATCAAGCTTGCAAAGTAAGTAAAATAATAAAACAGTGAAAGGAACCTTAAACATTATTTTCTTACAAATTTTATCTGTGTACCATATCAGTAAAATTGACGTTTGTATGTGAAAACTGCAACCTAAACTCAAATAAATCCATTAATTTAATTAATCAATTAAGTTCAAAACATTTAGCATCACAATTTGCCTTTATCTAGTTCCACGTTGTTCACATTTGTTTAATCCAATTGGCATGCATAAATAAATACGCCATTATGTGTTGCAAACCAAATCACAACTCAACTTAAAATTAATATTTCAAAATTAGTATTTAATTATCTAACTTAGTTAATTTATAAACTTATAATATTAATAAAAATCAATTAAATATAATTTAATGTAGTTTATAATACCCTGTAAAAAATAAATCATACCTAAATTAACTCTTAAATAAATCTAAATACAGCTAGGCCAAAAATATAAAGCACCCCTATCTATTAGCATTATATATTAATATTATGTCTTTCTAAACAATGGGTGTTAACGAACGAGTCATCCCACCGAATGCAACCCTTAATTATTGAAAATCACCAATTTTTGTTTTGTTTTAGGTTCTTAACAAGAAGTTGTAGCGTCGTAAAATTTTTTTATTTTAGTTTTGTATTTGACCGTGTGCAGTCTTCACATAAAGTGTTTTAAATCAAAAAGAGTTTTCGTAAGTTTTTTGAGAAAAAAAGTGTGTTTGTGATAATTATGCCTAAAGCGTGCCAACTCAGTGAAGGAATAAGGGCACAAATTGTGTTGTTGGATTCCCAGGGTGTAAGCCAAATTAAAATATCCCAAAAATTAAAATGCTCTCGTGGAGCAGTTCAATCTACATTGAAAAGGGTTAAAGAGACCGGGGACTATGCCTATAAACTACGCTCAGGCAGAAATCGTATCACTTCGGTAAGAGACGATCGACAAATTGTGCGAAAATCGCTCAAAAACCGAAGAAAAACATCTGCTGAGATAGCTGCAGAGCATTTAACAGAACAAGAAGTTCACATTTCGGCACGGACAGTTAGAAGAAGGCTCCTGTAAGCTGGATTGAAAGGTTGTAAAGCAAGAAAAAAACCTTTGCTCTCACTTACCAACATAAAAAGTCGCTTGAGATGGGCTCGAGAACACAAACATTGGAATGACGTGAATTGGGCGAGAGTTGTTTGGTCAGATGAATCTACTTTTGAGGTAAATATAAAAAATAAATATTAAAAAATAATTAGTCAAAAAAAAAAAAAAAAAATTGTGCTATGTATTTTAAAAGAATTAATAGAGAAATTTATGTTAAATTTGATGGAATTCTTATAGATTTTTGGAACTCCTGGGGCAACCATCGTAAGAAGAAGAGTCGGGGAAGCATACAATCCGGATTGTATAGTGCCTACCGTAAAGCATGGAGGGGGTAAACTGATGGTGTGGGGTTGTATGGCATCATCAGGGGTGGGAAAACTGTTGTTTTGCGAGGGTCCGATGAACAGTACCAACTATGTTACCGTCCTCGAGGCTGCATTGAATGCCTCAATTCGGCAAATCTTTGGGGAAACGGATAGTTCTTCGATAATTTATCAACAGGATAATGCCCCCTGCCATACTTCCCGCGTTACGATGAGTTGGTTTCGAAAAAAACAAATTCGAGTCATGGACTGGCCCGCCCAGTCACCAGACCTAAATCCCATTGAAAATTTGTGGTCAATTTAAAAAAAAAAAATCAAGGATCGCAGTATGACTTCAAAGGAAGACCTCAAACGTGCGCTGACAGAGGAATGGAAAAATATATCGAGAAATACCTGCGAAAAATTAGTACGGTCGATGAATAAAAGAGTCCTGGCTGTCATCAAAGCCAAAGGAGGACCTACAAAATACTAAAATTAATAAAATATAAAAAGTATTTCCTAAAAATATTGAGGTTTAATTTTTGTCTTTATTCGTTTTGTAGATACTGCAATTTGGGAGGGGTGCTTTATAATTTTGGCCAAGGCTGTATATCCATAAAACTTTATCTCATTTCTCGTACATATTACCCTGCCACTTATGTGTTGAAAACAAATCTTAACTCAACTCAAATCATCATTTCCAAATTAGCATTTTATTTATATATTTAGTTAATTTATAATTTTATAATATTAAATTAAATTAATTTAAAATCAATTTGATGCAGTTTGTAATACCCTGTAAAAAAAATTATTAATCATAAATTAATAAACTATTTTCAATGAATTGTATAAGACGGATTCCAATTCGACTCAAACCCATTCGATTCAACACTTTCAACCACAAGCGATCAAATGTCTCTGTGTGCTTCATCACTGAATCAGGCCCGTAGTATTACATCAGTGCTGGCCTTGTACAAATAATATAATCTTATATACTAAACCACCAACACTCATTGAAGGTAAATATTTTCTACCATCTTTCATGTGCGTAACAGGATATTTATCATGTTTTCAGTGTTTTCCTAATATTATTCCTAATATCCAGATACTACTAAACAGGAAAATATTTGTGACGACTATACCAAAACCAACAAAAAATTTCTTTATTCTATTGTTGTTCGCATACTACAAGACAAAAACCAATAACAATATAAACATAGTACATTTCTTGAGAGAATCTATACAAAGAGCGAACGAGACGGCTGCACAAACCTGTTGTTGGTTATGTTGTATATCATGTTTCAAGTATATATTTTTGTCAATTGTATATAAACTACACACACAAGAACGCAAATACAATGCGTATGCGTAAAAATAAACTCAAATATGAAATTAACTACGACGTATGTCTATTTAAGTTAAAAAATTTATTTTAATTTTATTCGATTATTAGATTTTAGTAATTAAAAACTAAAGTTAAAATCATGCACTTAAACAAAGAAATCAATAATTTTGATTTCTTTATCTATAAATATAAAACATTGCCTGATAATGCATCCCGGTGGATTGCATTTTCCAAAAATTCACTTCAATTATTATTACACTTACACTTTAATTATTATTAGACTAAAATTGAATTCAATTAGGATTAAAATGTGTATACATATGTATATAAAGTATATACATAACACTACACTACATAAATAAAACAAAAATAAAGACAAAAATAAAATTAAATTAAATTTTTGAAGAGGATAGAAAAAACACGTCTATCCTCTTTGAATGTTCGCACTCGCCTCCGGTAATTTTTATTCTGGTTTATATGTAACGAAATTATAATTGTGATGTAAATATTGTAATTTGTGATAAAAAAAAGTCTACTTTTAATTTAAATTTATTATATAATTTTCAACAAAAAAAAAAATAAAATTTGTTGTTGTTGGGTGCTACGGAATCTAACGATTTGTTTCCAACTATTTTTACTAGGCCCGTAATAAAAGTGAAAAATATTGCCGCGTTTTTAGAAAAGTTATTTTTAATAATAAAATTAATTTTATTAAGAAGTTGAATTAATTAATAATTATTCGTGTATTTGCAACTGAAATACAAATATTTTTTAAACTTTAATTGTTTTATTTTAAGCAACCCACTTCACTCCCACCCATTGAATAAAATTCTAAATATGGCGCTGGGACCGTATTCTTGAAATTCACCGAAAAAATTCGCCGGTGACTTTGGTATGAAACCATTTAAATTTTCGACTGAAATGATGTATTTCACTAGAAAATAATGGGCGACTTTTTTTGATCGAATTTCAAGAATACGGGCCCTGGGGCGAGATGTTGTAATTGCAAATTTTCGAAATTCGAACAGAAAGTCGAAAATTGGTATGTTGTAAAATTTTCAAATCGCGATAATGATACTTTAGTATCACTCAGTTTATTTATTTAAAGTGATATACGAGCGATTCGTCAAAATATAATGTAATAATATAAATAAATATAATTAAAAGTGAATCTTAAAATATAATTTGAAAAAATGTCTGCGTAAGTAATGAAAAAATAATAAATTTATTAACAAATTCATAAATTGTTTTTTTTTTTTAAATCTTATAAAATTAATATTTATTTAAAGCTTGTATAACAACAACGAAATGTCAAATTAAAATAGTTGTTGTTAATTCAGCTTCGAAAAATGGTGGCCATATTGACGTATCACTTTGGAGTCGAAAATTTTACAACATGCCAACTATCACTTTTTCGAATCGACTTTTAAAGTCGATTCGAATGAAAGTGATGGTACAACATCATAGCCCAGGCGTGCTATTCTTGAACCATTACGAAAATTTTCGTATTGCGAGTTAGTGTAAAAGTATTACGAAAATCCTGGTTTTCTTAATACTTTTACACTAACTCGCAATACGAGAATTTTCGTAATGGTTCAAGAATAGCACCCCAGATATAGTCTTTTTCTTTTTCGCACACAATTTTCCATGTTTGACAATTGATTATTTCTAGTCTATTGTATTTTATACATATCAGTAAAATGCTTAAATAAATAAATAACACAAACATTTCTTGTATTTACATATGGATGTATACGTAAATACATAGTTAATCATTTATACATTAGATGGCGACAACATCGTTCTGTGATTTTAAAGAGAAAACTTGCTCTCACCATTTTGCCCAAAAAAAAATCTGCACTGAATTTGTATCTAACTTTGTTTTTTAACTAACCAGACATTACGTTTTTTGTGCAATCGGGCATAATCATTAAACTAAGCTAATTTAAAAAACAGTTTCAAAAATTGAGTGTTATCTGGCTTTATTCAAAGTTAATCGTCATTGGGTTAATATTCGATTTTTTTTTGACTTAAAACCTTTAATAAATTTTTTTTTTTAAATTCATCTTTGTGTTAATTTTACATATCAAAAATTTTACACTTAAAAATCCCGAAACCTACTTCAACTATATTAATGAATATGTGTAGGTCCTGATTAGATTAATAGTGAAAAGAAAATCATAAAGATTTAGATGACCCCATACACTAATCTTTAAATAAAACTCTAAAACTAAATATCCAACATATTTTATGTTATATAATACAAAAGCAGGTCCATTTACAAAAATACTAAAAAAATGTTTTTTATTACAAAGTGACATTCCCTTTGGAAACAAATATCCATAAGAAAAACAACTGAAAAGCATTCTATTGTTTGTTTGATTATTTCAAAGCACAAAAAATAAGAATGGAAATAGTCTGAAGATGGTTTTCCCCATTGTGTTTTTATTGTCACAGTGATTTTTAGATAATTTGTTATATTTGTACCCAAAAGTAAATACAAATGTGTGTAACAGAGCTGGACAAATATCAGCACGTGTAACATTATGTAATCTAAAGGATATACATAATATGTATATCCCACATAGATGAAGAATAAAACTATAAATCACTTTACGTCCTAATCAAATGTGAAATATTTTTTCTAGTAATATCCTTTTTATTAAGTGGTTTGGTTATCGACTACTGTAAATTTCATTTTCTATTTGATTTGCCATTTGCACAACAGTACCCACCACCACAATTCACATGAAAACCGTATTTAAAGATAAGATAATATTTTGTTGAATTAATAGCCTTTTCTCGTTTGTGTATCTAGATAAAAACTGAACTTTTTTATAACAATTTTTTGCTAGTATACGACATAAATAATCTTCAAACAATAAGCAAAGAATCATTTTTAAATACTTTTTTTAAGATTTTTTCGTTTGTTTTATGGTTGGGTGGTGTTCTGTTTATTATTACTAAATACGCAACTGGGATCAAAATACTCGTATCATGCTGATATTACATACCATATACTGGTAAAGTAAAATAATTTTAATTTTTTTATTTTCGAAATTTCAATTATAAAAACCTTTTTTCATTTTTAACCGAAATGAAATTCCGTCTATTGTTTATGGAAATGTTTTGAGAAACCAAAATAGAACAAGAAATGGTAGATCGTTATGGAAAACTGTGATTCACTATTTTTATGGTAAGACAATTTTTAATCCTATACGTTGTAACCAGGAAACTTGAAACACTTGTGTAATGTTTTTCCTTCAAATGGCAAAAACGATTAAACTGAATCTTGCAAACAGTAGCGTTGTCATCTTATATATTTTTGATGTGAAAAAGTCTTTAGCGGCTGGGGTATCTAAAAGAATTGTAAAGCAATTATGATGCGGAAATGTGAAATTAAAATTACGGAAACATTTGTACCGAATACAAATAGTATGTGTGAAGAATATACAAGAAAAAAATTAAATAAACCCTGAAAGCAAAACAAAATCTAGGCAAGTATATTAGTTATATATTTAGCTAGATCCCGTTTTCCCAGTCTCAAAAGTGTGGGCGGGAATTCTCGTTTCATCAAATTTATCGAAATTTGAAATGGACGTATCGGCTTCAATAGAAACATCTAGAAACTTTAGCATTGGATGCCAATATGCAGTTGGTTGATATACGGCATCTGTAACTTAGCCACTTTTTAGACGTTGTCGTAATCTGGAAAACGATAACGAATTTACTCGTCTAATATATCTAAATCTCCAAGTGATTCTACATTCATAAAAAAAAATCACGTATATTTTTGGTTTAAAGTCGTAAACGGCGAAAATTTACTTATGTCATTCTCCCCTGTATTATGGTATACGTAAAATGGTATATCTAACACATAATTATTGATTTTTCGTTTAAGTTCTTTTTTAACTAGGACATTTTGGATTTGGTTTAAATTTTGTAAGATTTTTCCGTAAATCTGCTGCCTTTAATTTCTATTTTTGTAATCCGGATGCCGGGTGTTATATAATATTTCATTATTTTCGTAATCACTTATTAATTTTTGTTTGTAATCATTACGCCCCAATTGTATTTGTCAGTCATTTTAGGCTGTCAGAAAATACAATTATATTTATGTAGCTTCAAGAAGCTAAATATATTTAAATCGTTAAGAGTACAATTACTATGAAAAATTATTTTATTATATTTTCATATTACACTACCACATTTTATATCATCATATCTGTTTCCTGTGCAATCATTAACTGAAGTTTGTTTAGTTCATTTTTGTTCATGGTCCTTCGAGCCGAATCACGCGTTGACGGATAAATCTGCATTATATCCACTAATTGAACTCGATTTGCTGGTTAAATAAATCATCCTCCGTTTCGCAAGTAATTGTTTTAAGCGTCCATATTGGAGTGTTAAAATTCATCTACCTACTGAACATAAAAAAAGAACTATTATAATTGTTGTGGCCTAAATGTATAGTGTTAAGGTACGATTAGACGATATCATTTATGTGAGATATCATTTCAAGTGAGATCTCACTAAAATGAGATGCATGTTTATACCAGGACAAAAGTGAGGTCAAATATAAAAATAAAAGTGATATATCATTTGTAAAATTTCGCATCACTTGCTCAAGTGAAAAACCTGTTTAGACGTACACACTTTTGTGATAAAGAAATTTCTTTATTAAATTCGAGTTTTGTGTTAATAATTTATTATTTGGTTGTAGTCGATGCAGAAATCAATTACGCTATTAAAAAACTCAATTTAATTACATTTATATGATTGATATGGATCAAGCACAAGCTGCAGCTTGTCTCGCCCTTTTACTTATACAAAAACGTAAAAAAAGACAAAAGAAAGTTACTAAACGGATCTGGGTAAAGGATTGGATTCAAAAACGAAAAGATTACGGGGCGGTTGATAACCTCTTAAAGGAATTGCAGGAATGTGATAAAAACAGTTATAAAAATTTTATAAGAATGAGTGCTGAAGACTTTTATGAAATATTATATAGAATAGCGCCATTAATTTCAAAAAAAGATACAGTAATGCGTTCTGCCATCACTGCAAAAGAACGTCTTGTTGTGACATTGCGGTACTTAGCTACAGGTATATAATATTAACATATGTATATATATATATATATATATATATATATATATATATATATATATATATATATATATATATATATAACATATGTGTATATATTCTCATATTCTTCAACTTTACAGGTGACAGCTTTAAATCTCTAACTTATATGTTTCGTATTCTGCAATGCACTATATCTGGATTTATCCCTGAAGTGTGCAATGCAATCTATATTACAATGAAAGACGAATATTTACAGGTAAGAAAACAAATTTATTTAATTTTGCAGTAAATTAATATTCAACAACTACCAAATTCTACAAATAGGTAATAATATTTAAAAATAAATAATTTCTTACAATACATATAGTTATCCCTTTATTTAAAATTCATCAAAACTAAGATTCCTACTTTCTTCAACTCCAATATTTAAATTATTTTCTTCGTTTCTGACAGAGACCGAAGCCTTCATCCGCTGTGCCATTTCTAAATTACTCTTTAAAATTAATTCTTGTATTCCTGTTTTTAAGTCCATCTCTAAATCTGGAAATTTTTGTAGTAGCCTAAGTTCATTGGCCACATTTTGGCCAAAAATGTCATATGGGTCTCTTTTAGATAGTACCTCCACACATGTATTAATGGCCTCCTGCTGTTGGCTATCTATATCGTCAAGATTTTTCCTCTTTTTACTAGAAGGCGGTTTTACTGCAGGCATACAATTTCCATCATTTTTGATAGATGAACCAATTTCTTCCGACGAATTACATTGTTCCTACAAAAATAATTATTTTCTTATATATTAAATTTCAAACACTTTCTATAATTCTTCTTTTTTTTATACATATATAGACACAACATACAGAAGACCAATGGAATAGAATTGCAAATAATTTTAATGAAAAATGGAATTTTCCGAATTGTATCGGAGCGCTTGATGGAAAGCATATTAATATTAAAGCTCCTAAAAACAGTGGAAGTTTGTATTTTAACTACAAATCGGCCCATAGTATCGTATTAATGGCTTTAGTTGATGCGAACTATCAATTTACTTATGTAAATATTGGAGCACCAGGTCGGGATTCTGATGGTGGCATTTTTAATGGATGCAATCTGTTTAATGCAATTAACAATAAAAAAATTCAGTGGCCAAAACCAAAACCATTACCAAATAGAAACGTACCCGTCCCATTTGTGATAGTTGCAGATGATGCATTTGCATTATCTGAAAATTTGTTGAAGCCATACCCATTTAAGAATCTCACCATTACTGAGAGAATTTTTAACTATAGGTTGTCTCGAGCTAGGCGAATTTCGGAGAATGCATTTGGAATTGCATCAGCTAGATTCCGTGTGTTAAGAAAAAACATAGAACTACAACCGGAAAAAGTTAAAGTTCTGGTGAGCGCCATTTGCGTTTCACATAATTTTATTCTTTGTAAATCAAAAAAAATCTATGCGCCTTTTGGAACGTTTGATTGTGAAAATGAAAATGGAACAGTTATTCCTGGAAACTGGAGAAATGAAAGTCAACATTTTATAAACCTGCAGCCCAATCAAACAAAAAATTCTACGGTTGCTGCAAAACAAAGAAGGAACGAGTTTAAAAATTATTTTTCGGAGGAAGGTCAGGTCCCGTGGCAAGGTAAATTTATATAAATTAGTTATATAAGGAAAATATTTGATAACAAATAATTAATTTAATGTAATATCGATAGAAAATAAATGAAATAAATTTGGTAATAAAAAATTTTTTAAACTCACATAAGGTAGCGTATCAATGGTTTCCATCATTTCACTAGCATGAGAATCCAGAAATTGCAAACTGTTGAAGAATTCCCATTTAGTTACATAATTTTCGTTTGTTCCGTTACCCGATTTTTTTTCTTCATTTTATTTTTCTCGTTCCAGAACTGAGAACGTATACGATTTATTTTTGCTTTTACTTCTGGCATGCTCAGTTTTAAGTCTAAAGCAATTGACTCTATCGCTGAGCTTCTTTTAATTTTATTGCTGTAGTCTGAGGTTCCTATCTGCCATAAGCAGTTGTGCTGCTCATATAAATGGATAAGTAGGATTACTTCATCCCTTGACTACAAATGTTTGGTATTATCCATTTTTTTAAATAAAAATATTAATTTCAAATTAACTACAACTAATAATATTACCTTTTCACAATTTTTAGCGTAATGAATATTTTGAATATTAAATATATGTACATAAATTAATTACACAATGCAACTGTAGTAACTGCACCGGTAATATACAGAAAAAATCAAACAAGGCACCATAAAATGAGATGAAATTTAAACAAGTTTAAAAAGTAAAGTGAGATGCAATATACGTTTTGATTCTGTTTACACGTTATCACTTGGCAAGTGATATATCACTTTGAAATTATCAGATGACGTAAAAGTGATGTCTCATTTTATGAATGAGATGTTAGTTTAGACGTTATAATCGAGTGAGACGTATAATTTTTTGAGTGAGATTTCACTTAAATGATATCGTCTAATCGTACCTTTAGTGTGGTTGTTACTAATGAATGCTGTTCGACGACAAACAAATATGTATTAACAAGTTTATGTTGTTAATAGTGCTAAGCTGTTCATGAGCATCTATTATTATATTATTCACTGCGATTCGTGGAGAATTATGAAACGGTGTTGTTTTACAACATTACTATTAAATCTAAACGTGCTACAAAATGGATGGAGCTGAGCTCAAATCTTTGAAAAAACAACGAACAAGCAACAAGAACAAATTCATTACTGCCAACAAGTGTTTGAAAGAAACGGTAGATATAAATACATCCCTAGAAAGTTTACAGGCAAGATAACCCCGTGTGGAACAATTAATGTCAGAGTTCATTACCATTGAAGTTCGCATTTTCGCTTTAAGCGAAACTAAACAACCTGATGATTATATAATATTATATTGCAATAGGTGGTTTGAACTCATGGATTCGCAGAATATTCCTCCAAGAGGGACAATCAGTTGGACAATATATCAGTGCTGCTGGTTTATGTCAACTATTCATAATTCAACCCGAATTTCTCACCTGTGAAGAAATTTTTACGTCGTTACGGTGCGATACGATCGAAAATAGCATAACATAAACTCATTTATTCAGACATTCAACAATCAACTCAATTTTAGTCAAGGATCCAAAGAGGCATTGAGGAGATCCATGGATAAGTCAAGGGATAAGTCAAATGATGTTATACGATTGCTTAAAGCACTGGGATAAATAGCTCAAACACGTAATCCCTGGCCCGATTGATATGAAAGAACCAAAAGTTAGTAACTTTTTTACAATCCTACAATGTAGAATCGATACATTGGAATCTGAAACCACGGTTGTGTTGCGTAAATCGACTAGTACTGAAGCTAAAGGCCACGTAGCGATACAAAGAAGCGAACACAATCTTACGAGTGCTTACTACGTTGCAAAAATCATAAAATGTCGTCTACTTCTGGACTCTAAATCGCAGGTAAATTTTATCACCAAGGCGTGAACAAATAATCTCGGGCTTTCCAAAAAGATCTCCAATACACAAATAAGCGGTTTGGGGCATGAATTGAAAGAAGCATTATGTGGAACTTCAAATATTGGAATAAACTTCTTCACAGCTACCTACAGCTACAATTTGCATCTGCCACATTTGGAATTATTAAGGTCGATAAAGCTTGCAGATCCTACATTTTACAAGACTAGTAAAATTGATCGGTGATGTTCCGTGTAATCAGATAGAGATTAAAAAGCCATAACTAATTCTGCACGACAAACACAGTTGAAAAAATATTGCTTATGTAATGCAAATTGCATTACATGTAGGTACAGTGCAAGGCTGCATTACAAAGTGATACAAAGCTTGCATTAAAAATTAGTTTGATACAATTTGCATTGATTTGTAACATCCAATAATTCCATTAGAATATAAAGCAAATTGTAGAAGAACCGACATCAACTGCATTAAAATTAATCAAAGACTGCATTAATAAAATATTTTAGAAGTATTACATTTTAAAGCAAGTTGCATTAAAACCTCCGTAGTTTTAGTGATTTTTGTTTGTTTTTCCGGGGTTGTTCTTTGTTTTTGGTGCCTTGAGGTTGAGGGTCGAAATCTCAGAGAGCAGTTTACTTAAAAAAAAAAAAAAACTTTTAAGTTCATCTCATCTTTCAATGGGCGGGCTAGCCTTTTATGGTCGCCCAAGGTAATAACTTATAATTTAAGAACTGAAAAGCTTACGTTAAAACATAATAGATATTTTCAAATCCGGAAAACTAAATTATTATTGTTTTTGTACCAATAGGTCGGGTTCCAAATTCTTCTCAAAACTTGGTACAGAAAATGAAGGTTCAATAAAACTTGCAGGTGTGGTTGGTTGGTCGTTAACAATAACCCTTGGTTTTAAGTACAACTATCGTGTACTATCGCTCGAAATAATTTATTTTTAATTATTAGTTGTGAACACTTTGATGGTTGATTTTAGAAGACCGAGATTTTTCTTTTTCTTTAATTTTACAAAATTTTCTTATTATAGTAACATTATTGTTAATTTTCATGGTTGATGGCAGATGACCAAAAATCTACACAACATTTAAATGTTTTGTAAGTTAAGATTAATTAACATTTATAATGTTTTTAATGTGAATATACTATATATGCATTCAGGCTAATTTATGTGTCATTATTAAAACATAAACAAATCCAGCCAAAAGGTAAACAAGGTAAATTTCATTATTAAATTTAAATCTAAATTAATTCAGGTTTTGTTTGATTTCAGATTAAAATATAAATTTAAGGTATTACATAACAATATAAGATAAGAATTCAAAATGTATTAATTAAGTAAAATAGAAAATTTAAATAATTAGTAATTTGATTTTAGGTTATGATGCATATTATGGGAATTACAGTGATATTTCGATGGAACATCAAATTTAAGATAAGTGTCTGGTAATGTGTTGTATACATATAATTTCTTCTAATTTAATTTCTTTTATTTTTTAGGGTTTGTCATCTTCAGTGGCTTCAACAATTATAGATTTATTAAGCTGCTTATATGTCATGTAGTCGGTTTGATTTAGTGAATTTTATACCAGTAAGGAAGGCAAAACTCGTCCATGATCTTATTATTCATATATATATTTAAGTCCGCTTGTTTTAGCGAATTTTATGTTGGTATAATTTTTCAATTTGAGCAGGTTGGTTTTAAATGTTTAATAGTTGTATTAAAAATATTTTTTAATGCAAATACTGCTTTAGAAATCCTCATAATTGCATTAAAATTCATTTTAACGCAACCATACTTTACAATTTAATAATAACTTGCAATACATAAGTCGTAATGCAAGGCTTGCATTAAAAATTAAAGTTAATTTTTTAACTGTGCAGTGTTTGGGTATTTGTTACTGGCCAGCTGATTGCTTATCAATGATTGAATTTACACCTTCGATGCCACGAACAATAAATGAAGTGGATGTAAATTATGATGGTGCAATAATAATTCTTCTTTTGTTTTTAATAGTTGATTTCCGATTTAGGTAAACAAATTTTTAATGCAAATTTTTTTTTTTACATGCTTATAATAATGGATATACATATGTAATTCAAAATTTAAAGATAAGTGCTTATGCTAATAAATGTATTAATTAGAATGTTTTGTTTGCAGCTGTTCTTGCTGGTGTATTTTCAACATTCCGGCCGGCATGAATCGTGTGATTCAACATACCGGGAGTAAACATAGTTTGTGAATATAGGACGTTTGATATTTCCCGATGATGTTTCAAGTGTTACAACTGTTAAGAATCATAACCTAAAAATAAAAGAGAACAAACAAAGAATCATTTTGATCATATATGTAATTAACTTTATACTTATCTGATAATTTTATCCATTAGAAGTTTGGTTTTTCTCTTGTATTTTGGTACCTGTAAATGTAAAATCAATATATTTAATCTAAAAATTTGTATTATATCGAGTCATTGAACTTACCATAGACCAATTAATTTGTTTACTTTTGTTATTTTCAATTTTGACACTTCACGTTTATAAACAAAATGGATAATATTATACTAGGTATGTTGTTATAAGTCGAAGAAATTTTGTACTAAAATTATTTATGGTTTAACCATAGACAAATTACTTTAGTAAGTAAGTAGTTTTACAAATTACTAAAGTAATTTGTCTATGGTTTAACCATATTGTATTACGTAGTTAAACTAATTTAAACAGATGTCACTTATAATTATATAATTGAGATTTTATTGTAACATGTAATTAAGCTATTTTACACAGATGTCACTTATATAAATTGCAATTGAAAATTTATTTTTGTGAATTGTTTTATATAAAGTAAAAAATAGAATATTCTAGCAGTGACTCTTGTGAGATAAACAACAAAACCTATAAGTGAAAATAAATTAAAAAAAAAAAAAAAAATATACTATATTATAAATATACTATATTATTATTATTATATACTTTATAATAATAAAACAAATATACCGTGAAATTATTAACTTTACTACCGCATTACCGGGATTATCCGCATACCCCATCGAACTTTCTGACGCCGCTCTGTACTGATACCGCAACAAAACATATTTGAATTGGCTTTCAACCGGATTTTTGAGATTAGAACGCAGCTACGCGGTCATTCAAGGTGATACAGCGATCACAGGAAAACATCTAAATATTGTGGGATTAGAGGAATTGGGTCTTGAAGACGTAAAACATACCTACCCAATCTCGTGGCTTTACAACAACTTTTTTGTGATTATCTGTTCCGGGATGTAACTCGGCTACTTTGCCCAAAAGCCTCTTCGACGGTGGTAAATTATTATCTTTGATGAGAACAACGTCTCCAACTTTGACATTGTTCTATGTTCTATGCCATTTGCTTCGATTTTGTAGGGTCGTTAAATATTCCAAATACCTCCGATTCCAGATATGTTGATTCATTTTTTGGGGGATTTGCCACCTGGATAATTTTGATATTTTAACGTCCTTTAGATCCTCGCTGGGAAGTTGTACTGTGGGTCGACCAATTAGAAAATGCCATGGAGTTAAACAGTCCGTGTCGTCGCTTGATAAAATACAAATTGGCCTTGAATTCAGCATGGACTCTATTTCGGTTAGTAGAGTTATCATTTCCTGTAACTCTTCTGAGGTGATGTTTAACGCTTTTCATTGCAGCTTCCCACAGACCGCCGAAATGTGGTTAATAAGGTGAGATGAATCGGAATGTTATTTGGTCTGTTCATAGAAATTCGGAAAATGCATTAGAATTTTGTCTTAAAAATTTGAAAAGTTCGTATAAATGGTTTCGGGCTCCAATAAAATTCGTGCCATTGTCGATGTGAATCTCCCTACACAGCCCTCTTCGTGCAACAAATCTTCGAAGCGCAGCAATGTAAGCGTTAACTTGGTAAGTTCGGACACTAACTCAATATGTGTGGATTTCGTAGCGAGACATACAAATATGCACACATAATTTTTATATGTTTTCTGCCCTCTGTCTTTTCTCAAATGTGTCTGAAAAAGGCCAGCATAATCCACTCCTACTTTATAAAACTGGTCTAACGAGTTCTACTCTCTCCTGTGGAAGATCAGCCATGACTTGAGTTAGATCCTTTGCCTGGTATTTTGTATATTTGACGCAACTATGGACAGTTCGACAAATTGAATTTCTGCATCCTATATTTCATAATCTGTCCTTTGCTGGTAATATTAAAGGGTGTTTTATATCGTAGCTTACTGATGCATTTGTAATTCTGCCACCGACTCGTTACAGACCTGAATCATCAAGGTCTGGTTTTAGCTTCTTTAACTTGGTAACCCTTTGATTGAGAGTAATTGTTGGTTCCATTTTGGCTCGCAGAGCAAGATTGAAACCCGCCACTGCCTTGTAACAGTAATTCGTCATCTACCTCTTCATCGTGATCCAAAGAAATTATTTTATCTTCAATTTCCATAAATTCGGTTCTGTAGCGTTCAACGTTTGTTAATCGCACTTTTATTTCCTCAGCGTTGATGGTATCACGTATCGTGTTTATGAAATTCAGCAATTTGGTCGTGTTTCCCTTGATGAATGCATGGCGTTTCTTCAAGCTCGTAATGTCAGCCATTTTGCCTTTTATGAACTTTGATTCACTTTACGCTATTATGTTCTTCACTGTTCACTTTTACAGCAAGGTCACGCAAGAGGACCATTTTATTACGCGTAAATTATATTTTTACCAATAAATTTACTTTCGAGAGTTTTAATTGAATCGTTTGGTTGTAAATTTGAATAATAATTTAAAGTTATAATGTAAATGGTAAATTATACTTGCGGTTTTTGGTTTGGATTTTTATGCCTTTAGTTGAGGTGCAGCGTATCACGTGGAGCCTATATGATTTTCGAATAATCTGATTGCAATCCAGCAGCGATCCGGCTCGAAGGACCAATGAATTTACACCTAGCTTCGGTGCCACGAACAATAAATGAAGTGGATGTAAATTATGATGGTGCAATAATAATTCTTCTTTTGATTTTAATTGGTTGATCTCCGGTTTAGGTAAAAAAAATTTTAATGCAAATGAATTTTCCGGTTTAGGTAAAGAAATTTTTAATGCAAATTAATTTTATTTATTTTTTTTCGATGTGATCGGTTTGGATTCTTGTTTTTAAAAAGAAAATTTTTTATTTTTTACTAAAATATAATTTTTATAACGGTTTTTATGTAGTTGGTATTATTTATGCAAGGTGGCCAATAGTTATGGTTAGTTATAATGATACTGAACGTATTGAACACACCCCTCCTTCCCCCCTTTATATAGTAATTTTAACATTTATAAAAATATTATAATTTATTTATTTTAATATAAGGTTTTAATTTGATTGTCAAATTGGATTTCATTTTAGTAAACAAATCAAAAAGTAAGCAATTCAATATTATTAAATTTAAATATAAATATAAATTTCAGGTTATGACATACAACTTATAATAATTGATATACATACTTCAAAATTCAAAGATAAGTGCTTATGTTTAACATTACTAAATGTAATTTAATTAATGTTTTGTTTGCAGTTCTTCTTGTTGGTGTATTTTCAACAATGATGGCTGCAGTCGATGTTGAAGAAGAATTTAAACTTACTGAACTTTTGAAGCACTACTTCGTTCTCCGGAAGAGGAAATTTTCAAAAGTCATTTTAATCAGTATACGACAAAGACAACTCCAGTGTTGTCACTAAATCAATGTACAGCAGTCGGACCAACCATCCAATCGTCGTTGTTCGCGATTGTATTGAGGTTTAGAGAACATAGTTTTTGAGAAAATGTACTGCCAGGTGTCTACACAGTATCAACAGATTTTATAGCGAGAATACGACGTTACAAATTTGCATTGATCAGTTGATTTTTCGGCATTTTTTGTAGACAAATATATTAATTGTTCATGGCAATCCCAATATTTTCGATTTGGTAAATCAGAAAAATACAGAGGTTAATCGCTCATAATATATCTACTGAAAAAAAGTAGAAATATTTTTCCCCCTCCCCCTAATTTTGGCTGAAGCCCAAAGAGTTATACCAATGATTGATAAGGTATGGCATGAGAATCTTATTTGTAAACTTGTGGCATACGGGCTGGACTCGATGACCACCAGGTGGATTAAAAGCTATCTCAATGACCGAAAAATCAGCGTCGTACTTAATGGGAGATCATCATCGACGCACTCCCCAAATGCCGGAGTCCCTCAGGGATCACCTTTGTCACCGACCCTGTTTTTGCTATACATCAACGATTTGCTGGATAGCACTGTAAACCCTATCCATAGCTTTGCAGATGATGCCACATTGCATTCTTCTATTTCATTCGAGGCGAAGCCTAGCAACACAGATTTAAATAATAAACAGTCAGAAGTCGTAACTTCTCTTAACTCCGATTTAAGTACAATATTTGAGTGGGGTAACAACAACTTGAAAAAGACACAAATATGCACATTTTCACGTAAAAAAAGTCGCAACGACTACCCATTTGTGGTAAAAAACCATATCCTTTTGGGTTGCGACTCAATTCGACTGCTTGGTGTTCAAATAAGTAACAAACTCAAATGGAATGAACACATTGTTGCATTGGCTAAATCAGCTTCAAAAAAACTCGGGTTCCTAAATAGATGCAGAAGGTTTTTTAAATCGCATCAAGTTCTCCAGATATATAAAACCTTCATCCGACCATGTATAGAGTATTGCTGTCAAGTTTGGGGAGGTGCGTCTGGTACCACCCTCCAGTTATTGGACAGGGTTCAACGCCGCGCTATCCGAATAATACGGAATCCCAGACTTACCCAAGAACTAGACAGCTTACAGCATCGCAGAGATGTTGCAGAACTCTGCGTCTTCTACAGATGCTTACATGGTAAATGTTCTGCAGAACTATCGGAGAAAATACCACCATTCGTTACAACAACAAGAGTAACAAGAGGAACAACCAATGCACATAGGTTTACGGTGAAGCTCCCGAAACCTCGAACTGAAGAAATTAAGCGCGAATTTGTATATCGAACATCAAAAAAGTGGAATTCGCTAATACATTTCAAATTTCCGGAGGAATACAAAATGAATAAATTTAAGGTAGCTATTAATCTTTACTTGAAGGATCGCGCATTGGGTGCAGAAGCTCTGACAGTTACAAGGAGCTAGGGCCGTCAATAAGTCCGCTCTGCACCCAATTAAAATATGTATATAAAAATATAAAAAAAATAAAAAAAAAAAATGTACCACTCTGCAAAAATGAGAACCCCCATGAGATCTTTCTGTTGGTAGTTTGGTTTCGTACTGAAAAGTATGGTCTACTCATCAGGCAGCTACGACCAAACTACAAAAAATTCCTCTCTAGCCACATACATTAAGTATCTGGCCAGAACATACTGACATAGCGAATTATTATTCACTACATCAAATATAAAAAACCATGGAGAAACCTCATTTGTGTGTGTATTATGCCCACACGTATATTTATTAAGAATTTAATTTGTCTGCCTTTAATCAGTTGATTTTTCGGCATTTTTTATAGACAAATATATTAATTGTTAGGATGTCTTTATAATTATTATTAAGTTAAGTTACCAATTAATGATTTAATAATTAATTTTAAATTAACTTTAAATTTGGCGCTGTTTGCCGTATAACTATAATTTGTACATCCTTACATTTATAACATAATTTATTTTTTGACAAGCAAAATTTAAGAATTTGTTCGTTCTCTTTTCCTGATCATCTGTAGACGCGGCAACATCAACAAAAATTTATATTCATTAAATAAAAAATAAAAAAATCATAAATTTGTAAAATTTGAAATTTTAATTAAAAATAAAGACTTTAAAAAGGCTTTGAGTCTTATCAACATCAATGCAATCCATCCCAGATAACACTCTAGAGGCTGAATTTATACAAATTTTCTAATGTTTTTTGGAAAATCGAATTTTCCGAGTTTTCCCACTAGAAACTTGAACTGAATTTTTTCCTGCGACAGCTATTGACAAATCACATAAAAACGATTCCACTTCAGATGTACACTCTAGAGGGTGATTTTATTCCAATTATGTGAATCCTTCTGATTTTTCCGATATTTTCCACGACTAGGTTATACTAAGTTTTCCACGTAAGACTATTTACAAAAGTTTTTATTGCAATCTATGTTTCCTATTTACTTTTGGCTGTCAACGACCAAATTGTTTATTTTCGACTGGAATGTTAATAACATAATCTGCATTATCAACTTTTCACTTTCGGCTGGAAACTTTCGACTAACTCTAACAGGGTTCGACCACCTGTGTTGAATCTACAATCGACGAGAACAGCAATTTCGCTTCAAACAACAAAAACATCAAGTCATCAATGAACCATCCGACTTCAATCAACAAAGCAACATCACCAGGAATATGAACAACATTTTACGCGCCATCAATAACCCGAAATTTAAAGACTACTTCAGCAATTTCCAATTCACAAAATTTGTTCAGTTATCATTCTTCTACTATCAAGTCGAGTTCGTAAAATACGGTTTCTACTGGCAATACGATCAATACATTACTTTCCACCGTAGTATTTCACATTGAAGATGATTTTGGAATAATACATACGGCCAGAGGGCTACTTGATTCGAGGTCTCAAACCACCCTAATTAGTGATAGCTGTGTCAAACGAGTTGGACTTCATAAACCCCGATCATACGTTACCATCAACGGCTTAGCTATGCAAAAGGCTGGGATAACGAAAGGAGAAGTTAGACTAAATATAGTATCCAGATTAAACGCCGAAAATCACGTTAGTGTACGAGCACCCACCAACAAATTAAACGACTCCAATTGGCCTGTTGTGCAAAATCTGAATTTAGCTGATCCATCGTATACATTCCAGGAGTCATTTACGTTATACTAGACAATGATGTGTTTTACGAAATTTTGCTACCGCAGAAAATCACAGTTGCGGATCATTTATTTGTTCAATCGACGATATTTGGTTGGGTATTTGGTGGTCAAATTATTAAAGCGAGCACAAATTCAACAAATTTCCGCACAACAGCCTCGTACAATGAAAATGATTTAATTCAGCGGTTTTGGGAAATTGAGGAGTTTATTATTACTTCACGTTAGAAATCAGCAGAATATGAATGTGAAGAACATTATCTGTAACATTATATGAATAAGACTTCCATTTAAAGTACAGCCAGCAGAGTTGGGTTCCTCTTATAATCAGAAGAATAGAAGATTTTTCGCACTAGAAAGGAAGTTCATCAATCATCCTCAAATACAAACCGAGTATAAGGAATTTATGAAGGAGTATGGGACGCATGGAGAAAATAGAATGCGCAGATAATTCAAAAAGCCAGCTTCTGCAGAGCTACCATCTGCCCCACCATTGTGTAATAAAAGAAACTAGCAGTACTACCAAGTTGAGAGTTGTTTTCGACGATTCATGCAAATCAACAACTGACCATTCTCTACATGGTATGCTTTTAGTTGGATCAAAAATTCAAGATGACCTCATGACGATATTGCTACGATTCCGCACACACATAATTGCCATTGCTGCGGACATAGAAAAAATGTATCGCCAGATCGTAATTCACACTGCTGACCGAGATTTTCAACATATCCTCTGGTGTGATTCACCTAGCCATCACATTCAACAATTCCGTCTAACTACAGTAACATACGGAAATTCTAGCGCTCCGTTTTTGGCTTGCCGTACGTTACATAAATTGGCTAATGATTATCGCGAGACGTACCCAGATGCTGCTAATCGGTTGAAATCCGATTTTTATGGTGACGACATGTTGACAGGTTGTGATGATGTAAAAACGGCGAGTAATATTTATCAAGATATGACATCACTATTAACTAATGGGGGATTCAAATTACGAAAATGGATGTCAAATGATCAAAACTTGATTAAGCACTTACAAATATCCGATGAAATTTCGAGTCTCTTGGAGTTCGAGGATATTACAGTGGTAAAACTCTTGGCTTGTTATGGGATCTATAAGAAGATGTTCAGGGTCACGATAGAAGATACCGAAAAATTATCAAAAAGAACTTTACTATCGGAAGCATCTCGAATTTTCGATCCTCTTGGTTGGTTGTCACCCAGCACAGTACTAATTAAAATTTTATTTCAACAGCTCTGGCTGCGTAAGCTTAACTGGGTTGATGAACTACCATCAGATATTAAAGAAAAATGGAGCAAAATGAGAGCAGCACTACATCATCTACAAAAAATTGAAATTCCACGATTTATACGTACATAAAAGCATCAAAACATGAACATACAACTACATCAGTTTTCAGAAGCATCAGAGCTTGCCTATGGTGTAGCAGTATACTTACGCGTTCAAGACAGCGAAGAAAACATATCTGTCAATCTAGTTGCCGCAAAAATAAAGGTCGCACCAATTAGACAAATTTCCATACCACGTCTCGAGCTATGTGCTACTGTACCTCTCTGTCGACCAAGACAGGCTATTACAATTTAATGTAACTAGAGATCTTCCAAAGGATTTTCATTGTTTTTTGAGTGACTTGTTGCCTTTGGTGACAAATTAGGAAAATTTGATAAATTTGGCTTAAAATTATCAGCAAACGAGACTCTCTTCTTAATATAATTAGAGCTAAACTTACGCGAAATATTATTATTACTAAATTATACTGTTGTTTTAGACTTACTAACATAATCTAATCGTGCCGGGCACTCCGAAAAGCTAGCGACACCTTCTCCGTTACAGTTAACATATTTCACTGGTATTTGAAGATCCTTGTTCCTGGGACAGTCTCCTGGTTTATGTATGTTCGTGCATTTAACGCATCTGTATCCCATGTAACAGTTTGAAGTAGCATGCCCGAAGTTTTGACACTCTACATTACAGAATAGATAATTTCTGTTTGGCCTCCCAAGAGACTTTATAACCACAGAAGCCATTGATAAGTTGAAATTCACTGTTTTTAGTTGTAGAGTCCAATGATACTGTGAAACATGGAAGTTTTATTTGGCAGTCTTCCCCGTTTCGCTTGATGAATTTATGCATTGGATAGATTTCTTTTACTTTTAATCCCTTGCTTATTAAATTATTTTTGATATCTGCTGTGTCAGTATCTTGATAAATTCCTCTGATTAACATGACCTTGGATCTCATATCTTTAGTTGCATTAGTATAAAACCGGTAATTTACGTTGTTTAATTGGTTGACGACCTCTTTGGGCTCAACCAGGTTTTTGGTGAATATTGTAAGATTTAGCTCATCTTGAGGGCTAGATGTAATCCTTAAGGGTGCGCTAATTCGTGTATTGCTAGTATTGCCTTAAGTTAATTGATTTTACCACTTTTAGTTTTTTGATAATTATTGGTGGCGGTTTAGTTATCTTAGGAATTTTATTCACAATATTAACCGATATATTTGCCTCGACCTGTTGCGAGTCGGTGAAATTTACCCCTAATGGTTGATGGTATTACTATGTTATGTGTGTAACCATCTTCATTATCCATATCACATTCAGAACCGGAATATAGTCACTATAATTGTTAAACATTTGCTTCACTTGATTTTGAATGTCCGGGTCAATTAGAGACTCTGTGTTACAGTTATCATTACAAGTGCGTTTGGCACTATGTACAAAGTTTGAATCATCAACTGTGCGTTTTGTAGTTTTAATTATCTTTTTATTTACGTTATTAATATTAATACTGGTATCGTTATTATTATTTGTATTAGATTCATCATTATTATTGTTTGAATTATTGCCACTGTTGAGCTCTAACTTGCTCATGGTGATATTTGTAATTGCCTGAATGAACTTGTTTAAAAGTTTGCTGACATGTTTGTTTATGTAGCTGAGCGTTGTTCCATCTATTGGTGGCGAGCCACAAAATTTTTTTTTGGGCATTGCCTTGTGTATTGCTCTACACGAATTATTTTTGTTCTGCTTTATGCCACTGACAATTTTTGGAACTTTGGTACACTACTTTGAATACTAGAAACACTAATATTGTTCACCTTAGTAAATTAGGAATATAATTATTCCTTATTTTTATATTTTAATTATTCTTTATTATTGTTGATTATTTTTTTCTACGTCTGAGAGAGCCTACTTTGCTGGTGATGTAGCGTGTCTCGTGTGTGTGAGCATAGAATGTGTAGCTTGTTTTCATACATTTTTGGTTCAAATATTTACGTATATAAAAAGCACAACAACATGAACATCAGTCAAAATAAATATATTTGTTGAAAAATTTTTGTTTTTTCAACAAAATAATGTCACAAAATAACCCAGTAAACTAAATAGGTCATGCTGTAATATTTTACTATAACTGAAACTCATCTGCAATAAGCGAAACATAATTTTGATGAGTCTAAGAACTGACTAGTCGAAAAAAAATTAAGTAATTTCTTATTCTCATTTGTCATAGAACCGGAATTCGGGTGCACGCAATGCTATGAAGTAACAGGAATAAAAACATTCGCAGTGTATTTATCAATTTTGTTGTGTTTTTAAAATTTCACCATATTTTTCCGTTACCTAATTCTTAATAGAGCAGTTTCTAATATATTGCGTCTCGCTTGAATGATTAAATTGTTGTGGTGGTTGTGATGTAATTAAAATAATTATAAAAATATCATGGGCATTCATGATAACTTCATATCGCAACAAATATAAATATTGAACTGGGTACAAAGTGGTTTAATTCCATAGATAAATTCTCTCATCGCACATAAATTAGAAAATAAAAATGTACTCGTATATTACCTAAACGGCTTATAACCCTTTTCAATTTCGTACGAATATGGGACATTTTAATTACAAAAATAAAAATTAATTCCCAAGGTACCCCAAATAAAACATATTTTTTATTCGTTTTTTAGTTGAAATTATTTTTTGTTTTTGGTCCTACTCGAAGATAATTAAAACTCATTAATTTTCGTTCTGGATCTGGATGGGTGACTTGTGTGCGTACATACGAGTTAAGTATGTTATCTCGAAAAAAAAAATACCAACAAAAATGCTATGTTACGAAAATAAGAAATTATACAAAATTTAGAATTAAACTTTTTTTTTGTCAATTTTATTTGGTTTATGTTCTGATAATTTATGATATAGACACTAGTACGTATATGAAATAATTAAATTTAATTGTTAAATGTGGTTGGAAAATTTTAATGAAAATTCCAATTATTTTTTCGTTTGTACGAGTACGATTTCATACAGAGATATACCGCATACATATCATATGAAGAAGAACTACAAAATTTTGCCGCTGAGTTTTTATTCTATGTTTTTTGTTGTTTAGCTTAAATATGTTAATGTAGAAATAAAAGGTGTAATTGAATTAAAAATTTATCAACTGTACCATGTAATTTGGGAAACTCTCTAAATACGTTTGCTACCTACATTTAGTTTTTTTGTACAATTTAAGGATTTAAATACACACATATTTTTGTGAAAAGTTTGCTATAACACATTCATATGCTGAAACATTTTTGGAAAACACTTTTTATTATTAGTTCATAAGTATTAGTGCATATGTATAAATGATATGCCGCGGTAACTAACGTGAAATCTTGTTGAGTTGAAGTATAAACACAAAACGGTTAATACATTATGTGGAAAAACATTATTTTAGAAAAATTATGTGACATGATACAAAACGTACGGGTGTTGTATTATGGTTTTGTAATGTAGGTTTTTGTTTGAGTAACATGTAGTGTGGAAAACGTACTGTATATTTGGCTGAAAATATTAAATTAGTATTATTGTTCTAAGCTCAACTACAGTTCTGTGAGTTGTAATTTGTAATCAAGTCAAATTTAGTATTTCAATACTACTTATGCCTAAGTTAGTCGTTAACTAAAGGTCGATCCACACAATGTGTTTTAACATATGTTATAACAGACAAAAATATGTCTAAAAACACAAATGTATTTTAAAACATTTGTGAAGTTGAAAACCGCGTGCAGACGTTCATTCAAAACATATGTGTTCTATTTCAATTTTCGAAAATCGACCGTTTCTTATTTGTTTCTACAATATCAAAAAGATTATGGTCAAAACCATGGTATAAGAGGAGATGTGAAGGAAGGGATGTTGCTCATCTGATATTTAAAGAGCTAAAGTTTGAAGACAGAGCAGCATTTAAAAATTTTTCAAGGCTTTCAGTGGAAGCATTTAGTAAATTACACAGCAAATTGGGACATTTAATAAAACGGCAAAACACTGTAATGAGGAAATGCGTTAATTCAGAAACAAGGTAGGTTGGCTTGGGAAAAATATTGTTACTTAACTAATTAATACATTTTTTCCATAGATTGTTAATAATCTTGCGAGACCTTGCAACTGGCGAAACTAATCGGAGCCTGAGCTATTCTTTTAGAATTTCACCACAGTTAATTTCTGAAATATTCTCTAAAACAGTGCAAGCGATTTACAAAGTTTTAGCAAATGATTATTTAAGAGTATGGTTAGACACCCAGTACTAAAGAAGGATGAGAACAAGTAGCCAGAAATTTAGAAGAAAAATGGAATTTCCCATTTTGCCTTGGAGCTCTAGGTAATGTTTTTATATCAAATGTTATAGTCATATGTATAGCAATATTTATTATTTTTTAGACGGCAAACATATTATGTTTAGAGCTCGAAAAAGCGATGGCTCATTTTATTTTAATTACAAAGGCTTTAATAGCATCATCCTAATGGCTCTAGTGGATGCAGACTAGTGGATGTAGGATGCAATGGGAGGGTGCACGATGCGGGAGTCTACAGCAATTCAAAATTATGCGAAGCAATAGAGAATAATTTGTTGAACTTCCCGGATGATAAATGTTTACCAGAAACCGATGTTGTGGTACCTTATGTTATAGTGGCTGATGACGCATATAAATTTACCAATAGAATAATGAAACCGCATAGTAATCGACTGACCAAAGAAAATAAATTTTTTAACTACCGGTTAAGTCGGGCACGCCGAGTGGTTGAAAACGCCTTTGGTATTTTGACAAATCGGTTTCAGGTGCTCCAAAAGGATATCCGATTAGATGTTTCCAAAGTTCAGGATGTCGTGTTAGCGGCTTGTGTGCTTCATAATTTTATTAAAGTAGAAGGTGGATTTAATAAAAACACTGTCGATAATGAAAACACTAAAACATTAAATATAACAAAAGGAATTTGGAGGGAAAATACTTTTGTCACTCATTTGGAGCCTGTAAGTGGAGTTTGGTCAGCAAATCAACCAATGGATATAAGAAATAAGTGTACCCAGTACTCAATACAAGAGGAATGGTTCCATGGCAATGCGAAGCTATAAATAAATATAATTTTTAATAAATATACTTTTTTAATGTACATACCGACATATCACATTTCATTTTATTAATTAAAATAAAATGAATTCAAATATCACAAATTATAATAATGGATTTACATATTTCCAAATAAAATAATTTTCGTCAAATAAACAAAATTCGTAATATTTTAGAAGCGTTTTTATAATTTCGCTAAAGCTTTGCGTTCCATTACGAACAAAACTTCCATTATTTGTTGTTGAGCTTCGAGGGTAACATCAAAATCCAGTTTGGCAATTTTGTCTAATTTTACGATAACTAGTTTACCAAATGTTTCATTTTCATTAGAAATAACATTATTTTTATTTAATAAATTTTTATTTAAAGATTCCATCATTTTAGATGCTTGTTGCAGCAGTGGATCTGTTTCATTTACACGCCTCTTTTTATTTGGACAAATTTGTGAGTCCTCCTCGATCAGTTCATCCAACGATGAAACATCTCTTGATTCAGATCCTACATTTGAAAAATTCATCGTACAAGAGGGGTTGTCTAAATAGTATACCTCTTCACTGAGTTTTTGACTTCGCTAAAACAGAATAATAAAAATATTAAAAATGTAAAAGAGAAAATTGAATCGTCTACTAACCCCCGGAATGTTGCTTTCCCTTCCCTTGATCTAATATGCTGTTCTAAAAATTTTAGCTGTTCAAACCAAAAAACCGTTGGTGAATAAAAATTTTCACTTTCCACACCGCTCCTTATGCTATCTTTTATTTTCTTTGTCTCGTGATTATAATTCGATCTTAATGTAGACAATTTTGACTTTACTTCTTCTTTCGTAAATTTTAGACCCATTTCGTTTACTATTTTTGTTAATGCATCAGTGCGGGCATGTTTATTTGTATAAAGGAGATGCTTTATATCATACAAACACGGCAATTGCTCCCAAATTTCGATTAATAAAATCGTTTATTCTTTTGTAAAATTCGTCATTTTCAATTAGTATATTAAATTAATTCGAATATAACATTAATATTTATTATAACACCTACACACTTGAACACCACGATATTTGTTTAAATTTTTGAGGTTATGTTTTATGTGAAAACATACCAAAATGGATAAAAGTCATTTTCGAAAATTACTTATGTGTTCAAACATATGTAAACACAACAGCAAAAATATAACATGTGGATAAAAAAAATTGTAACAAATGTTGACACATTTGTAATTTGTAAACGTTTGTGTAAAAACACATCCTACCTTAAGGTTATTTTACCTTAAGATTATTTTAATTATGAAAATAACCATGCGAAACCATTTTGAACGAAAGCTTCCATTTCTAAAGGACCAAATTGGGAGTTCCGGTGGCATGGAAATACTTTCGAACTTCGAATATGTCACCGTAATTTTTGGTTTCATGCGTTATCGCTAGTACAAGTGTTTTTGAAGCTTCCGTTGAAAATTTACAACCGACTAATAGTTCCACATTATTATTATTATTTTATTTTTACAAAAACAATCAGTGAATCATGAATGTCAGGGTCAATTATGCAAAAAAGGTATACATATTTATATAAAACTTAAATTTAAATCATCACATATAAGGGTATTAAAAAAAAATAAAATTGGAAAATATAATACATTAAAAATTAGGAGTAAAATAAAATGAAAATTAACAAAAATCTGTAAGTGCTTAAATTTGAAAATGAAATTCATTTACATTTCGGTAATTTAAAAGAAATGTTTTCAAATTCGAACATGTTAAAATGAGTGCAAGTTTTCAATTCATCAGGAAGATTATTGTAAATTTTAAGAGCGAAAATTAAAAAAGAATTCTGAGAATTAGTGGTATTAATTTTCAGCAGGTGAATATGAAGTTTGTTTCTTAGGCATTATTCCGTTCTAATCTAAACTAGTTAAATTGCCAATCATTAAATAAAAAACTCTCAAAACCTTCAACACGAATAAATATCTTACTGGTAAAATGCTCGTAGTTTGAAATAAAGAACATGACTCAGCAAACCTTGATTTATTACTTATGTATTACTCTTACAATATAATTCTGAGTAATCACCGAAGGTTGAATCCTAGCGTAATAAGTGCACCCCAACAAACCAAACCGTATATCGTATACTGCCGTACTAATCCTATTCTATATAATTGCAGAAAAGGTGATGTTGAAACGCGTTTCTCAATTAAGTATTAAATATTTATTTAACCCTTCGTTACTAACGCTATGTGAACTTACCTAGTTACTAACGCTGGGTAAAATTAACCCCAAGTTGAAATTAGTTAAAAAAGCAAAACCAACTACAAATTAAAATATTGATAACTTTTATTTAATCAAAAATGAACTAACTCAACATAAAAAATACAAAAATTTTACATTTAAATTCATTTGTAACAATAAAAAATAATATCACATTTTAAAAAATATTAACTAATAAAAACATAAAGTAGCTTAAATAACTCTTGTAGGCATTCTATTGCACAGAAAATTATAAAATTATATTAATTGGAAAGGTGAAAGGGTAGGTAAAAACAACTCTTTAATAACTTTTTTCGGTTTAGAATATTTTTTTTACATTATTTACCGTTCAATTTCGACTACAAATTATTCTCAGGTATAACTTCAGTATTTGCGCACACTGTGCACATCGGAATTGAGTGACTACCACAGATAAATTGATTGCACTTGAAGCAAACTGATTTGGTTTTACGATCCTTTTTTGCCGGGCATATTTGGCATCGAATAGGCTTGTCAACTTTTAATTTTTTTGGTGGTGGCCCAACCATCTGGCATTTTGCAAATTTTTTACAAGAAAATCTGAGAGTTTCGCTTAAGCCTTGAATAACACTTCGTCTGTCGATATGCGGCTGCATTAAAATATATGCTAGCTCTTTCAAAAACAGTTTCGGCTTTTGTATTTTATTGGAGGATTTTCGGTTGACAGTAACACAATCCGCGCATTTATCCCGGCTAAATTCAACATACTGAAAAAAACCACCATTGGTCATCTATTAGCAGTTCTAGCAACGTTGTACGAGCCGCATAGCTGGTCTGTCGTGTCTACGCCATCCTTCGTACTGTTGTAAAATTCAATTATTTCCGGTAAAGAATTCCTGTTTTCTGAAATTAAACCATTCCGGTGCGTGGACATCAATAAAACACATTTTTTTTTTTTTGAGTACGTAAGACATTATTGTTGCATGTTTCTGATACCCAAATACCGTTGATTTAATCATTCGATTTCTTGTAACAGCAAATGATGGTGGTAATACCCTCTTGTTTTTTTTAATTGTGCCGACCAAAGTTGTATTTTTTTCCGGAAGCGCTAAAGCCAAGGGATAGCTGGTGAACCAATTGTTTAATGTCACATTTCGTTCCGCATTTTGCAAATGGCTTGTTAGACGTTGTACCACCTCCTCTGGCTTATTACATAAATTATATAAGTTATATCGACCTGGTGGCTGTTTTCCGCAATAAACTACAAGTTTGGAAGTATAAAATGATACGAAATCGACTGCGGAAAAAATTTTGATTCCGTCCTTAGCAGGCTTGCTGGATATGTATTGCCTGAATCCGCATCTTCCTCGAAAAGCTTCCAATTTTTCGTCAATGGTAACAAAGCATCCGACGTTATAATTCCGTTGACAATTATGATTGAATGACTCAAATAATTCTCGGATAGGCGCAAGTTTGTCAACCATTCGTCGAGCCAACCGAGTGCCAAGGTCATCAAATCTAAGGCATCTCATTAAAAATTGGAAACGATTGTAACTAATCGTTGCTGGAAAAATTTCGAATCCAGTTCCGTCAGTAGCCCACATATCCCTCACATGAACATGTGAGGATTTATGTAATCCTGACAAATATAGTAAACCAAACAGCGCATTTATTTTAACTAAATCTGTAGAGGCGGCATGTTTGATATCAGCATATTTGGATTGTTGTTTTCTTATATAAATGTTGGTGTAGGTGACAATTTCATTTCTGAAGTTAAAAAATATTTCGAAGCTCTCTAGAGGAGATTTCACAAATTTTGAAAACTCCTCTAGCGATGACAACATCATCTAAAAATATTTTCAACATTTGGTGTGTTTGCTTTATAAGGTGTTTTTTTCCATATACTTCCATCTTTACCGACGAAATTATCATCAACATCATAGTATTCTGCATCATCATCTTCTTGCTCTGTCTCTGAATCGTGCTCGCTAAATGTCTCTTGATCATCTACCTCACTACTGCAATCTAGACCATCCACATTTTCCTCGTCGCTATCTAATTCAGCTAATATAGCGCGTAATCGGTTTTACTCCCGTTCGTAATCATCCATTTTATAATTGGTTTGGTATTTAACGAAACCAATGTAACTTAACTACTAACCCGGGCTTAATCCACCCAAATTTCACTTAAAAATTATACCACTGCTACTAACGCGGGTGAAATTTACCCAGACAATATTTAAAACAGCGCGACTGTATCCTTCCAATTGCAAAACACAACTAAAAAAAATGTTCAACCTGACACAAGGAAATTGAGGTTAGATTACATGAAGTTGGTTGCAATTAATAAAATATGGTTATTTTTATTTTTTGAATGTGTTAGGTAAATTTCACACAGGCGTTAGTAACGGAGGGCTAAGTTTATTATTTACTATCGATTGGCATCGATAAGACAATTAGGCCAAAAAATAGTAGTTTAGCACGGTTGTACACATCTTAAATATTTAAAACCCCGTTTCCAAATCATTTCCCATTAACTTTTTTATACCAACCGACCTATATTTTTATTCGGTAAAAGTTCAAAACCCAATTTTCAAACCATCTTCCAATTTTCGGTGTACTTTAGAGGACTTTACACGGTCAGTAATAATGTCATTATTTGAAATATTGACAAATACAGTTTTAACTCAGTTCTCAGTATTTTTATTTGGTTTTTGTGTGTTTTTGAAAGGTTACATGCAAAAAGATAATACGAGATTCTTAATTTAATAATTTAATTTAAAAAGGGATATATAATAATAATAAATACAGAATGGATGAAGAAAGTGTCGAAAATAATGTTGAAAAGGAGGTGTTAGCGAGTCTATTTTATTAAAAAATTAGAAGAGTTATCGGAATTGTGGAATTCGAGAAATCCGTTGTATATGCGAAAAGGTAAACGAGTTTCAGCTTTAAAACAGTTGCTGGAAATTTTAAAAAAAATTAAATCTGATGCCACAATTGATGACGTTAAGAAAAAAATAAAGACGTTGCGTTCCAAATTATAGAAAATAGAAGAAAAAAAATGAACAATCAAAAAGATCTGGCATTGGACTAGACTAGATATACAAACCTTCGTCATGGGTTATTTATGCTTTACAGTTTTTAGACACTGCTGTAAAACCGATAAAAAGTCAATCATCTATAGTAGAAAATGAAACAAGACTGCAAGTGAGTATTAAATTTCTTTATTTCATTACAATTTTGAGTTATTATAACATATTATACAAAAAATTTAATCTAAATTCCAATCATAATAGTATTTTTAAATTTTGCCTTCATTGATGAAATAATTGCAATAATGATCTCTAACTTCTTTGGCACTGAATTCTGAATTACGAGATGAATTTGATTGTATGCCTTCTCCCAAATTTTTTGATTCAATGTTAATCGTGGATGTGGAAAATTGCGGTGATTCTTTCATTAAAAGGTTCTGTAAATAACAACAAGCCAAAGTAATTGTTGTCGCTTTTTCTGGTGCAAGACAAATAGGCTTCTAGAATACCCCAAATCTAGCAGCTAATATCCCAAAAGCATTTGACACTACACAACGTGTAGCGGAAAAAGGATGATTACATTTTTCTTGCTCCGCTGCGCAATTTTTTTGGGACTATGGCTTCAGTAAATTTACATTAAGTGCAAATGCTTCATCCGCAACAAAAACGTAAGAAAAACATTTTGTTGAATTTGGTAGATGGATGAGATGTGGAATTTTTAATTCATTTTGTTGAAATAGTTCCCAAAATTTTGTATAAAATAACACATCGCCATCGGAAACTATGCCATTTGCACCTACATCCACCATTATAGACAGCCAATCCGCCTTAACTAATGCCATTAGTACGATGCTGTATTATCATTTTTTAATTATAGTGCAACGATGCCGTGTTGTTAGGTCACCGTATGGTGATGTGCTTCCCATTTAGATTTTCAGAATCTAGAATTTTATCGGAGATACCATCAAGTGATACATTCCAATTTTCTGTTGCCCATCAAAGTAATTTTAAGTAATACATTTAAATTGAAAATTTTCATTTTATAACGACCATCTCCATATGAACAATTTTTGAAATCAATTTTCATTTTCAGACAAATTAAATTTACTAGTTAATTTCTTTTACTCTAGTAAAATAAAGTATAGTAATCATGAAAATTTTGGACCTTGAAATTATTAAAGATTTATTTGTTTGTCCCCTGAGTCCGAAAAAGTGGGTTTCGAAATGGTGTCTGTCTGTCAGTCTGTCTGTGTCCTCTCTACTCTACAGCCCAGATGGTTTAACCAATCGAACTGAAACTTCAGATTTAAGCTTTTTTGATAAATTGGGAGGTCCCAATGAATTTTACTCCAATTCGGCTAACCGGAAGTGGCCACTCCCTTGGTCCAGAAAATTTATTTTGCAAATATCTTAAAAAGTATAAGGTTTACAAAAAACTACTTAATTCAAAATGTTTCCAAAAATTTAAAACAAATAAAAATTAAAAATTAAAAAAAAAAAAAATTTAAAACAAAAGTTATAAAAAAAAAATAAAATTTCTTAAAATTCTCTGTTCGTAAAAGAAAGCCGTGTGTTCTCCACACCTCCATTTTTTTGTTATTATTATTTGTTTCAATAAAGGATTACAACTATACCTTGAAGTTTTATTTATCTTACCTTTATATAATCTTGTAAAACATGAACAAGCGCACTACACGTTTCAATAACAATTTGGCTTATGCATGCTGGCGATGAAGAACAGAAAATTGTAGGTCCTCGAAGCTTCCTCCAGTAGCCAAGAACCGTAACGTTAGTAATAGCCTCTGTTTCACTAAAATCGATTGCCCCATATTTGTATCTTCTCGTTTAATATAGGGAGCAACCATTACCAACAACTTATTAAATAAATCTTTAAGCCGTTCTTTTACCTAAAGTCTACCCTTTTGTTGAGTACGGTTTGGGATTTCAATCACTGCGAAAGATAACACAATTGCTAAGCACGCTGTGTCCATATTTTTAAGTTTACACGCTTGTGTCTTTCGAAGTACTGATATAATGACTGACGAAATTTATTGACCGACTATATAACCGACTAAATAAAAATTGATTTTACGCCGAACAATAATATGCCCAAATTAGGTTAAAATTGTAAAGAAAAATTTGTTTAATTGTAATCAAGTAAAATAGAGGGGGTAACTCAGTGATTTCGAAACACACAAATTTTGTATATAAAGTGGTCGAAAAATCACTGAAGAGGAGACTCCGGTTTAGATATTTAAGTTTGGAAGTTCAATGTTTAATTGATCAATAATATAATACCAAGTTTATTTAAAAATATAATGGTAAGTATATGGTAAGTATAATAACAACAACCACACCTTATTAATACCAGCAGTCCAATGGTGGTGTAAATGATCAGCTGCGTCATTAGAGGCGGGTGAAACTGAGCGGAAACGCCCCGTCACCTTTCTGCTGGCAACACATCACCAATCAAGAAAATTACAACTATTTAATTAATGGCTCAAAGCTAAGCTCGCCATCTTTTGACTATAGTCAAATAAATTCATACCTAAAGGATCCTGTCGATGGGTCCAAAAATATGTTGTTTTTTTTTTCTTTGAAAATCCTCTCTGACCAAAAGTTCAACGCTTTTGTTCCACAATGGGTGACATAAGCGGTCAGAAATAAAAATTTGTATACATTGAAATGAGGAAACTCACTTGAATTGTTACACTTTATATTTAGATTTTTTCATAAATTGGAAGGTCGCAATGAATTTTAGTCGCAATAAGCCAACCGGAAGTGGCTAATATCTCAATAAGTAAAACTTTACATTTATATTATTGTTTCCGCACTGCATTTCGATGTTGGTTTGGACTTATCGTGATACAACCACAAAAATTATTTTAGTTTTATTTTGAAAACTGATCGTTTTTTCATATGAATCTGTCAAAGTGTGTTTTGTCAAAATATACAATATATATATATATATATATATATATATATATATATATATATATATATATATATATATATATATATATATATACAGCCTTGGCCAAAATTATAAAGCACCCCTCCCAAATTGCAGTATCTACAAAACGAATGAAGACAAAAATTAAAACTCAATATTTTTAGGAAATACTTTTTATATTTTATTAGTTTTAGTATTTTGTAGGTCCTCCTTTGGCTTTGATGACAGCCAGGACTCTTTTATTCATCGACCGTACTAATTTTTCGCAGGTATTTCTCGATATATTTTTCCATTCCTCTGTCAGCGCACGTTTGAGGTCTTCCTTTGAAGTCATACTGCGATCCTTGATTTTTTTTTTTAAAACTGCCACAAATTTTCAATGGGATTTAGGTCTGGTGACTGGGCGGGCCAGTCCATGACTCGAATTTTTTTTTTTCGAAACCAACTCATCGTAACGCGGGAAGTATGGCAGGGGGCATTATCCTGTTGATAAATTATCGAAGAACTATCCGATGTGGCCAACATGGGGCCGAGCGCTGTCGTGCTGAAATATCACTTTGTTATGTCTCATAGCGTATTGTGGGCGTTTGAGCTTTAATGCTCGGCTTAATTGCATCAATTGTTGTTGATAACGTTCTCCAGTGATGGCTTCGTTAGGCTGGAGTAGCTCATAGTAGATCACTCCGACCTAATCCCACCAGATGCACAGCATTAGGTTTTTGCCATGAATATTTGGTTTGGCCGTTGAAATTGTTGCATGACCGGGCTTACCCCACGATTTCCTGCGCTTTGGGTTGTCGTAGTGGATCCACTTTTCGTCCCCCGTCAAGGTTCAATGCAAAAACCCTTCCGATTTTATCTTTGGAGCAGATGTTCGCAGGCGAAAAAACTCGACGTCTCTTGGCTTGAGTTCATACGGAACAATTTCCTTATTTTCCACCATAACCATGGCTTTGAGATGGTTTTGAATCGCTTGTTAAGTCACCCCCAAAATTTCAGCGAGCTCCTCTTGAGTTTTACATGAATTTTGGTCCAATAACGCCTCCAACTCAGCGTCTTCAAACCTTACTGGCCTCCCTTCACCTTCTTTGTTACTGTTGTCAAAATCACCACTTTAAAAACGCTGAAACCAGTACTCACATATTTTTATTGATGGAACTTGTTCCAAATATGCTTCACACAGCAATCGACGTCCATCAGCTGCAATTTTCACTTAAAAACAAAAAAGCAGCGCCTTACGCAAACTGTGTTTTGTTTGCACAAAGGTTGACATGGTTAGAGCATAAAAACTATGGGCACTTAGAGATTTTTAGAGGGAAATGATGACGCTTTGAACACAATTATATAAACAAATATAACGTGTTCAGGATTCACCACTACTATTTAGCTCAGCAACTGCAAATACAAGAAAAAGAATTTAGAATTAAGAATTAATTATAAATTAAAACAAAACTTACCTTTCAATTTGATTTATATACGTCGTCATAACTTAGAATTACACAAATATAAATTAGAATAATTTAATGTACACTTAAAAGCAATACTTATCTTAATTCACATTAACACCTATTGAATGAAAATAGCTAAGGCTGTGTTCCTAAAAGTTAAATATTTTAACTGTGGTACGAAATATTTAACTTACTTCATTTTTTAACCGATTTGCTGTTCAAAATGCAACTCGCTAAAAAGTTAAAATTTTGATGTTTAGTTTTATTTATTTTTGTAAGTTTTGTGAAGTAATAGTTATTTATGCTACTAGTGAGCAAAACGAGATATTATCCATGAGGGATAAGTTTGTCCCACGAGGCGATAGCCGAGTGGGACATTATCCCTAGTGGATAATATCTCTTTGCTCACGAGTGGCATACAACGTTTTATCCACTTTTGTTGAAATAAATTTCGTAAATTAATAAGAAATACGTAGTTCCATTTTGTGTTTTCACAGTGGAGCATTGAATTTTGAAATATATTTTATCATAGTTCTTTAAATTGTCATGGTGTACTTTAATTTAACTAATTTTTGGTTTTTCAATTTGACTACGAATAATTTTCCAATGATTACTCAACATTTTGTTATATCAAATATAACTCACGTTGCCCCTAGCAGCGTGGGTTATACAATAACAATGGGTTATTTTACATTTTCTTTATTTGAAATCAGCGTAGTTATCGGGCTATTATATAACAAAAGTGGATAAAAATAATTTATCCACTTTTGATATATAATAGCCCGATAACTATGCTGATTTCAAATAAAGAAAATGTAAAATAACCCATTGTTATTGTATAACCCACGTTGCTAGGGTCAACGTGAGTTATATTTGGTATAACAAAATATTGAGTAGTCATTGGAAAATTATTGGTAGTTGTTCAAAGAATAGCCCTTAACATCAAAGCAGCATACTTACGTCACACATATCCCTTTTACCCAAATCTCAATACCTGAAAAAGAAGCATTGGTCATTCTACTGACGTCAACCTGAAATAAATCATCATCATTCATCATCATATTACCTAAAATAAAAATTATAAATTAATATTATATAAATCCACATAAAATTTAAATTACATACCTTACTACCTGATTCAATTCCTGCCCGAATACAATTTCAATGTAAATTCTTTTCATTCGCATAAATCCCGTAAACTTAAATTGTATTAAACACACCGACACATATAGATACTATATTTATATTATGTACAATTATGCAGCCTGAAAACAATAACAATAGAATAATTATAATTAATATTATGTATTCAAATTCAATATTATATTTGGAGTGTATTAATTAATTATAGCAGACGGCGAATTCATGCCACTGCAATGTAAATTTATTATGGCTGAAATTCGAACTTCCAGTAAAGTAATTTTGTTTGTTAAATTTTGTAATAAACTTTTTTTTTTTTATTTTGAGCTGTCATCGCAACAACATCAAAATTATAATTTATATTCCGAAATAAAATTTGTAATTTATCTTAAAATTAAATTAAATTCTTTTTTTATTAAAAAAAAAAAAATAAATTTTATGTACATATTTTGGGAACCCAATTTAATTTGTGTACAGTAGTCAAATTGAAAAAACTATATTCTAAAAATTAGTTAAATTAAAGTACACCATGACAATTTAAAGAACGGTCACTATGATAAAATATATTTCAAAATTCAATGCTCCACTGTGAAAACACAAAATGGAAAAATGTTTTCTTATTAATTTACGAAACTTATTCCAACAAAAGTGGATAAAACGTTGTATGCCACTCGTGAGCAAAGAGATTTTATATACTCGGGATAATGTCCCACTCGGCTATCGCCTCGTGAGACAAACTTATCCCTCATGGATAATATCTCGTTTTGCTCACTAGTACCATAAATAACTATTAATTTTAAAATGAATAATAATATCGTTAAATATATATCGATAATAATTCAGTTATATGTTTTATACAAGCAATTATTGAATTTAATTGCAAAATATTAAAGTACCGTAAAATTTGTAAAGGTAATCTAGCCTGCTGAATATTTTTCAGAAGAAATTTTACATGAACTTGCAGTATACATAAATAAACAAAAGATAACAAATTTTAACTGGTCGCCGACCACATAAAATATTTGTGGTGAGTAAAATGTCAAAAATTTAACTTTTTAATTTTTTATGCGATATTTTTTTCGTTTGGAACACAGACTAAGAAAATAAAAATACTCACCAAGAAGTCGTACAATTGACGATTCGAACCGTGATTTTAGACAAAATATTTGTCGGCTTCACAACTTCCAAAAATTTCCACTATACCATATTTCAGTCGTTCTGCGAGCGCTGATGCTAATTTTTGTACGGTGTTACAGCTTTATTTTATTCCGATAGGTAGTGCTTTCTCTCTATTTCCAATCGTCAATTCACGCTTTAACATGAAAATAGTTACAAGTTGGTCCGATGCGAATTAATACTAGTTACGCCATCTTTTATAAATCCCTTAAAACTTATTTGTACACTCAATATAAAAATTATTTTTAAACCATTGGCAAGACAATATACTATATTGATTCAACTACCCAAATTTTGTGTTCCAATTTAAATTATATATAAATATTAATCCTATTACTTTTGGAATTTAGGAGGATATAATACAACTGCCTCTGCTACTGAAACTATGGACACCTTAGCTGCAATTCGCTGACAATGGTCGATGGCAAAGTAAGCTGCTCTAATTATATTTAGGACATAATATAATTCTTTAAATAATAGATGTAATTTTTTTTTTTGTAATTACGCTCTAATTGCTGTAATCAATTTGTTCAGCTTAATTTGAAATAAAGAAATCATAAAATTAATTTCGACTTTTTTTTTGGATATTTGGAGCGTTGTTTCGAATTCGCCCATGGTCTCCAATTTGGTTTATTTTCGGGGACGTCACCAATAACATTATTTTTAATATCTAGTTTTTAATTTTTATTTAGGTTAAAATAATAATTTTGTCAGCCTTAGAAATTGTAATTCTCTCCTGGGCAGGGTATTCTACAATTTTCCTTGACTTGATCCATTGACGCGAAGTATTTTAAGCTCATCTACAATAAACAAACTTCGATTGTCAATTGATTTTAGGAATCTGTTAGAGTAATCCAAAACCAGCTGTAGCTGCCGAAATTGTAATAAACATTGTAAATTGCTTCCCTGTTGTTGCAAACTATTTGGGGAATATTTTCCGAGTTGGTGTAGATGCAGGGTGGCGCATAAATTCTTGGACTGAGTTGTTTAATTATTTTAAAAAGATTAACTGGGAAAAAATCAATTATTTATTAGAAAATATATTATCACATTGTATAGAAATGCATGTGATTTCTATTCAAATCTGTTGCCTTGTTTTTAGATATAAAGGCGCATAACCATCTATTGCAGATCATACGTGATTCATTGGGAGTCGGTCGAATTCTTTAATAATGGATGCCTTTAGAAACTCAACACTTTTGTGCTGTTTGGAACTGGCATTGGTGTCTAATTCTCCCCATATGCCATAGTCTTGTGGAGTTAAATCAGGGGACAATCAAATTTTGTTAATCTAGTAATGTCTATAGAAGTAGGGATATATCGAAAAAAAAAACATTTTTTGAGGTTAAATTAATAAGTGGTTTTTACCCCTAAAAAGGGCTTGGTTAAGTAGTACTACAACAGAGTACTACAACTTAGAATAGTTTTTATAATTTTTTGAATTTGACAGTTCAAAAAGTTGCCTTGTGCGACAATATGAACCACCCTATTCTATACTAACACATACTTATGTAAAACCATTCTTATAAAGTCAGTCATTAAAGATCATTCAATCGACACACACGTATTATCATTTATCATTTTTGATCACGGCTCTCTCAATATTAGATACTCATAAATATTACATGGTGTCAGAAGTGGTTTTAATGCTTGAATTACACAATTAGTAAAATTGAAAAGTAGTAAATCGGAAATAAGAAAGAAATTAATAATATTTCTCGCCGAATAAACTCGAAAATATTACACACAACGAGGTAAAAGAAGTACAACGGTGAAAGTGGCGCGTCATCAACAGAACATTCGATACCGTATCATTATTGCGTCATTTTTTTTTTTATTGTGACTATGTCTGGAATTAAACCACCGAAGAATTTTGTGATAAATTCAGAGCTACATATTTCCAAGAGTGCACGGAATGGATCAAATTATTTACCCATTACAGTAATTCGATGGAATTAACAAAAAAAACAGCCGGCCAGTCGCCCCGCATTGAAAGTATTAAATAATTTGGGTGCCACAGATGACGAAAAGAAGGATCCGAAGCAAATTATCGACAAGTTAAAAAATATATTTTGCACGGTCGCGCAACAAAACGTACGAGCGGTACCAATTTTATCGTATTAAGCAACAAGAATGTGAATCATTGGAAGATTTTTTGCAACGATTGAAAAAGCAAGCTACGCTTTGTGGATATAGCACAAAAGAAGATGTATTCGTGATGGATCAAATCGTTGTAGGAGTTCGCAACAAAAATACCCGTCAAAAAATGTGGGTCGAAGATAATATGGAATTGGCCAAAGCGGTTAAAATTTGGCATGCTGCAGAGCGTGCTGAGAAACAAATAAAATCACTGAGTGATCTATCGACACCTGCATATTCGTCATCAAGTGTTAACAAAATAAATAAAAAAGACGATGACGAATTTGATTGTAAGCGCTGCGGCACACGACACGGTAAGAAACAATGTCCAACATTCAACAAAAAATGTGAACAGTCCGGTAATAAGGGTCATTTTAAAAAAAGTGTCGCTCCAAAAAGAAATCATCGGAAAAAAGTCAAATAAAAAAGACAAATATAAAAAATCGGGGAAAGTGAACCAAATAGCCAGTGACTCTTCCAAAAGTGACTCAGATTCGAGTGCCGAGAGCGAGTATGATTACAATGTGAGCAGTATTAAATGTGAAAAGGAAGAAATAAAAGTGTGTTCAATCAAAAAAGATAAATGGATTAAAACATTGAAAGTCGGTGAGGGTGAACTGTTAGTTGATTTGGACACAGGAGCTCACTGCAACGTAATATCGCGGAAAAAATCGTCCAGATTAAAATTAAAAGTAAACATTTCATCGACTAAACGTCTAATAACATATAATCTCGACACAGTCAAAGTAATAGGTGAAACCAAGGTATGGTGTGTATCGCCGCAAAAATCAGGACAGGTGATTTTTAAAGTAATTAACGAGGATTTAATGTCAATTCTCGGTCGACATTCATGCGAAGAGCTGGGATTAGTGAAACGCGTTCATAAAGAGGATATACAGTTGGATTGTTGCAACAATTACGAGTATAATATCGATTTTGTTGACAATCCGAAGTTCAAAATAATTCCACCGCGTCGAGTTCCAGCTGCATTTAGAGATAAAACAAAAGAGGAATTGGACAGAATGGTTACAATGAAAGTTTTAGCGCCAGTTACTGAAACAAACCCAGCCGTAATCCCTATGCTGGTGGTAGAAAAAAACGGAAAAATTCGAGTAAGTATGGATCCAGTCGAATTAAATAAAAACACAAAACGACGCCATTACCCATTGAATACAGTAGAAGAAATAGCCGCAAAAGTAGGAAAGGCCAAGTTTTTTACAAAATTGGATTGTTAACATGGTTTCTGGCAGATTAAAGTGACTAAACGAACGTCAAAATACTTGGTCATCGGTACGCCATGGAGACGTTACCGATATTTACGCATGCCGTTTGGTATAAATTCTGCACCTGAAGTATTTTCGCAGATTATGAACGAGACATTGCAAGGCATCGACAATTGCGAGGTTGCCATGGATGTTATTCTTCTTTATGCGGAAATGTTAGAGGGAATCACAAAAAAGGTAAAGCATCGATTGAAAGATGCTGATTTCACATTAAATCAGAGTAAATGTGAATACAACAAGAATATAGAAAAATTTCTTGGACATGTTTTTACATCCAATAGTTGTGAGATTGATCCGGATAAGGTATCAGCAGTTCATCATTTGAACACTCCAGCTAATGTCAAGGAATTGCAGAGATTGCTTGGTACAGTAACATACCTTGCAAAATTTATTCCGAAATTTTCAGGTTTGACAGAACCATTGAGAAGATTAATACTGAAGGACACCGCATGGGTATGGGATATTGACCAACCAACAGCTTTTGAGAAGTTAAAAGAGGTCATCACAACAACGCCAAATCTGGGTTATAATGACGTAAATCAAAGCGTTAAAATTTCCTGCGATGCCAGCTCCGTAGCTCTTGGAGCTTCTCTGTTCCAAAATAATAAGCCGATCGCATATGCCAGCAGGGCATTGACGAAAGCCGAGAAAAATTATCCACCAATCGGCAGAGAATCAGCCGCCATAAGATTTGCGTGCAAAAAAATTCACCATTATGCGTATGGCAAAAAATTAGACATCGAAACCGATCATAAACCGTTGGAGACAAGCTTCAATAAACCGATTTCACAGGCGCCGATGCGTTTACAAAAAATTCTTTTTGATGTTTTGCCATATTCGCCAACAGTACAATACAAGAAAGGAGTGGACATGAAAGTAGCAGACACACTCAGCTGCGATTGCAAAGCTGAATCAATTAACAAAAAATGGACAGAAAGCGAAGAATACAAAATCAACGCAGTATCCGCTATGTCGGATGTGATGAAAAATCACTTAACAAAATTGACAGACGGAGATTTCGAACTACAATTGCTACGTACAGTTGTCGAAAGAGGATGGCCAACGGATGACAGCAAGTTGCCAGAAGCAGTCAAGCCGTACGCGAGCTTCAAGGAGAAAATTTGGTATGATGGTCAATTACTATTTAAAGCTAATAAAATTATTGTCCCAACATCTGAACGCCCAAAAGTGTTTGCTGATATACACAAAGGTCATCCAGGTGCGTCGAAATCATTGGCAAGAGCGCGAAGTAGCCTCTACTGGCCTAGAAAAACAAAGGAAATTAAGGAATTTGTCGAAAAGTCAACGCACTCAAAGATCAAAAACAAAGGAACCATTACTACCGAAGGTTTTGCCGGACTATCCATTTCAACTAGTTTCTACGGACATGTTTACGTTCAAGGGCAAAGACTACATCATTAATGCCGATCATTATTCCGGTTTTATGGATTTTCAAGAAGTAAAGTCAACAACATCGGCAGCAGTCATTTAACAATTTAAAAAATTGATTGCTATTCACGGAATACCGGAATCAGATGGTGGTCCACAGTTCGCATCGAAAGAATTCAACATTTTCGCGTTGAGTTGGCAATTCAACCATCGCATCTCATCACCACATTACGCTTGGTCATATGGATTCGCTGAACGCAATGTTCAGACTGCAAAAAATCTACTCCGCAAATGCTGGCATGACGATTCAGACATCTTTGAAGCATTGTTATTGTTGCGAAATACACCACGCAATAATATTTTGGGTGCTCAATGCCAATGATTGTTTAGCCGTCGCACAAGAACATTTATTCCTATCAGTCAAGACGATTTAAAACCGAAAATCATCAACGGTGTCACCAAAGAATTGGCAAAATTACGCTTTCAACAAAAAACGTACGCCGATCGTGTTTCATCACCATTCAAGCAGTTAGAATTGAACGAAAAAGTTCGATTACAAAAAGGCCACCGTGATTGGGTGTCAGCAAAAGTCATTGAGAAGTCAGATAACCCACGGTCGGTGATTGTGGAAACAACAACGGGCAAGAGATACCGACGAAATACAATTCATATACGGCGCTCATCAGCTAATATACAAGATGTGCCGGAAGTTGACGTCAATCAGGATATCAATGAGAATACAGACAACAATTTAACGTCGACTGAGGTATCAAATGAATTGGAAATTGGTTCCGAAGCCATTCCACAACCGAAGAGATCTTTGGGTGTCAAATCCGAACAGGTACCTGACATTCATATCAACAATCAACAGGACAATCAACAAAAAACAACTAAAAGTGGTCGTGTGATTAAAACACCAAAACGTTAAAAATTATAATAAGCACATTTTCATATTTTGTATTAATTTATATGATAATTTTCATTCAGTTGATATATAAAACTAGTAAATTAAATAGTTCAAAATTAACATTTTTATTAAAAAAGGGTGGATGTGACAATATGAACCACCCTATTCTATACTAACACATACTTATCTAAAACCACTCTTATAAAGTCAGTTATTAAAGATCATTCAATCGATACACACGTATTATTTTTTATATCACGGCTGTCTCAATATTAGATACTCATAAGTATTACACCTTGTTAGATTATTTAGAACTGAAACGTGTTTTCATCATCGACCTTTAACAATTATATCCAGTTATACATCTCTAGTATACGGTTGAAAATCCTTAAGAATTTAATTTAATCCTCGTTGTATACCATTTCATTTTAAATATCTAACAGCCCCTTTCTCCTAAACTTACTCCACCCTAATGGCGTGATGTTATTTTAAAGGCGTCCCATAATAATTTGCCATTACAGTTTATATATGACATTATACCAAGAGAATTTATTGCCCAGAATTAATACCTTTAAACGCGATTTTAATAAAGTAATTCCCAAATAATGTATCGATCAATATATCGTTGAAATTTCAATCATTGAAATGTCACAAAATGCCAATAAAACGTGAGAGAAATGTTAACGTCACAGAAATGGGAACATCTTGCTATTTATAAAAGCTTACTAGATATAATTTATTTTTAAATATTGACGATTCAAATGACGTATTAAATCAAATTAGTTTCCGGTCACTTGGAAACTTTGAACTCGCAAACCTAAACCATTTTCGGCCTGATCTTTGCGACTATACATTTTTCTAGGATTGCATAGTTTATACAGCATATAAATACAAAAAATGTAGGTGCGCAATATTTTACATAATGAGAATAAAATTTTTTTTTTTGAACTTTTTTATTTTTATTTTATAGCTTTAAAGCAATATGGCGTGCGGATCATCTGATAAAGTTCATAACTATTTAAAATTGAAATTAAAATAGATATTAATAATTTGTTGTTTTAATTTTTTTTTTCAATCCACATATTTTTATTTAACTTGGTTTGATTTTTACAGTTTTTAAAACATTACATTTATACTATATTTAACAAGAGATATTGCTTTAATAAAATAAATCTCGTAAATACGTTAATTCCGTGACGCGCGTCATCACATTGAAATTTTGGTTTTTCCAAAATATGCAATGAAAACCTACGTCAAAAAACTGTTTTGACGTTTAATCACCTGATGGAATTCAAATCGGTTGACAATGACCTCAGTTGAATAAACGCCAAAGAAGATAGCAAAAAATAATTTTCTACACAGCCTTACATATTTAAATGTATGCGATAACAAAGAAAAATGTTTTTACGCTTATATACTGAAACTTGAGTAGAAATAAATTTATAAATAAACGTAAAAAAAATATGGGTCATATGGGCACGTGCCTCTAAAGTTAATGAGATTTTACGCTAATTCGTTTGTTGATTGTGAAACTTGTTTATGTGCATAGTTCTACTATGTACATACAAACAAGTTTGAAACAACACAAACTGGCGTAACTGGAATGGTAACTGTACCCGGATATTTTTAATGGAATTTTTATTTATTTTTAGAAGAAAGTATCTTCAAAGTTGAGATGCAGTTTTATGAGTATTTTTTGGGAATTAGGTATACATATTTTGTAACGCCCGAAGTTCGTTTTACTATGGTATACATGTAAATTATATATTTTTTCCCCATTTTTCTTCTTTTCATATTTTTTTGTGTATATATATTCACCTTCTTATAATCTACATTACTATTTTTATTAAGAATTTAATTTGTCTGTCTGTAAATCAGTTGATTGTTTCGGCTTTTTTATAGACAAACATATTAATTATAATCTATATCTATTTAGTACGAAACCAAACTACCAACATAAAGAACTCATGGAGAGTTCTCATTTTTGAATAGTAATACATTGATAAACTCTTGGCCCTTGGGCTAAAATTACGGGGAGGGGGGAATGATATTTCTACTTTTTTTAATAGATATGTTATGAGGGGACTGTCATAAACAATTAATATATTTGTCTATAAAAAAGCCGAAAAAATGAATTACGGTTAAAAAAAAAATAAAAAAAATGAAAATTACACAAGAGCAACACGTCTCGTCTGAACGCGGCTCAACCCAAAAGTGCTTGCACTTCTGTGTTTTTTATGGCATCATGTTTCCTAAGGTCTAACAAATAAGTTAAAAGTTTTTTTGAAATCATCCATCGACCAGTTTACATTTTCGCGCCAAAATTCGAAAATTGGAACCAAAAAAACGGTTTTTTGGTCCGAAAAAGTGAAATATCTTATTTTGTATGCCCTTCCGGAGGATTCCAGCATACAAAGATCGAAAGAGGAAAGTCTCAGGAAGAGAATGCAGAAAAGTACAGGTCAAAAGGTTGCTTGTCAACAGATGTCTTCTAAACACATACGTGGGGATATAATGAATTATTTCAAACAAATCAAAACTCATGAAAGTCGAGAAGAACAAAAACCTTTATTTCAGTAACATTAATTCAAGTTTGATCCAATTCATTATATGTGGTAACTATTATATTCAATTACAGCTCTCATTAATTTATCATTATAATCTGGGTGGTTTTCAGAAACTTGATATTTGTTCCACATTGTCTTGAAATCAGAATACACTGTCTCCATGGCCTGTTCACTGTAAAACCCCTACCCTCTTCTATGGCCTTCATAAAAATCTTCTATATGATAAAATACTGCATGTACTTTTGGTGTGACTGATACCCCTAGTCTTGAATTGAGCGATAGATTCTTTGTAACAATCATTTAATTCGATTCGAAAACAATTGTGAACTACACGATCAAAATCCTTCAGTGTTTCCACATATTTCAAACAACCAACGGAGCAAAACGATCGGAGACTATCCACTTTTTTCAATAATATTCTACATGAATTGCCATTGAATTTGGTATCTCCTTGAGTAAATTCTCGTTGAACATTGCTTAGGTTGATCTGTTCTGTTGTTTCAGTAACAAATTCATCTTGCATATGGCTGACTATTTTATTAACCACACCAAGCATTAGCTGTAGTTCTGGAGGAGGAATAATGTCAAGAATCTTTTTATCGTCATCAGCTGAAAAAACTGGAGGATTGATACAGCTTTTGAAATTTTTCGCAATTTTCATTATTGATCCGCCAGCGTTTCTCCAAGCTTCAAAATAGTCTTTATACTAAGATTCAATTTTGTTTTGATTTTCAAGAAATCGACTGTGGATATATTCGAAGCTGGTTCCTCTTCATTTTTCTCGTGGGGATTTATGAATAATTTCATGGAGTTTCCTCCACGTGCCTGAGTAAGGGAGACCGTCGAATCTTTTTTGTTTACTTTGTTATCAATGTCATGTTGTTGAATTGCAATTTTACTGATTAATGTTGACGCCACTTGTTCCATTACTTTCTCCCCCCGATTTTGAGTCCTAGATCTCGTAGTTAAACTTACACTCAAAAACTTAGAATAATCAGGTAGCTCGATAGTCTTGGAGGGAACGATTCCTGGATCGGCACTGGGAAGTTGTCGGTAGACGTTCCGTTTGCATCAGGCACAAAGAACATTCGGCAGTCTTTCGGCAGTGGTTGAACATGACATTATTCTTTTTTAAGCGCAACAAACAAATTTTACTCCGGTTCTCTTTGTGTGAAAGTGCGCGGGCAACTTTTGGAGGATTAAAAATTTTCGACATTATGGAAAACTGAAATGAACTGATCGAGGAAGAGAAGTTTTCTGCTTTTCTTGTAACCTGCCTACTGCATTCTCTTCCTGAGACTTTTCATAAAACATAAGATATTTCACTTTTTCAGACCAAAAAATCATTTTTTTGGTTCCAATTTTCAAATTTTGGCGCGAAAATAAAAACTGGTCGGTGAATGATTTCAAAAAAACTTTTATCTTATTCATTAGACCTTAGGGAACAAGATGCCATAAAAAAAACAGAAGTGCAAGCACTTTTGGGTTGAGCCGCGTTCAGACGAGCCGTAGCAAATATTTTTAAAAATAAAAAATTATTTTTCTGTAACAAAATTTTCTTATAATAATCTAATTCTTATTATGTACTGAGCTTCCTTAATATTTTTTCATACCCTGCTGACGTTTTATTTTAATGGGTATGTGGTTTGGATGGTGGTGTGGTAACCTTTCGCTGGCTTCTCCGTTATTTTGAGCAGACGATAAGTAAGAGCCAACCTAACTAAGATCCCCTTCCACAGAAATTTAGGCTTAATGGAGAATAATTTTCATCTCACCATTAGGAATGACCATGCTCCTTGGTGTGAGTGACATGGGTTGTGTATAATTCCCCTCCGGTTGTAGACTTACATGTTTTCTACCAAGTCACCTGAAATTCCCCTTGGTTCTTGGCGAATGCTCAGGTGATTCAGCAGCAACGGATCTCTTGATTGCAGGATAGGTTTTGTTCGACTCGGGTGACTGATTCTGCCCGTACCTTAGATTTCGTTTTACAGTTTCTCAGTTTACTTCTTTCCTTTTTTCTTTTCACTGGATCATTTACGCACTCGTAAATATGAAATTTCTGCTTGTGGCTCATTCTAACGCAGACATGGCATTGTTATATTCGATCAGTCCTTTACATTCATGGGATCCCTGTCACTTTGCTGAACTATCTAGAATATATGGATGCCAATTAATTAGCGCGTCCCAAAAATGCGTACTGCATAGAGAAAAAAAAGTTAATGAGATCTCCCTCTTAAACGATTTTGCGGGTTTTCTTTTCATTTAACTAGTTTTAAATAGATATCTATTTGATTTTTAAAAAGAAAGCATTTCATTCCTAAAAGTATTTTCACATTACAATAATATTAAGTTATTCTGCTTGAAATAATGTGTATTTCCTATTAAAAAGAATAATAATGGGAAACTTCACATTAAAGTAAATGTTTAAGCAGATTCCATTTTAATCTTCTTGTCAGCGACCGTGAAAAATTGTTTAATACTGTAAAAATTGAGAAAGAGAATATACTGGTTTGGAACACAAAAAAAAATACCGTTAGAGCGAATGACGATTAAATGTGAAAAAATAAAAAATCCATAATAATAAGTTATTCTAATTAAAATATTAAGTATTTCCTATTAGAGAAAATACTAATGGGAAACTTCCCATTAAAATGAATGTTTAATCGGTAATTCCTCTTAATCGTATCAACGATCGTGGAAAAAATGGTTAGAGCGAACGACGATTCTATAGAAATAAGGAAACCTCATTCTTCGTACAAATTTTGTAACGTGAAGGTGGTGTCTAGTAATGCTAGTGATTTTAATTTTAAAAAAATAAAAATAAAATTCAAGTTATTTTACAAATATTTTTTCAGTGCCAATTTTAAAATAAAATTAATTTTATGTGTTTAATTAAAAAGTGTAACAATGAATTTTAAAGTGAATAGCTCTATTTAATTTACTTTTTTAAGCTTTATGTTTATAATATAATAATTTTTTTTGGTTTTTTAGCTTAATTTTTTCTTTTTATTAATTTTTTAATAAAAAACCCGACGTTTCGACAGATTATCCGTCGAAATGTTGACGGGATTATCCATCGAAACGTTGAGTTTTTTATTAAAAAATTAATAAAAACAAAAAATTAAGCTAAAAAACAAAAAAAAAATTATTTTATTATAAATAGCTATGTATATCTACATAATTTTACAGTTCATATAAGAGATTTGTAAAATGTTCGCCATTAATGGTACAACCCACAGCAATAATTATTATTTTATTTTAATATAAAAATATTCATACACAAAGTGTTACAATTGGCAATAAGGTAAGTTATTTTAAAATAAACTTTCAATTTTGTAGTAAAAAAACATAATTATATTGAATATAATATTTGCAGATAATATCTGAGTCAAACCAAAATGGACGAAATTGACAAAAATACAACAAACGGTACGTTTGATGAATCGCCGCTTCAAATTTTTTTTGTAAAGCCTCTAGAATTCAGCCGGAAGGAAATCGACGAAGTTGCGCACCTATTACAATCTTGGGGGGTTGCACAGCCCACGTGCGACGTAATAATCTCTGGAGGCATCTACACCGTTAAGAATTTAGAAAATTTGGATCGAGAGTGTGTAAACGAAATTTTTGCTGATTACGGTAAAACATACATAGGCGAAAAAAGTCTGTTTTTAAGCCAGTTAAGGTCTTGGCGGAAAAGTAAGGTTAGTGTATAGTATTGAAATAGTGTTAAAATACAGGGTGTTGTGCAAAATACTGGCCAACGCTACATATAATTTTCTAAGCTGCTACTAATAGAAGACATAATATTGAGGAAACAACGCGAGAAATATCTTATCTCCCCATTGCTGAAATAATTAAGGTTTTACTGTCAGTTTAAGGTTATGAGAATTATAAGAATTACTCGATTAATAAAATACGACTTATCCAACAGTACTAAAGTAAACGATTAATTCGAACCATACTTAATACGTGGCTAAAAATTATGTTTAATCGTAATATGTGACAAATCTTTCAATTTAAAATAGGTTAACAAAATTTACTGCAATACAAATAAAATAGTAATATTTATCGTTTAATTGAGTAATTTTGTTTAAGTAGCATTTTAATAATCGAAAAATTTTCAAAACTAACTATAATATTACAATTATTTCAGCAACCGTATAGATAGAATTTTTGTCGCGATACCATTTTTTGTTCAATATTATGTCTCTCTCTATCAGCATCTGGCCTGTAGCCAGAGCTTCGCATAATAGCCTACAGAAAAAATTCAAAAATTCCTCTTTTTTTGCTAAATACACAAAATTTTCCTTTGAAAATTTATTACTGACATAATATTTTCTCTGTTTCTCAAAAATCTTGCAAAATTTCCTATAAGCTTGAGCCGAACGTATAAAATACTATATACACTAATTACGCATTTTATGAACCAGCGATATTACAAGAAATGCCCGGTTGTTTCATGGTATGTTTTGGTTGAATTTTTTTGGATGCTACTGGGAATCAGAGTTGTAAAATTAATTTATTGTTGTTTTTCTTAGTTTTTATTCTCAAAATAAATTAAACTCGATTTTTGTAATAACAGTCTTATTTAGCAACTATGAAACAATCTGATGTTTACCTCATAGACAGGAAATTTTGCAAATTTTTTTTTAAATTAGGAAATGAGAAATTATTAACTAATAAATTGTTTTAAAAAATTTAGTCTGTAGGGGTATTCCACTTTTTCAAGTTAATTGTAATTTTTGAACTTTTATAGAAATTATATGATTGACCATTTGTTTAAAAAAACAGTTTATTTATAATTATTAACGCTCATTTCCCTAATTTTGGTTAAATTATTTAACAATTGACTAACTGAATTATTTAACAATAATTGACTAATTGACTAACTTTAACATACTTGATTTTTATAATAAAGCCTCGGTTACCTGATTTGTGATAAAAAGTGGAAATAAGATAGTTTTTTGTTGATAAGTATATCCGCTATTAGGATCGAATGACGAGGACGTTATTCTGGGTCATCCTATATATAACATTAATATTTACTTCTCTATATTCAGGAAATTCCTATGATGTGTGATTGCGAGACAGTAAGTGGAGGATCCATTTTGGAATGGCTTGAAAAAATTTCTACTGAAGTTTCTTCGTTGAGCAGATCATCTAGTGCAGGTTGTTCACACGATTTTTCAGAATCAAATGTAGCCGAAAGGGATTTCTATAATAAAGCCGGTACCAATTTAAAAGCGTTGTTAGAGGAAAGTATAAAAGGAAATTAATTCTTTTACATTACAAACAAAATAATTCCCTCGATTCCAACAATCAAAAAGAATTATGTCATTTAATTTGTGACTTCCATAAGATGAAAAAACTTCGAATGACTTATTCAGAGATGGAAAATTGGTCTAATAATATAGAATTAATATTTCCTAATGAACGTTCAGTAAGTATTTTCCTGTTTAATTAAAATCTTGGTTAGATTTGTATTATTATTTAAATTTATTTAATCTATTTGCACAGTCTACATACTTCACAGTCTACAACTGGTAAACTTCATTCCCGATGGGTCAACGTCCAGAAAAACGCTGAAAAAAAAATTGATAAAGAAGAAGAAATTGTTGATATCTTAGGCACCGACAACTTTGGTTCGTTTGTTATAATTATTATTTTAAAATAAGTTAACTAATATTCACATTTTTTAAATAGATGAACAAGAATCGCTAAAATGTTGGTTAGCGAATAATTTTGGACCTCGGGTGGAAGTTTGTGAAAAATGGGAAAAGACAACTTCAATTAGAATACCAAAATTTCAGAACTCCTCACAGCCTTTACACGATCTACTAAAGGAATGGCCACGATTTGATGACCCCAACGGGTATCAACTGGTATATGTGTTACATATAATATATAATATTGTTCAAGCCAGCCGCATGCCAAAAGACTTAAGGTTTTTTGACACCCAGTCTACACTAAAAAGATAAAATTTTTCCATCTCTCTTGTGTTATATTCTAAAAAATTTACCAAAAATAATCCAACAAGCAAAATGTTTTGCTTGTTGGATTATTTTTGGTAACTTTTCTAGAATGTAACATAAAAGATATGGAAAAATTTTATCTTTTTAGTGTAGACTGTGTGTCGAAAAACCTGAAGTCTTTTGGCAGGCGGCTGTCTTCAAACACATATAATCTGAATCAGCATTAGTCTAAGCATTACTATATATATACCATATATATATATACATATATATATATATATATATATATATATATATATATATATATATATATATATATATATATATATATATATATATGTATATATATATATATATATATATATATATATATATATAAAATTGGAAAATGAAGAGGTTTTAATTGAAAATTAAAAAATTAAAAACGCAAGAATTAAAAGGGCATAAGTCACTTATGCCCTTCTAATTCTTGAGCACAGAATTATGAATTGATGCATTTTCTTTTGTAATTTGAATAGATTGACATCGATTTTCAAAAGTTATTCCCATCGAAAGAAAATTTGCTGCTCACCGAATACGACCAGTTTTGCAAAAAAGTTTTACAAATATTCGAAATAGAAATTAAGGACAAACAGTCAAAAATATTATTAAAATCTTTGAAAGAAAAACCTATGGACAAAAGTGAGTAAAATAGTAAACGCCAAAAGCGTTCTAGAAATAATTTTTGTTTTTATCCAATTTTTGCTTTTAGATTCACAACACTGTATCACAGCAATGCTGCTTCATAGCGTGTTAATTCCGAAACGTTTGTCCAAAACTTATAAGCCGACAATATTGGACGCGCAGAGTGATTTCGTAATACATTTACACACAATTAACGATTTGGAACCTAAATTGGAAAGTATACGAGAAGCTTTTCTCAAAAAAAAGCAAGCTATTCAACCAAGAATTATTGTTATTGGCACTACGTTGGAGAATTTAAAAGAATTTTTTGTGTTTTTCGATTACGTAAAATATAAAGTTGTAATTTTATCAAATGTATAGATATAATAATCAAATTAACTTATGTATATAAACTAAAATACTCGCCTATTTCTAAAATAGTTTGGTCCTTTTTTGAGGAATTTTTTTTTAATTTATCTTCAGAAAAATTTTCTGAGGTTTCCAATTTAATTAACAGAATAAAACACATTAATTAAAACATAGCCATACTATGGCGAAACTAAACTGTTTTATGTGCGAGTATTTTAGTTTATCATTAAATAATCTGATCAATCATATTAAGATTGTTCATGGTGTCCCAACTATATATAAATTCAAATGTAGGCAAAAAATTTGTAGGCAAAAGTTTCAAAATATTTATGCATTTAAAAAACATATTCAGAAGCATATACTTAATGATTCCAAACTCGATCCGATAAAAATAAATCAAACAAATGAGTGTTCTACTACTCCTCAAATTAGTAAAGCGACAGTAAATAGTACAGCGGCTCAACCTACAACATTAAATTTAACAGAAGCACCACTAGATATTATTTTAGAATCAAATATTGTTAATTTGAAATTAGACAAACCAATAGTACAATTTATTTTAAAATTGCATTCGAATCCGTCTCTTCCTAGGAAAGTTGTAACTGACATTCAAAATAATGTTACCGAGCTTGTAACCAAACCAATATCTAATTCAATTTTAAAGTTTTTGAATAATTATGATGCTGATATTCCAGAAATGGAACTTAAACATTTTATTGAAAACATATCAGAACCTTTTAAAGAAATTGGTTCAGAATACAAGCTCTTAAAATATCTTGAAAATCAAGCAATCTTTAAGCCACCCTTAAGGGTACCAATTCACCATGAGCTTTCACACATAGTTACTAACAGTACCCCAACTTTAGCCGAAAATAAAATTGAAGTTTGTCTCTTAGATTTAAAATTTCAGATAAAATCATATTTCGAAAATTCAAACATTTTGGATAAAACACTGGCGAACTTTAATTTATTGAAAACAAAAACTAAACTCTCGAATTGTATAAATGGTAAATTTTGGACTAACATGAAATTTGCATCTGAAAAAATAGTATTACCAATATTTTTTTATCTAGACGATTTTGAAATCAACGATCCCTTGGAATCAAAGTCAGGGTTGCATTCAGTATGCGAAATTTATTATAATTTTCCTGTCATTCCAAAATTTCAACTTTCGAAAATTAATAATATATTTGTAGCAGGATTTATAATGAGCCGTGACATAAAAAAATATGGTATGGAACGATGTCTGAAACTTCTCATTCAACAAATCAATGCATTAAAATCCGATGGGGTAGAAATAAACACGACAGACAGATCTTATAAAATTTATATTCAATTTGGTCAAATCGTCTGTGATAATTTGGCGTTGAACAGTGTATTAGGTTATGCAAAATCATTTAGCGCTAATAAATTTTGCAGGATCTGCCTAAGGAATAAAGTTCAAACCCAGGTTGATTGTTTAGAAATACCTGAAGCTCTTCGAAATATAGATAATTATAACACTGAAACTTCATTGATTGGAAGTAGCGAAGGTAGCTTAAAGGAGATTTCTATTATAAATCAAATTAATAATTTTCATGTTACACAAAATATTGCGTGTGATGTAATGCACGATTTATTTATTGGAGTCTGTAAATATGACTTGTCTAAAATATTAAACTATTTTTTGTTTGACAAAAAAATGTTTACCCTTGAAACACTAAATTACAGAAAACAAATGTTTAATTACAGTAAAACGGAATTATTAAATAATAGTCCTCCAATTGAAAAAAAACATATTCTAAATACTTCTTTTAAAATGAATGCAGCTCAAATGAAAACTTTTGTCCATTTGCTACCTCTTATAATTGGCGATTTAGTTGTTCCAAATGACCCAGTGTATAGATTTTTAATATTATTAATAAAATTAATTGACATGATATTACTGCCAGAATTTGATGAGAATGATTTAAGTAAAATGACTTTGCTCATTGAAAAACATCACAAAACGTATCAAAATTTGTTCAATGATTCTCTTAAACCAAAATTCCATATGATGGTATACTATCCTACTATTATTAGGCAATTAGGTCCAATAAAATATCTGTGGTGTTTCAGATTTGAGGCGCAACATCATTTATCGAAACTTTATGAGCATAACATCACTACACGAATAAATATTCCTTTTACCTTATGCATCAAAGCGGCATTGAGTCATTCGTATTTTATTATGTCCCAAACTTTTTTTCAAGATGAATTCATAATTAGTAAAAAATATCCTAGTTTTCTATCTCTTCGCAGACATATTTTAGTAGACTTGAATTTTGGGTTGAATATCCTAGTTCAGCCACTCAAACATGCGATCAAATTATATTTAGAGGTTTAGAATACAAAAAGGGTTACATTTTAACTAAAAAATCAGAAGTTGATCTACCTAAAGTTTGTGAAATAATAGATATAATATTATCAAATAACGCTGCATATGTTGCATGTCAAGTTTGGAGTGTAATAAAATTTTCTGACCATTTTCAATCGTATATAATAGGGGAGCCATTGAACTACACATTTAACAGTCTCATGAATTTTGACGGGCCGCCAATTCATTTTTATAATTTAAATAATGGACTTAAAGTTGTTCGCCCTAAAATGTATTTCTAGGATTATTTTGTTTTAAAATAAATATTAAACTATTAGATTTTTTAAACATTAACTATGCATGAATTAAATAACATTATGTTTTTAATTTAATTACTATGCTAGATATACAATATTTTTTAAATGTATTTCGAATAAATGATATAATATATGATTTTATGGTGTAAAGTATTTTAATATTTAATTAAAGTTTTAAAATACACATTTTTGGATTAAATAACAAATTGCATTTTAATTTATTCTTACAAAATTGGTTTTACTTGAAAGTTCAGTTTTAACTATAGATATTTTAAGCAGAAATTCATATTAAATGGTCAATGTAATATCTGTTTAATTTAATCTATTCTAAGCAGAAATGCGGATTAAATAGTTAATGTGGTATCTCTTTAATTTAATATGATTTAAGCAGAAATTCGTATTAAAATGCCAATGTGATATCTGTTTAATTTAATGTGATTTAAGCAGAAATTCATATTAAATGGTTAATGTGGCGTCTGTTTAATTTCACATGTTTTAAACAGATATTCGTATTAAAATGTCAATGTGACATCTGTTTAATTTATTATGCTTTAAGCAGAATTTCGGATTGAACGGTTAATGTGATATCTTCTTAATTTAACACGAAAAGTTATTTATTTATTAAGACGATATCAGGGTCATTTTATTAAGGATTCGGATTATTAAACAATAAGGAAGTTTACTAAAGTAATCAAAAATTCACATCAATTTGTCAAATATTAATGTGAGAACCTTGTTATTTTAAAATGACATCACAGTAAAATATTTATAAGAAAAATCTTATTGTTTTAATAAATTTCCTTTTTGGAAAAAAACTATAGAGATTTCTGATTGACTTTGTATGGGAAATGTGTCATTTTATGTGCCTTTTTTTCTCTGTGTGGTCATGGAACTGTTGTCTTCTTGCCTTAAACTAGTGGTATGTGGTGTTCTTCCTCCTTTACTCCATTTTACCAAACCTCTGTGTTAGGATGATCGTAGCAGAATGTTCCCACTCTTGCTAATCGTTAGCCAGGTTTCAACATCTAGCATTTCATTGATTGAGATCTTCCAAGAAACGACAAACTCATCTGTTTAGTACCTAAAAGAAAACATACAATAAAATTAAATGATTAAATTATAAACTTGAATTAAAACTTAACTAACACCATTTAATTGAATTTATTCGTAGACACTAATTCCGAACCTAAAATAGAAGCTATTTGTTTTGTTTATTTAGTAAAACTGAATTATATAAAATTAATTTAGTATGTACCTCGATTTATGTAAATATAGCAGCTTAACCTACAACCGGTTGATCTATTTAGTGTCAAAGTTTACACCATTCACTGACAATGATCATTGGTACAAATTGGTATCGATGTCTATACGATCCATATGATTGATATGTTATACGAATATTTATCGTAATTACATTTATACAGATGCCGGTTCAACAGTACAAGATGGGTCATTTAATGTATCTCATGCAGGAGCTCATCACGACATAAAGCTACCAAAGATCAACATATCACATTTTTCGGGAGACTACACTGAATGGCAATCATTTTATGATTTGTTCTCTAGTACAATATGTCAGTAAAGAAACCATTCGTCAAACATAAACTGAAAATCCATCTTGTCACTGGAGAATTTAGTTACACTTGTGCCATATGCAACGAAAAGGATCTTTCACTATTTACTTGCAAGCAGTTTAATGAAATGGATGTGACACAGTGCATGAGTTGGGCTAAATCCGGCAACAGATGCCTTATTGCCTTAGTACCAGTCTCGCAATTGGGCCAAGTGTTCAATCAACACTGTTTGCAATCATTTTGAGGTTTAGGGAGCACAAATACGTTATCACTGCAGACGTGGAAAACATGTACAGGCAAGTGAAAATTCATAAAGATGATACCGATTCCCAAAAAATAGTTTGGCGTAATCATCCATCCGAGCCTATTCGACATTTCCGCTTGACTACTATTACTTACGGTCTTTCGTCAGATCCATTTTTAGCTACAGGAGTGTTGAAAAGAATCGCTGCTGATCATCAGGCATCGGATCCAGCAGCAGCCGACGCCATATGCAACGATATTTATGTAGATGAACATTAGGTCAAACAAGTAAAAAATACGATCTGCAAGTTGCTATCACAACATGGTTTTGACCTCCGCAAGTGGATGTCTAACTCATATAACATATTGAACAGCGAAACGATTGATAAATCAAGCAGCACAATAAAACTCATTGAAGAAAGCCACCAAGATTTTCCAAAATCAGTTAAGGTTCTTGGTCTTTATTGGAACCCCCGCGACAGACCAATTTACATTTTCTTCAGATCTACCAAACATCACTACATTTACAAAACGAATTGTAGTATCTGAAGCAAGTCGCCTTTTCGACCCTCTAGGTTGGCTAGCTCCAGTCATTATCACTATCAAAATATTTATACAAAACCTGTGGGTCAATTTGGACTGAAATGGATCCACGGTATCCCGTATCCTCGATCTAAAGGAGGGAACAGCTACATTTTTATAGCAATAGGGTAGTGATCTACTGCTATAAAAATGTAGCTGTTCCCTCCATTAGATCGTGGATACGGGTTGCCGTGGATAACCCAGGAAGTTTAGGCATAGCTTCTTGAAAGGACGTACATATTCCTTCTATTGGCCCATTTCTGGCCTTAACAACGTATTAGTTGATTTTGTCATTTTACACATCTGACAGTGGCGAATATAATCTCTGGCGTCCTTCCCTAAAGTTGGCCAGAGAAGAAGTTTCGTCGAAGGTAAAGTAGGTGGCTCATGCGCTTTCGCAAGCATCTCAGAAATTAAGCCACTTTCAGCAAGAGTTTCCAAGTCGGTATGTCAGTTTAAATGTCCGGGTCCTGGACTGGTTGTTTAACTAATATTTTTCCGTCCGTAATTCGTATATGGTCAGGTTTGGAGTTCATTTCCTGAAATGTTTTAATCAGACTGCGGCATTCGTCGTCCGAGAACTCAGACGCTTGCAGATCTATTTGCAAAGATGCCCATATTCAAAGCGGATATTTCCTCAGATGCTATTCGGGACAAAGTGGCAGGTATCACGTTCTGCATTCCTTTCTGATATTCTATCCGGAAATTAAAATCGTGAACCTTTAAACTCCAGCATGCCAACCTACCGGATTGGTCCGTCTGGTTCATTAACCACTGGAGACTAGCGTCCGTAATTGATTGATTAATTGATTGATTGTGAGTGTACGGCCAAGCATTATAGCAAGTCTCCCGGACTCCCGGGCACACACCGTACACCCGTTTACACATAACAAAACCGAAGGATAGGATAGGATTATTAGTTGGGACAGACTCGACCCGGTTACAGACACCAATGCGATCGATAGTTAGTAAATAGACGGCACAAAAGACAACACAATCTAACTACATTTTTAGATGATCATTTCTCTGGAATCCAGGGCCGGATACTCAAGACTCCCTAAACCTAAATTAAAAATTATTAATGTTGTAATTTCCCCCCTGTTCGCCTTTCATTAATTTACCTGATAAAATAATTAAGAAAATCTAAAATAACTAAGCTAAAATTATAATTATAATTACAATTACAGTAGAACTCGCTTATAGCGAACACTCAAGGGACACAATTTTTTCACTATAGCCGGCTGTTCATTTTAATCAAATATTCGTTTACGTTTATAAACGTAGTTCTTTGTTTGTAGTGTATAAGAAAAAATAATTGTTCGTGCAAATTCAAGGCACACAACTATATGACAAAACTATATGATCATTATAAGCTTTTGTTCGTTATATGGTTTGGTATAAACGGATTCTACTGTATTATAAAAAACATCATTATAACAAAATAAAGATAAATTTAAATAAAATAAAGTTGAAATTAAACTTTCATGATTTATTATGAGTGTACGACCAAGGATCATAGCACGATCTCCCGGACTTCCGGGCCCATGCCGTATACCCATACACACATAACAAAACCGAAGGATTGGATAGGATTATTAGTTGGGACAGACTCGACCCGGTTACAGACACCAATGCGATAGATAGTTAGTAAATTATTAGTACAATATATAATAAATAGGTTAGCATAAGACAACACAATCTAACTACATTATTAGATGATTATTTCTCTGGAATCCAGGGCCGGATACTTAGGACTCCCTAAATCCTAAATCTAAAACAGGGCTTAAAAAAGTATTAATTATTAATGTTGTAATTTCATCCTTGTCCGTCTTTCATTAATTTACCTGATAAAATATTTAAAAAAACTTAAAAATAACAGCGCTTATTTCCTTATTAATGGTCCTTTTATATCCAATTAAAACTTATTACTTACTGCAACAAGAATTAACATAAACATTAAACCGTTTAAACATAAAATTTTACTTAAAACTAATCAGAAATTTCCTACCGATTAAGAAAAGAAAATATATAATTATGAATTCAATTATTTTATAAAATTTATATAAAATGATTAACATGATAATATTACAGCACCACAATACATAGATTTATTAATAATTCCATAAATCAATTAGGTACTATAAGTATATTAAGAATCAACAAATTAAATTAAAATACAAATTCTCCGACGACTCTGAAAAATAAATTTAATTAATAAACATCATAATAACAAATTTTATTACTTAAATGAATAATTATTATAACCGGATCTTCAGTATTCCCAAGCACACATCGTACACCCATTTATGCATCCCCAGCCGAAGGATAAGAGTAAATTGTTAGTAATTATATAGTAAAAATAGTTAGCACAGGACAACGCAATTTCTAAACTACAGCTTATTCACTACTTATTAATCCTGGAGGGTTGGTTCAAACTAAAATTTAAATTTGAAATTCAGGATTAATTTTGATCCCTATAATAATGATTAATTCTAGAACTATGTTTATTCTGAAAATAGGATTATTTATTAGTAAATTAAAAAAGAGATCCCTTTAAGTATTTTAAAACTAAATTAATTAAAATATATTAATGGACAAAACAAAATATATTACACATTAAAAAAAGTTAACATTTTATTGATTGAGAGTGTACGGCCAAGCATTATAGCAGGATCTCCCGGACTCCCGGGCACACACAGTACACCCATGTACATATAACAAAACCGAAGGATAGGATAGGATTATTAGTTGGGCCAGACACGACCCGGTTACAGAGACCAAAGTGTTCGATAGTTAGTAAATTATTAGTACAATATATAATAAATAGATTAGCACAAGACAGCACAATCTAACTATATTATTAGATTATCATTTCTCTGAAATCCAGGGCCGGATACTCAAGACTCCCTAAATTTAAATCGGGACTTAAAATTATTAATGTTGTAATTTCCCCTGTCCGCCGTTCATTAATTTACCTGATAAAATATTTAAGAAAAATTTAAAATTACTAAGCTAAGATTACAAAAACCGCACTTATTTCATTCTTCATGGTCCTTCTATATCTAATTAATTAATTATTACGTACTGCAACATGAATTAAAATTAACGTTAACAACTATTTTAAACATAAAATTTTACTTAAAACTAATCAGAAATTTCCTACCGATCAAGAAAAAGAGAATAAATAATTAAAAATTGAATTATTTTATAAAATTTATAATAAATAATTTAAAAATGATAATGTTACAGCACCACAACAGCCCAAAATCATCAATAATTCAGTTAGTACTATAAGTAGTATATCAAGAATGAACAAATAAAATCAATATATAATTTCCCAGGCAATTCTGAAAACTAATTTTAATTAATAAATCACCATAATATTAAAGCTAATTCTGAATTTCAGGATTAATTTAATCTCCATATGAAAGATTGATTCTGGAACTATGTTATATTCTGAAAATTGAATTATTTATTAGCAAATTAAGGAAGAGAAACCTTTAAATATTTTTAATCTAAATTAATTATTATATATTAATGAGCAAAACACAATATATTACATAGAAGAATTACAAAAATTAACATTTTATGAAATTGCCTATGTAAACTCTCCCACTTCTAAGCTAAAATTCCAAAAGAATGTTTAAACATTTTAAATTGTCAAGTTATAATTTAAATTCACAGCACTTGTTCCATTAGTTCCCATTCTCCTGTAAATAGTTAATTAATTGTTTACCTACTGCAACTAGATTTAAAAATAAAAGTTGAAAATTTATATTTAACCAAACTATTCAATTTAAATTAATCGGCGATTTCCTACAAATCTAGAAAAAGGAAATTAATAATGTAGAAATTAATTATTTATTTATAAAAGTATATAATATAATTTAAACATTGATCATAATACTACACAAAAAAGTCTAGAATATCAATAATTTAGTTAAGTACTACATGTACCTATATATGATATTTACTAATAAAACACAATTAGAGTTTCCCAGGTATCCCTGAAAATTAAATTGCTTTACTACATAATTAATAGAAATTAACTTATATAAATTAGTTAGTGATAAATAAAATAAAATAGATAACACAAGAATAATACATTTTCTACGCTGCATAACTGCTGCTTGAAGTTTCTGGATGTTGAGCGAGAATTCACCAATATTTCTGTAGCTTGGAGACGATCTAACAATTATATATAATTATATATACTTAATATCAACTGGACCATCAGACAAAAATACCCGAACAAACTATGCCACTTTGATATAATTAAATTAAATTAAACTGACAAAAAGTATTGAAATATTTTCATCAATACCTCAAATAATTTTGCAATGCAATGCAGTTTACAATATCATATAAAAGGGAATTTCCCTTATCCTAGATAACGTACGATGCTATTCATTTAATTAGTATAATATTTCAATCTATATACATAAATATTTAACGAAATAGCAACATTAATATAAATTACAATTAAATACCAATAAAGTGATTGATTTTAGCAGAAGATAATTTTTCATAATTGCAACGACAAGAAACTTATCAAAATAAATCCCTACAATATGTAATATCAAACGGTAGCATCAGTTTCAAAAAAAGAAATTTATTGAAACCAAATCAACAAAATAAGCAACGTTGTAAACGCCCACGACTTTAACTAAGTCGACTGAGCGGTAATTTGCACGAGTAGCAAAATCAGCTACCCCAAAATCAGCTCCAATGATTAATCCCGGATGTCATCCAAATATTTATGTCTGATAGTGTACATATTCAAATGATTTGCTTCAACTTAGTCATTTTCGCAACCCAAAAATAAAACTTATAAAATATTAGACTACCTAAATAAAAATCCAATTAGCATCATTTACCAATTGAAGAGATCACCGCCACCAAAAACCTGAACCTAATCAATAATTCAGAAATTTATCTCTTCATTAATAAATAAATACAAATATATCCAAAATTTTAACTCAGTTCACGGACCTCATTCCCTGCCAAATCAAGCATGCAAAGTAAATAAAACAATAAATAAATGCAATGAAAATGAAACTTTACTTTCTTAAAAATGTATCGATGTGTCATATACGTAATTATGACGATTATGTGTACATCCCACCATCTAAATTTCAATAAATCCATTAAGACAACCATTAAACTCAAAAATCAAATCTTAACTTAATTTAAACCAACATTTCTAAATTCGCATTTCATTTATCCATTTATCTATTTATTTAGACAATTTATAATTTATAATATTAATTAAATTAATTAGAAAACAATTTGATTCAGTATGTAATACCCTGTAAAAAAATTTATTAATCCTATCTAAATAAACCGTTAAAATGAATTGTATAAGACAGCTCCCAATTCCAATTCGACTCAAACCAATTCGATTATACAAAGTATAAAAATCCTATTTGAGTCGAATATACAAATTCCACTGCGCTTACACAATACATGATTTCAATAATAGCTGTATTTTGTTGAGAAAAAAAGAATTCGAATTATTTTGAAGTTATTTTCCTCTCAACAGAACAAGCCGCGAAATATTTTTTCGATTTAATTTTTATATTCTATGTTGGTATTTCTTCGGTTTTTCATTCAAGCAGTTACAAATTTTATTTGTTCGAGCTCGAATTAAATAATTCAAATTTTTTGTTCGAATTATTTAATTCCTGTCACGTGCAATTCTTGTTGTAAATTTCTCAACAAAATACAGCTAATATCATAGTTGTTTCGTGAATACACAAAAACACAAAGAGATTAACAACTCCTGCATTCAAGTAACAAAATCCTATATACTAAAACTAAAAACATACTAAAACCACCAACACACATTGACGGTAAATATTTTCTACCATCTTTCATGTGCGTATTAGTAGGCCTTATCATAACCTGCCAAAATTCGCTCTTTCAAGAGAGAATTTTAGCAGGTTATGGGCCTTATAGTACATATAAACACACTTAAACTATATAACGCAAAAAATTCTCTTTTTGTTGTTGTTCGTGCGTTATAATACACAAACCAACAAAATATATTACATTTCCTTAACAGAATCCGTGTAAAGAGCGAACAAGCAGCTGTACAACCATATTGTTGATCCTACTACCATATATGAATCAAGTTGTATGGATGTATTAGTGCCCATTTCACACAACAGTAAATTACTTGTGAGGTTGTGACTGCTGTATCAAAACCAACGTAAAGATTCTCTTTCTCGTTGTTGTTTGTACTTTATAATACAAAAACCAACAAAACCACGCACACTTCCTTCACAGAAATCGTGCAAAGAGAAAACGACACAGCTGCATAGTACACAAACATATTTATGGCCCTTTTATATACTAAATTATAAGTATGGATTAGTGTCGTTAAAATAAAATCTAATACCAAATTTATTGCGACTTATTTTATATACCATAATTTAAAATTTATTTCAATACTATCTAAATATTAAACTTTAGTAATTAAAAATTGAAATTTGATTGTATTTACAATCCACAAAATATCAAATCATGCACTTTTAATTTTTCTATCTACAAAAATAAAAAACATTGCCTGACAAATGCATCCCGGTGGATTGCATTTTCCAAAATTACACTTTAGTTTAATTATTCTCACTACACATTACACTAAACTTGAATTTAATTAGAATTAAATTTAAAATTAAAATGTATATACATATGTATATAAAGTATGTATATACATATCAGTACATAAGAAACAAAAAATAAAAAGAAAATTAAATTAAATTAAATTAAATTTTTGAAGAGAATAGAAAAAACACATCTATCCTCTTTGAATGTTCGCACTCCACCCACTGGAGACTAGCGTCCGTAATGATAACAAATCCGTATCCTTCAACATAAGCTGGGAATTCCTTTACGCTAAGTACAGCTGCCAGACATTGTACCTTTGTCACGCTGTAGTTTTTTTTGCGCTCCATTTAGCTTTTGTGAGTAAAAAGCAATAGGGTGTTTTTAATTGTCCTCGTATTTTTAGAATAAAACTCCACCTAATATAGTGTTTGTGGCATTTACTTGAATGTAGAACGGCCGATTAGAATTGGGATTAACCAATGCTGGTGCTGATTTCAGGTGCTCGTTTAACTGATCGAAACCACTGTAAGCTTCTTCATGCCAATTGATACCTTTTTTCGACTTTAAGAGGTCTGTGAGTAGAGATGCGATAGCTTAAAAGTTGGCAATAAACTTTCGGTAACTTTCAGTTCACCCACTCGACCCAAGAAATTTTCGGACATGTTCGACCAACTTTGGGGCGGAGAAGTCCCGGATCGCTCTCACCTTTTCTGGATCAACTTTGATATTGCCACCACTTTTAATGTGACCCAGATACCTCAGTTGGGATCAAACAAATTTGGATTTTTCCATATTGATCATCAAATTTGCTCGTCGTAGGTATCCGGCGAATATCTCCAACAACTCCATACGTTCCGTGAAGGTTTCGGAGGGTTATGAGTGAGTTATCCAAATATACAAACACCCTGTCATGCAATTCGTGGGGTGTGACCTTATGCATGAGCCGGCACATAGTCTGCGCGGCATTGCAGAAGTCAAAAGGCATTACCGTGAATTGATACAGTGGCATAGTAAAGGCAGTCTTAGGAGGTCACGCTACCTGTAATGGAATTTGCCAAAATGCATCCTTGAGATCTAAACTGGATATATACTTCGTATTCACCACATAGTAAAGGCAGTCTTATGAGGTCACGCTACCTGCAATGGAATTTGCCAAAATGCATCCTTCAGATCTAAACTGGATATATGTATACTTCGTATTCACCAGTCGACTGAGAATACCATCTATAATTGGCAATGGGTACGCCTCTTTCACTCTGACCAAATACTATGTATATAAGATGCCATAGAGACGTCTCACGTCGAATAATCAAAAACTCAAGTTAGTTGTGTGTAGAGAAAATACCTATTTGGGTGTAGAAATTTTATTTTGAAATTTTTTTTTATTATTATTGGGGGGGGCCATGCGGGCGATCAGCCACTTCGCACTGCGACCGAAAAGATCTATTGTGCTGGCCCCTGCTGAATTATCCGTCCAGTCAATATTCAGGTTCTTAATGAACCTGACGATACTGCCTCCCGGTACGTGATGCATACTATCTGGGCTTATTGCTCTCCCTCCTAGATGTTTACTACAGCATGTAGTTCCGCTAGAAAGATGGTAGCATTGGAGCTCAAGGTCCTCGAGAGGGTTGTCTCACTCCCGTATATTCCTACTCCTGCCCCGTATTCCGTTTGATTTTACTCTTACGAGTTGCTCGGAATTGCAAATCACCTGTAGGTCACCCAGCTTTACTACAGGAAGGCTAAATAAAACTGGAGGGTGCCTGGTATCCAGAGTCAGCATATTTTGGGATGATTAACCTATCAGCCATTCATCTTTCGGCATATGCTGTTCCACCTTAGATTAGGGTTTTTTGTCAAGGTTTTCTTTTTTAGCGCCGTACTTTGGCCTGTGCCAAATGACCAAAAATGTGCCAAGTGGCCTTAGTTACCAGTGGTTGCCACGAGGAGGCAGTACGTACACTTGCGAATTGTGAACAGGTTTATTTCAATACTATCTAAATATTAAACTTTAGTAATTAAAAATTGAAATTTGATTGTATTTACAATCCACAAAATATCAAATCATGCACTTTTAATTTTTCTATCTACAAAAATAAAAAACATTGCCTGACAAATGCATCCCGGTGGATTGCATTTTCCAAAATTACACTTTAGTTTAATTATTCTCACTACACATTACACTAAACTTGAATTTAATTAGAATTAAATTTAAAATTAAAATGTATATACATATGTATATAAAGTATGTATATACATATCAGTACATAAGAAACAAAAAATAAAAAGAAAATTAAATTAAATTAAATTAAATTTTTGAAGAGAATAGAAAAAACACATCTATCCTCTTTGAATGTTCGCACTCCACCCACTGGAGACTAGCGTCCGTAATGATAACAAATCCGTATCCTTCAACATAAGCTGGGAATTCCTTTACGCTAAGTACAGCTGCCAGACATTGTACCTTTGTCACGCTGTAGTTTTTTTTGCGCTCCATTTAGCTTTTGTGAGTAAAAAGCAATAGGGTGTTTTTAATTGTCCTCGTATTTTTAGAATAAAACTCCACCTAATATAGTGTTTGTGGCATTTACTTGAATGTAGAACGGCCGATTAGAATTGGGATTAACCAATGCTGGTGCTGATTTCAGGTGCTCGTTTAACTGATCGAAACCACTGTGAGCTTCTTCATGCCAATTGATACCTTTTTTCGACTTTAAGAGGTCTGTGAGTAGAGATGCGATAGCTTAAAAGTTGGCAATAAACTTTCGGTAACTTTCAGTTCACCCACTCGACCCAAGAAATTTTCGGACATGTTCGACCAACTTTGGGGCGGAGAAGTCCCGGATCGCTCTCACCTTTTCTGGATCAACTTTGATATTGCCACCACTTTTAATGTGACCCAGATACCTCAGTTGGGATCAAACAAATTTGGATTTTTCCATATTGATCATCAAATTTGCTCGTCGTAGGTATCCGGCGAATATCTCCAACAACTCCATACGTTCCGTGAAGGTTTCGGAGGGTTATGAGTGAGTTATCCAAATATACAAACACCCTGTCATGCAATTCGTGGGGTGTGACCTTATGCATGAGCCGGCACATAGTCTGCGCGGCATTGCAGAAGTCAAAAGGCATTACCGTGAATTGATACAGTGGCATAGTAAAGGCAGTCTTAGGAGGTCACGCTACCTGTAATGGAATTTGCCAAAATGCATCCTTGAGATCTAAACTGGATATATACTTCGTATTCACCACATAGTAAAGGCAGTCTTATGAGGTCACGCTACCTGCAATGGAATTTGCCAAAATGCATCCTTCAGATCTAAACTGGATATATGTATACTTCGTATTCACCAGTCGACTGAGAATACCATCTATAATTGGCAATGGGTACGCCTCTTTCACTCTGACCAAATACTATGTATATAAGATGCCATAGAGACGTCTCACGTCGAATAATCAAAAACTCAAGTTAGTTGTGTGTAGAGAAAATACCTATTTGGGTGTAGAAATTTTATTTTGAACAATTTTTTTATTATTATTGGGGGGGGCCATGCGGGCGATCAGCCACTTCGCACTGCGACCGAAAAGATCTATTGTGCTGGCCCCTGCTTAATTATCCGTCCAGTCAATATTCAGGTTCTTAATGAACCTGACGATACTGCCTCCCGGTACGTGATGCATACTATCTGGGCTTATTGCTCTCCCTCCTAGATGTTTACTACAGCATGTAGTTCCGCTAGAAAGACGGTAGCATTGGAGCTCAAGGTCCTCGAGAGGGTTGTCTCACTCCCGTATATTCCTACTCCTGCCCCGTATTCCGTTTGATTTTACTCTTACGAGTTGCTCGGAATTGCAAATCACCTGTAGGTCACCCAGCTTTACTACAGGAAGGCTAAATAAAACTGGAGGGTGCCTGGTATCCAGAGTCAGCATATTTTGGGATGATTAACCTATCAGCCATTCATCTTTCGGCATATGCTGTTCCACCTTAGATTAGGGTTTTTTGTCAAGGTTTTCTTTTTTAGCGCCGTACTTTGGCCTGTGCCAAATGTGCCAAGTGGCCTTAGTTACCAGTGGTTGCCACGAGGAGGCAGTACGTACACTTGCGAATTGTGAACAGGTTACCCCTTACAAAATTGTACAAATCACGCAGCTGCCTAATGACCAGACCAGAACAGCTCACGTGATGCGCACCCTACTTGAAGGTTACGGAGCTGGTAGATTAATCTACTCAACTTTGATCCCCCCTCCAATAGACGCCAAACCACCTATTTTGAACAATACAACCACGAAAAGATAATTCTATGTTTGAGTCAATTTACTCTCCAACTAATGCGAGATTGCTTTGAGCCAAGATATACAGAAAATAAAGGTATAATATTGCGCATGCTGTTGCTATCTTGTTTTCAAAATTTGACGTCACGTGTAGACAAAAATGCTGATATTTATATGGAGCTTCGTGATATTTCTATTAATTCTTTAAATAAATGGAAAATAAATGCATTTTTTTTTTATTTTTGCCATTAATTGGACTTTATGTTAAAATTAACATTTCAATTTTTATTTTAGTTATATACTGCAATACTTTTGGAATTAAATTGCGAAAAGAGGCATATTCTAATATTCGTGTCTAGAGCAGACTGTTTGAGCACATTGCATAACAAGTTTCGGAATTGATGTGTATAATTTTTATGTTAAATGCAGAGAACGTTTAGATTTTAATTATTTAATTCAAAAATTCGGAAGTGTTCGTTTTTAAGTATACTAAATTTGAACAATTCCTATTGCAACAAAACTATCAATTGTACTTCTGATAAGAACACATATAGACCACTAGACAGTGAATGGGTGTTTTGATTTAGTTGTAGCGAAAACCATAAGACAATAAATGAAATGAGCCAGAGATTTAATTTTAATTTATAGTTTTATTTAATTTCCTTTTTTTCAAATTTATATTTTCTATTAACTGGGTGTTTAATAACCGAATTTTAAAAAACATTTTACACCTAAAAAACAATTTTTTTTATTTTCAAATCTAATTCGACTTCGTTTGAATATGATATTAAGTTTTTTATCTAGTTTCTTCCAACTTTTAATATCGTCGAATTACTTTTGTTGAAGATATCCTCTAACTTTTTTAAATTTTGGATAAATTCGTTGCTTGGTTTTTAAGGTACGTAGATACAATTTGAAGCCAAACGAAAATAGATGGCAAAAATTTGAGTATGGTATAACGTAAAAAAAATAAAAATTTTAATAATTGGTACATATGTATGTTCAATGACCAAAAACATTTAATAATTAAATTGTTTTATGTTATGTACTCATAATTTTGTCTACCCTTTTTACCATTTAACCATTATATATTGGAAGGAATTATTTCTCAAATATTTGGACCATAAAAAAAATTTAAAGGGTCTCGGTAAACTATCATTATCAATTGTAAGTACGGTCTGTAAAAAAAAATTACGATTATTCTTGATTTATTTAAAAAAATTAATCGTAAAACCGCCAAACTTAATATTAATATCTGCTTTTTTGTCTACACGTAACGTGATGCGCAAAGAAAGACGAAAATGAGACACGGGTTTACTACCTCTATTTTCTGTATATTTAGGCTTTGGGCGAGGTAAAAAATATTTTTTCAAAAAAATTTTCGTGTTTTAAAGTAGCTCAATCTTTCGAATCACGTGTTCGTGATGTCATACAATTCCGCCACGTGCTTTTAAATAAAGAGAAAAAAAGCAAATGAAACATTTTTGTTTCTTCAAGTTATTGTTTTTTTTTTTATTTTTCATTTTTGTACGACTTACAACAATTTTTGCCTGAAATTGGGCGGAAGTTAGAGGAATGAAACCCACTAAACAGCAATTTCCTATAAATATAACAAGGCTGCTTAGCTTTGAGAAGTTTAAAAATAAAAAGACAAACGAAAAATTGGTAAAAAAATAGATAAACTACATCCTAAAAGAAGGATAGACTAGGCAGACCAAAAATAAACCAGGTACCATCATTAAAACATCTTTGGAGAACATTAATGTTTTCAAAATGAGCCCAATTTTATAATTTTCGTATAATTAGTTTTTTTTTTCTATGGCAATAAATACAAAACCATATGTATGAAATTTTAAATATTTTACAACCTGTATCTTAAAAAACAACTACAACTACTTAAATCAAGTCCCATCAAAAATTGTATTTAATTAGTGCTACATATTCAAAACATAAAAATCATAAAGTAAAAACATGACTTCCAAAAATTTGTGATTTGACGTATTTTTTCCATAAATAAAGTTTCACCATTCATTCTGGTTACTAAACCGAACAGAGTTCTGTGAAAATTGGTGTATATTTTAAAATTATGGGCAAATACTCGGTAATCTAGGAAATTGCAAATAAAGAAATTTACTATTCGATAAATTTTACGAAGCAAGTTAAAATTTCAATTTTTATTTTCCGTAAATTTTGTTTAGTTTGCAAATATTTCGTTTCTTTTATCTGGAAATTGCTTGCTTGCTAAACGATCGAGTATTTGTCCCTCTTAGGTAAAAACTTTATTAATAATGAATTAATAATTTTAAAATTTCGACTAAGTCTGTCAATTCAACGTTTTGATGGTATACAATTTGGGGGCTTAGGGAAGTTATCTTTACTGCCCACTCTTCTAACAGGGTCTGATTTTAGGAGTAGAAAAAAAACATATTTAACTCGCTTGGATGTGCTACTTTATCGAACTTAATAACCATGTGGTCGCTCCACAGTTTTTGACGGAGTTATATTAGTAATCTCTCTTAATATTGTTTTATAAGATAATTGAAAGTAAATCAAACGAATTTTCCAAACAAGATCGTTTTAAAAATGCTCTGTACTTTGGTTTACAATAGTTTCGTAATGAAAACTATCCAAACACAAAATTCGATTTCATGGATCTTTTAACTGCTCAAAAATAACGACTTTTTTTAAAAGGAAAAATTGATCATATTTGAGCAATCTGATTAGTTTAAAAAATCACTCAACGAATGAACGAAATAATTAGGCACTCGTGAACGACTTAATCATCAGATATTATCATGGCTGGAAATGTTGGCTGGTTCCAACCATAAGTGTGTGTAGATCTATTTCCATACACAATTAATATAAAATATAGAAATAAATATTTGTTCGCAGATACATATATTCTAACGCAGGAAGCGCAAAATAAAACAATTCCATATCCCAAATTCCCAAATATATCCTGTTTTGCAAACATTTTTAAACAAATTTTAATCTGAATTCCCTGTATAATACCAGAATAAAAAAGTAAAAACCAACAACAAAAAGTAAAAACACTGTAATTATTAATATTCTACAAATTGTATTTCCTGTCAAATTTAATTTATTTTTTATGAATATACATAAATACATAAATACATATAAAAAAATAGTAGGTAATAAAAAGTTCTGACTACCACAAAATTAACAAATAAGCAATTGTAATCCCGAATATTATAGAAAGCTCGAGCCAATTTTTTTATTATGCATTTATTTTTAATGGAGGAACAATAGTGTAACAGTAATACATGTAAATCATATTAAAACCTTATCAACGCTTTGTTACATTATTTTTAGCTGCTTTACCTGTTTTATGCTGTCATGCGCCTGGCATGAACAAATTTGATGATTTATTGAATATTAAAATAAAATCTCGTAATAGACATCAAAATAATCAAAGCGTAAATTTATTACGGGGATTATTGCTATTATTGTTTTAATTGATTTATAATCCTGTATCAACGTATTCAACAACGATATCATGGAGGGGGATGTCCCTTGTACATCTATTATTTTATCGCGATCTTTACTAACTGTAAATACATTTTGTGTTAATTACACCTTATTCAAATGCATGGTTTTGTGAGTGTAATATTTGTTTCAATTCAAAAAAACACATATCAAGAGGCTAAAGGGGTTTCAAATGAGAATGTACAACGAAAATTTTTAAATCTGTAAATCCTACATGAAATCCAAAACAAATGCTTTTTTATCAATTAAACCCCTTTTTAAGATGAGCTTTTTATGAGTTCGTTGTGTTAAAGTGATAAAATTTCAACGCAAAAAGTATGTAAACTAAGTGTGTATGTATATGGGTATGGAGAAGGAAAATTAAAACAATTATATTATGTTACATTGCTTTTAAAAATATGGTGGATTAATTACTAAACAGTTAGTTTAGTTGGTTTGAGATGGCAGTAACTTTTTCTCATAGGCTTTCAAGTTTTCAGTGAGTTTAATCAACATTTTTTAGGGTGAAAGATTACAGAAATATTTCATTAATTTAGTTTAATTGTTCGTTTCTAATACTTTTTACTGATACAAATAATATAGCGTAGCGACTCGTTTTTTGAGGAAAAAAGAACAACGTTACAGAACTTGAAATTAAAAGAATTAAATTATGCCCCAACAAAAACGGGTCTAGAAGACAAATACTATTTACTATTTGTCTGTAAACAAGCAGCGGGAAAATAATAAAAAAATACTTTGTTACGACACCGGTACGTAACAACCTGTGTCCGTCGCGCATTGGTCTGGTGCGTGGAAAAGTGTTTATCCAGCTCAGCTCAATTATTGATTTTTTTTATTGTTACTGATGAATAAGAAAATCAATGATATTGGCATAATGATGTTTGATTGTATTGATGTGGCGAGTGTATTTGTATAGTTGTCGTGCGACTGAGATGCATGATGTTCATAGAGATTAGCTGTATGGATAACGTGTGATCGATGTGAAAAATGGAAAATTCGAGATGCGGTTCATGTGTTTTTTTTCCTTTAAACAATATGATTTGCATGTTGAATTTGTGAGTGTGGTGGTGGATCTGTTGTGCACCGTACACTTTTACACTTTAACACAGTTTTATTTACTCATTAAATAATTGGAGGAATTATAGGTAGAACTTTAGTTTCTTAATTAATGAAGTAATTAAAGAATTTTAGTTTATACTTTTTCACAATTTATTTAATCACAATTTATATAAAAATATTTTAGGTTTAGTTTTATAATTAGTTTTATTAAAGATAACCTTTTAGTTCTTTCTTTATTTTCTAATTTTTACTTAGATCTTTTACTAGAAGGTTTTTGAACAATTCTCTCGACACGACTGGTATAAAAACAGTTTTTGTACCTATTAGCTAACATTGGTTTTTATTGCCAGCCGGTTTATTAAATATATAATGTAATAGAATTAACAATAAGAAATTATATTGTATAACGATTATTTACAATATTGTTTTTGTATTTACATAAATGATTGTAAGTATATAATAAATAATTTTGCAGTGCTGCACAAACTATATTAACTTTTGTGCAACACAGCAGTCCTCCCCCAAAAGTTATAAATTATGAAGTAATTTATGTCAATTTACATTATTTAAACAATAAAAAATATTTAAGGTAATTCAAAATAGGAAAAATATCTAACAAAATTGTAAACATGATTATCTTAAAACTATGATGATATCTTAAAACTAGGAAAATTAATAATTTATAATAATTTGAAATAATTGTAAGTACATATATTAATAAAATTTAAATAGTTATACAATCAACAATAATTAATACTCTTCAGAAGAAATTCCAACAAGCAAGCTTTTTTTTTTTTTTTTGGTGGTAGGTAGAGTAATTGACAACAGCCAACAACAAATATGCCAATCATTCGACGAAATGTTTCAATCTGTTGTTGTGTACGGTTTTGATTTGACGGTTGATTTTAATTTGACTATTTTCGGGAGACACAATCTTAATAACTTCGTATGGTCCAAACCAAGGTGGGTCGAATTTGGTTTTCGACTTCGATTCGTTTGTCAAAAGAACTTTATCACCGACATTGTACGTTATTGATGAGCAAGATTTGTCATAATACTTTTTCGATTTTTGTTTACTTTTGATAATATTGTCACGCGCTATTTGCCAGGAATTTTGGAGACGATTTTTAAGTTCTAAACAATAATCAGAAAAATTATACAACGGTTCTGGATCTTTTTTCAGTGAATTTGGAATATTTGGCTTATATCCAAACAATAATTCAAATGGCATATACTCAGTTACGCAGTGGGGAGTTGAATTGTAACTAAACATAGCGTACGGAATCCACTCGTCCCATTTAAGAGGATCGTTAGAAGTGTAGTTTCTCAAATAGTGCGCAAGATTTAAATGTGACTTTTCTAAAGCACCATTGGACTGTGGGTGATAAGCGGAAGTATTAATTTTTTTTATTCCAAGTAATTTACAGAGCTCTTTGAACATATCGCTCATGAAGTTACTTCCCTGATCGGTAACAATTGTTTTAGGAATACCGTATTTACACACAAAATTTTCAGCAAATGCTTTAGCGACTTCATGCGTTTCTTGAGATTTTAACGGGATAGCTAACGAATATTTCGTTAAATCATCTTGCATTGTAAGGATACATTTATTACTCTCATGAGTTGGTATAAGAGGACTCACGATATCAAGAAATAGTTTTTCAAAAGGCTCAGTGGATGTTGTCGTTATTCTCATTGGAATTTTGTTACGTTTTCCAGCTTTATTTTTTTGACATGAAACACATTTTTGTATAAATTTTTTAACACGAGAGTTCATTTTTGGGAAATAGTAATACGATTTTAATCTACGAACGGTTCACAAAACCCCTTGGTGCCCTCCTAATGGTTTACAATGGAATTCTTCAATAATTCGATTAATTTCAGAATCTGATTCAAGTTTTATGATATTTGGTGCTATCGATGGTTTAGGATTTTGATTATAAATAGAACTAACTGGAATTGATGAATTATTAGTAAAAGGTATTGTAGGTATAAGAGGATTAGTTAAAACTGCATTGGGAGAATTTGCATCAATGGTTGAATTTGGTTGCGATTGTGTTTTTGCTTGAGCTCTAGTTATAGCTAACGCATCATTAGAATTTTTGGAATTTTCATGAACAATGCGACTTAATGCGTCCGCGTTTTGGTTTGATTTTCCGGGTTTATACACGATCTCGTAATCATACTCGTCTAAATCAATTCGCCATCGCAAAAGACGAGAAGAAGGTTTAGGATTCCTAGAAAGCCAAATCAAAGGACGATGATCAGTGTTGATTACAAATGTTTTTCCATAAAGGTAAGGATGGAAACGCTTAACATACAATAGCGAGTAATTCCTTTTCGATGGTAGGGTAATTTCTCTCGGATGAATTTAAGGAACGACTTACGAACGATACAGGATGATCGATTTGATGAGATTTGTGTTTTTGTGAAAGTATGCCACCAATTGCAAAATCACTTGCATCTGTGGTCACAATAAAAGTTTCATTAAAGTCAGGATATATTAAGATCGGCGGAGAAATGAGCTTTTGTTTCAACGAATTGAAGGAATTGTCACAAAATGCATCCCAAGTAAAAGAAACATCTTTTCGCAATAACCGGTTAAGAGGTTCGGCAAGCTTAGAGTACTCATTGATGAATCTACGATAGTAGCCAGTAAGTCCTAAGAATGACTTGATTTGGGTTTGATTACTCGGGGTTGGAAAGTTTTGGACAGCTTCTATTTTTGCTGGATCGGGTTTGACACCATGACTCGTAACAATATGACCTAGATAAGTGACATCGGTTCGAAGAAATTGACACTTCCGTGGTTGCAGTTTAAGATTATAATTTTTTAAACATTGTAAAACGTCAGTCAATTTTTTATTATGATCTATCAAATCATAACCGTATATAACGACGTCGTCGAGGTAAGTAAAACATTTGGTTCAACATCGCCGGGGCACCTTTTAAACCGGTTTGACACCATGACTCGTAACAATATGACCTAGATCCAAATCTGTCTAGAAGCCAAATCTGTAACGGCTTAGTTGCTATGGTGGCACATGCTAGATTTGTTTATCAACCTTGGATGAGTCAGAGGGGGGGTTCATTTTAAATAATTGCAACCGCTGCCACAGAAATAAAAATTGCATCATGTGCCATAATAATAAAACTACATTCCACGCGTCACGATGCTCCATGCTCCCAATCCACACAACACTTCACTTTACTCTACTGTTCCATGGTGATTAATCATACAATAAAGAAAGAAAAAACAAAGTTCTTCACGAAAAGAAGAAATTAGTACAAATAGAAAGAACACCACAAGAAAATAAATGGCGAAAATTCAAGAAAATGAATGATAATAAAAAAAAAATAAAAATTTAAATTTACACAAAAATAAATGATGTATAAGTGAATGATAATGAAAAAAAAATAAAAATAAATAAATAAATTGAAATAAATAATCACGGTTCTTTCGATTGTTTTCCTCCCGGCTGCAGCAACATCGATTCACACCTGAATAACTGCATTATACCGCTGGAACACTCATAATCAGCTGACCGGTAAAAAACCACCACTGCGCCAAGTTGAAAATCAACATACGTATAATTTTACGTATTGTATATGTAATGCGCAGCTCAAACACTATTGAAACGTAGAAATAGCTAACAAGCTGCAGCTTATATTTTGATAGATAGTATACAGCTTCACTGCACCGGAACTAATTTTAACTCATGAATAACGGCTGGCAATTTTTTTTTGTATGTTATAAATTTAGTAACTCAGCCGAACCAGTTTTGCGGTACCTCACACGCATATAGTGGTATCTCGTATCGTAGTAATAACGGCGTCTCAATCGAATGACAAAATATATTTGCAGTTCACACACCGAAAATCTACTCGACAACGTGGGAATTTGACACTCGCAAATAAAAGAAATACTGTTTTTTTTTTCTACTAAACACCATAAATTAGTGTATGCCAAAATAAAAATTTTATTTTCACTTCTTTTTATTTTGGTTTTAATTCAAACACACTTATATACATTATTAATTTTCCATTTTTTTTTCCTTTTATAATTATGAAATATGGAAAACTGTACAAATTATTATTACAATTTATTATTACATATTTATTATTACATTATAATTTCGTTTTTATTATTTGTTGTGTCTTATTTATTTTATTTTATATTCACTCACGAGACGATTCCCAAAACTTTACTTTACTAACTGACCAAAAAAAAACATTCTACCCTCTCTACCTTCTCTCTACACATTTTTGATCATATTCCATTTTAATTTTTTAGTTCATTGGTTCTTTTTTTTTTCCTGCTTTTCTCCACACCGGGTGACACCGCATATATTTTTTTCTTTTTATTTTTCATTACCAGATCGACCGTTACACCACAACTTGGTTTGAATGGCGGACAGATTTGGGAAGCCCATTCAAACAACGTTGAAAATGTTTATGAAACAACAACGGGTAACAAAACAAAATATCCATCCGAAAAAACAAAAAAAAAACGAAAATTATTTTAAAATGGGTTGGTACCAACAAACAAAAATTGAAGCGAGGAATTGAATAAACAACAATGAGAATGAAGTAAGATGAAATAATTACACATTGTTCGCCTGCTCTTTTTATGGTTTGATATCTTTGGCGTGGTAAACTCCCAACAGTTTGCCATCCTCCCCCTCAATCTCGTAATTTACATTGCCAACCCGGCTTCTCACTCGGGCCTTTTTAAATTTGGGTGCAAATTTTGCAAAGAAATACGCACCGGCTAGACTTTGTGGATGCTCCCTGACATACACTGTTGAACCAGGAGAATAAGATATTGGACGACTGCGTAGATTATAATAATGGGCGTATTTCTCATAGGCCTGCTTGAGGTTTTTCCTCACCTGAGCGTGGATCTCTTGCATTTTTAGATCGATGTAACTGACCTCTACTAAACTTTCGCTAAGACACCCTATTTTTCGAAGTAATTTATATTCTTCGCCATGCTTTATGCGCTGATAACCGAAGAGCATTAGGTGGGGGCTAAATGCAGCTGATTCATGAACTGAGTCACGGAGTGCGGCCCCAATTTCACTTATATGGGCGTCCCAATTACGATGATCTGACTTCACGTACATTCTTATGGCGGCAACTATCGAACGGTTGACTCTTTCCGACGCGTTGGATTGGGGTGAGTAAATCGCAGTTCGAACGTGTGTAATTCCGAACTTGTCTATCAATTGTTTAAATTCTTTGCCAACAAATTGCGGCCCATTATCGGAATGTATGACTTCGGGTACCCCAAACACGTAAAATATTTCATTCTTAAGGAAATCGACGATTTTCTTCGCCACCCCTTTATGGAGAAGCTTCAAAAATACGAATTTTGTCAATTTGTCCATAACTATGAGGATCACGGTATTTCCAGATTTGGAACGGGGGTATGGTCCTAACAGGTCCACATACAATTTTTGCATTGGACGTTCCGATATAGTCGGGGAACCCAGGGGAGGCCTGAGGATCGAATTTGGTGCTTTAGAAATTTTACAAACGTCGCACGAAGTAACGAAATCACTAATGTCTTTGCTGAGACCTGGCCAGAAATAAAGTCTACGTATGCGCTCGATTGTCTTTTTGACACTGCAGTGAGATGCGGATGGGTCACAATGCTCTTGTTGAATTAAATCCTGTTGTAAACCTTTGGGGACCCACAACTTCCAAATCGGCACACCAGACAATTGTGTGGTTTTGGAAGGTTCTATTCGTATATAAATTCTATCGTTTTGGACCTTTAGGTTTGGATATTTGATAGGACAATCCAAGATTTTTTTCACGAAGGGGACATAATCGCTTCCATTGAAATGTACCGAATTGAGATCGAGCGCTGCGATTGAAGAGATGGATTGATTTAGTTCGTGTTGAGTATCACAGAATGCTCTGGAAAGGGCATCAGGGACGACGTTAAGAGTTCCTTTCTCATGTACGATCTTAAAATTAAATGCTTGGAGTTTGAGGCTCCATCTCGCTAGCCTACCGTGCACATCCTTTAACGACATGAGCCACTTAAGTGAGGCGTGATCTGTTTTAACGGTGAACTGAAAAAGTTCAATGTATGGCCTAAATTTTTGAATTGAAACTAATGCAGCGAGGCATTCCAATTCCGTAACGGAATAATTTTTTTGCGCGCTGTTTAGTTTCTGTGAAACAAAAGAGATGGGCCTCTCATTACCTTCACTGTCTATTTGATACAAGACTCCTCCTATACCTTCGGTACTCGCATCACAACGAATGTGGAATGGCTTAGAGTAGTCAGGGTTCACGAGAACTGGGGCGCTTGTTAGTAGTAGCTTAAGGTGTTCGAAGGCAACCTGGCAATCTACATTCCACTCGAACTTCCTAGATTTTTTTAAAAGGTTTGTGATAGGGGCGGTGATATCAGAAAAATTTGGTATGAATCTTCTATACCACCCAGCCATTCCTAACAAGCGTCGTGTCTGTTTTACTGAAGTTGGAACTGGAAATTTGCAAATCGCGTCGACTTTGCTTGGATCAGTTCTAAGACCGTCTTCCCCTATAATAAAACCTAGATATGAGATTTCACGCATCACGAATTTGCTTTTTGCTAAATTAATTGTTAAGCCTGCTCCGGAAAGTAGCAGTGCTGTTTTTTCGAGAAGACCAAAATGTTCTTCCAACGTGGCGGAAACAATTAGAAGGTCGTCCAGGTACACAAAAATCTTGTGTTTGAGTTGGTGCGGCACTACTTTATCCATAAGGCGAGACATCGTTTGGGGCGCGTTGCACAAGCCAAATGGCATCACCTTAAAATGGTACAACGGCCTGCCAAACACAGTAAACGCCGTTTTCTCTTTGGCTTCTTTTGACAAAGGTATTTGCCAAAAGGCGTCTTTGAGGTCTATGGCTGAAATATATTTTGTGTCATTGAGACGACCAAGTAGTCCATCGATTAATGGCAGAGGGTAGGCGTCTTTTTTTGTGACTGCATTTAACTTGCGGCAGTCTAGACAAAGTCGAGATTTGCCGTTGGATTTTCTCACCAGATGGACGGGGGAACTCCAAGGACTTGCACTCTCTTCTATCACCTTCATCTCCAGCATCCTGTCCAACTCTGCGTAAATGAGATCTTGAACGGCAGGTGATACATTGTAATATCTTTGCTTAATCGGAGCATTATTGCCCGTATCAATATCGTGTTCGAGGATTTGAGTCTGGCCTAATCCGTTTTTTTCGAAAGAATGGAACATGGATTTAATCCTTTCAAGCTTCTCTTGCTCAGAAACTGAGAACTTGTGGTGGTTATCTTTTGGAGCACTGGTAGATAACTCACTTACAATATGCGGTGCTAAATTGAATAAAGACCAAAAATCTATGCCTAAATAGAGCTCATTTTCCAAGGTGGGAACTACGTAAAGTTTCATAAGATGTGAGACACCACTAAATGACACGGGTGCGAGGACATATCCGATAATGGAGTTGCGATTACCATCAGCCGTCTTAATGGTAGATTTAACGCTTGTGATTGATAATTTTAGATTATTTATGAACGAACGAGCATTCTTGCCCAAAATGCTAATTGATGCCCCACTATCTAGCAAACCTATGAGCGGTGTATCCTTTATTTGAACTTCAACATGAGGTCTGGGGTCCTCTTCGCCTTTGAGTATGATGGAGCTACACATTTTATTGAAACACTTTCTTTGGGCCCAGTACCGAACACTACGTTTGGAGTGACAATTATTCTCGTTATCAGGTATATTGACTTTGACCGGTGGAAATTCTAGATCTGTTTGGGTAAACGTATTAACGAAGCTTTTAGCATCGGAAGAGATTCCACTAGGGTCGTGGAACCGTAAATGATGGTTTATTTCATCCTGGATGGCGGTAGAAGCGTTTAATCCGAACGTGGATCGCCAGGACGAGCCGCGTTCGGAATTAAGTTTTCCACTGGCGAATTGCAATTTGGACATGTTTTGACCGTGAAACCAGGTTTTTGACATCTGTAGCATACCAAACCTGGGACATGTTTGCTTTCTTCTCGATTTATTGAGGGTTTGGTAGAAGTTCTCGCAATGGAATGCAGTGCCGATATGTCTCCAGAATTTCCTTCATACATGTTTGAATTCTGCGTTGGCCCACCTCCGATATTTTCTTGAATTTCACTAACATGATGTGAACGACGATTTCCCGGAATGTCATATGAACCTCGCATATCGAAATGCGATCTCGACCAAAGCTGCTCATATTTCTGACAGACTATGCGCAATTGTTCGACTGTAGCAAAGCTAGTTTGTAAAGTTACTGTTTGTAGTTGGGCATGCATATTCTCTCGTAAAATTTCGATTAATTCGATCTCCGGATATCTGTTTGTTAATCTGCCGTTTAGTGATTGGATTTCAAGGGAAAATTCGTTAAAGCTTTCTTTATGTTTTTGGACCCTACGTTCGATAAAACGCCGTGTTTCACGCTCAGATTCGTGACTGGAGAAACGAGATAACAATCCGTTTCGTAAGTCATTCCATGAATCATTCGGATGGTCTCTGATGAAAGTCCACAACCATTTTTCCGCTGTACCCGACACAAAATTATGAATTAATGACGGAAGTCGATGGGTTGGATAACCATCTCTGCGTGCGAATGTTTCCAATCGAAACACGAAATCATGTACGTCTAAAATTTTTGGGTCGCCTTCGAATAACAATCGCCATTTAGGGTGAAGGGGCCGTACTTTATCCCTTTCTGTAGTTGTTGTATTATGAAACGTTTCAAAACTAGGCGGATTTTTAGGAAATGACCTCGATGTTTCGACATGACTATATAGATTGTGGTTTTGTGTTTGGTGGTTTCGATAAACTGACGATAACATTGGATTAGACTGCGAAGTTGGAAACTTTTCTCCGTCCGAACGGTTGGGTAATTCGAAAGTTGCCGCGGATGGAGAGTCAGAAATACTCCACGCTGAAGTCGCATGCGAGGGAGGAGGATGGGAAACAACTGGATGAGAAACCGTCATGGACTCAGTTAAGCCCGTCTTTTGATCTGGAAGGGTAGCGTAGGTTTGTGACTTAGTGACTACGGCAACTTTTGTTTTACGAGTTGCCCCGCTATTAAATTCTTCCAGCATATTGCGAATTTCCTGATTTTTACGGCGATATTTGGAAATCCAATTGGTCGTATTTGCGACATCGCCAAACGAGTTCTTCAGCCGTTGAAGACGGTTTTGCCAATGAATGCATCTATGTTGAATAGCTTCTAACTGGGGTACTGTAAAACGTGATTGGTGACCAGTCGCACTTTCAAACGTGTCATAAATTTCCTTTGCTAAACTGATTTCTAGTTCTGGTTGCGAACTCAGATGCGATTTGGATGGGATGCAGGATTTATCGAGTTGCTCTTTTTCTAGAGAAGTTACCAGTACGGATCTTGCTGAAATGTCAGTAGGATCTATTCTGCGAACTAACAATTCTGATTCTAGTTCCGCCTCTGTCAGAGAATCCAAGAATCCATCGAACTTCGTTTCCATGGTGTTGGTACAAGTACGTGAATTAAATAATTTCCGTTAACAAAAAAAAGGAATATTAATAATAATACGGGGAAAAAAAATTGTAAAATAAAAGAAGAAAAAAAAACCAATGAATAAACTTGCGCGACGTAAATACAAAGAAAGTTTACTTTGCAAAAAAAAAAACCACCTCCGAAAAAAAAAATAAAAATAATGAAAAATATCAAAAAAAAATAGAATAAAGATAGAATAGAGAAAATAAAAATAAAATAAAGATATTGATCAACTTGGTGCAACAATCGTAATGGAATACTACAAATAAAAAAAAAATAGGTTGTTGCAACAAATGTCAAATTTAGTATAGAACAATATAATAATGAGTTGTGTGAATTATGTGGGAACACTAGGCATCGTGGCGGTACAATTAATTATTATTTCTATCTGAGGAGAGGGAAAAAAAATTGAGTTGAATTTAATTTATGTTACGAACTCATGTCAAATGAAGACGCAGCGAAGAAGTGTCAATGGTGTGTCAGTAAGAAAATTCGAATCACGAAAATGTCAATTACTGAAACGTTATGAACACCTCCTATTCAAACCGCGAAATCATAACACTAAATGAAAACTTGAAGAACCTTGACAGATGATTAAGTGGAACAGAAAATCATTCCGTTGTCAACGTAATCACCAAGCAAGGCCACAAGGCAGAGAAAAAAAAAATAATTATTGTATATTTAACAAAAGAACAAATATTAGAAAGCCAGAAGGGCGCAAGTACAAGTAAGGTGATAATTCGCATAAATATTAGTTCATAGGCGAACGTATATAATCACCTGAAGATGAGGAGTGAAGCTCCACGGATGCTTTATTGGAGCTACCTAAAGAAATGAGACCCTTTTTTTCGGTCCCTGTTTCGGCGCCAAATCTGTAACGGCTTAGTTGCTATGGTGGCACATGCTAGATTTGTTTATCAACCTTGGATGAGTCAGAGGGGGGGTTCATTTTAAATAATTGCAACCGCTGCCACAGAAATAAAAATTGCATCATGTGCCATAATAATAAAACTACATTCCACGCGTCACGATGCTCCATGCTCCCAATCCACACAACACTTCACTTTACTCTACTGTTCCATGGTGATTAATCATACAATAAAGAAAGAAAAAACAAAGTTCTTCACGAAAAGAAGAAATTAGTACAAATAGAAAGAACACCACAAGAAAATAAATGGCGAAAATTCAAGAAAATGAATGATAATAAAAAAAAAATAAAAATTTAAATTTACACAAAAATAAATGATGTATAAGTGAATGATAATGAAAAAAAAATAAAAATAAATAAATAAATTGAAATAAATAATCACGGTTCTTTCGATTGTTTTCCTCCCGGCTGCAGCAACATCGATTCACACCTGAATAACTGCATTATACCGCTGGAACACTCATAATCAGCTGACCGGTAAAAAACCACCACTGCGCCAAGTTGAAAATCAACATACGTATAATTTTACGTATTGTATATGTAATGCGCAGCTCAAACACTATTGAAACGTAGAAATAGCTAACAAGCTGCAGCTTATATTTTGATAGATAGTATACAGCTTCACTGCACCGGAACTAATTTTAACTCATGAATAACGGCTGGCAATTTTTTTTTGTATGTTATAAATTTAGTAACTCAGCCGAACCAGTTTTGCGGTACCTCACACGCATATAGTGGTATCTCGTATCGTAGTAATAACGGCGTCTCAATCGAATGACAAAATATATTTGCAGTTCACACACCGAAAATCTACTCGACAACGTGGGAATTTGACACTCGCAAATAAAAGAAATACTGTTTTTTTTTTCTACTAAACACCATAAATTAGTGTATGCCAAAATAAAAATTTTATTTTCACTTCTTTTTATTTTGGTTTTAATTCAAACACACTTATATACATTATTAATTTTCCATTTTTTTTTCCTTTTATAATTATGAAATATGGAAAACTGTACAAATTATTATTACAATTTATTATTACATATTTATTATTACATTATAATTTCGTTTTTATTATTTGTTGTGTCTTATTTATTTTATTTTATATTCACTCACGAGACGATTCCCAAAACTTTACTTTACTAACTGACCAAAAAAAAACATTCTACCCTCTCTACCTTCTCTCTACACATTTTTGATCATATTCCATTTTAATTTTTTAGTTCATTGGTTCTTTTTTTTTTCCTGCTTTTCTCCACACCGGGTGACACCGCATATATTTTTTTCTTTTTATTTTTCATTACCAGATCGACCGTTACACTTAGAGTACTCATTGATGAATCTACGATAGTAGCCAGTAAGTCCTAAGAATGACTTGATTTGGGTTTGATTACTCGGGGTTGGAAAGTTTTGGACAGCTTCTATTTTTGCTGGATCGGGTTTGACACCATGACTCGTAACAATATGACCTAGATAAGTGACATCGGTTCGAAGAAATTGACACTTCCGTGGTTGCAGTTTAAGATTATAATTTTTTAAACATTGTAAAACGTCAGTCAATTTTTTATTATGATCTATCAAATCATAACCGTATATAACGACGTCGTCGAGGTAAGTAAAACATTTGGTTCAACATCGCCGGGGCACCTTTTAAACCGTACGGCATCCTGTTCCAACACAATGTTCCCCAAGGTGAATTGAATGCTGTCTTAGTTTTATCGTTTGGGTGCATAGGAACTTGGTGGTAACCATTCGCTAAATCTAGCGTAGTGAAATAACTTGCCTTCCCTAATTGATCCAGAATTTCAGAGATGTTGGGTAATGGATAAATATCATCAATCGTCATTTTATTGAGCCTTCTAAAATCTACAACCAATCTCCACTTTTTCTCATAGTCTGTAGATTTTTTTGGTACGAGTAAAAGAGGCGAATTGTAAGAACTCGAACATGGTTCAATGATTTTATCTTTGAGCATTTGGTCTAATTGATTTTTAATTTCGTTTTTTACTGCTTCAGGATGTCTATAATTTTTCGTGTGTACAGGTCGTGAATTAGGATGCAGAGGTATTTCATGAAATGCAGCATTTGTTGTAGTTAATTTATCTCCTGGTAGATGAAAAACATTATTGAATGAACAACAAATTTTTAAGATTGAACATTTTTCTTTCTCATTCAAGTGGCTCGTATCAATTTCAGATTCCAGTAGCTTTAAGCGATCTGAACATTCAATTGAATGGTTAATGTTGTGCAAATTAAATACATCATAATCACTTAAAGGTTGAAATTGAATTGACAGACTTTGGATTTGAGTGGAATTGTCGTTTGTGTTCAAAATACTTAAAGGAATGAATGAATGCTTAGGATTTATTATTACACTTGCCATGAAAACGCCAGGGAAAATTTCTTTTGCTGGACAGAAATAATCTTTATCAAAATTCTTGGAAACAGGTAATTTAATAATCGTTTCTACTCTAGCAGGGATTATTAAAGAAATAGAGTTGATAAATTCTTTACCATTAGGAATAAAGCAAAATGGAACTGAAATATACAAATTATTTGTAGATAGGATCTTGACTGTCTTTTCAGCGTAATCAATTTTACATTTATTGTTTTCCAAAAAATTTCGACCAATTATTCCAGCACACGGTAATGGAAAATTATTAGGAACTATTTGAAAATCTTGTAGAATTGATTTGTTATTGGGAAAATTTAATTCTGCATGGCATAAGGCTAAAGTTAAAATGCGCTCTGGGGATATTCCTTTAATATAACAAGGCTCATTGAGATAACAAAGCACATCATTATGGATGCATTCGCGTTTAATTAAACAAATATCTGAACCAGTGTCTATTAAAAAGTGATTTTTATCAGAATTTAGAATATCTAGCGATAACTCGATAAATTTATTATTGTTTGAATCATTGTCATTAAATTCAGGAAGTTGATAGAATATTTCATGAGATGGAATTAAATTTGAATTTGACGGAATATTGTAATTAGTATTAGAACAAGAAACATTATAATTGGTATTTTGAAAATCAGTAAAATTTGAAGAATGAGATTTAGTAATTGTATCGGATATGGAAGATTTTTGATTATGATTATTCTGGTTTGAATGCAGATTTAAATTGCAGAAGCCCGAACCACTGCATTCGATTGGTTGGACTGATTGCAGTTTACCGAACTAGAAGTAGTTTGAGTTGAATGTACAGGTTTAGAATTATTGTTATTTTGAAAACTAGCAGATCTACGATTATTAAATTCTCGTTTTCTACACTGGTTTATATTATGGCCAATATTTTTGCAATAATTGTATTTATTAGTACGGAAGTTATTAGTAGTTCCAAAGGTCAAAGAACTCTGGTGATGATTGGAGACATTTTGGTTATAATTCAAATTAGGTCTTGTAACTGGAATTTTGGTTGTCGAAAACGAATTGTTATTGTTATTATATTGAATTGGTTTGGTAAAGGAATAACAAGATTTAGCAGTATGTCCCGTTCGTGAACATAACTGACACTTTTCACGATTATTACTGTGGAAATTGTTGGAGTTATTATAAAATTGAGTTTTAGAATGGAATTGCGGAACGTTTATTGCCTGCCTTGGATACAGCATCTTTCAATTTATTAAATCTACATACCTTTACTATTAAACTGTTAGGCTCTTTCAATCCATTTTGAAAGGTATTAAGGGCAGTGATGGAATTGAGATTTTTAATAAATTTCGCAGCGGCTTCTCCTTCTCTTGCTACGCATGCGTTATTAAGATCCGAAAGTAATTGTTCGATTTTAGAAGCGAATTCTTTGACAGATTCGTTGCGCTGTTGTCGAAGTTGTACTAACTCAACTTGTAATGGCTCAACAGGCTGACTATCAACAAACTGCAAAATGAATTCTGCTTTTAAATCTTCCCAATTTTCGAAATTTGCGTATTTAACAATATCAAAAGATTTCTCGCTTAATTTAGATTTTAAAAAGTTTAAAAATAATATTTGATCTTCCTTGCTAGTCAAAGGCTTATAAATAATTTCGCAACATGAAATAAATTTATCTAATTTCGCAGAAGACCCATCGAATTCTGGAATAATTTTTAACATGTGGTCAATGTTCAATTTTGACATTTTTGAATCGTGTTTATATTCGATTACCGACAAGAATTGATTTGTATTTTCACAAAAATTTTCGTTTAACACACTTGGTCTAAAATTGTTTGGATGATTTACATTTAGGAAATTAGTAACTTCAGATAAATTTAAATTAGAAGGTGAAGAGAACTTAACAACAGATTGATCATTTAGATTTGTCGAGTTTAAATTAATAGTAGAATCATTGGCATTATCATTATCATCATCATTTACGCTACTCACCGAAATAACTGAATCCTCACTGTCTTCAGAATTATTAGAACTATCGGAATTTTCTTTGATTAATTTTTCTTCATTGCCGTCTTGCATGTGAATAGAATTGAAATTCTTCCGCAGTATTACAGAAAAATAAAAATTTTAAACAAAAATTAAATTTTAAGTTATTGGAATTTGTTATAAAAAATATAAAATAATGAAGTTAATGAAATAGAATTACCTTTTACAATATCTTTGTGTATTTAGTGATTAGATATCATTGAGAGAATAAAATTGCTTTTGTACTACATGTAGTAGATGATAATCAGAATTTACCATAATCGTATGTATGTAACTGGAGTTTGCGATTAATTGTTGAACAGCTAATGAGGAACGGGAATGGTGTTTATTGATGTATATAGTTGTTCACGTGATGATGTTGATACGAGTAGCTTATTTAAATCCATGGTAAATCGAAAACGGTTGAAGGTCGAAAAAAATGTGGTTGATGATGTTTTAAAACAGTTTTAAATAATGTTGAAAATTGATAAAATGTGATTGATGATACTTCCAAGGTTGCGAAAATTTCTGTTTGACACTTGTTTACACTGATGGAAATGTTGATTTCGGTATAATAAAATTTTTACTTTGCACTTGAGTTATCAGTAGTTATCTTAAGTTGTATGTAGATAAAACGCTACATATAATCGGATGATAATTGTTCAACAGATTAATTCCGTTAATTAGCAATTTCAACGAAGAAAATTGTGCAAGAAAATGCTACGTTTTTACTCACAAAAGCTAAATTTACCTATGGCCAGAGAGCAAACTAATTGCACCTCTTCTTGACGATCAAACTGTATCTCCCAAAAAAAATTTTTGCAACTCTTCTCGATTGACACCGTTGCCACGCTTTTATAGATCATAATTTTTTCCCCCACTCACTCTCCAATCAAATTACCAAAAACAATTACTATAGGAGAGGCATCTATGAGGAATGTTGGACGATATGCCATGGTGAATTACTTCCAGTCTTTTCCAAATGGAAAATAAATATTTTTATCTCACAACAGATGCCACCCGACTCACATCAAAATCAACTAATTGCTAAAAAAGTTTAAAAAATACAGTGCAACCTTTTTCTTTTAATCTCAATTATTTATCGATGAACCGAATTAAAAATACCGTTCCATTTAAATACAATTCAGAAATCAACAGCTCATGCTCAATTTGTTTCCCCGAAACTGTACATATGGAATATAGTACGGTATTAGAGCCGTTTTTTCCATACAATGGTAAATTGCATACTGGGAAGGCGCATTTTATTTGACCAAATTCAAATTGATATTCATTTCGAAATCGCGTCTCTACCGAATTTCGAGAAAATATCACGACTAAATTTTTGAGTCATATTTTTAATATATTGAACAATTATTTTGTAATTTACGGTTCCAAAAAATAAAAAATCACAATCACCAAGCAACAATTTTTGTTATGTTAAAATAAATTGAATGTACATGACAGTATCGACAACTTTTAGAACTTTAAAAATAAAACTTAGGGAAGATTCCATGAGAAAAAAATATTATTGGATTTTGATTACCACATACAAAGCGGGTATTCACGAATACCAAACTGGTATTGGATTCATGGCATTGTTGTTGTAAATGGCCAAATAAATTGCGCCCTTCATGTAGTAAGAGTTGTCAAGCCCAAGCTTCCAATATTAATCGCCACAATATTAATCGAATTTTTACTTGATTTAATATGTAACATTTCCAAAATCGATTTTTTCCTAAAATTAGTTTTTTTATCGAGAATTTTGACGTTATCTAAATTGATTAAATAATTTCAATTTTTCAGATGCCCTTTAAGTGCACTAATATTTGAATTTAGATCTTTGTTGGTGTCATATCAGTAAATTATTTTTTCCGAACATTGTTTTGTCTGTCCAGTTTAGGTAGCGTTGCAACTACAAAGGGCTTGAAAAACCATACTTGATTTTTTTTTTATAGGTACCTTTTCTTTAATTTTGAAAAAAATATTTCCATTTAGGCTTGTGGCTGCACATCCTACAATTTTGAAATTATAATTCTGAAACTTTTTATTCGTTTTATTTTTTCATAAATGTTTTTTTTATATGGAATGGCCAGAAAGTTGTTGATTTCATTTTCTGGTCTAAATACATATAGTATTTCTATGAAAATTGGTGATATTGGTTAAGCACTAATGTATCTCTTAGAATTTTTAAATTTTATTTGTGAAATTTAGTATCGGAAACCTTTATAATTTTTTGGATTAAAATTTGTATAGTGTTAATTTTATAAGTGGTGGGAATCCAAGAATAAAAATTTGAATGTCCATGTATATCTTGATGATACCAATCATAAGAAATTTTGCCATTTGGTTCGTGAATTAATAAAATGTCCAATAAACCAATTTTGTTATATAGTCCTTTTCCTTAAGTAAATTTTATTATATTATTTGCTGAATTAAACGCTTCTAAAAATAAACGATTTTATTTATCAGTACCCCAGTAGGGGTTGAAAGTTCAATGAGTTTTATACCGAAATTTCTAAATTTTCTATTACTAAATTTGCTAATGAATTTTTGGTAACCTATACATTTTTGGAATCACTGCTGTATAATTTGTAAGCTTTTTCTTTGTAGCCAAATCTATGTTGCCAAATTCCTCCCATTCTTTTACTATGGAGTTCATTTTTGTCTGTATCGGTGTAGAATTGTCGTGTCGGGGAGTAAGTCTTACATTTGTTCAATTTAGTCCGTCCGTAATGTTACAACCGTTACGTTTCCTTTGTCGGCTTTTGCCACTAAAATGTCTGGATTGTCTCTCAAAAACGTCTTCGTTTGGTTCACGTATGTCATAATTCTTTTTTCTTTTGCTGTTAAATTTTGAATGTTTGTGCTGTTTTGGTAGTTTCTCAAAATAATTAAAAAATTGTTTCGAAAATGAGTACGATCGTTGTTTTCTAAACTAAAAATGACACTTTCAACGTCGTCTAAATAATTTTGTAGAAAGGCACCGCGGTACCAATGGTAGGTGGGCAAAATGTATTTGTATGTTCTTATTTTCTATGTTGGAAATATTGACTAGCCATTTATCACTAGTACAGAATAAACCACTTTTTATTTCCTTTAAATTATCTCGTATAATTTTATTAAATTTTGGTGTTTGTCTCAAAACTAATTTTATCAAAATCTTAATTGAAAGTTAAAACTGCTCTGAAATGCAATTCTTCATATACCGGGTGATTTTTTTAACCTAATACACTCAAATATCTCGGAAAATAAGCACTCTACGAAAAAAATGGTGGAGATCAAAATTTAATTATTCCGTGGGGGAAATACATTAGTGTTAAAATTAGTACCCCCTCCTCCTTGTAGGTGGGGCGAGGGATAACTTTGAAACTCCTAAGAATTCCTATTTGTTATTGCAGATTCGGATTCTACGGCTAAAAATACGTAGGATTTGAATGAAACATTTTTTTTTTGATTCATGATAGATGGCGCTGTAATTGACGATATTAAATTTTTTTCGATTTCTCCTACTGAGAACCTACGCAAACGTCAATTGGACGTCAAAAAATGAATTCATTTTGCAAATTTCGAATAACTTCTACGGCTAAAAATACTTTTGTATTTTTAGCCGTAGAATCCGAATATGCAATAAAAAATAAGAGTTCATAGGAGTTTCAAAGTTACTAATAAGAGTTCATAGGAGTTTCAAAGTTACTCCTCGCCCCATCTGCAAGGAGGAGGGGGTACTAATTTTAACACTAATCTATTTCCCCCACGGAATAATTAAATTTTGATTTTTGCCATTTTTTTCATAGAATGCTTATTTTCCGAGATATCTGAGTGTATCAGGTTAAAAAAATCACCAGGTATATTGCTGGGTAGACCTTCCTAAAGAGAACGGCTAAGGGACATCAGATTTGTTTTTGTAGATTGAATGTCTTTTATAAAGCTGAAATTTCTTCGTTAATCACCCTGAAAATACATTTTTTTTCCAACCGTTAGAAGACTTCTTTGTTTATCTGCTTTGCAGATATTGAGCCAATTCTTAATATTTAAACAAATTAATTTTATTAGTACAGGGCTCTTTATTTTTACTTATTTAAGCTTTCGACAATGAGCCCGAATTGCGATTGAAAGCTCTAGCTTATTTGATTTTGGTTAAGCTGATTTTTTAATATGTCAGGAAAAAGATAAAAAAAGATGCATATGGAAGAAAATTAAAAAAAAATTTCGACATCCATTTTGAAAAAGAAGAAAGGAAAGATGGTACTATTTTTATATTTATTTTTTAATCAACTCACGTCACATTCACGCTAAACAAGCGCACCTGCCCACCAGTTAAATTAAACGATAAAAATATTCCTCAACAAACGAAGGTAAAATACTTAGGTTTGCATCTGGATAGAAGGATAACATGAAAAAATCATATTGAAACAAAACGCAATCAAATAAAAATTACATTTTTCAAAATGTATTGGCTGATGGGAAGAAAATCTCAGTTGTCATTAGCCAATAAAGTTTTACTGTACAAAGCGATAATCAAACACATACGGAAATAAGGTATTCAGTTATGGGGATCCACCAGCGCTTCAAACAGGTAACTCCTGCAACGAACCCAAGCGAAAATACTTCGCAGTATTACCAATGCTCCTTGGTACATTCGAAATAGTAATATACATCACGACCTTGGGATTAAAACTGTTAAAGAAACAATTAAAGAATTCAGTTCGAAATATTATTCTCAAAACTAGAAGCACATCCCAACGAATTGGCCAGGGAGATACTAACACAGCCGCGATCTAGACGTCTCAGAAGAACAGATCCACTCGAACTGATGAACCTGTGAACCGGTAAATTTAATTCGATATATACATATAAGTATAGTCTAAATTAATTAAATTGTGAGCCCTAACAATAAGTATTAATATTGGTTAAGACTTAAAATATGTAATAATTTTAGCTTAAGATTTGATTACTTCTTGTTAGTTTCTTATGTAGAAAGATTCAAGAATAAAGCCAAATAAAGAAGAATAAAAAAAAAAAAGAAATTTTTAATCCCTATCCATTTATCTTTAAAATAAGCCCAATTTTCAAATAATTATTATTTTTCTATAGCAATAAACACCACATGCATCAATTTTTTAAATATTTGACACCCTATATCTTAAAAAACAACAAAAAATAATCAAGTACACATCCAAAACATAAAAATGATAAAATTCAAACATGACTTCCGGTCCCATATAAAGCATATGCGATTTCACGTATTTTTCTCCATTGTGAAAAATTCGTCAAATCGCATTTTTTTGGAAGTCATGTTTATTTAAAGTTTTAGATTTTTATGTTTGGAATGTGTATAATGGTACCATTGTAACGAGACCGACACGGATGGTGGGTATCGGTCTGTTAACAGAAAATTGTGATACTCACTCAGAGGCTTTGGACGGTCATCTTGAGGCCGGCTAAGCTCAGTGGATTGGGGTGGGGTTTCCCAAAGCTTGAGTGAGTCTTGTTAGACCGCTGGGAAAAGGACTAGGGAATTAAAATAGGAAAAAAAAATCAAAGATAAGGAACGGAAACAAGGCATGGACCAACTCACCGTAGAATGCTGAGAATGCACTTACCACTTCATCTTATAAAATTTGTTAAACTCTCATCCTGAAATGCCACAAAGTACAGAACAATATGCACAATCAACAAAAAAAAAATGGTGAACCCGAAAGAGTATTGAATAAAAAAAATTATTAATGAAACCATAAAGATGTAGATAATGATTACAATAATTTAATAATATTTATTAAAGAAAAATCATAAATCCGAAATAAAAGAAAATAGTATAAGAATACAGAAATAAATTCAAAGTAAGATAAATTGTTTTTAATTATTTACTAATTATTACCTAACACCATGACGTCACAGTATCTTAAATTAAAGTAAAGGAAAAACAAATAAATTTTGGAAATTAATAAGATAAATGACTAAAATAAAATATTGTATAAAAAGAAAAAGATAGTAATAGATAATAAACTTAAACACTAGATCAAACATATAGTATGTAATATAAAACAAAAATGGCATATATAAAAAGAAAACCTTATTATTTTATGGATGGCCATCATTATGCAGCTCACAAATATCACTTTACAGTTTTTTTTTCTTTGTTGTTTTTGTTTTTACGGAATACAATTTCTGATTAATGTTTTTTTTTATTTTTTTTATTTTTTTTTTTTTTATTTATTTTTTTTATTCACTAACTTAGTTTGCTTTTCTTTGTTTTTTTTTCAAGATTATTGTTTTTGCAAACATGCACAGCACACAAAACGGACATGTGGTCCCTTTTCACAATTTGGTTCTTAAACTGTATTTTTACATGTAATCGGTTTTATTTTCACCCAACAAAAATTAATGTTATTTGTCGTGAAAAATTTTTAAGCGACCATTTACACTTGGTTTCTTAAATATGGCTGGCACTTTAATTACATATTATTTATTTATTTATTTATTTACCAACATAAATTTTGCGTTACAGGGACCAACCCCATGCTTACACAATCTGTTTTGAGCAGGTGCTCATTCATAATAGATCGTGTAAGATGAGGTGGTTTAACAATATATTAATAAATTAAAAATAAAACAGAAACTGCCACTTCATAGTTTAGGATCGCCAACACAACAAATTCATCTGGCAAAATTAAATGTTTTTCCCAAATATCATGGTTTCTTGCAATTAATGTATGGCCTCACGCCTCACTTGTACGATTTGTACTTTATACCATTAAAGTCACTTGGCTGGTTACCGTGGTTGAATCTTTTTGGAATTTTTCAATGTACATAGATATAAAATAATATTTTATACAAAAAGAAAAACGATCGACTGATTGACTTGAAAGTCAGAGCTTACATACTATTATAACAATGTTTTGGTTTGGTTTTATTGATTTTTTTTTTTTTTGTCAGATTATTAATTCGTATTAAGTGCAATAATGTCTTATTAGTTTATTAATAACGGATCAATTATATTACAACAGTTTTTTTTTTTTTTTCATTTAATATAACATCATTTTAATTTCATAATTGAAATTTTCACAAGTTTTAATTTAAAGTTCAATAAAACAACTATTTTAAGCACAAAAAAAAAAATTTTTGATCAAAAAAAACTGATCTTATCCAAAATATGTCTATGTTTTAGGTTAATATCAATTAGTATCTAATTGTATTGACATTATCCGGAAACTTCCAGAGCATAAAATTCACAGAAAAAAAAATAAAATTCGAGAAAACTTATTAATGATTTTAGTATTTACATATCTCAAAAAGACAAGCCAAAAGTTTTTAAATGTTCGATTATTATAATCGAACTTAATTACAAAAATATTCTTATCAACTACAAAAACAAATAATTTTTCGAATTTTTCTTTGTATCCATAAAAATGTTGTGCACTTGATAAAAATTAGCAATCAACTCACGATCTTTCCAAAAAAAATGATATTTATTAACAAAAAAAAAATAAATCATCATGGTTTCCTGATGACCCCCTCACCCAATAACAAAAAAAAAAAAAAATTCTGAAAACGGGTCAATTTAACAGAATCAAAAACAAAATTTTTCCCGCGTTTTATTTTTTTCTTGTTTGTTCCGTTTTGTGGCATACGTAATAAATAGTAGCCCTAATTATGTCAGGGATATCAAACCCACCCAACTTTGAAACGACGAGCAATTGCCAGCCGTTACACCATTTTTATCATATTTCATTCATTGAGAAGCCTACCAATTATCTAACATATTCATTTAGATAAATTATTCAAAATTCGAAAGTGATAAATAAAATTATAATTTACTTATTTCCTATTATTTTGGGAACATATACTAAAGTGACATTTAGTCCTAAACTTTTAAATTAATTTGTAAGTAATTTATATCGTAACAATAAATGGGTGATGTAGAATATTCTAAATTTTTAAACCTACATAAAAATTATGATACCTTGTTATAAAAAATATGGTCTTTTATTTGTTATATCCACAAAGTATTAAAAACATATTTTATATTGAATTTAATATTCTAATTATGTCCGATCGATTTTTCTCCTTTTTTTGTGAAAAAATAGAAAATCCTCTTCCTGTAACATATTTTCCTAAAAGATTTAAAATTTTACATATCACTTCTAACAAAATATTTATTTATGTTACCAATAATAAAAAAAAAAGATTTTCATGTGACGTACATATATTATTGTTATAGTCTTTTAGGGTGGTCCTGGGGTGATAGTAAATTCGATACTACAAATACCATTCACCTAACTGAGGCATTGTTCGGCTTATAGCACAATAACATACAAGTACGCAATAAAACAAAAGCTTTGAAATAGGTCCATCACCAAAATTTTGTTTTTAGTGATCAAAACGCAACTAAAACTTACTTACCGCTTATCGAATAAGCTTACCACACGAATGTAGTATCAATTAAGCCGTAACACATGTCTGACCAAAAAATTTCATATAACTGAATATAAGTCATAAATATTTGAATATTTCGAAGCCCCACAAACCATTAAAGCACCCCCATCTACCGAAATATCAATGTTTTCTTTAGGTCGAAAATACTATGAGTAAATAAATCTAGAAAATGTTTCTATTTTTATTTGCACAATCAGTAAAAATTTGCCATTTGGAATACATACAACATCGTTCCAATTATATATGTGTGGAGAGTTATGTACGGTTTGGCAAACCCCAGGATTCTCTAGACATTCAATAAAAATTATGAAGTATTTTCGAAAAAAAAAAAATTGTTTTTATTAGTATATGGTGTATGCATATTAAAATAAGGTTTGAACTGTAATAAAATTTCCATTTTCATACATACTCGTACTCGTACGCTCTTGTATAAATGTTTTAAGAGGAATTTTAATTGATTTTCAGTTTTATAAAATTTAAGTTTTTTATTTAGAAAATATTTCCCATATTATACTGTATGCGAGTACATAAATTTCAACTATGCTCTATGTGTTTATATGATGTCTGGGTATTATGATGAAGTGGGCTAAATGATTATGTGGAGTGTAAATGAAATAGAATTTAATTTAATATTTTTGTTGTAGCATTTTATAATAACATTTATTTGGAAATTAAAGTTTAAATTATTGCTTCTATTACCGATTTTCCATCGTCAATAGTATAATAGCATAATAGTATAATACTATTATACTATTATCCCTTGTCGGTTTTCCATCGCACGCGATGAAGTTAGCACCAATTATAGTTTTTTTTTATGTGAACGTAGGTATAATTCTTATTTTGAAAATGTTAACGTCTATTCATAATAAAAAAACAATTGAAAATAACCAAGCATACGCATTAGTTGTGTTTTTAAAAAATTAATAAAATGTATGGACTACGCAGATACCACCCAAAAAAAACAAACAAAAAATCGAATGGTAATTTAGTGAATTGTCAAAATAATACACTGTCAGATAAATTTACAATGTTAAAAACACAATTTGCTACCTATTATATTTTTGATAGCTAGTATAACAAAATATTATATTTATACTATTATACTATCAACTTCGGTTTTCCATCGTCGTAGTATAATAGTATAATACTATTATACTATTATACTATGACGATGGAAAATCGGTATATAAATGTTCTTTTGTTTTAGTTTAGTTATGTTCTTTGTTTGCTTTTACATATTTTGGGAACTCTTCAAATTGCAAGTGTCGGATAGAAACTGTAAAACGATACAAAATTTTAACTTTGCTAAATAGAAAATAGAAAAGCTTAAGTTAAGCCTAAAGTTGAAATATGAACGAATATTTCTCTGCTTTAAATTTATAAGAGGGAAACATAAAGTTATTATTAACAGTGTGAAAGTTCGTTTGGTAAAAATTAAGGAACATTGCAGGAAGTTAACTCATATTCCTACTGTTCCAAATTCCTGGGGAACATCTACGTAGTGCTCCAATTGGCATACACGAATTAAAAAAAAAATATTTCTCTCGATAACCTTCATTTGTGAAATATCGTCATAACTGCGCTAATCGATGTCTCAATGTCTTCTCAATCTTTGGTTGGACGATGTCAACGAAATCTATCATAGCTCAGACGGTAGGCGCGTAGTACGAACGTACCATGTTTTTATTACAATTATTTATTGTGGACATCGAAACATGTTTGTACACCAAAGCACAAATGCATAATGATCTAGTAAAAACAAGAACGTCCGAGATATAGCGTACAAAGGGAGGCGTGGTTTAGTGATTGATGAATAAAATGAACAACAATACAAATACATACACACGACCCGTCGACAATAATGAATGAAGATGATTATGACCAGCCATAAACGATATTTCCAGATGTGATTGTAATGGTCATAAACAGAATACACGAGAATGAAGATGATTTATGACACACAATAAAGGAAATTTCGAGAGCAGTATCAAACTGGTATATAAACACGACCGATGGCAAACAGAAAACAGTTTTCGGCAGAGTCCCGAACCTCGACAACGTCGGGTTCTGGTTCAGGTTCTTGCACAAGAAAATATTGGGTTCGGGTTCCGGTTCGGGCTAGGGTTAAAAAAAATCATAATTTTTAATATTTTTTTTTATTTATTTAAAAAAAAATCATTAAACGTACAAATAAAAGGTTTTTTTAAGGAATTTTCACTCAATTGGACACGCTGTGACGCTAAAATTAATTTAAGCGCAGAAAAAGCCCATTCCACACTGACCTGGGTTGCTAGAACAGCAAGTACAATCTGAGCAACTCCATATAATAATGGAGTGTTCAATTTATGGTTCTCCCAGAACTCTCAAAGATTTTTGTCCTTTGGAACTCTGGGAAACGTTTGATATAGAGCAAACTCTTTTTTTATAATAAAATCAACGCAGTTGGCATTGTCATTTTCTTCGCTTTCTGTAGCTACAAACAAACTCTTTTATTTGGTCTTCAAAGATTTCTTTCAACACGTCGAGATCATTTTCTACTTCCCAGTTCATCTGGGGAATTCCATATTTTCCCCAATTGTTTGTCGATTCGATTGTAATGATTTTAAATTTTTTATTGTTTTTAAAATCTGTTTGGCTTTGCCGGTATTTTCTTCGTTTAATAACAGCTTGAATCTAGGATCCAAACAAATTGCAGCACTTAGAAGTTCGTTATTAATAAAGCTGGATTCCCCTTTTATAATTTGACCGTAGAAACCGCCAGCTAATGGTTTTTTTTTGTTATATGATTTTCCAAATCCAGTCGGAATTTTACCCAAAGTCCATAGAAATCTCTTAGATTAAGCTGTTCATTTTGTAATTGCAACGTACATTTTTTTCCTGACTCAAAAACCTCCACAAAATCTGAACATCCCGTCCCATGCATTGGCATCCATTGTTAGTTCAGAATCGATTATATCTGAGCAAAACGTTCGATAACGAAGCATGCGTTGGTGCATGTCGTACATAGAGTTCCATCGTGTTGGGCAATCAAGAATTGCTTTGTTTAAGCCAAATTTTCTGGCTAAAGTTGCTCTATTAGGTGCCCTGAACTTTTTCAAAATATTTCTGCATTTTTTAATGGACTGTTTAATAAAAGCAACTGAGGAAATAGTATCACTAACCGCTGACTGGGTAGTATGGGCTACACATTTAAAATGAATAATATTAGGATAAGAACTTGCCAAGGTTTCTTGATATTAGTTTGTTTGCCATTTCACTTTTTAGGGTATTTTTTATCTCCTTTGCCTTCTCATTTAAAAAATCTTTAATATTTTCTGCAGTTACAGTTACCCTTAGGTTCCTCATTATTGGATCGATAATGTCTCGCATTCCAGAGTCCTTAAAAATTGAAAATGAGCGCCCTTTACTTGACGCCAGCATCAGTAAAACATTTTGGGGACAATAATTTTAGTTACGTTAAAGTAGCTTTCAATAGAACACGAATTATCACACTGTAGCTTAGGACGCTTTTCAAGAGATTTTGATGTGGCTGATTCACTCGCCGAATTTATTTTATTATTCATGTTCTCAACGTTCTTTTTATACTCGCTTGGGTGTTTTCTTTGAATATGTCGGCCTAGATTAGAAGTATGTTTGCCTGTCGTAATAAACGAGCAAATTGTACAAGTCGATTGATCTTTGTTAAGTTTCTCGATATTTGAAGAGTTAGACAAAGAAAATTTTAATAATAATCAAATATACTGAAAATTTTAGAAGAACAATAGTTGCCAATTTTCAAACCAATTTATTTTAATTTTAATTCAAATGCGAGGAAGGTGCCGTCTAAAGGCAGCCTTACCTACTAGAGGGTTGATAACTTCGATTTGATCTTCCAAGTCTTGGATAGTCTCTCAGTTTATTAGTATCAGTTTATCCAATAAAAGTTTCACGAACTCGCTTCACAAATTGAATTTGCTATATCAGTGTGATTCACTAATAAGTTTGTTTGATAATTCGCAGAAAATAAATCAAGGGAGACAAGGAAAACAGTAAGCACTGCACCACACCGTGCGGATTATCACACAGGTCCTCTGTATACATAGAATGTAAATTGTGATATAATCAGTCCAGTCGCCGTGGCCTGATGAGAAGATTGATTTTTTCATAATCATAAACTCATCAGTTCAAAGCTGGATTAAATTTTTAAATTAAATAATTAAAAAGAATATTAGCGTTACCAAACGCAACGACGACAATACATTTGCGAAACGAGTTTTGTTCAATAAAGAGGCTTCACATCAACAATATCAAGATCTGATTAGACTTGGGATGGTGGGTCTATTTACGTTTCATTTTGAACCTAATGTCACAGCCTATAGGTGAAACTGCTTAAATTCAGACTACCATATTCTACGAGGATTCTGTTCACGAAGCGTCGTGCAGATATTTAAGAAACCATGATCAGCTGTAGCCAAAAGAAGCAAAGTTAAATGTGAAGAATGGAAAGTATCCTGTGCTTTGTTTTATGGAAAGTATTCTGTGCTCGTTCTTTTTAGTTAAATAATCTGTTTTCAAATCAAACATATTTTCATGGAATTACTGAAATTTTTTAAAGTTCCGAACCTTTTAGCATATCCCTTCTTCAATATAAGAAGTAATTTTATATACTTGTGTATGTACGTGTAGCAACATATTAACAACCCAAACAAAATACACTTCATAAACCAGTCTTCTGCTGTGTAACTGTTCCAATCCCATTATAAAATGTATAAATAAATTTCCATTTTGTTATTTTATAAATTGATATTTATTATTTTGTTTGTTATATTAAAAATTTAAGCCTCTAGGCTATTAATTTATTTGGTTATTTTTGGGACAATTTTATTTATTCTTAAATTTTGATATTAATAAAAAAAAAAAAAATTCAATTGTATTTGCTTATGTATGTATATAAAATAATAATAAAAATTCGTAATAACAATAAAATAATAAAACAAATTAAATTAATTTTTTCCAAAAACAAAATTTCATTTTTCATTTTAAATAAATTTATATATTTTTGGATATTTTCCATTTCAATTTATTTTTTTATTCGCTTTTATTGGAAAACTTTTGGGAATTAATCATAAATATCCAAAAATAATTAATGATGTTAGTTGAAAAGGTCAGTTAATTTAGAAGTTCTGAGAAAATGTTCAGCATGGTTTGTGTTAGGGATGTTATAAAAGAAAATTTTAATGTATCGAAATTTTAGCTAAATACTTAATATTTTATGATTATGAAATAAGTGTACGCGCAAAATTCATTTCGAATTTATAGTATTTTGTTTTGATGGGATTTTTGTTTTTTGTAAAATTAGAAGGATTAAATATTGTGGAAACACCTTAGAAATAATTCTGGAATGAAATTCTTCTGTGGGGTAAATTGTAGCAGTAACGTCGCACTAATTACGTTTCCAAAAACAATTTTATTTCAGATATTTGATGAACAATCGTTCCACAATTGTACCGGAAAAACAACGGAATTACTTTTCATCTCTTTATCGATCGAAACTGTAACGCGATGAAAAATTTTCAATTTAATAATAACCACCGATTGATTTGATTGTTTAGTGTTTCGCAATTGGTTTTTTGGTTATATAAACGTCAGGAATGTCCTATATTTGGTATGTGTCAATCGCACGAAAATTCAGTCAAGTGTTTTGTTATTCTGATTTGTGGATGATGGGAATGAGGAAAAGGAGAGAGAGTGACAAATAGTGAAAACGAACAAATACATATCTTTAACAACAACATACGTACATACAAATACAAGAAGGCTATATTGGTATTAAATAAATTTTAATTGCAGAAATATTAAAATTAAATTATGTCCAAAATATATTTTTCGAACTTTCATTTTGAAAAATACTTCAAAGTTGGCTCTGACAAAGTAAAAAAGTACTTGCTAAATTTATCTTTAGTTTTATTAGTGTACGTCAGATGTCTATAGTTGTTTTGAATTTGGTTGGCTTTTCCTACAATTTTTGAACTTGAAATTTTTTGTAATAAGTATTGATTTAGTGACCACACGAATTGTAGTAAGCTTTTATTTTAATATGACCAGAATGATGTTGTTATGAAAATTTTATAAATTTTGGTATAAATATCTAAACCAATTACTATAAGAAAATAAAAACGATTATATATGTTAAAAATCAAAAATTTATGGAAATATTTCAGACATCCTAATTAACAATTTGTAGCGTTTTCATTTAAAAATATATCTTAGGAAAAAAAGAGATTTTCATATGTTTTATATGAAAAGTTTAGTTTATTTCTCATTTCTAGTTCCTTTATAAAAGCTTCGTTTCTTGGTCTATAGCTTTGTATAATCAGAACCATCTTGATGTAAATAGAGCCGGCATGCGAAAAGTGAACTTAGAATAAGGGACAAAAAATAATTAATTTTCATAGAGTTTGTATGACAAAAGGCAATTTCGATTGACGAAGAAACATGAATAAAAATTTAACCAAGTTAAATAATTTTTTCTGAAATCGCTAAAAAACAACTCAATGTCTTACTCATTTAACACACGGTTCTCAAATTTCCATATTTTCCATCAATAATTAAAAGAAAATAAGGGAAATTAAATTAAACAACATTCTACAATAACAATATGTTTTAAAAAGAGAAAATGCAATTTAATGACGTCATGACTTGTTCACAATTAAAACCAATGGTAACAAAAAAGACAACAAGTCTCCGCTCAGGGTGTTGGGTGCGTCTCGATAGGGTAGGGGTTGACCGTCTATACCCATGTATCTCGTGGTCTATATTCCAACGCTGCAACTATGTAGAAACCACCAAATGTGTCTAGTATACCTCCACGTGGTAACACCCGGGCAACGATGTGAAGCATCGGCGAAATACTAGAGGCGAGTGCAATACACTATAAATGAGCAATGAGCAGAACAAATAAGGAAACTAATACCCCAGGTGGTACACCTGTTGCTCAGGTAAATCCACCCTCTTCGGAGGTCGGTCTCATGGATTCTGGGGGAGACCAGCCATTGCTATACTACAATTATTTTAACCAATCCCAAGACATGTTGGTGAATAAACAAGCTCATTTGAGTGAAATAGAAAAGGATAATTCACATCCCTTCCATTGGAGTAACAAAGTCGCGTATTCTCCGATAAGAGGCGGTAGTCCCTCTATTGAGGCCAGCAGCCACAACACTCGTTTTACAAATGAAGAAAAGCTTCACAATGAATTGTGTAAAGCTAATAATGCATTAGTTGAAGCCAACAATATAAATAAGCAATTGAATGTTACAATTGCATGGATGCAGGAGCGTATGAAGACGCTTGAAAACGAAGTTAAAGCTCTTAAGCCAAAGGAGGACATTGGTTCTACTCCTAACCAGAATACAACTCCACAAGAGTATCATACGGATGAAGAAGAACTAGCTCGAGAAACTGAGTGGATTAGAGTTAAAGGTGGGAGAAAAAAAAGGAGACGGAATAATACGCCCTCCCCACCTCAATTAAAGGATAATGTTCCAAATATTATCCAGAAACAACCAAAAAATATACCTCCACCACCACCAATAGTAATAGATGAAGTCAAAGACTACGATGTACTCTATGAAAAAATAAAAACCATAACTGCTACTGATAAGTTTAATGCAAAGGTGATGAATGGAAACACCATCAAAATAAACTTAGAAGATGCTGAAACATACAGAAAATTGACAAAAATGTTAAATGAAGAAAAACGTGCTTGGCACACGTTTGAAGATAAACAAACCAGACCAATTAGGGTCATGGCTAAAAACTTACACTCTACGTGTAAACCAGATAAAATAATTGATGACCTGAAAGCAAAAGGATTTAAGGCAACTGAAGCATCGATTAAGCTAAAACGGAGAGGTAAAGTACCTCTCAACATGTTTATGTTGACCTTCGATACTGATGAAGATGTCGAAAAAATTTATCAAATTAAGTACATCTTGGGGTGCAAAGTGGTTATTCAGCCTCTAAGAAGGTCTAAGCTTATACCACAATGTAAACAATGTCAAGCCTATGGACCTACACAAAAATATTGCAACAGGGAACCTAGGTGTGTCAAATATTTAGGTAAACATCATACCAAAGATTGTGTAAAAGCCCAAAATGTTCAACCTAAATGCGTTCACTGTGGAGAAAACCATCCGGCTAACTACAGAGGATGCAGCGTTGCTATTGAACTGCAAAATATCAAAAATAAGAACGTGATTGCTAAAAATCCATGTTCATTCAGGAAACAAGCGGTTAAGATGAACCGACCCGAAGTAAATCGTAGAGTGTCGGGAACTACTCAAGGACAATTTGGTAAAATGACTTATGCTCAAGTAATGATGAGCAACGGAAATCCAGGAAAAACTGCTCAAAATGACGATATAAGTCAAACACTTAAATTAATTTTAAGCAGACTAAATACATTTGATGAGCGATTACAGAAACTAGAGTACAGCACTAAGGGAGCCATCCCTAAACAGAAAAATGACCCAAGATCTTAGAATCTTATGTTGGAATGCCAATGGACTGATGCAACATCAACAAGAACTGCAAGTGGTCCTGGACACAGAAAAATCGATGTATGTCTCATCACGGAAACACACTTCACTAGACAATCAAACATTAAATTTAAAAATTATCAAATATATCACACTATTCACCCTGGAAACACTGCTAAAGGAGGTAGTACTGTTATAATTAGAAATAGTATTCATCACTATGAGGAGTTAAAATATGAAACGGAAGAAATACAAGCAACTGCTGTTATTGTCAAATCCAAAAGTAGTTATATTTGTATTGCTAGTATTTACTGCCCACCGAAGTACTCAATGAAAGAAAAAGATTATCTCGAGTTCCTCAGTAAATTAGGAAAACGATTTCTACTTGGAGGAGACTTTGCAAAAAATGTCCACTGGGGATCCAGATTAACAACGACTAAGGGTAAAGAACTCCTAAAAGCTATCAGAAAATGCAGTTGTGAAGCCCTCTCAACTGGAAAACCAACCTACTGGCCAACTGATCCAAACAAAGTACCAGATCTGATTGATTTCTTTATAATAAAGAACATATCTGTAAATTATGTACAAGTAGATGAAAGCCACGACTTAAACTCTGATCATTCACCAATACTTCTAACGTTAAGTGAAAAAATCATTCAGAAAGAAAGAAACCCTTTCCTAGTAAATAATCACACTAATTGAGCATGCTTTAGACTATCGCTAGAAGAAAAAATTAACTTAATGGTTCCATTAAAGACTGAAGAACAATTAGACAAAGAAGTTCACAAATTTGTAAACGATATACAGCAATCAGCTTGGGAAAATACTCCTGAAATTAAAACGAAAATCAAGGGAAACAATTACCCTATGGAAATTAGGGAACTCCTCGCAGAAAAAAGAAGAGTATGGCAACAAACAAGGGCCCCCCAAGATAAAACTCATTTGAACAACCACACTCAACAATTAAGAAGAGAGATCAAAGAATTGAAAGATGAATCAATCAGCAACTATTTAAGAAAATTAACTAATGATAACAGTACTGATTATTCTCTTTGGAAAGCAACCAAAATAATCAAAAGACCAATAATGCAGATTCCCCCAATAAAAATAGCAGGTGAGAAATGGGCTAGAAATAATGAAGACAAAGCTCGAGAATTTGCCGAACACCTCGAAAAAATATTCCAGCCACATGAAGACCAAACGTTGGAAGCCGAGATAATAACTGAACAAGCTGTGCAAGAAAGTAAAGAAATCCTACCCACAACACCAAAAGAAGTCATGCGTGAGATAACAGCTAATATGAATACGAAAAAAGCTCCTGGGTACGATCTTATTACTGCAGAAATCTTAAAAGAACTGCCAAGGAAAGCTCTGGTGAAACTCACCAATCTTATAAATGCAGCATTTAGAATCAAATGTGTACCAAGCTTATGGAAAATTGCAGAAGTAATTATGATCCCAAAACCTGGGAAACCACCACACATAACATCGTCTTATAGGCCAATTTCGCTATTGCCAGTCATGTCCAAACTCTTTGAGAAGCTTCTGGTAAAAAGATTAAATCCGATAATCGAGAGTAAAAACTTGATCCCAAATCATCAGTTCGGTTTTCGCAACCAACACTCAACAATTGATCAAGTACACAGAATAACCAGTATAATTGAGAAAGCATTAGAGGAGAAAAAAGTCTGTTCAACAGTATTTCTAGACGTTGCACAAGCTTTTGATAGAGTGTGGCATGAAGGACTTAACCACAAGTTAAGGAATCTTCTACCAATGCAATTTGCTAAGATACTAGAATCATAATTGAAAGATAGGTTCTTCAGGATTAAGTTAGATGATACATTTTCTGAATTGAAAGAAATCAATGCAGGAGTTCCACATGGCAGTGTATTAGGGCCGGTTTTATACCTACTATATACTTATGATCTTCCTACATTAGAAAACAACACAGTGGCAACTTTTGCAGATGATACGGCGATCTTAGCTGTTGGAAAAGCAACGAAGAATCAACACAGAAGTTACAATCAGCCATAACTCAAATATATAAATGGACAAAAAGATGGAGAATAAAACTAAATGAAGCTAAATCAGTTCACATCAACTTTACAAACAGACGAATCGAACATATTCCGATTACCATAAATCGGGAAATAATACCGCATGCGAACACAGCTAAGTATCTCGGCATGACCCTGGATGCTAAACTACGATGGAAAGCACACGTCAAGAAGAAAAGTGAAGAATTAAGACTTAAATACAGAAAAATGTATTGGCTGATGGGAAGGAACTCTTCTTTATCAACATACAACAAGCTTCTACTTTATAAGCAAATATTGAAACCGATTTGGACTTATGGTATTCAGCTTTGGGGTTGTACCAAACAGAGCAACGTAAATATCATCCAAAGATTTCAGAATATGGTATTAAGGAACATCGTTGATGCACCTTGGTATGTTAGGAACAATGACCTTCATAGGGACCTTAAAATGAACCTCATCTTAAATGAAATCCAGGAAAAAGCACGGAGACATGAAGAAAGGCTCCGCCAACATGTGAACATTGAGGCAACTCAGCTCCTAAGCATCACGAATTTAGTTCACAGACTTAAAAGAACCAAACCTTTTGAGCTGGTGTGATTGTCAGCTTAAGCAGCATTATGCTGATCTAAAATCCACAACAAAGATGTGGTTTACATCAATTTACCAAACACTATGGAATGCCAATGGGAAGAAGCCATAGATTAATTTAAGTTAGTAAATTAAGTCAGAAACAAATTGCTAATTAGTCCAGGAGACTAGATTGTAATTACATAAAATAAATAAATAAAATTTATTTTAAATTAAAAAAAAAAAAAAAAAAAAAAAAGTCTCCGCTCAACAAACGAAATTACAATAAATCAAAACGAGCCAAACAGAAAAAATTAAATCAAACAGTGAGCGTGAAGGAAACAAAAAATCAAAACAATCTAGCATGCTTCGCAAATTCAAAATAACAATATTCGAATTCAAATTTAAACGGAGGCAATTGACGAATGGAACGGTGTGCTCCAGCGGACAATAATGAAATATGTGATAGGCTGTAACATAAATTTGCTACATGAAGTTATATGGAAATAGTGTCTATTTAAATTACATTTTTAAGTTTGTAGTTTGAAGTGTGATTTTTGTAAATCTGATTCATTTATAACATTCTTATCATTTTAAATATCAGAAAATTGTGCTTAAAAATTGCAGAAATTTATTGTTAAGCTCACTATAAATAAATATGTGGATCACTAAACGATTTTGGAGCTTTATTAGACCACAGTTACCACGCTTTGATTTATTAATACAATTTAAATTTAATATTTTTAAAACATTTATGTTTTTAGAAACACTAGCTTATTTTGAAATTTCTGCAACATTTAAGTGCACGTTTCTAATATTTAAAATTAAAAGAATGTCCCAAATCAATCAGATAAACAAAAATCACATTTCAAACTACATATTGGATTACTTCAATTTGCCAATCGTTACAATTTTCACAAATGAAAATGTAATTGAAATAGACACTATTTCCATATAACTTCATATAGCAAATTTTTGCTACGCCTATCACATGTTTTACTTTTGTCCGCTTAAGGCGCTTTTTAAACTTTTCTATTCGTCAATGAAAGAGATTGTATGTATGTATATAAATTTCGAGTTATGAGTTTATGACGTATATTACAAAAACAACAATATTTTAAAGTTCAAAATTACTTTTTGAAGACGATTTTTACTAAGAAATAAACATTTTTATGACTCAATTTTTCAATCAAATAAAATTACATGTTTCATGAACATTTTCATTTAAAAACACAACAAAAGCTCATAATTCTAATAAACTAAAATTGAAAATAAAAATTACCGTTTTCCCCATATTGTTTCATAGTAAAGGAAAAATTGTATGTACCTTATTTTAAGCTTAATAAAAAATACAGTCTATACTGGAGGCTCTTATTTATACAGTAGGCTCTGGTAATACTCGCTTATAAACAAAGCAACCAAGATTATACAAAGCCATAGTCTAAAATCGTAGCTTTTAAAACATATGGGAAATCACTTTTTTCCTAAGACAAATTTATAAATGGAAACGCTACAAATTCTTAATTATGATATCTGATATATTTCCATAAATATTTGATTTATCTGATATATTTCCATAAATGTTTGAAATCGTTTTCATTTTCTTGTAGTAATTGGTTCGTTTAAACCAAAATTTACAAAATTTTCATAACAACTGCATTCTGGATAAATTGAAATAGAAGCTTATTGTAAATCGTCACTAACTTAATAGACGGTAGCACAAATTTGCTAGAATCTAAAATAGGAAAGCAAATTCACCAAATATTAAGAAACTGGGGAAATTGTGGCATCAAATAATTGTTTTCTGTAATTATCTATAAAGAACTAGAGACATCTCTATAGTAGAAACAATGTAAAGCTAAAGATAAATCTAGCAAGTAGTATTTTATACATCATCAAAGCCAACTTTGATATATTTTCAAAATAGATAAGTATTTAGAAAACGTTTAGGGTATTTTTTTAAATTCATTCCGAATATTCCAAATGTTCTACATACACATATTTTGACATGAAACGTTTTTTTAATTCATTCCTTATATTCCGTTCCTTCTGTTCTATATTTTTTTATTAATTCAGTATATAGCGAACATATTCTCTTTGTACTATACTGAAAAGTAGAATTAAAAGAATATTCTGTCAAATATCAAGATCAAGATATCCATGTATTTAAATTTTTTTTGAATTCATTAAAATGCTGTCAAAAATTTATTTTGTTTATTCTAATATGTTTTTTTTATTTATTTCGTTGGAATATTCTGAGGTCACGTGATGAATATTCTATTTTTTCTGAGGAATGAAAAAGCACCCTTAAGACATTGCCACATAGAGACACGAAAACGAACGATTCGTTCGTTTTCCATGCGTACGGTACCTTGCCACATTAATAAAACAGAAACGAACGATGATTACGTCAGAAAAAAAAGGAAAAAAATTAGTTTGTTTGTGAACTGAAAGTGACGAATGAAAAGAATGAAAGTACGAATTATAAACATGGTGCGATCAAAAGAATTAAAATTACAACTTTTTTTGTATTCAACGTTATATTTTTATAAAATAAATAAAAATTACCGTAAATATTGGATCCATCCCATTAATTCTAATAGAAAACAGTTAGGAGAATACTATACTTTAGTGAAATTAGTGGAGCGGTATCCTGAAAAATATTTCAATTATTTTCGGATGTCGAAAAGCCACTTTGAATATACATATTCTAAAATTTCAAAGGAAATTAAACCATCCTCAACTGCAGTTCGAAAGGATACAATTACAGCCAAAGAAAAATTCGTAATTACTTTAAGGTAAGTACGCATCGTAAATAAAAATATCTTATATGTCATTTTTCAAAGGTTTTTGGCTACTGGATGCAGTTTTACCGATCTCTCGTTGAGATTTCTAATGGGAAGATCTACTATCGAAAAGTGTATACATCAAACGATTTTGGCGATAAATAAGCATCTACTGACCGTCGCATTGCCTAAACCTACAAGTGCTGATTGAACCCGTATAAGCAATGAATTTCTAAATAGATGGAATTTCCCCAATTGTTTGGGTGCAGTTGATGGAAAACACATCGATACTTTTGCACCAAATAATTCCGGAAGCTTGAACTTCAATTATAAAAAAAGATTTTCAACAGTGCTAATGGCGATTGTGGATGCAAATTACAAACTTATTAGCGTGGACATTGGTGCATACGGGTCCAATTCTGATTCATTTTCAAAAATTCAGAATTTGGTAAAATGTGGCTGAATAATCCAAAAAAAAACTTAAAATTCCGGATGACGCTTGTTTGCCTGGCTCTAATAAAATTGTGCCTAACGTTTTAATTGGAGACGAAGCATTTTCATTAAAATCAACGCTACTTACACCTTACCCTGGAAGAAACTTGCCTCAAATAAGACGAATATTTAATTACAGGTAATTATAAAATATTTATACATATATATTTTATATTTTGTATATTTAATTTTATTTTTTCTACAGGCTATCAAGAGCAAGAAGGATTGTCGAGAATGCTTTCGGCATATTAGCCAATAAATGGATAATTTTATTAAAAAGACTGGAGGTGAAACATCATCAGACAATGAATAAAATTGTGATGTCAAGTCGTACAACTAATTAAAACAGATGTTGGTCTTCTCAATAATGAACAAAATACTGCAAATCCATCTGAAACCAGAATTCCAAATGATATTAGTACGATTCCTGCTTCTCATGGATACGACATAAGGGAGATATTTGCGAACTGCTGTGTCAATGAGGGAGATGTATCATTTCAATATAATATGATTTAAATAAAAATCCAATTTTTTTTTGTGTTTATACACGTAAAAATAATTTTTATTATTTAATAAATATTTTTGCATTTAAATTAAATTCAAATTTTTATTTCATTTCATTTCATTCTCAGTCTCATCATATTTCAAAAATATATGTTTTGTACATAAATTAATAACCCTGGCCTTTTCAGATTAATTGGAAAGGAACTCGACATCCTCGAGCGCTCGCAAACATTTAATTTGCATTTGCAATTGCTGGTATTTCGTCAAATTTTCTGCTTGTCGAGCTAAACAAACAAAAACTTGCTCCAAAGGTGGTGGGAGTGGTGGTGTGATGTTTAAAGATGTAATAGCATCAAATATTCACACACCCATATCCTTATTAGTACGCCTCCTTTTCGCTGGCGGTCATGCATTTGGTGGGGATGGTTTCGAAACCGTCTTCAACAACTTCAATCATCTATCAAAAGCGTCGCTTTCTGTGTTTTCAGTAGTATCTGCCGAGTCTGTGGATGTGTGGAATGGAATTTTCGTAAACTCGCTTAAAAATTTTAGGCTGTGGTAATGTTTCCACTTGGTAACTGTAACTACAGCTGAGCCACTTGGTATACTTTGTTCGGCTTTAAATATGCGGCCAAATGTATCCCTAAGGTTGGTCCATTTTTTTTGACACTCGACCACTAAAATTTACTTAATTTAATCAATTAAAAATATTTAGTATAGATATAATTACCTGATTTCCCCAATACTTTTGAAACAGCGTTCCAGCTGTTCTCCCTTTTAATTTTGCTTTTTTATTCCGGCATTTATTTATTATATAAACATGGATGCGATTTAACCTCAATTATTAGTTTACTTTGAAACTTCCTAAAATTAAAATTATAATAATATGTATTTATATTATTTAAAACTTTAAATATAATTTTTGTTTACTCACCATATTCATTTTTACGAGTAATTAATTTATTGGTAACGAAATGAAATTTTTAATTCTTTCGTCCCGTAAACGTAAACAAAAAACAAAACAACTAAAAGTAAGCTACTAAGGACAAAAAAAAGCAAACAACACAAAGTGAACCGCCAAGAATTTGAGGGTGAAATCGGAATTCGTTGAAATGAAGGAAGCGTTCGGTAGCGATTAAAATTATACCATCTACTCACGACATCGTGAGGAAAACGACAGAATTGAAAAATGAATATTTTTCAATTAAATTTGTAAAATTATTGAAGTTTTCGCAGTTTAATTGCTAATTGAAGTTACTTTATACCGTTTCTGTATAAGTTTTATTTAAAAAATCCTCTCTTTTAATCACAAATAGGAAATTCGTTACCAGAAGATTTTTGGTGTTTGTGCTATGTGGCAATGCCTTTACATAAACTTTTTTTTAAAGATTTTTATTTTTTTTAGTTTTTGCGATCTTTTAAATGTTAGAGTTCTTAATGCTTTACGTTACCCTGAGAAAGAGAAAGGACTTTATGTGTTAAATTATGGTAGGCTTGTTGTGCAAGGAAGAGTTGTATTTGTTAGGTTAGTAAGTCGTCGTTCCTAATAGTTCTATGCGTTGCACGGGAAGTTAGAGCCGTATGGCCATTAAGCCCTTATATATTCCCTCATCTGCTTTGCCGTGCAGAGATGCCCGTTGATAGAGTATTAGATTTTTGCCCAGTGGTAACTTGTTGATAAATACTTACCGAATTTGTTTTAGTCTCGTGTAACTATAGGTATCCACAGCCAATGGTTTAATAATTCTCTCTCCTTTTAATTAGTTTGATATTACGAACTGTATCGTAACGCTTAATTTTTTTAGTCTTATATTCTAATGTACTTGGTTTAATTTTGTTCATTACCTTCAGTTAACAGATTTTTAATTTTATATTATTTATAAGTAGGCTATTATAATTTGCTGGTTCAGCTTAAATATTCAGTTCTTTTATTATTGTTTTATCTTTTACGCCTTAAGCTTATGCTATTTAATTTCGTAAACTTTCTTCTTTTTTCTGTTACCCCTTAAGTTTATGCTAGTTAATTTCGTATGCTATATTATTTACGGCTGAAGTTTATTGTTTGCATATTTATTTATTTTATTTTTATTCATCCAACCATTAATTACATAACATTAAATTACAAAAAAAATCACTACACTATTTTTAAAAACTAAAAATATTTATACAATAGTAAATTAATAATTAATTTAATATATAAAAGTCAGAAATTATTGACAAAACAACTTAAAAAGTACTAATAATGTTAAATTAAAATGGATGGAGTTAGGTAGCTTCCGTGATCATAAACGATCAGTATTGGAAACCCCCTATCATAAGCTTAGATAATAGTTAATGTTTGTTGTTGGGTACAACAAATAAAAGAAGGGAAAAAAATAAAAAATAAATTTACAAAATAGCTAGCCTATTCAATTTATCGTCATTCATCAAACTAAAACTGTAAACAAAGATTCAATGTCAGTAATATTAAACAAACAATTCTTCATTTCATTTAAAAATTTGGACGTAACAGTAATTTCTTTGATGTTTATAGGCAACTTATTAAAAATTACTGGTGCTGCAGAAATAAAAAATTTTCTGAAATGTGGTTTCTTGAGAATGAGATATTCACAATTATTCAAAGTCCTTAAGTTATATCTCGTAATTTTTACTCTACGATTACCACTACGAAGAAAGAACATTTTTAATACCTTAAAAACATATAAATATCTTAACGGTAAAATCTTTAGTGATTTAAATAAAGGCAAAGCAGATGTTAAACGCGGTTTCTTTAAAATTATGCGAATGTATGCGTTTTGCACAACTAACAGTGGTTGAAGAGATGTCGAATAAACACCACTCCAAATAATTAAAGCATATTGTAGCTTGGACTGAATTAGGCTGTAATAAAATTGTAGTAGTATTGACACGGAACAAAGCATGCGAAGAATATATAATTTTCTATTACAAGCGTAAATGTAATGTTGAAGATTTTCAATATGTTTTTTAAAACCAAGCCTTGTATCTAACGTAACTCCTAAATATTTAAAGTTTTCGACAATTTCAATGTTGCTACATTCATTAGAGCAACTGGATAATTCAGCTGAGACATTGTTAGTTTTATAGTTCAAACATTTAGTAGAATGGTAAATAATTTCAAAATTTATCTCTATACGACCATATAATTTAAAAAACATTACTTTTGATTTTGTGCTTAGAACCATAAAATGCAAATCCAACCATTTTCTTAAAATTAAAAGGTCGTAATTGATTTGATGGGCAATTAACTGGTTAAGACAAGTAAGTGCAATGTCATCGGCAAAACCAATCATATATCCTTTCAAGTCTAAAATAGTCTTGGATAGGCTTTGACTTTCGAGTCAGGCGTATTTTATTTTTTCTAATTTTATTCAAAAAAATTAAAAACTCTAATTTTTCTGTAAAACCTAAATTAAAATAAGTATAGTTTGCACCAAAATGCCCAATTTCGGAAACCTCCAAACGCTCATAAGCTTCAAGAAAATAGCTGTTGATTAGAAGAATTCATCAGAAAACCAGAAATCGAAGTTAATAAAGATTGAACCTAAGTACCTGCATAATATGTGTATGTATGTATGTATTACCAGAAGGAGCTATGTCACTGGGCTATATACTGCTTGGCTTATACGCAGCATTTTTGTAACTGTCAACTATCTATATGTTGTTTACGCATTTTTGTAGACAGACGCCTTTTTACGAATGAGCTCATGCTCAAAAAAAGGGTCCCCAAATTTTAGTAATCAAATAAAATAAATAAAAATAAATAAATAAATAAATAAAATAAAAAAAATAAGGAATTAATGTACACTAAAAATAATATGGGGCCAAGAACTGAACCCTGAGGAACGCCGCAGTGGATCATTCTCAAACTGCTATATTTTCCGCAAATTTTTACAGTTTGCTTTCTGTTCATAAGATAAGACCGGAACCAATCATTAGCTCTGCCTCGAATACCAGCACAATTTAACTTATACAATAAAAGCTCATGATCAACCGTGTCGAAAGCTTTTGTCAAATCAATGAAGTTAGCCGCCGAACTAAGGTTATCATTTAGTGAATCAATTGTAGTACTCAGAAAATCATTTAAGGCAGTTTCAGTGCTATGTCCTTCTCTAGATCCATATTGTTTATTTGAGAAAAATGATCTCTCGTTTAGAAAAAGTAGTAGTCTTGTTTTAATACATTTTTCAAATATTTTTGAAAAAACTGAGAATAATGATATAGGCCTATAATTGGTTAACTCTGATTTATTACCACTTTTGAACAACGGTACCACTAAAGCAATTTTTAAGCAATCTGGAAAAATGCTACGATCAAGGCTGAGATTAAAGATATGGGCCAACATATAAGCAATAGATGGTGCAATTTGTTTGAATAAAGAATTACTTAAATTATCAATGCCAGATGATTTGGAATTATCCAAACTATTGATATAATTCAAAATTTCAGACGGGGATATTGGTGAAAAGAAAAATGTGCCATTGACTTTTTAAATCTTTTTTAGAATACTGAAATTTATTAGGATTGTTCTTTTGTGGTTGCTATATCTAACACTTAATTTTCCTCTGAAGGAATTTTACTCTATTCTGAAGTTTAATATTATTTTTATGTTTATTAGCAATTAGAAGCAATCTATTTTTGACTTTTATACTTTTCAGAAGGCTATTAGACATCCATCACTTAATTTTCCTATCTTTCAAAAGCGTTTTGACAGAATAAGATGATTCTTCAATTTTAGCAGTGATATTATTTATAAATTTGTTTAAAACCTCATTAGGATCGTCTAGCAACATTAATAAATGTTGGTCCTGCACTAACAAGGAATTTAATTTAATATAATTAATATTTTTAATTGTACGCGTCTCATTGAAATTTTTGATATTATTCGAAAACATATCAATTTTTAATGAAATTAAATTATGGTCAGATAGGTGTAAGTCACAAACCTCAGCTTTAAGATATAATTTTGATAGAGGTTTCATTCTAACAAAAATATGGTCAATACAAGTAGCTGTCAGTTTAGTTATTCGAGTGGCCTCATTTATTAGAGAATTTAAACCAAAGCTGGAGATCATTGATAAATATTTATTAACATCATTAAATTCCGAAATAGACTTTAAAATGTTTATGTTAAAGTCGCCCAGCATAAATAAATTTTTTGAGTTAATAACACTTAAATAATTTGAGAACTCCATAATAAAATCACTGATTGAGTGGAAATTAAAACGGTGTACGCAAACCAGACAGATTACATCAGAATTTAAACTGAAGTTTAATTGCAAAATATCAGCCGTAACCAAATTTTTAACTATAGACTTAAAAGGAAAACCTTTTTTCACATAAGCAACTATACCACCAGCTGAATAATTGTTGTTACAACCATCAACTATTTCAAAATTATTAAGTTTATAAGAATTTACCTCATCACTTGTTATCCAAATTTCGGAGAAGAATAAAATATCAGGTAAAATTTTGTATGACGCAAAATGAGCAAAAATAGAATCACTGTTTTTACGAAGACTACGCGCATTTTGATGTATGATCCAAAAGGAATTTTTTATTATCAGAGCTAGATGATGATGCTGGATTTACAAATGAACATGCTTGACCTTGTGCTAAATTAGTTGCATTGATCATTAAAATTAAGTTTTATAATAAAATTATTTTAACTTATCAAGGTCATTCATGTCACTTATAACAATCACATCACCTCCATCCATTTTCCTTAGTAATATTCTTGAGTTTCGGATCCAAAGATATTTATATCCCTTTTCTTCTTTAGCCGTTTTAGCACGTAGGAATAGTTGTCTTCTGTAAAAACTTAAGCTTTCATTTACATAAATCAAGCCGTTAGAATTTAAACCCAACTTGCAGCCGCTAAGCGTAGGTTCCTCCTCTTTGCTTCAAGAATTTTCTGTTTCACCTGATGGCGCAAAATTTGACACAAATAACATTAGATCGCTTTCCATTTGACGCCTTCTATAAGCATAGTCGATTTCGAGTTCACTAATCGCTAGATCCAGTCCTTTGTTGGTAATGTTCAAAATGGTTTCATTTAAATTCTCATTTACAGACGAAGAAATTCCAACTATTTCAATTCAATTCTCGTATTGTTGTTGCTCTAAAAATTCTATCCTTTTTTTCATTTTTTTGCATTCAGTTTTCAGGAAACTATTTTCAGCAGCTAGACTTTCTATTCGCTCCAAAGTCTTTTCCCAAGTCTGGAATCTATCCTCCAATTTCTTGTGATTATCTACTGAGCATTTTTTCAGTTGAGTAATCTCCTGCAACACCTTGATAAGGATGGCATTTTCATACTCATAAATAGCATTAGATGCGCTTATGGCCCGTGGAGACGCTAACCTGTCTATTTTTGGATGATTTAGTATAAATTACAGAGAATGCTTAAACTCTTAGCGGTATAGAGCTTTTGTTTTTCTGAATTTTTTGTTTCTAGATTTTTTTCTGAAGAAAAATATGTAAGTGGAGACCAGCTATGATAAAGCAATTTCCATTATCATAATCATTAAAACCTCTTTTGAAAAAAAAAATTATTATAGACATTTTATAAATTTTAGTTTTAATTTGGGCCGCGCTTTAATAATTATGTTCCTGGATTTTTTTCGGCATTTTTAGTTTCTGTATTTTTTTTTCTAAAGAAGGTAGCCAACCCAAGGAATTTATTCGCCGTATTTCACTTGTTCCACAATATTTTGTGGGATCACGAAAGAAAAATCTGGAAAATAAAAATCTCGAAGGACAGAGTCTCGGCTAAACATCTCGACATATTAAATGGTTTCAAGATTTTACAAAATATGGTTTTTTCTGATTTATAAATCATTTTGTATGAAATAGAATCGGCATGTTATATAAATATATACTCCTTTGAAAGAAAAGAGATTTTAAATGATAAAAACAAAAAAAACAATAAAACATATTATGCGTATGTACTTAAAACGTCCAGAAGAGGAACTTAGTGCTAAATTTCGTTAAAAAGGCGTGATACAACTATCCTCTTAACTATTTATTAAGTTGATAAAACAATTAAGCGTAGATAGAGCTACATGGAAGGTTGATGCAGCATGTCAACTCCGATAAATGTTACATACTGAAAACTGTTCCCATTAAAATCAATTTTTCATTTTGAAACTCTTTTTACTAAAAATAAACAATTGCCTTGCTTGGCATACACATTGTAACGACGCAGTCAGTAAACCGGTTGTTCCCGGTTCGAACGAATTTCCGGTTAACACAGAAATAGAATACCCAACCATTCGAGAATTGTTATAAAACTAAGCGGCTACCCCAATGCAATATTCAGTTAGAAATTACGTGGAAAATTAGGAACCTTCTAGAAATAAATTTTGATTGCTTTTTGTAATTAAGTGATGGTTGGTTGGTGAACAAATAAAAATAATAATATATCCGTGTGTGATCACGGGTTAGGAAAAAAAATAAACTCAAAAGAAAATTAAAAAAACATAACTAGTGCGAATTTAGGGTACAGCTGACGGCTAAAATACGCCAAATTAGAGTGAAAACTAAAACCCGGTAAAGTTATTAAAGCGGGTAATGTCAATTAGTTCAGCCGATGGCTGTACTAATGGAATTGACGCCTATTTTCTAGGAATAAATCACCTAGTGGTATGGTGTTTGGTATGCTACGATAATTGAGCTGTCCAAAGAACCTATAGTGAAACCACTTTTACCTATAGTGAAACCGCTTCAACCACTACCACTTTAGAAAGTAACACGGTCTGCCAAAAAAATATAAAACAAACAAAAATTTTCCAATATTACTATAACGTAGTTACAGTAGTATTGGAGAAGTTGTAGTTTCGGGCTTGCCTCTTTGCAATGCTACTACAGTCGTGTTTTCCATGAGAACTGCACTAGAACTCGATAAATTTTTAATTCCTTTTATTCTATGTAAACAGAAAAAAAGTTAAATTCATAAAGTGATAATGTGTAGTGCATTTCACATAAATACACATTTTAAGTTGTTACAGCAATAAATAATGATAATTATAGCTTATTTTTTAGTTACACTGGATAAACCCATGAATTTATCGAGTGTAGTTGCGTGTAATGACGTCAGCAAGAAATTAGAAAATATTGATGAAATAACTGAAGGGGGAAATTTTTAAACTTAAAATATGTAATTATATCAACTACACTACACATTCGCGCTTTAAGAATTTATTTTTTTTCGTTTTACATGGAATAAAAGGAATTTAAAGTTTATCGAGTTCTAGTGCAGTTCTCATGGAAAACGCGGCTTACATAAATGGCCATGACATCAGTCAAAAAAAGTCAACTCTTTATAAATAGAGATTGAAGAGAGGGGAGCGGAATAAAGATTTTGATTTTCCTATGGAACGTAAACAAAATCATATGGGATTTTAAAATTCATTATTTTGTGTTGCCTTTAATTTCAATTTAAATAAAAAATTTTATTTATAAATATAAATAATTTTAAATTAAATATACCGAATTGTAGGTTGTACACAATTTTAATTGAAAATAATAAAATTTTAATACACACTTTTGCATTTTAGTAAATTGAATTATTTTCTCAAACATCGTTAGGCTTCGTGTTTCTTTAAAAATTTCAATTCGTAGATTACTTACTAGATTAGTTTTATTATGAAAATGAAATGTTTAATGGAACAAGAAGCACGACGATGTTTTGAGAAAAAAATGTCTTTATAAAAATGCAATCTAATGATTATTAATTTCAAACAAAATTGTTGACAAATTACATTTCGGGATATTTAATATCAAAATTTTTATATTTGTACAGTTTAAGTTATTTCGTTTATTCACGCTCAAATAAGAGAAGAAAAAATTAAAACCAAACTATAAAATTCACTTGTAAATAATGAACCCCAGCTGTTGTAAATGATAGTTGTATAGAAAACGAACAGACACAATTTTAATAAATAAGTAAATGAAAAAACAAAAAAAAATTTTATTAGGTCTCTGTTGTTGTAAATGGTAACATTGTTTGGGAGAGTGGAAACCTTTGTGAAAAAAGGGAAGTAGTTTGTTGTGTCGAAAAGTGCAAAGTGAAAAAAAAGAACTCAGTCTATCAAATTGTATAGTTTATGTTTCCCCGAGCCCCAGAAGTGACTAGGAAGAGCCCTAGAAGAGAATAGGGGCTATCATAGAGGAGTCCGAATAAGAGGCTAGGGAAATCAAGGTTGTTTGAGAAGAAGAAGAAATAGAATAACCAACTTATTCGAGAGGGTGAAGACAGTTAAAACCCATATAGAAAACCAGGTGAAGTACATTTTACAAGATTTATATTAACCTATATAAACTATCATAACTCTCGGCCCATATTAAATTAAATTTATTTGTGTTCACTGAATGTTGTAAAATTTTATATTTTGATTTTGTTTGGTGCTCTTGGTTGTGCACTGTTCAACGGAGGATTACGAATGTTTATTCAACTAATCCGATTGATGAGTCGATAAGTTAAGTATAACCTTTATGATGGATGAGTTCTAGATAGTCCGGGTAAGAGTATGGCATGGCTTAGGAAATGGCTTTCGGTTCTTCTTCTCCTTAGTTTTCAGGTTTTCATTGATCTTAATTTTCAAATAACTTTCTCGGCTACTTTCGCTATTTGTTGCTGTTCGGGACATATATATACCTAGTCGGTCTGCCAATTGGTCATGAAAGAAGAGTCTCGGGAAGGCATTAAATGTCGTTAGACCCTCTTAACCAACCGACTGTCGATCGGGTTTACCTTTCAATTTTGTTCCTCTTGTCTCCTCATGCAAAATACCCTATCAGTATTTATGTAACTCCGAATCCCTATATTTCGGTTTATTCAAACATGGATTAAGTCTGATTACATTCGCCCACGAACTGTCTGTAAACATAGCTGTCTGCTACAACCGAGTCAGACCTCTGTCCCAAGATCTGATAACGAGAAAGGTATCAGATCAGACTTCGGTCTTGTCCCCGCCTTGCCTGGCCAGATAATGGCTCACATGTAAAGTCTTTTGAAGGTCTCCTCCCTCCAAATAAAACACATACACATAAACTCGCGCAATTTATAACCTAACCCAAGTCAATGTATCATGATAGTATAAGGGATTTTGGAATATGAGATTTGCAATACGAGATTTTGAAAAACGAAATTTTGTAATATATTTTGGCTTTTTTTTTGGAATACAGGGTTTTGAAAACCGGATTTTTTAAATGGCATTTTGGAATGCCGCATAAGGATTTTGGAGCAAAGGATCGTCAAATATTTTACTGACAAAAAATGTGAAAATAGTACTGCTTTCTAGAATCCCTCGCTAAATAAATGAAGCCATGGCTACTGAGTCTCACTTTGTCCCCGATTAGTGAAATTTTACTATTTATATACTTTTTTTGTTGATAAATTAAAACATTAAAGTAAAGAAATCAAATTCAAATAAAACGGTCGATTTATTTTTTTTACTTTAGGCTACAATGTTCAACGTATGCGATTTATTTTCTCTTAACTTGTTAAAGCCCGTTAAAGTAATAGTTATTTCCACATAAATCGCGTTGGCACGCAAATAATTTACATTCTCTGTAACAGATAAATATTTCAAATGTGGTAAAAAATATTACTTTTTCTCACTTTTTTACTTTCTTTTACTCTAGTAAAATAAAGTATAGTAATCATGAAAATTTTGGACCTTGAGATTTTTAGAGATTTATTTTTTTTGAGGTCTCCTGAGTCAAGTGGGTTTCGAAATGGTGTCTGTTTGTCTGTCTGTCAGTCTGTCTGTCTGTCAGTCTGTCTGTGTCCTCTCTACAGCTCAGATGGTTTAACCAATCGAGCTGAAACTTCAGATTTAAGCTTTTTTGATAAATTGGGAGGTCCCAGTGAATTTTACTCCAAATCGGCTAACCGGAAGTGGCCACTCCCTTGGTCCAGAAAATTTATTTTGCAAATATCTTAAAAAGTATAAGGTTTTCAAAAAACTACTTGATACAAAATGTTTCCAAAAATTAAAAACAAATAAAACTAAAAAATTAAAAAATAACAAAAAAAATTAAAAAATTTAAAAATTAAAAAAAAAAGTTATAAAAAAAAATAAAATTTCTCAAAATTCTCTGTTCGTAAAAGAAAGTCGTGTGTTGGCCACACCTCCATTTTTTTATGTTGTTCACTGAAAAAAAACGTACGCATATTCAATAAAAAAGATTATTGTTGCAATGAATTTTTTAATAATTTGGATCCTTAAACTTTGTTGATTGATAGAATAAACTCAATGTTATTAGATTAGAATATCATTTCTTAAAAGTTAACAAATTAATATAAACTCGTACAATGTAACTATTCATATTATTTTGTAAAAAAATTTAATAAATTTTTTAATTAATTCAACGAACATAAAATTATCATTTTGTAACCAATTTGGTTGATCTTACAACTTTTTATTGAATCAATGTACCAATTTAATAGAAGTTTCACGAAATGTTATGCTATGGTTTATATTATTAATGAATTAGATAATTAATCATACTAATAGTTATGAAACAAAATTATTGATACAATACCTATATATTTATTAATTTAAATAACTAATTCATTGATTGATTGATTGATTTCGATGTACGATCAAGCATTAAGCAAGTCTCCCGTATTATAAATGCGAATACCACACCACTATACCCATGTTACACAACACGACACCATTCTTCATGAAGCCCAAAACTCCGTAAAGAAAGGTGCCACATCGATAACCACATAAGTCTTCTAATAGTGTGATATCCGCCCCTGGCCAGGCCGCCGTCGTACACCTTTTTACATATAACAAGATCGAGGGATGCGAAAGGAATGTTAGCAACAAAGACTCAACCCGGTTCCAGACACCTAAAAGTAGTTGATAGTTAGTTTGTTAGTAATATATTTTTTTAGTAATTTATTTAGCACAAGAAAATACAATTTAAAGTTTATCTATTTAAAGCTCATCTACTGCTCCAACCTGTACTGCTCCAATCTGTAAGAACACACACTTACAACACACAAATTTTCCTGGTGCCGCAAACTCTTTTTTCTGAAAAGCTGTAAACAACTATCATTATTCCCTCCACCATTTTATCCATCGGCGGTTGTGAGGGGGGCGAGATTTCGTTCCATCATCATGTTCCCATGCGGTCACCCAAATTTGTACTAACTGTAGGTAGTGTTGCTTGACGTTGTTGTTGAAATCGTTGCGTTTCTGCTGTCCCTGCTATTCGCCCCACGGGGGATTCGAACCCGGTACCTCCCGATCCAACCGCCGCAGCTTTGACCACTGCGCCGTTTGCTCGGTTAGTTTATAATTTTGTTTATTATGTATATCAAGAAAGAAACTTTGATTTATTTTAAATGAAATTTGAACTTAATTCGGGATTTATATTCTAATGTCTTGCTTTTATAAAAAAATTAAAGATTACCGATTGAAATGGATTTTTTATAAAATGAAACAAGTGTACAAACTATTTTTTATCTATTAAAATGAAGTTCAATTATTCAAAAAATACCTTTCCACTTGTAACAACTTTTCTTGGGTTACATAACAGTCACTATTCTCTTAATATCAAGAGAGAAACCGAATGCCTACTGCATGATTTTAATTTTCTTTCCTGTAATCACAAAACGAAATAGATCGCCTCTGGCCTCGTAAAATTGCGACTGTAAAATACTGAAGCAATCAGAGTTCAGCGAAAAGAGAGGAGAGTCAAGCAGGACGCTAAGACGAATTCATGAAACGGAAACAAGAAACAGACCTAAGCAATATGTTATATATTCTCTAGAGTGTTGTGGTAATTTGCTTGTAGTCCCGTATAGCCTCTCGATTCGCGTCGCTTTTCGCGTTTACTCTGGTCGCTGCCTACGAATGAAAGATTTATTTAGGGAATAATTAAGAACAAATTCGAAATCAGGTTAAAATCTCAGTCAAATTCTCACTCTGAATTTCGGTCTAGAACACCATTACCACCAGACAATTTATTTGGAAATTTTATATAAATATTATTTTAGATGAATGAATGAAGTTTTTATATAATTTAAGAAATAAGTTCTAAAACAATAAAGTGTTAATGCCCAATCACGACTGAATAACAGCAATTTTAAAACAATTAAATAGTTTACCGATTCAATGAATTATTCTTTCAGAAAATCATTAAACCTTAACTTGGGCAGGATTTACAAATGTAAATATTTCATTTTTCATTTTAGAATAAAATCTACTAGTACATTATTCATATTCTTTTGAAAACCTTTTTGGTCAGTGGCTAATTTTTCGAGCTGCTTCCGAAAACATAAAAAAAAAATTATAAAGCTTTTTAGACACTTTTTAAGCACTTTTTTAAAATTTTATCCGATTATGGGCAGATCCTATTTTTACATTTGTAAATATATTTCTTTTGTGTGTTTTATATGAGAAGTATAAATATTTTTCGCTAGTTTTAGTTCATAGTAAGTACATATTGACATCATTTCAGGAAAATATTATTTGTATCTATAACAAATCGCTATAATATAAGGTTTTTGACAAGTAAAAAACATATTTTTTTGGTATTTCAAGTAATTCATAAAAAAGATTTATTGGAAATATCCACATACAAATTTATGCTAAATGGCAATTTGAACACTTTGTTTGTGTTAGGCTATGCTCCACACAGACAGGTTTTTGGCAATCAACGCAAAGTTTCCTTGTTGCACGTTTTATTTTTTTTTTTTCTCGTGATAGCAGATGAAGCACAATCCTTTCACTTTCATGTTGCCACGATCATCGTCATCTGGTACAAACTTATCCGTCGAACTACTAACGCTTTCTATCTTGCGACCCAACATACTCTCTATGGCCGATTTAGTAGGAAAATATAAAGTAACTCCACGACATTTGGATCGTTTTTCTATGTGAGGACGGCACAAATGCTCGCCTAAAGCTTGTAAAAACAATCGACGTCGACCTAAAAACATTTAAAAAAAACAATTAGTATTGAGCTTCAACGATTGTAAAAAATTATTATTCACCTGTTTTTGATGTTAAATGTGACGGATTGTTTTCAGCATAAATTATATAGGCTGAGAGAGCTGCCACATCCAGGATGTTATAAAATAGAGCCAACGGCCACCGATTTGTTTTTCTTCCCCAGCATTTTATCCATAGTATCTACACCACCTTTTGTTTCATTGTAAAATAAAATATTAGATATTCTTTTTCGGCACATACGAGCATATAGTGGTTTTCTCACCGAATCCAAAAATAAATGATAATACTTCCCGAGGAGGAGATGGTTTAAATTCGGCTGGTAAATATGGTTTATTTTTTTTAGGGTTCCTACAATCGATAATTTTCACTTTCTCAAAGTGTCTGCTAAAGAAACCGATGTGAAGAAATTGTCCGTTGTAATGTTTCTACCGGTATTTTTATATTGTTCTACTAGATCCAAAACAACACGCTCCTCTTGATTTACATCCCTCCTATTTCCCACTTTTCCCGTATATATTTGGCCGCACAATGGATAAAATGTTTTTGCATCACAAGCCCACCAGTCCTTGATGCCATACTTAGCCGGTTTTGATGGTATATATTGAGTGAATCTCGTTCGGCCTCTGAATGGAAATAACTGCTTGTCGACAGTAATGTTTTCTGATGGCTTATAATTTTTTCGAAGATTGTCCGCTAGCATTTGGAAAATTTCTGATATTGGTGCCGCTTTGTCGTTAGTAATTCTGGTAGCTCTCGTATTCTGTTCTTCGAAGCGAATAAATCTTATTATATTCCTGAATCGCTTAGCTGACATTGGGGCTTTGTAAAGTGGATACGTATTCTTTCTCCAAAGCAAATCTAGACGTTCGTGGTTAGATTTATTGATTCCCATAGTGAGTAAAATACCAAAGAAAGCCCGTAGCTCTTCTTTATCTATTCTAACCCATTTTTTAGCTGGTTTATCGTGGTTTCTCTCATTAAATTTAGTATATTCTGATTCGGCTTTTCGATTAGTATGCCGACAAATAATTGTTGTAATCGATCTGTGCATAATAGCACAAAACGTCTCAACATCGCTAAAATTGTTTGTGCCTGGATGAGGACCGACAAATCGCTCTCGAAAAATATTTTGTTCGCGATGACGATGAAAAGCAGGCATTTTTTTCTTCCATTTCGTGCCGCCCTTTCCGATAAAATGTTTGCTTTCCTCTCCACCATCCTCAACATCTTCACCAGTTTCCAAACATTCATCATCCTCACCAATAGCGTCGTTTTCATTGTCTGATTCGCCACCACCACCCACTTGTATTTCTGTCCCTTCAATTTCTGGGTCAGACTCTTCATCGATGGAATATTCCAGTTCATCAAATGGTTCTTCATTTTCATTGTCATCCACCAATAACATTTCCGCCTCATCGTCTTCTGAATCGATGGCATTTAAAACTCTAGAATAATAAGCGTCCCGCTCTTCATAACTAAGTCTAGAATATAAATGAAAATATTCGATATTTGTTAGTATTACATCTCAAGGTACTACAACATGTTTGATAATTTTTCATGTAAAATTAAGTACTCACCTAGTTATTTGACCCGAAGATAAAAACTTAAAATCACTCATATTTTATTAGTTCACAATAAGTACTCTATTTTTTATGTAATTATAAAATTAACACGAACATCTAATTTACACAAAAGACACCGCTAAACTCAATTTTATACCCAAAAACAATACCGTTGGTTTTTCCTTTTATATCATAGAATATTACCATTTAGTTTTGTTTGCACAAGTGCATTATTAACAAAACAGAAAAAAACTACCGTTAGTAAAACCAGTGTGTACCTAAAACCAAACAGGGTAATTATAAACATTTTTCCATGCGAAATACAAAGGAAAACAAATAGTATATACATTTGTAAATCCTGCCCATAATATGTATAAAAAATTGCTGCCAATGCTAAGGTTAAATACGTACATATATTTAATCCAATGCTAAGGTTAAATACGTATATTAAATACGTAAATTTATTTATAAACTGGTTTTTACTAATTTTTTCTTATTAACTTAGTTTATAAAGTTGTTAAAACTTTTATTAACTTGCCTACATTTCAAGATATCAACGAGAAATCGGTCAATAAATGTCTATTAATTGAATTGACGATCCGGTTATTAATTTATAATCGTGTTTATTTTAGAATTATTGTGACCAGTGGCCCTATTCTGGTAATTCCCGGGGAACGGGGAATAATTTTTTTTACAGCAGTTATTCCCAGATACATATTTCCAACTTTTTATTCCCCATTTTCTTAAAGTGGATTCTGTCAATTGGGGAATAAATATACAGGGAAAATAAATTTAGTTGTATCAAAATTATTATAATAACTTTTATTTATTATAATACTATCTTTAAAATTATTAACAGTATTAATATTAGTAATTATTAATAACAACTACATATAAACAAACATTTTCGTTAAAAATCTATTCCCCATCAATTCTTTCATAAAATCGGTGTGGAAAAACAAACGTCAAAACTGCTGTAATGGGGAATAATTTTTTCCCAATAAAAAATCTTTCCCGAACACCAGAATACACTTTGGGGAAAAGGAAATAATACTGCAACAAAATTTAAAATTTCTATTCCCCGGGAATTACCAGAATAGGGCCACAGTTAATAAATTCATTGGTTCAAAGAATTTTTTTTCCGAAAAATTTAATGAAAGGGATTCATTGAATTATTTTTTTCAGTGTTTAAGAAAACGGTTAGTTGTTTCAATTGCCACTGGTTCAAATTGTGACGTTTACGTTTGATATTTTTATTTTGATGTGCGAAAAAACAGAAAAACAGAATACAACATACACATTTTTAACTGGCCCGTCACATGGTCCGTTTTGTTTTGAATAAAAGGGTTGATATCATTATCCAAAATAAAAAAAATCCCAAAAAATCAAGTTTTTTTTAAATGTAACAAATATATGAAATATTATTTTAATTCGTTTTATACCTTAGAAGATGGGGCTTCCGCCCCAAATCGCCGCTTTGACGATTTTTAAAAAATCTAACATTCATAGAAATTGGAGCATTTTTGAAAAATTTATGTTTAAAATAACTAATCACATACTAAAATAAAAACTCCCCAAAGCCGCTTAGCATTGGTCCTTTCCGCGCAAGGATGACATGAAATTATGTAGATTCTTTTTTTTTATTTTATTAAGTTTTTTGTTGAATATTAATTAATTCATGTAATATCTAATATGCTACCGGTGATTAGACCATTTTAAGTGTGTTTCGATTAACACGAGAAGTATATTAGTATTTACGAACAGTAATTCAACGAAACCGACTAATAGACAGAATTTTATTTATTTAATTATATGATTTTAATATGTTCCGAAGATTGTAAGAGAATTCAATCCAGTTTCGAACTGATGAGCTTATGATTATGAATAAATCAATCTTCTCATCAGGCCGCGGCGACTGGACTGATTATACCACAATTTACATTCTATATATACAGAATGTGCTGTGCGTTAAGTATTAGCGAATCATAACTAATACAGATGAATTCTCTTACAATTTTTCTTCTTCACAATTTTCACACAGCTCTATTTCTGTGTACGCTAATTTCTACTTTATTAATTTTTTGTTGAATATTAATTAATTCATGTAATATCTAATATCCTGCCGGTGGTTAGACCATTTTAATTGTGTTTCGATTAACACGAGAAGTATATTATAGTATTTACGAACAGTAATTCAACGAAACCGAATAATAGACAGAATTCTAAATAAATAGAATTCTGTTTATTAGTCGGTTTCGTTGAATTACTGTTCGTAAATACTCATATACTTCTCGTGTTAATCGAAACACACTTAAAATGGTCTAATCATCGGTAGCATATTAGATATTACATGAATTAATTAATATTCAACAAAAAAACTTAATAAAGTAAAAATTACCGTACACAGAAATAGAGCCGTGTGAATATTGTGAAGAAGAAAAATTGTAAGAGAATTCATCTGTATTAGTACGATTCGCTAGTACTTAACGCACAGCACATTCTGTATATATAGAATGTAAATTGTGGTATAATCAGTCCAGTCGCCGCGGCCTGATGAGAAGATTGATTTTTCCATAATCATAAGCTCATCAGTTCGAAACTGGATTGAATTCTCTTACAATCTTCGGAACATATTAAAATCATATGTAGATTCCTTTTGTTTTCATCTTGTAGTTAACAAAAATTTAAAGGGGTCTTCCTTTTCGATGGGGCAGTTTACTTTGTATTTTTCGGTGTTAATTTCTGAGATTTTTTCGCTCGGGAATATTATGGTATCCGGTTTTTATTTAATACTTTAAATGTTCAAGCACAATGTGGTCTGGAACCAGTCATGCCTACTAAAAAGCAATATTCCTTAATTGACACTAAAATCTAAATTTTCGAACTATCAAATTTTGAACATTGCGGCTTCCTTCAAATGTTTTAGACTACTTGACAAAGTAACGGTAAATTTGTCTCAGACGTAAAATTAGCATGTCGCTTTTAATAATCGAATAAATAATTTAATTATTCCTATTTTGATATTAACAAATTAACAATGCTTGGTTTGCCTATTTACATATGTACGTACGTAATAATTTAAATTCTCCTGATTTTTTCGGTTACACCAAGCCGATTTAATGGCAGAAAATGGACCATCTTAGAAGATCAAATTGTCAATAATAATTCTTTACGAAATCGAAAGAGTTAAAACGAGTTTCGAATCAACAAATTTAGGATTAAACTGTACTGTCAAAGACTGCAATTCTTAAAATTTACTAATTGAAACGAATAGAGCTATTCATAATGTTAAAAAAAGCGTTCCGGAAAAAGAACGATATGCCGACAATAAATAACATTCGACATTTTTATTACAATCTATTTGGGATGAAAGGTGCGGAGAAATTTAGTCTAGCTTTAAGACTACATAAAATCATGAAAATTAAAGTAAACAATTTTCTCCAGTGTGTCAGAGTTATAAATATGAAACAAACCAAAAACCAGAATCACCCAACCATTCCCAACGAACAAAGTATACGCACATGTATTCATATGAACAAATTTACGGAGGTGAGAGAAAAAGATATAAATGAACTTTTTCGTTTTGATTAATGACTTGATTTGTAACAAATTTTTTTACCATTTTCCAGCTTCATATTGTCATCCTTTATATGAAACGTATAAGTATAACCATTTCTCGTATCGTATGCTACATACATATGAGCCAAAAACGGAAAAGTAAAACGAACACCAACAACAATAACAACAAATTTGGTTAACCACAAAATTAATTAGTTAAAAATTTAATGAAAGTGAAGAGAAGAGCGTGTGTAACAAACAACAATTTTTGTTTTTAATTTCAATTTCAAACAAATGTATGATGGAAATCTACGTTTTTGATAATTTATGTAATTTATAAATTAAAGCAAAATAAAAAAATAAAATATAATTAATAAATCATAAAGATATGAATTTAAATATATATATTTTTTTTGCAGGTAAATTAGTATATACACACGTACCAACTTTGAAATATGTACGATTTTTTGTTGTTGTTCTTGTTGTTTGGAAAAGTTATTTGAATTCGTTACTACCTGCTTTTGGAAAATTGAATAATTCTCGTTATTTAAAATATTTTTTTTTTTAATTAAAATTAATTATAAAAATATTTTTTTTATGGGTGGGATGCCAAGACGTAATATCAAGCCGTTGGCAAGGGATACTAGCAAAGAAACTGCAATTGGAATTACATCTGAAGACTGTTAAAAACATTTTGTTTTGGTTCATGTACATATACATATGTAGGATACAATTCATGTACATATACATATGTAGGATACAATTTTACCTAATTGTATCCGAATTGTATGGTATCCGAATATTTTCGATTCGAATACTTTTCGTATTTTGGTAATTCCCGATAGGTCTTTAAAATAACGCCATCTGTGCGTCACCAATAACAACTTCTTTTGTTTGTTGTGAAGTATGTTCTTTTAAACGAAAGCTGCGAAATTTTTATGATGTTTACTTCCATAGTTTCTTAGTAAGAGTCATTTAAGTAAAGTTGTAACGAATTGATTGGGTCAGCGTTTAGACTAGCAAACAATAGGTTATCAGAAAAAATACTAGGACAGAGACTTCAGGGCGGTCAGATTTTGCCGGCTAAAGCTCAGGGAGTGGGGTGGGGTTTCCTGAAGTATGACTAGCCTGTTTAGACCACATAGGGGGGAAGGAATTTAAAACAAGGAGGGAAACAATCACGTATCACTTACTATTTGGGCAGGTGATTTGGCGTCTACTGGAGGGGGGGATCAAAGTTGAGTAGAGTAATCTACCAGCTCCGTAACCTTTCGGTAGGGTGCACATTACGCGAGCTGTTCTGGTCATGTTTTAGGCAGCTGGCGTGATGGGTACAATTGTGGAAGGGGTAACCTGGTCACAATTCGCAAGTGTACGTACTGCCTCCTCGTGGCAATCACTGGTAACTGAGGCCCTTTGGTACTTCTGACCATTTGGCACAGGCTAAAGTACGGCGCTAAAGGAGAAACCCTTGATAAAAAACCCTAATCTAAGGTGGAACAGCATATGCCGATGGATGAATGGCTGATAGGTTAATCAGTCCAAAGTATGCGGACTCTGGATACCAGGCGCCCTCCAGTTTTATTTAGCCTTCCTGTGGTAAAACTGGGTGTCCCACAGGCGACTCTCTTTTCCCAGCAACTCGTGGGAATAAAATGTCTAAACAAGTAAAAAATAATAAGGATGATGACGCTCCTAAAGCGTCATATACCAGCGATAGTTCCGCGGTGGTGTTCGAGGGCCTCGGTCCTCTTTCCGCTGTGGGACTCTCGATGAGTGGTCTATCGGATGGGGAGCTCCGTTCGGGGATTGAGAAATTAGTTCTCAACTCCGACATGGACACCTCAGGAGATGAGAACTCGAACCCCGTAAGTGGGGGTATCGCCTCTGTGAAAGCAGGGGGGAGCAAAGTCGTCGGGGAGGACCCGAAAGGAACTGTCAGCAGCACTGACAAACCTTCCGCGGCTCCTCGCGTGAAAATGTGTGGGGCCGCGAAGAAGCGGTACAGGAGGCTTCTTGCTGAGGGCAAACCGCCCGGAAGCGAGACAAGGCTTCTGGCGATGCGGCCACAAAGGGAGTCTTGTGCTCCCGCAGAGGCCCCACCGTCAAAGAGGATCCGCTCGGATGAGGGTACTCCACCGGCACAAAAGAAGGCCAGGGGAGAGGAATCTGTCCCGACGGTCTCGGGTTCTGCGGTCCGGTCTGGACTTACCTTCAGGCAGGCTGCGGAGTCGGAGATAGTTGGGATCTTGCCCACTGGTTTTCCAGAGGTTGTCCTCACTGGAGAGCAGCTAAAGGCTGTCCAGGAGGGCATCCTAGATAAGGTGCTAGAGCAGGAGGCCAAGGAGCTTAAACCCAAGTTCCTTGGCAGTCAGCTTCGGCCTGGTTGGCTGGTACTAACCTGTGCTGACCGGGCCACTGTTCAGTGGCTCAGGGAGGCCATAGGTTTTATCAAGCCATGGGAGGGTGCGCAGCTGATCGTGGCCGAGGCGGAAAACCTGCCTCGAGCCAGGATTGTGTTCGGCACCTTCCCAAATAGTGCTGAATTGCTCACAGAAAAGCTTTTTGGGTTTATAAAAAGCCAAAATGAGGGCATGCAGGCGATCAACTGGAGAGTGATCAGGAGAGAGGCGAAAGGCTCTTCGGCCTTTTTCACGTTCTCTATGGACCACTCTTCAGTTGAGAAGCTCAAGCGGGTTGGCTTTAAGGTCAACTATAAGTTTGGGACTGTACAATTGCATCCCAAGGGTGGTCAGAGCGGAGCTAAGCCGGCTTCTGTCGGCGGGACCCAAGTGGTGAAGCCTGTAGAAGCTACGGTAGCGGCACCTGTAGCTAAGACCACCGGGGTGACCGCCCTCTCCAGGAGACAGGTGAGGAGAAGGCGGGAAAGGGAGAGGAAGGCGTCAGGGGTTCCGCGGGGGAAGGCCTCACAAGGACTCCCCCCGTGCAAGCCACTGGTTAGGCCTGGAGGCTCTCAGGCAGCGGGGGCCAGCAGAACGGCGATGGAGGACACTGGTCAGCCATCGGCCGGACAAAGAATGCATGCGGGTGGTAGCGGTGCTGAAAAGGAGGCTGAGCAGGGCCTTCAGAAGGGGCCTTCGGTAAAGTGAAGGCACACATCGCCTGCCTGCAGATAAACCTGCATCATGCAAAGGCGTCTTCGGACGTCCTTTGTCGCAGGTTTATCTGCCAAAACATTGGCATGGCTCTAATCCAGGAGCCATGGGTGATTGGTAACCAGATTAGAGGTATACCAAATCAAGTGGGTAAGTTAGTTTATCATAACGGAACTCAGAGTCCAAGAGCGGCTGTGTTGGCCAGTTCGCAAATTAATTTTATTCCCATTTCAGAGTTCATCTCCAGGGACTTGGTTGCAGTAATGGTGGAGGTTCTGGGTGAAAGAGGCAAACAGGAGGCTATAATGGCCTCCGCCTACTTTCCTGGAGACTCAGAGTTAATACCTCCACTTGAAGTTAGGCGGCTCATAGCTCATTGCAAACGCAATGGGCTGGCCTACCTGATAGGATGCGATGCAAACGCGCACCACACGGTGTGGGGTAGCACGGACATCAATAACAGGGGTGAGTACCTTTTTGAATTTCTGATCTCAAATAATGTAGACATTGTCAATAGGGGAAGGAAACCTACTTTTATAAATGCGATTAGGCAAGAGGTCCTAGATCTGACACTTGCTAGTCCGCATTTTAGCGACTTGGTCAAAAACTGGCATGTGTCTGAAGAGGCCTCATTATCGGATCACTTGCACATCAGATTCGATTTGGCGGCTGAGACCATGCAGCGGCAGGAAATCAGAATTCCAAAACTGACCGACTGGGACTCTTATAGAGTCTCACTCGAATCAGAAATGCCCTCGGTTGTGGGGAACATAGAGTCTCCAGAGGGTTTGGAGATCTGTTCAAACCAGCTGCATAATTCTATACACTTGGCTTACGAGAACAGCTGCCCAGTTAAGCGAAGAGAGTCCACAAAGATGGTCCCTTGGTGGAACGGGACGCTGGGTAAACTGAGGAAAAAATCGAGAAGATTATTTAACAAGGCTAAACGCACCGGTGAATGGGGCGAGTATAAGATGGCCTTGACGGAATATAATCTCGAACTAAGGAGATCCAAAAGGGCTACCTGGAGGAATTTCTGTGAGGGAATCAATGAATTGCCCTCTGCAGCTCGTCTCCAGAAAGTCCTTTCCAGGGATCATTCAAATGGTTTAGGACTTCTCCAGAAGCAAGATGGGGGGTTCACTGAAAACCGGAAGGAAACCTTAGAGGTACTGTTAGAGACCCACTTTCCGGATTCAGTAGTGGTAGGAGCCCAAGAGGACTCATATTATCCTTCGAGTGAGGTGGCCTATTCGCCTCACAGTAGGATCTGGAGTCTCTCTGGGAAAATTTTCACACCCAGCAAGGTTCGATGGGCTATTGGGTCTTTCAAACCTTTCAAATCCGCTGGAGGGGATGGTATCTTTCCAGCTTTACTTCAAAAAGGTATTGAGGAAATACTCCCCAGCTTGATCCAGATGTTTCGGGCAAGTTATGCTTTTAACTATATTCCGAAACTGTGGAGGAAAGTAAATGTGGTCTTTATGCCAAAGGGCGGGGGTCGTCCAGACACCCAGGCCAGGGCATATCGGCCAATTAGCCTCACATCGTTTCTTTTGAAGACGATGGAAAAAATCCTGGACTATCAAATAAGAAGTGAGGTCCTTGGAAAGAATCCGCTGCATCGGGACCAGTTTGCGTATCAAACTGGTAAATCCACGGTTATGGCCCTTAGCGGGCTAGTCACGAGGATTGAAAAAGCAGTGACATATAAAGAAATTGCCCTTTGTGCCTTTGTGGACATTGAGGGGGCGTTTGATAATACCTCCTATGGATCTATAGAGAGGGCAGCAATGGGAAAAAGGGTTCCACTTTCCACAATTAGGTGGATCCGTTCCATGCTGGAACATCGTGAGATTACTGCCAGACTAGGTGGCGAATCAGTAACCATCAAGGCCGTAAAGGGCTGTCCCCAAGGAGGGGTATTATCTCCTCTTTTGTGGTCATTGGTTATTGACAGACTACTGGTCCTTCTGAGTAGCCATGGGTTTGATGTCCAGGGCTATGCGGATGATGTGGCTATCATAATCAGAGGCAAGTTTGATGAGGTCATTTCTGATCGCATGCAAAATGCACTCAATATAATATGGCAGTGGTGTTACCAGGAAGGACTCAGTGTCAATCCAAGCAAAACTGTCATTGTTCCTTTTACGAGGAGGACAAAGCTTGCGCTTACAGCTCCCTCGTTAAACGGTACTACTATTCCTTTTTCCAGCGAGGTTAAATATCTAGGGGTTATCCTAGATCAAAGACTGAACTGGAACCAACATTTGTTGAAAGTTCAAAATAGAGCCATCAAGGCTCTCTGGGCCTGTCAAAGACTCTATGGGCGTACTTGGGGACTACAACCAAAAATGATCTACTGGTCATTTCTTACAATCATTAGGCCTATGGTCACCTACGCATCGGTTGTATGGTGGCCTAAAACTGAGCAGAAGACAACGCAAACCTTATTGAATAAGGTTCAGCGTGTAGCCTGCATCGGTGTTACGGGCTCAATGAAGTCGTGTCCAATCGCGGGGGTGGAGACACTTCTAGGACTGACACCGTTACACCTGCATATTAAAAAGGACGCTGCAAGTATGGCCCTGAAAATGCAGGCGGAAGGAAATATCAAGCCAGGCAATATGGTGGGTCATATGGAAATCCTTAAAGAATTTCAGACAGACCCTACCATAGGAATGCCTTCCGACTGTATGCCAGCTAAACTGGACTTCCACAAACCATTCTGTGTTAGGTTACCTGACCGGGATGTGTGGAGGGCAGGTGGACCATCATTTGAGCGAGGGTCCATGGTATGGTTTACAGATGGATCAAAAACGGAAGATGGGGCGGGGATAGGAATACACGGGAGTGGCACTACCCTCTCGAAGTCCTTGGGTACCAATGCCACCGTTTTTCAAGCAGAAGTACATGCTATAGAACTTTGCGCTAGGTTAGGCATAGCAAAAGGCCTAAACGATGCAAAGATTTATATTGTATCAGACAGCCAATCAGCCTTAAAAGCTCTTAGGTCTTGTACCGTTGAGTCAAGGCTGGTATGGGATTGTCTGAAGGTTATTAAACATCTGGCAGGCTCAAATAAGGTAACACTTATGTGGGTGCCAGGTCATACTGGAATCGAAGGAAACGAGGCAGCTGATGGCCTCGCCCGTGAGGGTTCTGTCTCTCCATTTTTTGGACCAGAACCCTTCTGCGGTGTCACTAAGGGACACCTTAGAGCAGCGGTAAAACGCTGGGAGGATGTTCAAAAGTCCTCCTACTGGCGCAGAATTCCAGGTTTACGGCAGGCGAAGAAATTTATATCACCTTCGTCTGTCAGGGTTAAGGAGTGTCTTGAACTTAGAAAACCTGAGTTGAGGCTGCTTACTGGCTTCCTCACAGGTCATGTCCCCTTAAGGTATCACCTTAAGAAGATGGGCCTAAGTACGACAGATGGATGCCGCTTCTGCGGTCTGGAAGCGGAATCAGCGGAACATGTTCTGTGCCATTGCCCAGCCATTTTCCAGCAAAGACTGCAACATCTAGGAGGGAGAACAATGAGCCCGGATAGTATGTATCTTGTACCGGCCAGTAGTATTGTCAGATTCATTAAGAGCCTGAATATTGACTGGACGGATAATTAAGTAGGGTCCAGCACAATAGATCTTTTAGGTCGCGGTGCGAGGTGGCTTATCGCCCACATGGCCCTCCAGTAAATAATCTAATAATCTACTATTTGGGCAAACTTACCACCTCATTCTCAAATCGCTCACACAATTCCGATTCACATGCAATTGGTTCGTTCATTCATAAGGAATTTTGTAATGTGTAATTTATAATGTCATATTATGGTACACCGTTTTTTTTCTTTGCTTTTTTTTAGACTCTCGTATTATTATTAAAAGTTTTTTTGCTGTGATTAAACATATTACAATATTATTATTTTGGCGTCAATTATTATATTGACTTTATTTTATGAAATTTTATTATTTATTAGGATTTAAGTATTACATTGTTCTTAGGCTAATCGACATCGCGAGTTTTCCGATATTAATGATGCATAAATAACACAATTTTTTTTCAGTTTTAATTTTGTAAGTCTATGTGTCATCACTTATCGCAACAATGAACATCACTGATTAAATACAGAATATTTACACTTATATTTATTTTAATTTTAGCCCACAACACGTTTTAGAGGAAAAAAAATCACGCGATCGGTTTTAGCGGAATACTGTATTGAACGGAAAATATAAAACACTGCTAAATTATTTTTTTTTTCAAGTATTCAAATACAAAAAAATTTCAAAAAATTCAAATACCAAAAAATTCAACAAAAATTCACTCAACAATTTTGAATACTTTTCACTAGATAATGATATATTTAGCAACTTTAAATTTAATTTTGCATATTTTTATGCTTTATACTATATTATTTTAATTATACGATCTTATCTCAACACGATCTAGCCACCAACTGTCCATCTCGTCTTTTTTTCCATTTTAAGATCCCGATATTTTCATAATACAATTACAATACATTTTTTTTCCGCTAATGCAATTTCCCAGAAATTAACATTATTATCATTATTGTTTTGTGTATGTACATTTATTTTATTTGTATTGCAACCAGAAACATCATTGCATCCGATCCCTCAATTGGAACGGTGCAAACGTTATAAAGTCACTTTTGATTTTTTATAAATATGGAAAAAGGTGAACATCGTGCAGTTTTTAAATATTTTCATTTAAAAGGTTTGAACCAAAAAAATCAACGATGAGATGAAAACAGTGTTAGGTGAACATGCATCTTCAAATGCAACCGTTTAGGTAAATGAATTTTAACGTGGCCGCAGAAGTAGATGCTGAACGTTCAGGAAGGCCAAACGAGCTAACAACACCAGAAATTAAGGAATAAGTCTATGAAATCAATATGAAAACCATCATAGGCGAATATTATGCATCATTGTTAAGCACTTCGAATGAAAAAATTGAAGAAACTGCTACATTTAAAGAAGGAAAAAGTTCTTCATGAAAATGCACTCACATTCATCATGAAAAACACTGAAAAAATTAGATGACTGGTTTCGAATTGCATCCCAATCCACCATATTCACCTGATCTAATCCCTTGTGACTTTTTCCTATTTCCAAACACGAATAAATGGCTCGGTGGAAAAAGATTTGGGTCAAATGATGAAGTAATAGCTGAAACTAATGCTTATTTTGACAAGTTTGATAAATCACATTTTAAAGAAGGTTTATTGAAATTGGACACGTTGGAATAAGTGTATCGAGCTAAAAGGTGACGATGTTGAAATATAAAGCGAATTTTACTAAAAAAATTATGTTTACTGTTTCATTCTAAAGACTTGTCAATACATGGGTTTTACAGTTAAATGCACGTAACGAAATTATGTGTCGCAGGAAATGAATGTTTTTTAAAAACTATGTATTTGTACAGTTGAAATGGTGGCATAATTATGCGTTCCGGTGCTCATTTTTGGTTAATAACTATGTGAGATGTCCACCGATACGAAAGTTTCAAATGTCAAACGATGGAGTCCGATGAGGTCGACTAAATGCATGTAAAAACGAGCGATACATAAGGGGAACTTACAAATTTGAAAAGAAGAGGTGAACATTTGGGAACTTTTAGAATGGTGTTTCAGCTCCTCTTCAGAGAAAGAAAATGTGGACATGAGCATAACAAGAGAAAGGGCATCCCAAGAAAATCAAACAAGCCTAAACCCGTAACTGTGGATGTAGCAGATAGAGAAAGAAATCCTCATGTAAAGTGAAGTGAAACCAAAACCATTAATGTGGAGCAAAAGATAAGGCTGAGAGAGAGCAAGAAAATGGAGATATAAAAGTGTATGACACGAGCTAGTAGCTCTCAGATCATGCGAGACGAGGCGACTAAATAAATGCGAAAAACAAGGGGAACGGGAGAAAACAGAAGCGAAAATTTGTCAATTTTTCGGCGTTCAATTCAAGCGTTAAGAGAATGCAAAATGTAACAGGCTGTATTGTCATCCCGTAATTCGAGATTAATAAAACCTGTTGCAGACTCTCCCTCGGTGGATCCACGCAGCATATTTGAGCCGGCTAACTTGCAGTGGCTGGGGGGGGGTTATTTGTGGACCGAGGTCGAGCTAGATATTGCTGCTTTGTATTAATCAAGAGATGTACACACTGTAGGGAAAGAAAATGCATCACATCTCCAGTTGAAAAATAAGAAAAATACTACGACATCATCATCTCATTAACGAACAAAAAGAAAAAAAATTGAATTATATGTTCATATTACATTAAATTTATAATATGTTATATTGTTTATTAAATTAAAAAGAAATAATAAAAAATTAATAATATAAAGATTTGAACGTACGCCAATGGTGGCTCAAAATTAATTACATACAAAACAAAATGTTTGAATTTAGCTTTACATAAAGCGAACTGAACTTAATTGTAGAAAAAAAAATATAGCCCTAAGAAATTAACTACTAAATAATCAATGCTAACATTGTAATACTATTTCTTATTTTACAATATTTATGATAATCACTGTGTTCCATTGGAAACAATTTGCTACTGCCAAGTACTTGTGAGTAGATGTTCAATGGAACGCAAATTTTCGTGACAGTAGTAAAACATAACCTCAATTTAAATAAAACTACTAGATTTTAATAAAAAATACGTTGATCTATTAATAATAATAAGTAATAAAACATTAAACAACAAAATAATTAAAATATTTTTACGATTTAACAATTGCGCGTTGTATCACAAACATAAACAAACATTTTTTGTTTTTAACCCTAATCGAACCAACATATTTTTGTTATGTCAATAAATTCAAATTCTAATCAAATAATTTACGAAAATGTTTGCAGAGAATGTCAAGTACGTTGTATGGAAATGTTTCAAAATAAAATGCATACAAGTTTTTAACTAAATTAACATTATTTTTGAAATCGATGGGTTTATCAAACGAGCCGAAAAGGCACACCTTGGTTGGATTAGGGTTAAAAAATGACGTTTGACACAACCAAAATTGGTATAGATCCATCTATTAGAATTTGTTAAACTAAAATCCCTCTATCGTTAATTATATGCGTAACTACTTCTACCAACTACACCATCACTTGAGCATGAGTAGTTGCGAGTAGATACAAGTACTTCTGAGTAGTTTGCTAACGCCAATGGAACACGCTTAATATAATGATATCAAAAAAAATTATAAGAAAAATCTAAACAAAATAATAATATAATTAACTTGCGCTTTGGATTGTATGGATTTTCCGAAGCGTTGCGGATCCGATCGTAAACGTATTATTTCGACTCAAAAACATAAACTTATCCAGTTATGTCAGCAAATAAAACGGTGATAAATATGATCTTACGACGATGTAAAGTGCCCTTAACATCCGTGACCATAAAACTGTGATTTGATTCCATATAACTAATAAATACCATATAACAAAACTGTGATATTTAAGACACATATAATTATTTATATTTTATTTATTTATATATTAATTAATTTAGTTTTAGTTGCTGCGTTCCATTTGACGTGGCAAAGTACAAATAAGTACTTGGGAGTAGATGGTAAATGGAACGCAGAAAATTAGTTGCGAAAATAAAATTTAATTTAAAAAAATTTACGTGCAACATGGAAAGTTGGAAAATTAATTATTAATATGAAAACTGATCAGGCATTTCTTACCGATAAATTGTACTAAATATTCTGGTAACGAAGTCGCCATAAATTCGAAAAGCAAACTACTCATAAAATTTAGCAAGAGTAGCTGCGTGCAGTCAAAAGTACTTGTGTGTACTTTGCCACGTTAAATGGAACGCAGCAAGTATTATATGTGTATAATAATTTATTTTCACTTCTAGTTTCATTATTTTACATACTCATTGTCCATAAGCTTCTAGCTTGATTTATGGTTCGCAGTTAACTGCACCACTATATTTATATGCACAAGCTCGTTTCAATACTATACAGTTCTTGCGCATTTTTGTCCACTTTTCGGTTTTAATTATTTAAATTTTAATTTATTAGCTCACTACTTTTATACTATTTTATTAATTAAATTTTTCTTTGTATCCACTAGCTATACTTAAGAATTTTAATATTTATTTTTTATTTTTAATATTAAATATTACTTTTTAAAATTTTCGTTTACTCAATATTAATTTTCTTATCCATTTTGGTGAGGACATCAATTAATATATTTTTTTTTTATCACTCACAAATGTTGTACCTCTGTACAGCTCCGATGTTAAAATTCAACTCCCGCATCATCGCATTTTTCCCCCGTCTCGTCTCTTTCTGCAAAATCCATACAATCACACAAAAACTTTCACAATCCATACTATCCGCTAATATCTTGCAATTGGTATTCATTTTATGGCCCTATATAATTAGTACTCAATTATGTACATATATGCAGGGTCATTTAGTTACCTATCGAACAATTATTATATTTATACAGTAGCTTAAATAAGTGGCTAACAGAGATAAATTAAACTGCAGATCAGAATCAGATCAATTTTCAATAAACGACCAGCAATGCAAACCACTACTCGGATCAAAATTTTGATCCAAAAATAAAAATTAGTTAAATTCTTGTTGTTGCTTTCAATGTAAACTTTGATCTGATCCGGATCACTTTATGTGTATGTTATAGGCTCAAAGTTTCAAGAGTTCTGAGCTTTAAAAAGTTTTTAAACTTTCATTAAAGTTTTAAGAGATTCTGAGTTTTAAAAATTATTGAGTGTACAAATAAATTTCCGACCTTTTTTACTGAAATAAAAGACATTAGTTTGTGTAGAAAATTAAAGAATGTTTTTTTCAAAGTATGCTCCTTCGGAAGCTTTAACCTTCGCCCATCGTTCAGGCAATAAACAGATTTCCCGAAGGAAGAAGTCTGGTGGTTTCGAGGCATTTTTTGACATTTATGAAGTGAAGTGCTTCTGTTGCGGGCTGATTGCATCGACCGAAACAAGTGGTAATTAGAGGGAGCAATATCTGGTGAATACGGCGAGGGTAGAATTTCCCAGTTCTGCCTGCTGTCCAAGTAATTTTTGACAGATATAGCAACATGTGGCCTAGCGTTGTCATGTTGCAAAATAATCTTATTGTGCCTTTTGTCCCATTCCGGTCGTTTTGCAGCTAGAGCTTGCTTTAAAGCCATCAGTTGTCTTCGATAAACTTGTCCCTTAATCGTTTCACGCTCTTTCAGCAGCTCATAATAGACACCCTTCATATCCCACCAAATACAAAGCATCACCTTCGAACCATGGATATTTGCTTTTGGCGTCGACGGCCCTGGTTCACCTGGCTTGATTCACGCTGGTTTGCGCTTTGGGTTGTCATAATGGATCCATTTTTCATCCCCAGTGATGGTCCGATGCAAAAACCCCTTCCTTTGTTGCCGTTGAAGCAACAATTCGCACATGGTTTTCCGACGTTCCATGTCCCTTTCTTTCAATTTGTGTGGCACCCAATTTCCCAGCTTCTGAACCAATCCCATTGCATGTATACGTTGCGAAACACATTGTTGGATAATATTCAACTCTTCTGTCAATTGTTTTTCAGTCTGACAAGGGTCCACATCAAGCAATTCTTCCAATTCTGTATCTTCAAATTTTCTTGGTCTGCCTTCACGTTCTTTGTCTCTTACGTCAAAATCACCAACTTCGAATCGTTGAAACCACTCTTTGCGTGTTGTTTTCGATGGAGCATGTTCACCGTAAACTTCCACAAGCCAATGATTTGTTTCCGCTGCCCTTTTCTTCAACAAAAAATAATGACGTAAATCTTCTCGCAAATGTTGTTTTTTTGGCACAAAATTCGACATTTTCAATTACATGAAAATAATTTTTGTTTACGCTTTGAACAAATGTCACTAGTAATTACTCAAGCTTGACATCTAACCTCCAAAAAACATGTATTTTTCGATTGAATAATATGTAAGCAGTGATACTAACGACACCTATCCAAAAAAGTCGGAAATTTATTTGTACACCCAATAAATGTCTTCTGTTCCAGTATTTATCCATGCTCCTAAAGTAGTTTACGGATTGCTAAACCAACCAATTGGTTATACGCTTGAGATACATAAGTCAAGCTTGGTAAACATTTTCTTCCCTTGCAAAGGCTGTAATAATTAGTAAAATTAGTTATTAGTTGTAATAAACTAAACTTTTTAGCTGTAATCAATTCACCCCTCACTGTTACTTAGAAATTGTCTTATTGTTCGATGAGAGGTGAACCGGACCTTTCTTTAGCCGTATGAAATTTGGGGGGACTGGATAATCCCTATGAACTACAAAATTCGGGACACGAAGTGGTGCATCGGACCACCAACCAGGAGAAATTTACCTGCATGTTATAACGCTGAGACAGTCATGTGACTTAGCGGAATAATACTGAGAGGATCAATTCGGACAAAGGGAGGAAATCGAACTACCCTAGTCTAACATATTTTTAATAATCATAACAACACAAAAAGAACACGATATAATAAAAGGAAATCAAATCAAAAAAAAAATAAAAAATAAAAATCCACGAACCTTTAGGACTTAGTCCTACCTCCACACGCTGATTGTTCGCTTGTTAATTCGCATAACAAAACAAAAAAACACAATATAACTTTAATTAAGCACACACTGCAACATCTTTTGTGTTATTATTAATTTTGTGTAATGTAAGAAACTGGTTCGAATTATTTTTGAGTTTTGATGATATTTTTTTTTTGACATAATTTTGAGGATGAAAATGTATTTTTTATTCGGGAGAGTCTAGTTTAATAAGCTGATCAGAACGGTCGATTTTTCATTTTTTATTACAAAGTAATTGCCTAAATTCGGTTAAAACTTAATTTCTTATAAATGGGAAAAATTTTTGTGATTTAGCGAAAATATATTAATTAGAAATTAATGACTATAAAAATCATGTGCAACAACATAATCACATACAACACAATCACAGCTAAGTTCAATGTTTCAATCATTTTTTCTTCTTAATTAAATATATATAATAAATAAATAAATAACCAATACAATTATTAAAATAAATAATTAAAAATTGAATTGCGTAATATAAAAACAATAATTAATTATTTTTTAAATATTTAATTTGTAATCTGTTAGTAATTAGGGATAGGGAAAGCTTAGGGTGTAGTTTTATTATTTTACTCTCCTTTTCTTAAATTTTGGTTATTGTTGTTACTAAATGAATTCCGTTAAATCTAAAAAAATTTTCTAAATAATTTAAATAATTATTTCTTTATAATGCTATATTACATTTATTGTTTCGGTAATTAACGAAAAATAATGACATAGAAGAGAAACGCAAGGCAGACATGTAGGGGTTCAGGTAGATACAGCTTTGCATCACAGTTCATTGTAAGGAAATGCGTATACCCTATAGTTGATGACTCCTTTCAAATCCATATCGTATTAGTTCCAGTACGATTAGGCTCAATTTAATCATATCGTAATTACTCTGCTATTTAACTCCGTTTTATATAACATCATGCCTTGAAATCCCCACGCCCATCACTCCTTAACTTCAGTCGTGCGAGAATATGACCGCTCAAGGCGGGAATCAGTAAAAATTTTCTGAAAACAAAAAGACGTTCACAGGTGCCATCATGGTCTGATTAAAAAGTAATCAAGTCATGTTTGGATAACCTACGTCCACACAATTTTTGTTACAACACGATAATCTTATATTTTCTTTTTAAAAAACACAAATCTTATAAAACGTAACTTATTTAACAAAAAAAAAACATTACATTATGTAACTATAATAAAACAAAACCAAACAAAAAACATACACGAAACACGATAAGTTCCCCACAACAAAACTAACAAAGAAAAACTGTTAGATCCATTTCGTCCAAATTCGAAACGTCACTCAAAAAAAAAAAAAAAAAATTGGGTTAACTCCGGTGAGCAAATCCCCGCGTATTTACACTTTCTGACCGTCGAAAAATTTTGGGTTTGCTCGGTGAGCAAATCCCCCACGAATTTTTTTGAGTTTCCACTCGAAAAAACAAAACCTGTCTCGTTCAAAAACAATTATTTTTATTTTTGGGTTGTTCATTCCCAATAAAAATATGTTTGAAAAAAAAATCTTAGGAATTTGGGGCATTGAGTAATGTGACCAATCACAAAAGCCAATGTTGAACTATTATATAATTTTTACAAGCAACAATCATAACGTTTGTTATTGTAAAAATTCCACATAAAAAAAACGAGAATGACACCACACTATGTACATACTATATGTCAAATTACACCAATGCATCATGAACATATTTTGCATTATTTCTTGCTTAGTTGCAATTTGACACTTTTCAGTGTGTCATTTTTTCGTTTTTGTTTTGTATGAGTACAACAAACAATTTATGTTACAATTAGGTTGCCCCAATTAAAAAGCAACAAATCCATGTTGTACTCATGAATAGAATTGACCAATTTTTTTTTGTATTTTTGTGATAGGGGTCTGGAACATTAAAAATGTTGCCTGTTACAGTATCTTCATTTTTTGATAAGTTTACCAATGGAGTTTCGTTACTCCTAGTTTTTCCAATCTGTCTAGTTCATCCACTAATTTCTGTTTATATACAAATGGTGTTAAGTTAAATCTAATTTATTTGCTCAGTTTGCTTTCAAAAACCCTAATGTACTTTTCGTTACGAATTCTTCCTCTTTCTTTTGAAATTTATTGTGATTTTAGATCAAGTTTCTTAAATATGTCTCTGCCTAACAACCATCTTTAATGACAACCAACGAGGTTATTTTCCACTTCTATGCAACCCATCGTATTGATGACGCTCCCATTAAATGCCTTTAACAATGGTGCATATTCCAACATTTTGCAGATGTGGCTGAAATTGCCGATCCCGATAATTGCGTTTTTATTTTGGTTACTTAGATTGACTTTTTCTACGTCGAAGAATTCCAACGAGCTAATCACGGTTTCCTTATGCTCATTACACTTTTAATCATTCTGATCTGCAACCTCCTTTCGCACATAATAGTTCCCCTGGTATTCTGTTTTTGCATATCTTTGCCAAGTGCCTTTTCTCCTTGCATACTCGACAGCTGTAGTCTTTATATTTGCAGTCTTTGTTGTCGTGATTCCGATTTCCTGTTTGTTAATCTTGTTGTATACTTCTAGTGTTTCGTTCGAGTTAGCTGCCTCTTTATTTATGTTGGTCATCTCAGTCACTGAATACTCAGCAAACTTTATCAAGCGTTGGTCCGAATTTGTCATTCACCGCTAGTGATTTAATTGTATTATAGAATTCCAATACATTTTCATGACTCATTTGGCTTGCTTCGTAGAATCGCCTACGTTCTTTAAAAATAATTGTCTGTCCAACAAATTCTTTCGTCAATATTTCTATGATTTCTTTATAACTTTAACTTTTTAGAGCGGTGAATGAATACAAATTTTGAAGTAATTTATCTATGAGACACTATTTTTTCTTCATCTTCAATGTCCTTCACCGACAACCCTAATTAGAGATCCGCCCTACGAATCAACACACATAATATGAAGTTACCATTACATTCGAAAACTTCACCAAATTTTCCCATATTTCGAAATAGATTTTTTTTTTTTTTATAGAATTTGCCAATCTAATAAAAACGGGAATTCTATAGGTACTTTATGTTTCATCCTTTTTATAAAGAACTTCCTTTCAGCACACAATGAACCATTTTTAGTTTGATGTTCTTTATAAGTTTTCATTTATTTTTTTTACCGTCGTCACCATTATTACACATAAATCCAGATAAAAATAACATAATGTATTTCGTCAATTGTCCAGAACAAACTGATTTATTCATGCTCAATTATTTACTTTCCCCCGATTACTATATCCAAGCTTCAATATTGTTTAACTAGTTATTCTTTTATGCTCTATACAATTACACAAGATTGCTTAAAACTTATTAAAGAATTACATCTGATATCACTACGCCATATCGTTTGGCTTTTATATAATACTATTGAACTTGATCAAACAACCGCGCTCGCCACGTTGATTGAAAGTTATCAAAAAATAATTTAAAATAGTTCAAAAAATTGGTTTTCTCTTAATTGTACTATAATATATTGAGTATATGTAAAAGTAAGTTCCGTTTTTCTAATACACGGCGTAATTGTTCTTATATGAATTGTGTGAATCTGAAAATACATGTTTTTAAAAAGTCTCTTCATAATCTTCAAATAGTTTTAATTTCCCGTTTCCCTTTCAATTTTTATTCTTCTTTCGGTTATTCAAGCATGGAAATATGTCTGGAAAACCCATCGTTACGTAAAGGAAAACCCCACGCCGCACCGTCAGCTCTAACCAGCTACTACACCGCACCAGACCTATATTCTCATGTCTGTCAACGGAATCCCTGATGGGATTCCGTTACAACGTAGTATATGAAATTTGATTAAAATATTATATTCGATTTAAAATGGAGAGTTCTATGCCAAATAATCGTCATTTGCGGGAAGTTTTATTATACTTTTTTACTATAAAGAAAAGCGCTGCTGAACGTAATCGTTTACTTGTAGAAGCTTACGGTGAACATTCTTTTTCTGATAGTACAAGTAGAAGGTGGTTTAGGCAATGCGGAGAAGGTTTATTCGATGTTGAAGAGGCACAACAGACAAACGCAACAAGAATTGGCAGAAACATTGAATGTTGATGAATCTTTTGTCAATAGATGTCTACATGGAATGGGATACCACATGAATTAACAGAAAGGCAGATGGAATGTCGAAAAATCACTTCTGAAATGCTTCTTCAAAGAGAACAAAGAAAGGGTTTTCTGAATCGACTTGTGACTGGACATAGAAAACGGGTTTACTATGAGAATGCTTAACGTAAAAAAGCTTGGGTAAAGCCTGGTGAAGCTGGTTCATCACAGCCAAAGCAAAATGTTCATGGTGTTAAGGTTATGCTCTGTATTTGGTGGGATATGAAAGGCGTTGTATATTAGGAGCTACTGAAACCTTATGAAATTATTAATGGCGAAGTCTACCGACGGAAATTAATACGTTTGAAGCGAGCTGTTCAAGATAATCGACCAGAATGGGAGAACAGACACAATAAACTGATTTTGCAGCATGACAACGCCAAACCACATACTGCAAGAGTCGTTAAAACCTACCTAGACGGGCAGGACTGGGAAGTTCTGTCCCACCCGCCATATTCGCCAGACATTGCTCATTTGGATTACTATTTGTTCCGGTCGATGCAGACAGCCCTTCAAGCCGTACGATTCACATATTATGAAAGTATAAAAAATTGACTTGGCGAATGGAATTCGTGAATTGCCTAAAAGATGGGCGAAGATTGTGGCCCCCGATGGAGCATACATACTTAGAATAATGTACCACTTTTATGTACGTACTTGCTAAACAAATATGTAATTTTAATCAAAAAACGGAACTTTTACATATACCCAATAGTAGCCACAAATTATAAATTTATAGCCACAAACTTCAGGTCAAAAAATGTTTGAGTTTGCGGGTTATGGCATTTCTAACATCTCAAATTGATTGATGATTGGAGTGTTCGACCAAGCTATAAGCAAGTTTCCTCTGGCCTGCAAGGAAAATAATTTTTAAGCACAAGTGACTCAAGGGCCGGATGGCAAAAACAAAAAATAACAACGACTGTCACCTTTTAAGAGATGTCTCGAAAAGAGGCTTTAAAAAAACTTAATGAGCAGTCTGGGATAATTAAACTTATTTTTTGATCAATTGAAAAAACCTACCGTCATCGTTACGTAAAGCGACTAGAAAATAAAAACAAATAAAAATATACAAACCTTTAGATTAGTAATTTGAATTGAATCTAAGCTAGTTACAAATATCAAAACTCAAATAAAGCAGAAAGAAGTAAATACAACGGTAATATTATATTATACTGTCCACTACGACATAACTGACATCAATGAAAAAAACAGCTACTGGAGTTCCAGAGTTATAACACCATAAAGCAGAGAGCTGTTCGAAGCAAAAATATTTATATGCGACTTTCATTCTGGTGGCTCACCAACTTACTGGCCAGCAGGTTTAAATAAAACACCGGATCTTATATATTTTTATGTAACAAAAGGTATACCTGATAACTACATTCGCATGGAAAACAATGAAGAGCTTACTACGAATCACACTCCTGTCGACTCTCTAATAAGAATACTAATTGAAACCTTTTTCGTGAATTGTTAGATGAAAACACCGGTCTTCAATAAGAACTAATAAGAAATACAATACACGTCGAAGAGAAAGCAAACAGACACCATGGGACGAATTCCACAATTAGTAACAAATTGTTTCTAATTTTAAATTTTTGGAACCAAAAATGAAAATTTGGAAGCCTAAAATTATGGTTTGGTTTGTCAAACTTTTCAAAATGAGATTAATTGACCCGAAAGGGACTCACATAAGACAGAACAGTTTTTGTATAATGTTGTTCCAAGACACAATCACACAAGATAATAAATTTCAACAATTTGCATTTATCGGTAAAAATGAGCCTTTATCAAAATATGTAATCTTTCATAATAAATCTCGAGGTGTTGCTAGACTAAATACTGTACAGCACTCAAGGCATCAATTTGTAAACAAAACTGTTGTAAAATTTAAATCACGATCAATATTGTTAAGTTTTTGCCTTGTCAATCAAGGTTCGTATCACTGGATTGTGAATAATACAAACTCAATTCAATGTATCACCAACGAATTTATTTATTTCAAAAATTTATTACAACACAGTTTATCAATAAAAATTCGCAAAATCACTTTAAATAAATTATTCTTAAATTTTACTGATCACTTTTACTTTATTTATCGCACTACAACACTTTTTAAATCACTTTTTAATTCTTTTTAATCTTTATACTATCGCTTACCAAATATTACTCATAATCTTACAAGTTTACTCTGTCGCGTTCCAAATTCGAATAAATCCAATTCGATCTTGTTCGCCTATTTATATACACAAACCAAACTTCTCAAAAGCTCATGATTTTTCTAGTTAGAATAACGTAGAAACATTACGTGACAATTTTTATCATGAAAAATTCCATTTAGTACAGTAAAACATTGAGCTATTAGTTTTACTTAGTCTATTACATACTAGGTGTCACCGTCACAATATTGTTACGTTTTTGCCTTGTCAATCAAGGTTCGTATCACTGGATTGTGAATAAAACCAATTCAATTTAATTTATCACCAACGAATTTATTTATTTCACACAAGAATTATTACAACACAGTTTATTAATACAAATTCACAAAATCACTTTATATAAATTATTCTCAAATTTTTACTGTACACTTATAATTTTTATTTCCACAAAACACTTTTTAATTCACTTTTTTATTCCTTTTTAATCTTTACTCTTTCGCTTACCAAAAATTACTTATAATCTTACAAGTTTACTCTATCGCGTTCCAAAAACTAATAATCCAATTCGATCTTGTTCGCCTTTTTATATACACAAACCAAGCTTCTCGAAAGTTCACGACTTTTCCAGTTGGAATAGCGTAGAAACATTACGTAACAATTTTTATCATGGAAAATTCCATTTACTACAGTAAAACATTGAGCTATTAGTTTTACTTATTCTATTACACACTAGGTGTCACCGTCACAATATGTTATTGTGACGGTGACATCTAGCGTGTGATAGAATAAGTTATATTAATAGCTCAATGTTTTACTGTAGTAAATGGAATTTTCCATGATAAAACAGTTCTAAATGTTTCTACACTATTCTAAATAGAAAAGTCATGAACTTTCGAGAAGTTTGGTTTGTGTATATAAAAAAGCGAACAAGATCGAATTAGATTATTCGAATTTGGAACGCGATAGTGTAAAGCTGTAAATTATTAGTATTTGGAAAGCGATAGTGTGAAGATTTAAAAGGAATTAAAAAGTGATTTAAAAAGTGTTCTTGTGCGAAATAAAAATTATAAGTGATTAATAAAATTGTGTAAAAATTAAATAAAGTGATTTCTTGAATTATCGTAAATAGTATTGTTATAATTTTTGTGTGAAATAAATAAATTCGTTGGTAATAAATTGAATTGATTTTGTTTTTATTCACAATCCAGTGATTCGAACCTTAATTGACAAGGCAAAAACGTAACATTATTATAATTGAAACTCATTTGCAATACGGAATAGGAATTCTGATGAGTCTGAGAACTGACTTGTCGAAAAAAACAAAATAAAATAATTTCTCATTCTCTTAATCATTCGGTAAATAAAAAAAGTAAATGCTTTAACTTATATTTGTTCAATAAATTCTTGTTCGCAGGTAAGTATAATCCAATTTCTTTCCTGCAAAACAAGCACTAGCCAGTTAAAATATTGTGTTGTCCAACAAGTAAAAAGACATTCACTTGCTAACAAGAAAATTCATAATTTAGATTCACTTCACCCATTGAGGTGAGTAGTCTTCCTTCTTAATCACTAATAATAATACGGTTTTCACAAGACATTGCTGGCCCAAACTGTGTCAACAATCAGATCGACCTCTGCACTTCAATGAATGTGGCTCAGAGGACTGAGAGACCATTAATTCCGTAAACATTCATTCAGATGAAATTCCCGATTTTGCGGTTTTATTGAAATCGTCGTATTTAGGGGGAAACATCAGAAGCATGGCTATGGTCTCGCGATTGTCGTTATTTATCTACCTTTCATAATCAACCATCATCTTACTAATTGTCACACCTAAATATGGCAAAGCACATGGTCAATACGCCTGATCAAAACGCCTAATCAATATTCCACTCTTGTTTTTCCATAATCGATTAAATATTTTTCAAAGATTTTTGTCGTAATCACGCCTTATAATTTGTAAACTATTTCAATTTCAATGATTTAATATCGATGTTTCTGAACCACCCCTTGGCTTCATATGTTTGTCGGTATTAATTATCTTCCCATATACGAATATTGTTAGCAGCACTATTAACCGTTCCATTGTATAACTTCCTCTATTCCATTTATTTCCTTTAATGTCCAATGATTAATTTGGAAGCATTCGATTATGTAGACCTGTTTCGCAGCAGTCATATGGCGATGGCTTATGGTTGATACCCGGCTGACAAATCAGTTAACTTCTCCTTCCACTCATTAAATGTTAACTGATTAACATTTTTTTTAATTACCAACTTATTAAATAACATACACATTACAGTTACATATAATTTCAAAATTAAAGGTGAGATGCGTACACCTTTAGATCATTAAACCACGTGCCAGATTCAATAATTCTCATTTTCAAATAAATTAAATTAAGAGCACTGAGTTACGTTATAATAATAAATAAATAAATTTATCTTAATACAAAACTAAACTGAAAAAATTGTGTATTTTGACTTGAACAATACAGACAATATACAAAAAGTCGATCAATATCTTGTTATAATACAATACATATAATGTTTCCGGTTTTTGGAAAGCCGCATAAACTTTTACACATACGAATTTTTCTCGGTAATTTTTTAAAAATTGAAGATGCAGTTAAATTAACCTTTATCAAATATAGTACCATGAAATACGGTAAATTAGATTTCCGTCAATCATTGTGACGTTATCCTATTTTCTATAAAGCTGGTGTTGTGGAGCAAGCGGAAACTCTTCCCCCTTATGATGGGGTTGTGTGCTAATGCTCAACACTCAATTTGGGTTAGTTCAAACATTAGGGGGCTTCTCTATTAAATGTGATATGCTCTTCTGAGCTGGAAATACTCAATAAAGGCTGTGAGCTAACTTTTGTTGACATCAATTGTGCTCCATGTCATTGATTTAATTTTTAACTTGAAAGTGACAACAAATATTCTTACTTCTTACCGTAACAGAAAATAACCCAATTGGGAACTTTCTCCATTTTATTCGTTCCTTGCTAAGGACATTAAATTGCAAACTTCTTTGCTTATGAAGGCAATTTCGACTGCCTTTGGAAATTCTTGTCAAATCAACAAGAAATCTCGGGACAAATCTTTCTGGAGTTCTGAACTTAAAAGGTTAAGAAAATTCTTTAGGAAGCTAAAAAATAAAGTCAGAAAATCTAAACACCAGAATCCTAGTGGCTTAGAAAGATTATAACAGAAGCTTAAGACTCATAGAACTTCATGGATTCACTTCTGTTAGGAAATTAAAAGTTTGGCGACTGTAGCTAAAATTAATAAAACATTGCCTATCAATGATGAAATGCTTTTCGTTTACCAAACGATCAGCACATCCCCTCAAATAGAAAAGTTGGTAAGTTGCTTCTTTCTGTTCATTTTCCTGGCTATGATATTATCGATTCTGATTTTGTTACCACCGAGCCCACTAAGTTGTGAAAGCCCCAATTGGGGCTTAGCTTACGAACTGATTACGCAGACAAGAAGTCTGCGTGTCATTTAAGAACTTGGCACTAGGATTGAAAGATCCCTCAGTAATAAAGGGTTTCTAGTGGATACTTTCCGGGATGTTGCGTTACTTTTGATAGTACTTCGCTTGATACGATTATTAAAGCCTGTGCCAATTTCGGTATTAATTGCACAATTGTTTGATTGTGACAATTGTTCTGTCAAGATTGCAAAAGGCAGTCCACACGGTGAAGTGCTCTCTCCTCTGTTGTGGCTTTTGGTCATTGACGAGCTTCTTGTCAAGCCGAAGCAGTCTGAATTCATTGTCAAAAGCTATACATCTTGTTGTTTCAGTTTAATAACTGTCTTATCCGATTTAATACAACAGCACCTAATTATAGTGGAGGCAAGGTGTATTGGGAAAGGTTTACATGTGATGATTTAATTGATTTTATTAGGTGTAGAAATGCTGAACCTTTATCTGTTCCCTCCATTTTTGGAAAAACGATCAACAGGTCCAACTCAAGGAAAAGCAACTTGTTGTCATCATATGTAATAAACTCTACTTGAATTACTACCTTGATTTCAAAATTCAAAAAGCTTCTTCCATATTTCGGCAATGTATTGATGTTAATTTATAAATCGTTGGTTTTGTCAATCCTCTCATATGCCTCCATTGTTTGGTGGCCTGTGCTCAAATTTAAAACTTAATTAATGCTTGTAAATAACATTTCATTGAGAACACCTACATTCTAGACACTGCTTTCTCTGCGGCTTTTCGATTGTGGTGCTTTGATGTGTGGAACGTTTTTGGGACAGCTGTGGGGCATAGACAAATTATTAATAATTATAATTCATGGACACCAGAAATCGATATAGTTAATGAAATTTATTGGCTGAGTTCAACTTCAACATGGGATGTACGAAACATCGCACTCAGATAATTTAAACACACTTTATTAGTGAGCTTAGTCGGAGGTTTACTAAGTTTTATTTATCTTTAAAAAACGACCAACTAAGAATACTGGTCTGAATTCTTACGGGACGTGACATTTTAAAGGTCATCTTCATCGCTGGAGACTGGCTTAAGATGATATAAACGAGGACTGCCTTTCAGAGTAAGATAACTTTATTCACTTCGTATGCAGTTGCCTGGCTTTTAAAGGAGGATCCAGTTTGACGTACTGCAGTGCTTATGTGTGAATTGGATAGAATTCTAGGTTAGCGCAATAGGCCTGTGTTGCATTGAGGGCGGGACCTTTTTGGGTTCCAAGTTCCAACCAATTTTAATAATAATATTAATAAAACCCATATTTACGAGTATAAGGACAAAGAAAAGAGAAACTATTTAAAAAAAATTTAAACGTGGCTTTCATTTTTTTTTTCGCTGGTGCTACATCCGCTAATAATCATTGTGAAGGCATAACTTAATGTTCGGTATTTTGACGAGCAGTCATACTGGATTTCCACAATAAACGCGTATATTGACAGTTGATACCACCAACTTGGATGAGAACTTCAGTGTTTGCTTAAATAAAATTCATTGGAGTTGTTTTATAGTTAAAGTTTTATTTGGAATTTAATATGGGAGCTTATTGTTATTTGGAAAAATAGAATTAATTGTTGCGTCGACTATATTGCAGCCACTTTCATTCCCTTATAAGTATCGTTTCTAACTTTCCCCAGACTAGGGTTGCCAACTTTCTAAAATAGTACGACTGGCTAGAGGTAAACAAAAAACATCAGTTAAAACAATTGAGGTCAGCCAATACCCAACTTTCTTTTATAAACGGAGAATTTTGAGAAGCTTGGTAAAATTTTTTCAGTTTTTGTTGGTTTTATTTTTATTAATTTTTTTTTTAACATTTTATTCTTCTAGTTTTTCTATAAATTCTGTAGCACGTAGAAGCCGCCACTTCTTGTTGGCCGATTTTCATTATAATTCACTAGGACTTCCCAATTTAAGACAAATCTTATATATGAAATTTCAGTTTGATTAGTTAAAGGTTAAACCATCTGTGCTGTAGAGAAGATACAGACAGATAGACCGACAGACCATTACCATAATCAATTTCCTAAAACGTCCTAATACAGAAAATGTTTTCCAAAATTTTTTGAAGCGAAGGCTTACATACGATAAGACAAAATTTCTAAAAATGGACTGCATAGAATATAAAATGGGCCGTAATAAACAGCGGCGGCTGCTAACTTAAATGTTCATGCATGGCAGAGAAGTTTCTCGATATTTTCGAGATTATGCGACGTCTTCCAGTTATTTTTCCGAGAAAGATGATTTTGTGTTTTGATTTTGTGCTTAGCATTGAAATGTCTTTTTATTAGAGATTGTTAGTAATTTATTGATTTCTTAAGATTATTCTAGAATTCTAATTTTATTCCAGATCTTCGTAAAAATTTAGAATTTAGACACATGTTTCGACTTTTTTCATTTTTGTCGAGATTCTTCAAATTATCGAGATCTCCAGATTCTCGGATTTAAAAAGCGCGATGTCTGCATAATATTTTTCAGATTATTCGAGATTCTTAATGATTTCTTGATTTTTTAAGATTACCCCAGGATTCTGAGCTTATTCGAGTTTTTGGGGAAGTTCTAAATTTTTTGTGATTATCGATATTTTTCTAGAATTTTCACATTATTCGAATTTATTGAGGTTATTATGTATTCGATATTCCTCGAAAATTGCAGGCGATGGAGTTGCTTCCTGTTACAGAATTAATGATCTGCTTAGCATCGAGTTATTTAAAGTTAAATTAAGTTTGGAGGATATTTATTTACATAGGTGACATTTTTTGAGAATATTTGAGACTATCCGAGTACCTTGAAATAATTTTGGCTTATTCCTGATATTGTGAATTTTTTATTTTTTTATTTTTTATTTAACAAGTCTTACAACTGAATTAAATAATTTATCTATACTAAATATTGTTAACTGTTTGAGAAATATAACCCAGTGGTTAGCCCGATGTTGATTACTTTATTAATTTAGCTGACCTAGTTTTAAGGGCTTCGTTTGGCGAAGCCGTCTTACACCCAGTGAATTTGAACGGGCGAATTGGGTTGTTTGGTATATCAAGATTATTTGATATTTTCGAGAGTAACTTTTTGAGATTTTCGAGATTACCTGCTCGTTGATGTTACTCGCATGATGTTACAGTTAATTAACCATTTTGATGATGTTGTTTTCTTCTTAATCAATTGACCACGGATCTTCAATACATTTAACTGTGTTTAGCCACTTTAGCATTTATTCAGCTTTCTCTCTCTGCATATACCTATTCGAATAAATCTGATAAGGTTACCCAGGTAACCTTATCAGATTTATTCCAATATCACTTAAAAATTTAACTATTTCAATTAAATAATATTGGCATTGTTAGCCTCTAGAGCCAAAATTCCATTGATAAAATAGAAATTTTGTCGATTAAAGTCGAAAAGGTTACCCGGGTAACCCAAAATAGACATAAGCGCTTTGTTGAACTAAATTTCCTTACGCAATACCAACCGGCTCTGGTAATAAATCCTAGTACTAAGGAAGTTTTTATTCGACTGCTTCGAAAAATTACGATTTTCCGGGTACAAAATAATAATCTTCGATACATTTAAAATGACGATTTAACTGAATTTCATTGAAAACCGGTCATTTATTTTGCCGGTCAGCTGTACGACCGGTAACCGGCTTTTTGCGGTGAAACCGCAAATTAATTAAATATTTTAAGTTAATCATTTCAATTTTTATGCTTGGATTTTGTGAGCAAGACTGCACAAACAAAAATTACGTAAGAACACAAATTTATATTATAAATGTTGAAGTAAAACATTATTTTTTTATTAGGCCTTCTTTATTTATTATTATATTTATAAATTGAACCTACAAAAGACACAACATGGCTAAATGTGATTCGATAAAATACGTTTTGAACAGAAAAACTGTGTTTTTATGTCAAACAATAAGATAATAATGAACACTAATTGACTTTTATAAAAACTTTGACAAATGATGAAACTGAAAGAGATCGGCAATTTTGGGAAAACATCAATCATATTCTAGGGGTGCGTCCGAATTCGAAAATGTGCATTTAGCGAAGACACATTAAAAAACCTACAAGCGATGTAGTTTTTATTAATTTGGTGTTGACCAATTTTGATTAATTTAATGATTTTAATGTAATTTAATTTAATCAAAAAATGCGCATTTTAAGAAATGTGCATTTAAATTCGCATTTCGCACACACCCTAGCTTATTTGAAATGTTCGGGGAGCACCATAAAATTCTTTATGAAGAAAGGTTTAAAGGCTACGGAAATTTAAAATGAACTGTAAATATATCAGATATATGCTACTCCAAAGTTCAACAATTTGGTCGACCAAAAATTTCTACTTCTGATAAAATGATTGAGTTCGTACATGACATCAGTATGGAAGACAGACGACTGATTAATTCTGAAATTGCTGAGGCTATCTCAACTGAACTGGTAGTTCATATTTTAACGAATGAATTAGGAACGAGAAAGCTATTGACAAAATGCGTGCCACATTTGTTAAATTCGGATCAAAAACGACCTCGAGCCCGACTTTCTCACCAATATTTGGTTCGTTTTCGAAAGGATTAAATTGATTTCAAGCGACAATTTATTGTAACTAAAGATGAGGACTTGGATTTACCAAAGCGGCCATAGAATCGACAAAGAAGGTTATGGAATTTTGTTAATTGATTACCTTCAAACCAGCAAAACAATAACGGGAGAGTAATATTTAAAGCTTTCGGGTGAACTGGACGAAAATTTCGTGAGACAACACTCGGCAAGGTGTTAAATATGGTAATGGCTGATTTGAAGGAATTACAACAGGAATTGCTTGAAGAAATATCCACCTTATTCATCAGATCTGGCTCCCTCACTGAAAGAAATGATTGCTCATATTGATTAAAATAGGTATGAAATTGAGCAAAAAAGCTGCTTAAATATGCGCTAAGCAAATTTTGTCTCATTTAGAGAATAATTTAAAAAAAACTTTGATAATTCATGGTTTACAAAAATTCTAAAATTGAGAAGTAAATGTATAATCGAAGAAAAGTACGATTCTTCATTTAAATCTAATACTCTTAATATCAAAATTTTGTAGTTTATAAATTGTAAATGTGTTCAAAAAAGTAATCTCAATTCATGAAAGTGTAGCTTGTTTTTAAGAATAAAAAAATTAATTTAGGAATAATATGTTTCCAAATCATCAATAGTTTTTATTGCGTTTGCTCAAAATATGAATAATTTTGTAATAATTGAGACTAAAGTGATCAAGATCATATATTTTTTTTCTGCTTGATTGATGAAAAATTATATTCATGTTGATGTTAATATTCATAAATGATAAGAAAATTCTCTTGATAAGAAATCATTTGAGAACAACATTCATGTCATTTGAGCTTACTGTACATGACTTGAGACTAAAATTCACAAAATTTGAGCGAGTGAGTTTTCATTTGAGACGAAAAGCAGTAATATTAAGAAAAGTTTCCTCAAGTTGAGACTAAAAATCATAAAAATTTGACAGGATATGATATCATTTGAGATGAAGGGCGATGTTATTGAAACTACTATTCTCAATTTGACATGTTGGGTAAGGTTTGTTTTGAGAATACAATTCTCAATTTGAGATGTTAGTTGATTTTAGAATACAGTAGAAATTATTTGAGACTCCACTTCACATTTTGAAACTATGATTTCTATTTTCGTATTCTTGTATCAGAAATATACAACTTAGCCACTTCTTGTTCGCTAAATGCGTTTCGCTTACCTTAACTTCACTTGTAAATTTTGATGACTCGTCTGCCAAATAAATTCATTTTAATTAATTTTCATAAATTTTAAAATTTTTTAATTAGGTATTCAATATTCACCTGATGATTTAGAACTTCGGCGTTTACGGCTGGTAAATATACCTCACTTTAGATAGTTTTTTTGAGGTTAGAATTTTTTTTTTCTTTTTTAAACCCCTAACGATATCAGAAACTAGACTTCTTGACGAATTTTTTCGTGTGCTCAAAAATTTTTTTTCCCCAAAATTGAAATGGGCAGAAGAGAGGGGTGGCCGATTTGAAAAAGAATTCCCCATAGATGTTCTGGACTATATGACTTCAATTACACCGGCAATCTACAACGATGAATTTCTTCGCCAAACGATGACAAATCAATTTAAGCAACTTTACTTTTCGAAGATTTGCCCTGAAGCTAGGTTGAGAAGACGAGTCATTGACATTATTGATGAAATACCGTTAACCCATATTTCACCTTAAATACATTTTTCTGATATAAAATAAAAATTGATAATATTATTTAGATGAAATTTAAATGGATTATACGATTTAATTAATTATATTTAATTTAATTTTTCTACATTTAGTTTCCCTTATTGATACAAATAGAAAAACAGAGTTCCCATCAATCTACCTAATTTCTGTTATCAGAAAAATTCATTATTAAACTAGGTGATTCCTGGAAAATAAACATGAGCGACATTAGTACAATATATTCAGTATAATAATTTTAAAATACAAAGTCAAAAGTTCAGCAGATTTTTGCTCAAGGACAATACTCCAATAGTACATAAATAACCTTCATAGAAATCACGAACCAATTAAAGTATTTTTTATAGTTTTAAATATTTAGTTCAGCTCAAATTACATTTATGATTTTAATCAAATTAATTATTTCATCCGTTGCTAATTATATAACTTTGTACCGTTTTTTACCATCATCTGACAAAGTTCGTAATCGATAACTTTACTTAATTAAGGCTTTGCTGAAAATTGTACGTATTCATAACTTCTTAATATTTTGGCGTCTCGGAAAATCTTCCCCTTAGACTGTAAACATCGAAATACCATTGCATGTTATGATTTAAGTGAATTCATAATAAAACTCAACAGATTTCTGTTTTATCGATGTAATCACAACAATTTTAAATTATACGCTAACCATATTTTAATTACAGTATTTTTCGCTGGCTAACAGCTGATGCAGTGTTAAAATATAACTAAACATTCGTTATTTTGTTTTGTTTCAAGTTTAATGTCGATAACAATAACAATTAAAAAGATCGTTGTGTTCCTTCTAACTTTTTATACACAATCCATGTTGAATAATTAAATTCATAATTTAGATTCTAATCAATGATTTTTTTATTTTTTTTTTCGGTTAACAAGAGAATTTATAATTTAATTGGATTTTCATTTTAATACCTACGAACGTCCGTATAAATTTTGAAAAAATAAATTTTAGGCAATTTTACATTTTGATTTTGTTAATGGGGGGAAGGTTGGAAAAATTAATTAGAAAAATTACGTAATAAATGTCTCAATAATTAAATTTTTCAGAAAATTGTTGTTTCGTTGAACATCAAATTAATATACCGTTATTAATATGGTTTAAATGGTGATAGAAATAAAATTTTTGCCTTCGGTGTTTTTTTGCTAATTACAAGGGGGTTTATTTAACATTGAATGCACATATGTATTAATATTAAAATTGTAAATAGCGATAATGTTTTCAATGCATTCTTCGTAATCTATTATAACAATGGTGTTCATTGCTGAAAGCTTATAAAAATAAAATTGAAATAATATTATGAATAGTTGCTAAGGCTAACAAAGTCATTGATTACATTTTGTTATTATGATTGTGCTGGTTATACAGTGGGTACTTTCTGGTTCGCCAACATGTTATGTCTATTAAAAAAAAAAAAAATAGCATTTAGTTCTAAAAATAACTTTAGTCTTCAGTATTTAGTTGCCAAGCGATTTACCAATTCATTTATCCCATCTCTGTAGTGATTTTTCGGAAGACCTTCAAAAACTCCTTTACGGCAGCTATATTCTCGCCATTCGATGAAAAAAGCTTTTCATGCTGAAATATTTTGAAGTTTGGTAACATATAGAAGTCAGAGCACTGAGAGAAATCGTATTCTATTATTAAGAATATCTAATACTCAAATGCACAAAATAAAAATTTAACAATTTTCAAGTCTAAAATGCATCATATCAAGATCTGTAAGCACAAATGAAGACAAAATGCCAATTTTTCTGCACAATCGTGCTTTTACAAATTGATTATTATATTCTCCATTTGACAGGATGCAAAAATACATAATTGAAGACTAGTACGCCGTAGTAGAGTATTATCAGTATTATCAATTTGAATTGGAGACTTGTATGCTTCAAATGATAATTTTATCAATTTTATAAAATTATGCAGCATTTAGTCACGATTGAAGTAAAAAATTTGAAATTAAATTGAGAAAATTGGTTTTCTTGATTGGCCATTTTAATATAGTTTTGGTTTGAATCATTTATTCTCAAATAAATTCCATTGACAATTAATAATTTAAAAAAAACGTCACGAATTTTAGAAATTATGCAACATTATTCTTGTTTTTGCTAAACTGTTAGAATCAACTTAAGAAAACTAATGTCTTTCAATATTTGGCGAATCATGTTTACAGCATTGCTACATAGCACAACTGTGAACGTTTTCCTAAAAACGTATTTCTATTTTATGATTAAATCATCATCAGTTTAGCCACAAATGAATAATATGGCATTTCTGGCCTAATTTATTTAGTTTTCCTTAATAATCATAAGTTTCTCAGTATACGCTTTGACAATTTATTACTTCAACAAAACAATGACCAGAAATTTGAGTCTATAATCACGGGTTTTTTGTTGATACTGTATAGTGTATAAGGGTTCATTTAGAATTTTTGTTAATTAAATACCACGCAGTAACAATATTTTCCTTCTTAATAAATTATAAAGTTCCAAATAGCGTATATACCTCATACTGCAGCACCGTATATGCATTTACTCTTTATTAACCACTGTCAGATTGATTTGAAAAGTAGTATGATGTATGGTTACTGAAATGAATTGAAGGTTTTAGGAGCAATTGAGCGTTAGGATTTTGTAACATCACTTTTTTTTCGATATTCGACCAATTATTGAATGCTCAACTATATTTACGTATATTTCCGGGCTAGTATGTATACATTTTGTATAAGCTAATTCACAAGTAAAGTTGAAAAAATTGATTTTTGTCGAATATCGGAAAAAATGTTATACAAAATCTCAGTCCTGGTATAAATGGAATGTATGTTTAGATACTATAATTGTCACATTGAGATTCACCACCTATTGAAACTGATGTGATTCATTACAACTGGCCAATTTCCATTAATGGTTTCAATATCGAAATCCGCAGAACGTCAATGCAAGCCATTGAAATGTTTTGTTTGAAACTGCACTCATATCGTTTGTAGTGAAATAGATAATGGTAAAAAACACATAAACGGATTAAAATTATAATACGCATAGTGATTTAGGAACAACATATTCCATATATTTACATATGCGCCAATTAATCATTAAATTATAAATAAGTACAGATGGTTTTCATAGTTGTTATTCAGCATTGCTCAATCTGTATAAAGAAACGTGTTCATATAGGTATGCATAACTAGAATCACATCAAGTATTTAATTCTTCATTTCTTAGCATTATTCATAATTTTAATTTAATCAACAGTTTACAACTACTAAATTTGACTGTAGTAGTCTCAATTTAAGATGATACATATCCAATGAAATGAAATATATAAATACAATATGTACTCCAGTGATGTATACTAATATCAATATGAAACTAAATACGTACATTCATGCAGGTTTTTCTTGCCTTATCCTTAAATTGAGAATAACATCAATAATTTGAAACTAAATTATCTTATGTTTTTGAGAATACTATTCATACTATCGTTAGAACAACATATCAATTACTACGTTTCCATGACAGAGTTAACCCGGTTTAAGAGTTTCGTTGAGTTAATAACATGGCCGCGCTAATCCATATTGTTTCCATGCAATTATAAATTCTAGTGTAATTTGACATTTCACAACAATTTAAAGTCACTTTTGGAAATTTTATTTGTATAGTGGAAATTTTTCAATTTAACATTTATTGTGATTTTTATGATTTATAAAGTATTATGGAGAGAAAAGAATACTCGCAATTCCATTTTGAATTGGTATAATTGTTTTTTTCGCTTTTGACAGATAGAATCCCTTCTAACCCTACTACTTTCGTTGAGTTAAGTTGGATTAAGAAACTTAACGAAGATCCTAAACTCGACATGTTTCCATGATAAGATAATCCACGTTAATCCCGGTTAACTCCATCATGGAAAAGTAGTAAATTACATTTATCTCTTGTTTTCATTCAGTTTGTTTGAAGAATTCAATCAGTGAAGACGTGTGTTAAAAAATATTTTATTTTTACCATGTTAAGTTCATCGCTGAAGTGTTAGATGGCGAAACTGACATCGTTTTTAATTTTTCAAAACATTTTTATATATAAATTCGCCCAAATATATGTACGGATTTCTACGCCCAAATGCCCATTGGGCGTATTTATTCGCTTTCCTATTTATAACCGTTGATTGAATTTGGATCCAACAGTAAAACAATATGATTTATAAAAAATATTCCAAAAATCAAATTTTTTCACAATTTCCATGTGCGTACTAGATGTATGAATGTACATCAGTATGTTATTTTTCAAAACTTATTTTTTATTGTAAATTACAACTTTGAATTAAAAACAAAGTCGTACCTAAATTATTTCTTTTGGTACAGAGTATCATGGGAACATTTCGTTTGGCTCATTTAATAATCGATGCTCGTACAATATGAAGATGTTCTCTAGTTCTAGATACCTTTTCGATTATCTGTAAATAATAGCACCAAAGTTGTCTTTTTGGTAGGTATAGTAGGTTTATATATCGAGACACTCATAGAGTTGCCACTTTTACCTATATAATGATAATCTTCTCGGAAAGCCTTGGAAAAAATTTGAACAACACTTATCAACATCTAATTGATTGTCAAGAGCTGATTTATGCGGGACGTAACATTATGCAAAACAAAATCAGTTCTTAAATAATTTCGCAAGTTACATAATGTGTAACGCCAAGCAAGCACCCCCACTCTAAATCTGGAATGTCTCGAACCATAAGGAAGCCAAGCCAATATCTACAACTCAACATCATTACCTACAATTAAAACCCTGATCCCCAAAAATATCGAAAAGGCCAAATAATCTGGTATCTTTGAAACATCTTGTAAGTTCTGGAAAATTTCGTCCTTTAGAAACAGTTTAACATAATATTGCAACTGAAAGTTAAGCGAAAATACCCAAAATTTCAAAAATATTGTACAATTTTGAACGTCAACAGCCTAGCCCCTCAAGTACTTTTGAAAATTCCGATAACTCCAAAAAAAATGAAAATACCGAAAAATTTCGAAAATATCATGATGATTCGTAAATAACATAAATAACTCTAAAATCAGAATTTCCTAGACACCAGTACGATAACCTGTCAATGACCTGTTAAAACCCATCTATCTTTTATTTCCGTCCACAAATACAGTTACAAAAAATATAAAAAAGCAGTCATAATGTGACAGTTTCCCCAGTGTACTGGCTAAACAAAACACGTCGGAAATATTTGGCATATTTTCTTTATAATATTTGGGTTTTCTGGAAGAAAAATCAAGAATTCAGGAGCTTAGCTTTAATATAGGCAGCTTTTATTTTACTAGGAAGAACTACAGGGTGGTGCATCTTATAAAAACTGGTCACGTCTGAGTAAAATCATAGCGCATCATATTTCTGAAAGAGATTAAAAAGAGTTTACCCGTAGTTTTTGTTTGAAGCTTCTAGCTTCAGTAGTTCAGAACTTGTTCTTAATCTATACAACTTTTATGGTTATTTATTTATTGAACAAAAAAAAAAGGATAAAGCATAGCTTTTCTATCCATACAATATAATTTAAAATATACGAGTATATGCAAAATTAAAAAAAACCCGAAATTTTGAAATTTTGCAAAAGGCTTTACACACCTAATCTCAATTAGATTCTTTCCCTCTAGAATCACAATTGAGGGAGAATCACAACTTAAAAAAAGGAATTCGCAATAAAATACGTGGGCAAAAATGAGAACATTTTTAGGGCAAATATTTTTGTGGAGCTTCAAATCATACAAAGTGGAATTGATCTTGCCACATACATTAACCACTTGTGAATCCCATGTGAACCTGTTATTTATATAAATTCCTAGATTGTTAACATGATTCATAAAATTAATTTTCACACTATTGACAAAAATGTCAGGAATCACTGGAAAGTTCCTTTTAGAAATAAAAATTGCCTGTGTTTTTGTTATGTTTATTGAGATTCCATTAGATTTGTAACAATCTATTATGTTGGATAGATCCAGATTGATATTATTGAAGTTTTCCAAAATATTTTACACTAGTACCAAGATAGATTTGACAATCATCAGCATACAAATGGTATTTGGAATAATTTATTACGGCAGGTAAGTCATTTATAAAATAAGACAATACAGTTGGACCAAGTATTGTTCCTTGAAAAACACCTGACATTATACACGAAGAATGATTTCAAGAACTTTAGATAGAATCGAAACTAATCTAAAGTTTATTCAAAGAATCAATGCCTTACTATATTCTTTTTCCAAATATCTGGAAATTCGAAACGCATGATACAGTTATTAATAAGGTAGGCCAATGGTGATATAACATAGGTATAATATTCTTAAGAAATTTTAAGTTGATTTTATTGTGACCTGATGAATTCGAATTAATAAGATAAACGGCATTGGAAATATCAAATTCACTTATGCACTTGCGCACTAAAACTCCGGTAAAGGAATAACAACAAACAAAATGGGTACGTTGCAGAAATAAAAATTGATGATTGAAGGGTCTAAGTCGGTCGAAGTACTAGATTTCTCAGCACCTTATCCAACATGGTTGCAGTTATTCCAAATTCGATTCATGGTTAATTTATTATTTCCAAAAACGTATTTCTGTTTTGAGATTCTTATCACCTTATTGCACTCATTACGATATATTTCTAAGTCATTGACATCGGCTGTTCTACTATAATTAATATAACCATGATCCCTCGCTAGCATACTTTTAGCAATACTACTTTTAAACCATGGAGCAACGGATTGGCAATTAACTAATTTTTTCGTTGGTACACAATTATTATGAAAATAATATAGTCAATCATAAAAACATTGGATTGTGAAATTAACATTATTGGACGAGTGTAAAATCTCCAGTTAACATCAGAAAAAAAAAATATGCATGATAGCTTTATAAGAAATCGCCAGTAAATCATAGTCGGAAATAATAGGCATCGTAATGCTGACTAGACGAAAATATTCTAAAGTAATCTGTTTCAGAGACAATAAATTGATCGAGCCAAGTACGATCATGAGTAGGTGAAAATGGAACTGGTATTAAATTGTTCGCTTTTAAAAGATTATAGAACTTATTGGACCGATAAATCACGTTACAATTTATATCGCATTCAATTATGAAATGATTATATGTAGTTTAAAATGTGCGATGATAGAAATTCCTGAAAATCGAATTGCGTAGGAGTTTACGGATTTTAGCAAACCACAATCAATATAGTCATAGATGTTAGTTTTATTTCAGCAATCAAAACTCCAGTTTTAACCATTCAGTGCAACAGATTCATTATTGATCTTATTAGTAAGAAATGTTTCCATGACACCAAATACATCGAGATCTCTGTCAATATGGCAGAATAGACTATAAGCATTCAAAAATCAAAAATTTACACGAATACCATTCCAGTTCTTAATCGTAACGTCTTTAGTTGAAGAATTAGTGACAAACCTAAAATATAAACAAACATTTGAAAGTAATACATACAAATTATAACAACTACAATTACATACATAACTGATATTACGAGTACAATGGCACGGAGAAGTTAATGAATTATGATTATCGTTGTTGTCATTCCCATGGTGGCAATGATTCTGTAGCAAGAACTTTCCTTGGCATGTTGAAACGATAAATGTTGGATTGGAACCGATTAGGTTGATTTTTACTAAACGTCACCATCGATCCTCACTCGTGGTAGAACAACTCCACTGCCATTTTTCGGACTTCCAGTTTTACGTATAAAACGTCGGATTAAGATCACGGATTAAGTTATTTAGAAACTTTAGATACCTCCTCCGCATAATAAATTACAATAGGAGAAAGTTATATTTGTCTCAGGAGATTGAATTATTTTAAACCTCGTGGTTGGTAACCGCACCGAAAAAAAGTGCTTAGATAAACGGAATAAAATTTAGGTGCAAGATTTTAACATCAATATATATATTTTTTTTTTTTTTGAAAAACGTTTAGGATTCTCTTTCAAATTGTGTCTTTACATATGCAACAATACACATCATTAGCAAAAGAATGATGACAGCACGTACGGAATGAAAAGACGCTTTCAAGAATTGTGATATTGAGTTTGCACCTCTGTGGATAGGCCAGATACAAGTGTTTCAAATACGTGCAATAAAAATATTTGTAAAACACTAGGCACACCTCCCTCCGCCCCCCCTCCATTCCTGAAATCCCCAATGTGGGTAAGAGATTCAAGGTTAGAGTACAGCCAGGCACGTCAACCCAAGTGTGTGAATTATATTTCAATTTGCATCACATAACACGTACCTGCGAGAAGATTCTTTCACAGTGATGTAAAAGTAGGGAAAATAAAACAGCAGTGTGTAGACTCGTACCCCGATTGAAATTCTGCACAATTGTAAATTGTAATTTCGCCGTCCAAAAACCCAATATCAAGGGCACAATTATGTTCTAGTAGTTCCCAAAGTGTTTGTCCCAAATTATTGGCTCGTATTCAATATTTCTTAGCGTGCTCGTCGTATAAAGGGTGTTGCAAATGGCCGTATCCAAAAGTGAAACAAGGGATCCAAAATTCCGGTGTGGTTTCGCCGTGTCCAAGTGAAAGAAATAGTGTTTAATAATTTTCGAAGCAAAGTTTGGATGTCCAGGAGAGAAGCAGAGGTAATTATACAAATTTATTTTCCGGTTTTAATCACTTTTTAATTTTTACTTTTATTTTTACTTTTTTTAGATGTTTTCGCGTTCACAGTTTTTGTCAGAAGAACAATATAATTTTTTTTCTTATTTATAAATAATTCTATGATTTTTAACAGTACAGAGACCTCTAATTTTTGAACATTCAACTGACTCAATATGTGATTGATCTACTACTAGGTAGATGTCTCTGCACTTCACTATGGAGTGTTTTCCTATTTTTTAGAAATGTCAAATTCTTCAAAACAAAACATTTTGTAGAAAATGAAATTCGCAATGGTAAGATTTTATATAATATAAATTGAAATTTAATTAATTACAATAAATTTAAAGCTATTATTTTTCTTTCAAATCAACAAGAAATTTGCTGTTCAAAATATTGAATTTTAAAGGTAAGTTATATAAAGCAAATTTTTAATTAATTAGGAACAGCAAATCTCAACGTAATTCTATTTTCAGATGTACAATATTGATAATATGGCGAATTTTCAGGAGTACACATATCAGCCGGTGATAAATGATTTTAGATAAGTGCAATTTTAATTTATATATGCATGGATGATTCTTTGGGTTTGTTTTCTCTTTATTTTCAGGACTCGTCGTAAACATACTCCCCCCCGTTAACGAACCTATCGTTAACCTACAGGTAATTTGTATAATTTTACAACCGGCCGTTGCAGTGTGGAAGATGATGTTTTTAAAGTTACTGCCCTTACTATTCCATCGATTCCTGGATGCACTTGTGTAATACGACCAAGTGGCCACTTTGACGCAGGAGTGTTGTCTTCTTTGATGAGCACCACGTCGCCGAACTTGATATTTTCTCATACATCGTGCACCGTTCTCATACATCGTAAGTAATATCTTTTCCAAAATGACTGGACTCTGCTTTGAATTATTTGCCACGTGGACAAACGATTTTCAGGAAGGTTTATATCCGTCTCTGGAATTGATAATGTAGATGTTCCGATCCCTCGCTAGCATACTTTTAGCAATACTACTTTTAAACCATGGAGCAACGGATTGGCAATTAACTAATTTTTTCGTTGGTACACAATTATTATGAAAATAATATAGTCAATCATAAAAACATTGGATTGTGAAATTAACATTATTGGACGAGTGTAAAATCTCCAGTTAACATCAGAAAAAAAAAATATGCATGATAGCTTTATAAGAAATCGCCAGTAAATCATAGTCGGAAATAATAGGCATCGTAATGCTGACTAGACGAAAATATTCTAAAGTAATCTGTTTCAGAGACAATAAATTGATCGAGCCAAGTACGATCATGAGTAGGTGAAAATGGAACTGGTATTAAATTGTTCGCTTTTAAAAGATTATAGAACTTATTGGACCGATAAATCACGTTACAATTTATATCGCATTCAATTATGAAATGATTATATGTAGTTTAAAATGTGCGATGATAGAAATTCCTGAAAATCGAATTGCGTAGGAGTTTACGGATTTTAGCAAACCACAATCAATATAGTCATAGATGTTAGTTTTATTTCAGCAATCAAAACTCCAGTTTTAACCATTCAGTGCAACAGATTCATTATTGATCTTATTAGTAAGAAATGTTTCCATGACACCAAATACATCGAGATCTCTGTCAATATGGCAGAATAGACTATAAGCATTCAAAAATCAAAAATTTACACGAATACCATTCCAGTTCTTAATCGTAACGTCTTTAGTTGAAGAATTAGTGACAAACCTAAAATATAAACAAACATTTGAAAGTAATACATACAAATTATAACAACTACAATTACATACATAACTGATATTACGAGTACAATGGCACGGAGAAGCTAATGAATTATGATTATCGTTGTTGTCATTCCCATGGTGGCAATGATTCTGTAGCAAGAACTTTCCTTGGCATGTTGAAACGATAAATGTTGGATTGGAACCGATTAGGTTGATTTTTACTAAACGTCACCATCGATCCTCACTCGTGGTAGAACAACTCCACTGCCATTTTTCGGACTTCCAGTTTTACGTATAAAACGTCGGATTAAGATCACGGATTAAGTTATTTAGAAACTTTAGATACCTCCTCCGCATAATAAATTACAATAGGAGAAAGTTATATTTGTCTCAGGAGATTGAATTATTTTAAACCTCGTGGTTGGTAACCGCACCGAAAAAAAGTGCTTAGATAAACGGAATAAAATTTAGGTGCAAGATTTTAACATCAATATATATATTTTTTTTTTTTTTGAAAAACGTTTAGGATTCTCTTTCAAATTGTGTCTTTACATATGCAACAATACACATCATTAGCAAAAGAATGATGACAGCACGTACGGAATGAAAAGACGCTTTCAAGAATTGTGATATTGAGTTTGCACCTCTGTGGATAGGCCAGATACAAGTGTTTCAAATACGTGCAATAAAAATATTTGTAAAACACTAGGCACACCTCCCTCCGCCCCCCCTCCATTCCTGAAATCCCCAATGTGGGTAAGAGATTCAAGGTTAGAGTACAGCCAGGCACGTCAACCCAAGTGTGTGAATTATATTTCAATTTGCATCACATAACACGTACCTGCGAGAAGATTCTTTCACAGTGATGTAAAAGTAGGGAAAATAAAACAGCAGTGTGTAGACTCGTACCCCGATTGAAATTCTGCACAATTGTAAATTGTAATTTCGCCGTCCAAAAACCCAATATCAAGGGCACAATTATGTTCTAGTAGTTCCCAAAGTGTTTGTCCCAAATTATTGGCTCGTATTCAATATTTCTTAGCGTGCTCGTCGTATAAAGGGTGTTGCAAATGGCCGTATCCAAAAGTGAAACAAGGGATCCAAAATTCCGGTGTGGTTTCGCCGTGTCCAAGTGAAAGAAATAGTGTTTAATAATTTTCGAAGCAAAGTTTGGATGTCCAGGAGAGAAGCAGAGGTAATTATACAAATTTATTTTCCGGTTTTAATCACTTTTTAATTTTTACTTTTATTTTTACTTTTTTTAGATGTTTTCGCGTTCACAGTTTTTGTCAGAAGAACAATATAATTTTTTTTCTTATTTATAAATAATTCTATGATTTTTAACAGTACAGAGACCTCTAATTTTTGAACATTCAACTGACTCAATATGTGATTGATCTACTACTAGGTAGATGTCTCTGCACTTCACTATGGAGTGTTTTCCTATTTTTTAGAAATGTCAAATTCTTCAAAACAAAACATTTTGTAGAAAATGAAATTCGCAATGGTAAGATTTTATATAATATAAATTGAAATTTAATTAATTACAATAAATTTAAAGCTATTATTTTTCTTTCAAATCAACAAGAAATTTGCTGTTCAAAATATTGAATTTTAAAGGTAAGTTATATAAAGCAAATTTTTAATTAATTAGGAACAGCAAATCTCAACGTAATTCTATTTTCAGATGTACAATATTGATAATATGGCGAATTTTCAGGAGTACACATATCAGCCGGTGATAAATGATTTTAGATAAGTGCAATTTTAATTTATATATGCATGGATGATTCTTTGGGTTTGTTTTCTCTTTATTTTCAGGACTCGTCGTAAACATACTCCCCCCCGTTAACGAACCTATCGTTAACCTACAGGTAATTTGTATAATTTTACAACCGGCCGTTGCAGTGTGGAAGATGATGTTTTTAAAGTTACTGCCCTTACTATTCCATCGATTCCTGGATGCACTTGTGTAATACGACCAAGTGGCCACTTTGACGCAGGAGTGTTGTCTTCTTTGATGAGCACCACGTCGCCGAACTTGATATTTTCTCATACATCGTGCACCGTTCTCATACATCGTAAGTAATATCTTTTCCAAAATGACTGGACTCTGCTTTGAATTATTTGCCACGTGGACAAACGATTTTCAGGAAGGTTTATATCCGTCTCTGGAATTGATAATGTAGATGTTCCGATCAAAAAGTGTGCTGGCGTTAACACTTCATAGTCATCGTCGGTCGAAGAAATATACAACGGGCGTGAGTTCAGAATATTTTCTATTTGACAGAGTAAAGTGAATATCTCTTCAAACGTTAGATTGACATTACGTGTGGCTTTATTTAAATGCGATTTCGTCGATTTTACCGCGGCTTCCCACAATCCGCCAAAGTGAGGAGACATCGGTGGAATGAAATGCCACTCTATGCCACTGCGACTCAGGAATTCTGAAATTGTATAATTATTTTTTATTCCTCTTACTAACTTAAATGCTTCATCCAATATATGCCTAGCACCAACGAAATTGGACCCGTTGTCTGTATATGGTATATTCGCCTTGGTATTCCTCTTCTCGCCGAAAACCGCTTCAAGGCGGCCAAAAATGCTTCGCTTGTTAAGTCCATCACAGCCTCGATATGTATAGCCTTGACCGAAAGACAGACAAATATACATATGTAGCCTTTGGTAAGTATTGCACGCCCTCTCCCCTTTCTTACAGTTGTATATATTGGCCCCGCAAAATCGATGCCACAATTCTCGAACGGTCTCGTAGGGGTGACTCTGACAGCTGGCAGATTTCGCATAACTTGTTTGGTGGTTTTTGCCGCATACCTTGTACAAGTAACACAACCTTTCAATACGCTTCGTATTCTGCTCCGACCATTAATCACCCAATAATTTTGTCTTCTGGAATTAGAGGTGAGCGACGCGCCAGCATGCAATTTGGACAAATGTATGTGCCATATCACCTTGGTAGTTAAGATGTGTTTTTGAGGCAGTATAATCGGATGCTAACTGTCAAAATCACAATACGCGTTCAGTATTCGACCGCCCACTCGCATTACACCGTCTTCGTCAATAAATGGAGCTAACATGAGTAGCTTCGATTTGTTTGGTACTTTCTTGTATCGCCGTATACTCTGGATATCTTCTTTAAATTCTGAATGTTGTACCTAAATGACGCAATTTATCCTCGCATAATTGATCTCCGTCGCTGATAATTTAGATGCCGTTTTTTTCTTAGGGCCTTTGATCGCGTTTATGAATCTCAATACATATGCCACCACCCGGAATATTTTGTTCAACCGGAATTTATTTTCCATTAATTCTTCTAACCATGAGTTATTTCCTTGTTCACATTCGGCTTGCATTGTGACCGTTGGTAAAGTTAGAGTCGTTTTGCTGTATTCCATGTCAACGTCAGATCTATTCGTATTGTGGTTATCTTCGTTCATTGGCCACGACGTCTCTGGACCAGCTAACCATCTAGACCTCTCCACCACTGAGTCAGGTTGACTATTTTATCTGGTGCAACACCCTTGGAGCCATTATCTGCTGGATTGTCTTTTCACTTCACATGAGACCAATGATGTTGTGGAAAACTATCCAATATAATGCCGCGGCTACACGAATGGAAAATGTAAACCAACGTTGGAGGTTTGTCCAAAAAACCAATCGTGTAGACAGAAAAAAATAACAAATACAAATGAAGGTTATATTGGTCCAACATTGGTAACCATTCGCTCAATAGGCGGTTTTTATAAAAAGATCAAAGGAAACTACCAACGTTGGAGTGTATATTGGTACTTCGTCTACACGAATGGTGAGAAAAAATGTATTTTTGAATACTTAACGGCAGATGTCACTAAATACAACTGTAGATGTCATTATATTTTATTAATTATAAACAAATAAATAATTTTTATAAAAATCGGTTTTTATAAAAAGATCAAAGGAAACTACCAACGTTGGAGTGTATATTGGTACTTCGTCTGCACGAATGGTGAGAAAAAATGTATTTTTGAATACTTAACGGCAGATGTCACTAAATACAACTGTAGATGTCATTATATTTTATTAATTATAAACAAATAAATCCAAAATGGAATCTGACTGGTCGGCTGAGTTTGTGCTAGAATTTATAAATTTATATCAAAATTATCCCGAAATTTGGGATTTAAAACACTGTCAACATAAAAATAAGCTCGAAGTGCTTTTAAAGCAATATGTTTGCATTGGCTTCCATCTTGTAGGAGATATCGTAATAAATGTATGACTAGTAGTGACAACTAGTGATAAATATCAATATATAAACCACCAAAATTTATTATACATTGGTAGCCATTCGAAAAATGAACATTGGGCAAATCGTGTAGACAGTCAAATTTTATTTCACCAACATTTGTCCAACATTTGACAAATCACATTGGGCCAATGTTGGTCGTAATTTTCCATTCGTGTAGCCGCGGCTTAAGGCTGGTGCGGTTGGCAACAAATGTATTCTATCGCATAGGATATGTTGATAGCCAAGCGAGTACAATTGTCGAATCTGTCCAAGCATAGTATCGAGCGTTTGTTTGAAAATTTTGTTTCACTGAAGACATTAATTTTGCCAGCAAATGAGCAGCGCATAGTTCTAACCGAGGCAAGGATAATTTCTTTATCGGTTCGTGTCGTCAACAGTCGTGTAGTAATACTTCCACCTTCCTTTCGTGTCGTCAATCGTCAACAGTTGTGTAGTAATACTTCCATCTTCCTTACGTTTCTGCTATAGATCGCTGCACAATATGCTGTCTAACTTGCGTCTGAAAATCGGATGCCATTGCAATCCCAGGGTTTTTACAACAGAGGTTTTATCATCATATATATCGCTCGCCAGTACTTGATTGGATGCGTCCGATAGTGAAATTAGGTTTGATCTCCATTTTCTCAGGCAAAACCCACCTTTCGCCAATTCTTGTTTTTCAGTTCAACAGCACCCTTTTCGTCTTCACTGCCCGTCAAAAGGTCGTCGACATAGAAATTTTGGAATACATGAGCTTTAAGTTCGTCATTCTTCGAATCTATCGCCAGTTGCTGCATCGCTCTTATAGCGAGAAATGCCGAACATGCAAGACCGAAAGTAACCCGCCTGAGTTGATAATGTCTCAATACCTCGTCTGGTTGTTCTCTCCATAGAATTGTTTGAAAGTTACGATGTTCTGCAGCTACAATTACCTGGAGATACATTTTTTCAATGTCTGCCACCAAAGCGACCTTGTTTGTTCGAAATCTTAATAAAATTGCCCATAGCGTGGGTTATATAGTTGGGCCTACCATTAATTTAGCGTTCAACGAACTGCCGTTATCGCTTTTGCTTGATCCGTCGAATACAACTCTGATTTTAGTCGTGTCACTCGACTCCTTTATTACGGATGACGGGGTAAATTGTAAGTATCTCTTTCTGGGTAGTTTCTCTTTATTTCAACCATATGCCCCAGATTTATGTACTCCCTCATTTGCTTCACGTATTCAGCTCGCAGTGTTGGATTCGCAATTAATTTCCTTTCTAGTGAACGAACCCCATTTATAGCTGTTGGAAGTGATTCTCCCAACTTCCCACAATCCCTTTTGAACGGTAGTCACTACATATCGCCCTTCGTCGCTTCTCTCATGTGTTCTTACAAAGAAATTCTCGCATTCCATTTCTCCTGGAGCAAGGTTGCCCGCATTCGATACTTTCTCCATTTCCCAGAACTTTCGCATAGTTGATTCTAGATTCTTATTCTGCTGTGTAAATGTGGTGAAAGCTTTAGTGTTTTCCTCGTTAATATTTCTCGGTTGTCCAGTGACCACCCATCCGAAAATTGTTTTGTTTAAAATTAGCGAATTATACCTCTTTTGTTTTCTTTCCAATATTTCAAAAAACTTGTCGGCTCCGATTGGTAAATCTATTGGTGCTGGTGAATCAAAGTAAGGATCAGCCAATTCGAACTCTCTCGCAAAATTCTTGTTACTATTATGTATTTTCGACTTACGGTATCTCCGTAGGTAATTGATTAATTACCAATACTTCTAAACTAATTTTCTTGTACTCATCATACATCGAATGTAACAAAACCGTTGATCTTCTTCTCACTGTCAGACTTCCCAATGTTATTCCCGTAACGTTTACACTCGCCCTTTCTCGTTTCAATCGCAATCTTTGAGCACAGTTTTCTGACACGAAGGACGATGTAGAACCCGAATCGAGCAAAGCTCTACATTTTTGTAATTCTCCAAACTCGTCTTTAACTAGAACAATCAGTGTGGGTAAAATAGCCTGGAATACAATCGCTATTTCCTTTTCAGATTCACTTGCAGTCACGGTGAGCACCTTTGTTTCTGATTCTCCTTTGTTGGAAATGGAAGTTCCAGGTTCGCTATCATCATCACGTGTTAGGTCGGTATGTTAGGCAACATGATGCTTCCGCTTGCATAAGCGACACGTATATTTTGAACGACACATTTTAGCCTGATGCGCTGTTAACAAACAATTGAAGCATTATTTTTTATTCGCTGCTACTTCTCCGCGTTCGTTTGTTGCCAATTCAAGGAATTTGCTGCAGTTTGCTTTATAATGCTCACCCTCACACATTGTACATGTACCCACGATCGCAGCTTGTGCTACCATTGTTGAAACCCTTTTGTTGCTTCAAGCGTAGGAAAATTGTCATTAGCAGGAGCATGCGCCCAGGCTTCTTTAGATTATACATCTAGTTTTTCCATTAAAAGGTCTATTAACCACAAATCTCTTTTTTCCGCTTCTGTTCCAAGAACTTGAAGGCCTCGTATGATTTGGTCAGATACATCGGTAAGGTGACGAAGGCCTTTCGCTGTGCTCTGTCGTAGTACCGGTTGGTCCATAAACTGCTTGAGCAAGTTGTGTACCACGTGTTTCGGCTTGTCGTAGCGTACTTTCACTTTTTCCCACGCTTGGGTATAATTTACTTCGGTCACGCTTAGATGTTTTATTAATGCATAAGCTTCCCCTTTCAACAGACATTTCAAGTACTGCATTTTATGTACATTCGACATTTTTGGGTCTTTGTCGATAGAGGCCTCGAATAAATCCTTGAACGATGGAAATTCTGAATATATTCCCGAAAACGTGGGTATATTCACCCGAGGTAGTCGAACCTCAGTATCTCGTTTGTTCAAAGATGTCAATTCGTGCATAAATTTGGATTGGTTTGCCATTAAATCATCTATTGTGGTATTTCCCTGCGTATCTGATTCACAATTCTGCTCGAAATGGTATAATTCTTGATTTACCGCTAAATATGTCGACTCAATTTTGTTCACTATTTCCAATTGAGGATCGGTAAATCTCCCGTTATTAGATGTTTCCATGTCACTAAAGTCTTTCCATTCATCTTTTAACAATGCTAAGCACATTTTTATATCACTCATTGGCGTATCTTCACTGTATTCATTTACCTTTCTATTCACGAATTCAATTTTCTTCAATATGCGTATTGACGACTCACAAATTTTGCTTTAATCGCACTAATTTAATTTAATCACTTGCACCGATTTAATTACTAAATAATTTTAATTACTTAAATTCTAAGTAATTATAATTTGTATTTTAATTACATCAGTTTTTGTAGTTTCTTGTTTACATTTTTACAAGGATTATTAAGACCTAGTTCCAGAGCTATCAGTATAAAACCTAATGTTAATGATCGTTGTTTTAAGGATACGTTTTTTCACTAAACGAATTTTGTCAAATTCAATTTATCAATTTACAAACGCAAAGTAATTGTAATTTGTGTTTTAATTATTGAGTTAAAACTTATAGCGCTAAATAAAACGTAGCAATTTAAAAAACAACTAATATCTACATATATTTATATACCTATATGATATAAACATTGTATAATCATATACCACCCAGCGTTGGGTCATTAACCTAAGTCATTTACGGCATTCGCCCATTGTTGGGTCATCGACTTTAGCCATTAATTAAAAAATCAAATGCATAATATACCTTACTGGCCAAATACGTATGGCCATATAACGCAAACCTCAATATACGACCTGTCTTCGATCTAGTAAAAATTTACAAATATTTTAATCAATCATATAACTTTTTATTTTCAGAAAAATAAAAAACTGAGATGAAATGAAATTATAATATTATTGCTTGATAAGCCTTCCATTTTTCCCTGGGATGAAACTCTATTATATCTTCATACACTTAATTTAATTACTTTTTTACTATTTAATAGTGCTTGTAGAGAAAATATTGTACGATTAACGCATTAAAATTGATTTTGTTTCGGGCGAAGTGATGGGACACTCGCTCCGTGTCGCGTCCAACCTTCTCTTCTAACAAAAAAAAAAAGGTAAACTTTAAAACTTACCTGTTGAAGGCAGTTTATTTAGTCTGTATGTAAAACTATTAAATTCGATTGACTAATGGTATATAATAAACCCCATGTCCCACATTAGACCCATTTATGTTAATCTTCTAAACCTTAATGTTCGATTACTATAACCTTAACTCAATCACTATAATAAAAATTATGAAGCAACAGTTTAAAATGTGTATATGTAACATCTATAATTCCCTCATAATTCCCTCACAAGACAATCGAAAAAAAAAAACTTCAATACATTATGCTGTCAACCGAATAAATGTAATATGTTAACGTATGGTGTAGTTCATACCCAAAAATTAAATTCTATTCTGAGGCAATAAATTTCCTTAAATAAATCAAACAGTGCTGGGAAAAAAAATTGGGCAAACATATTTTATTACAAATCGGAGTCTTTTTTTGCTAAAATTACAAACTTTTGAAAGCAATTGGCTTATTGTTTCATTTTATATACATGTATGACCTCATTTTTTGAAAAAAAAAAAGAAAAAAAATCTACCTACAATTTAGAGCGAAAACCCGAAAAATGACAAAATATTCAAAATACGTATGTACGTTGATTGGAGTTAAAGTAATAGAATAAATTAAATACTTATTATTAAATTTTTTTTTTTTTTACTGATTTATACAAATTCTATCCTTAATATTAATATTTTGTTGGACCGCCATTTGCTTTTATTACAGCGATACACCTCTAATTCATTGAATTTGATAAATTTTTCAAAGTCGTAGAAGGTATGGATTCCCAAATCGTCATCAACAAACTCGTTAAAGCTTGAATTGATTCTGGGCGCTTTCTTGCTACTTCAAGCTTCATTATAGACCAAATATTTTGTAGGGGATTTAAGTCTGGACTATACGGGGGCAAGCTCAACACATCAATATTTTTTTCTGCGAAGCACTTTTTTACATTTAAATGAAGAGATAAGAAAAAAAGAACAAATTTTTAACAAATTATTTATGTTTATCTGAAAGCCAATTTGTCTATCTACAATTCAAAATTAATAACTCACAACTTTGGCGGTATGGCACGGAGCGTTGTCCTGTTGAAAAATAAATCTGCAAGTCTCGCCAAAAAGCTTTAACACAGAAGGCTCAAATTCGTTATATAGGACCTGCAGATAAACATCTTCTGTAATTTTGAAACTAAAGAAGCACAATCGACCGGTTTCATTTCCAGAAAAGCATCCTCAGACCATAATTCCTCCATTTTTCGGTGGAAGTCTTAAAACACATTCGTTGCTAAGCCTCTCGCGAGATCCTCTCCTTACGAGAATTCTTCCATCTCCAACATGCAGCTTTAATTTTGATTCATCCGAAAAAATCACATCATTCCACATCTCTTGAGTCCTAGAAACATGCTCCTGGCCCCATAGCAAACGTTTTTTTTTCACTCGTAATGTGAACTCAGACTTCTGTGTACTGCCCATCTCTCGCAATTTTTAATATTCCACGCGACAGTACTTTTAGGAATGTCTAATGTTTCTACTATTTGACGCGTGGTTAAATTTTCTCGGGCCAAAATCAACATATTGCTTTTACACTGCTCACTAACTTTTCCCATTTGTTTGTTTGTTTCTTTGATTTATTTTTTACCGTCCTACTTTACGCCTGGAGTAGCTAAATCGAGGACGGACGGCTACGGATCCGTCTTTGAAAAACCATCTGCACATTGCATTGCTTCATGCCAACTTGTAGTGCTGACATGAAAGGTGGGTCGGCCCATGGATTCTGCACTCTCAGCAGGGGGTCATAGATATGTTCACCTTCATCACCGTTCGTGTAATCAGCTGATGAAAAATCCCTTTTGCATCCCGCCCTATAGGGATTCGAACCCGGTACCTCCCGATCCAACCGCCGCAGCTTTAACCACTGCGCCGTTTACTCGGTAACTTTTCCCATTTTAACTAAAATTGCACTTTATTCTTTATTTGACTAGGATTACCTACAGAATAACTTAATCTTACAAAATATGCACTATTTATAGGCAATCAAATACTTGCAGGCAATAAAACATATGCACCATAATTACCAAAGAAACCAAAACGGTAGGCGTAAAATAAACTAATTGCTTGACCAATTTTTTTACACATCAGTTGCGGGGTTGTACCGCCGTAATAGAGGCAAAAGGTGGTTCAACAAAATATTAATATTGAAGATAGAATTTCCACAAACCAATAAAATACAAAAAAAAAAATGTGTTTATTTTATTCCATTAATCCACGCCCTTGATTATTTTGAATATTTTAGCAATTTATCGATTTTGCCCCCTAAATTGTAGGTATTTTTTATTTTTTATTTTTTTAAATGAGTCATAAATATATTTAAAATAAAACATTAAGTCTATTACTTTCAAAAGTTTTGTAATTTTAACAAAAAAAAAGACTTCAATTGGTAATAAAATATAGAATGTTTGCCCAATTTTTTTTCCCACCACTGTATATGTACATAAGAAGAGATGCCTTTATAAAACAATATATTCCGGAGACTGTACATATTTATCCATTTAATTTATCAATAATCTCCTACACACTATAACTTCTAATCAATTTATTCGAAGACGAATTTTTCTTTTCTTAATTAATTTTTTATGTATTTACGACATGGAAAACGTAAATCCTAAACCGGGTGAACATAAAAACAAAAATTAAATTAATTCCAAACATAAACCAAAATCCTTAAGACATAGAAAACTGTGTATCTCCCTCCTCTTTCTCATTGCCAACTTGAAACGAATGTGAAATTAACCCAATATAAAATGTGGCTTGTTTACTCGAATACGCATAAAGAAAGGAAAATCGTCAAGAATCATAAAATATTGTATTTGTAAGGTTTTTCATCAACTGAAAAGAAAATTAGATTTTATTGTTCTTTTGTTTTGTTTTGGTTACTCTTTATCCTCTATTGTTGTGTGTGCATTGCCTTTCTTATACCATAGTTTGATATTAAATTTATTTCTACCACTTTATGGCAATAAAATATCACTTGTTTACATTTTAACATGGATTAGGTTTTGTGGGGCTGTAGGTGTATCTGTAAACATAACAACATTAACGAAACACATATACTTATGTACGTATACATTGATCACATGGAAACTAAAAGGATGGCCTTTATTAGTATGTGAAAAATGAAATTAAATAATGTTTGTTTATGATATTAAAGTACTCGTACATACACGTTCTCGTAAGTAACATAAACAAACGTATAAGCCAAAGAGACAAATTATCCTTTCAAAAAAAAAACGTAAAAAAAATGTAAAAAAATTATCTTGTCTTCATTTTCATTTAAAACAATAAACTGTAATTTAAGATAAGAATTGTAAAATTTGTCTTGTTTCGCTAGGGTTCGTTTATTTTAATAATTTTATATAAAAATTTGGTCATTTAAATATTTACATAATTTTACAGAAGGTGTTACAATTTTACTTTTGGTTGTTGAGTTACTACCACCACCATTGCACACAATAAAAGCCGAATTGGGAAATTGCGTTGGCGAATAATTTACATTTTAAGGATTTTATTGGATATTTTAATAATGTCCTTTTGTAGTAAAATATTTGTTTTCCCATCGAAATTACTGATGGCGAGATTGTAGGAACAGATTGGTGCGATCAATTTGTTTATTTGAATATGTACTAATTACAAATGATTGAAAAAAAATCAATCCCATAAAATTAAGTTTTCTAATTATAACAAATTTTTGAAAGGTTATTTTAATACATTTTATATCTTAGAAGATGGGGGCTGCCGCCCCCAAATTCCCGCTTTGATGATTTATTAAAATTTCAATATTAATAGAAATTAGAATGTTTTTCAAAAATTTTCTATCGCATTAAGACTGCGTTCAACCGGCATTGTACTGCATGTTTTTTACAGTATTCGATTTTAAAAGTAGAATCAGCGGATGTTCACACGGTAAACTTTTATTCGTGTAAAACACGAATAGCCACAGTTTTCATACGGCAATCACTCTTAGTAGACGTCAGTAAATGGATTCTCGCTTAGTTATACTTTTGTATTGGTATTGAAGACACCTACGAGTTCGCCGTCGGCATAACAGGAGGTTTTGGGTTCATCCTATAAATGAAGAATCAATGCGTACTAACACATTTGAAAAGTTACAATGCAAACTTACTCTCGGATGTCTATAGAAAGTTTTGACAATTTATTAAAACGACTGGAGAATTCAAGTCTACCAAAAAAAAAAAAATACGAATATGCGAAAGTATATCAGTACTAAAATACACGCTGTTTGATATAGATATTACTTAAGTTTTATTAATTAAATTCACATAGGTGTACATGTAATTATTAGGCCAAAATATGTATTCGTATAATCAGTATACTACAGTATAATCAACTATATCTGAGTAGTTTGAATAGGACAAATCAACAGAGTTCGGACTTTGAAGCGAAGGTATTGTTGTCATATTTGAACTGCTAGAATTTGTAGTAGTCGAATTATTGTTGATTTGTAATTCTTGGGTAAAATATGGATCACCGTAATTAACATTGAGAGATGGTTCGCGATTTGGTCGACTGCTTTTGATTTTTTTCATCAATTGTAGCACTCCCATTTGAAATTCTACGACTTTATATTCGTCAAACTTATGTAATGATTTTAACATCCCATTAAAAATGAATGACAGCGAGTAGTTTTAGATTTATTATTTGAATAAGATGATTTACATCATTCTTCATAGATCTTTTATGTATGCGTCATTACGTTCTTTGACGCCGTCTCTATAGAAGTTATTACCGATGTGTCGTTTGTTTTGGAATTATTTTCTTGGTTTTCGGATTCTGTGTTGTTATTTTCGGTAATAATATGGCTTATTGGCTCTTTAGGTTGTATTAATATCTGCAGGAAGCTTAACTGTTTACTATATATATATATATATATATATATATATATATATATATATATATATATATATATATATATATATATATATATATATATATATATATATATATATATATATATATATATATATATATATATATATATATATATATATATATATATATATATATATATATATATATATATATATATATATATAAGGCTTCACTGTTTTAGCGGCATTTCTTAACCTCTTCAGTTGTTGGATCTTCTTATATGATCGATTATAATTATCTCTTATATGAGTTCACCTCTGAATAATCAGTTTAGCTGCAAAAGACATAATCATGGTTAGTTAAATAATCACATTGTATTTAGGTATATTAGATAGGGTAGACCCGGCGAGTTTAAACGTAACTTATTTTATATCGTTCGAGTACTTTACGTAGTGTTTATTTTCAGGTATTTAGCATCAGGATGTTCCATGAAAGATTTGTGGCGTCTCATCCACCACAATAAATTATTTACAACACAAAACATAAATTCAACTTTTTAATTTATTTGTGAAATCGATCGAAGCAACTGCAATTCAACTCATTCATTTAAATATTAAGCTTGCTTCCCAATTGTAAAAAACCGCACATATGGTTGTTATTCTCAACTTTCACAAACGACATCTTCCGAAAGCGAAATGGAACCAGACACCTGGCGTAACTCAAGAACAAGAACAATAAGAAAAACGTCGTGATGTCTCTTTCATTTCTATTTATTGAGTTTTCCAGTTTTGGTTAATATAAAACAGTCTTTTTCAAATTCTCGAAACGTACGCGTGTACAGTGGTGGTGAAATTTAATAAGTTGAAAAATTAATAATTGAAATTTAATAAATTGAAAATTAATAAAAACTAAAATTAAATAAATGAAATTTAGTAAATTGAAATTAAATAAATTATATTTAATAAATTAGAATTAAATAAATTAAATTAAATTAAATTATAATTAATTTTAAAAACATAAAAAACTGTTTTTGTGAACGGCCCGCAGTGCTAAAGTGGTGACCCCGACGTTCCTTTTTAGGAATATCGTCGTCCCAGAACTAGATTACGCTAAGCGCCAAAACCACTATTTTGAGAAAACAAAAATTAAAGTTTAGCAGGTTATAATTATCTTATTTACGACATTAACTAAATGGTATTAGTTTGTTTTGATGCATTGTTGATTTGGTAATAATCATCAAAACACTAAATTTCCAAGACTAGGAAAACATTTTCTAAACTTCCAAATTTTCCAGCGACTCATTTTTTTGTTTGCGCTATAACATAATATTTTGGTGTGATATAGCGGAAAATGGATATAGATTACATTTCAATTTTCAAAGAATTTAGGTAAATTTTACACTAAAATATGGTCTTTAGCGGAATTTCCATTATCATTTTTTAAAAAAGAATGAAAGCAATTCTGGTAATTTAATTCAATTACTGAAAATAAATCATATTTTATTCCAAAATAGAAAATATAATGCTAAAAAATTATAATATTTCACTCGTTAAAAATGTAAATAAAATTAAAATTCGTTGATAAATAATTTTAAGTTTTAGTATAAGAGCCCATTTTGTATAATATACGGTAATGGGTTTACTCCGTTTTCAAAACTGTATAATAAAAGTTTTGATCAACTTTAGGCATGAACTTAAGAAGACTCAATAAATCTTTCCGTTTCTCTTCGCTTATTTTAATTTTATTGTTTTGAAATGGTATGATTTCAAAGATACAATCCGTTTGAACCTCGCCGACATTTTTTCTGGCCCTTCGAGAACTTGTTGATTTAGTTATAGAATCCGTATTAAAATCATCTTTAAATGACCGCTTATATGAAATATTCATTATATTACGTGATTCGTACTTTAAATGTCGTACTTTAGTAAACGGAATGCAAGAAAAATTAAATTTTTGGATCGCTTGGCTGTAGTGCTTGAAATCGCTAGGTTGCATTTGCATTATTTTCAACTTTACTTTGGGAAACTTAGCATTAGAAAGTAACCGTACTAATCCAATTGGACTAAAGATTTTCATATTTCTCAAGTACTTTTCTAACGTACAATGAACAGCGTCCACTTCTTGCAACATAGAGTGCCCGGGTTCTGAAAATTTCTGCTCGATTAACTTCACATGAGGATTTTCCTTCATGAATTTTAAAAAATTTAGGGACACAATTGAATTGCGATTCTGTGGAACGCATGAATCGGTTCAAATAATAATTCTTTCTGTTTGTGGAAAATCTGACATCACTGCTTGCAAAATTTTCACAAAAGCACTCGCTAATTCGTTTCCACCTCATCCTTGCATTGTTTCATTCCAGAAACTACAATTGGTAGTTCTATTATCCTGACAGTATCCAGTAAGATTGAAACATAGCAGCTTTCTTTTATAATAAAAACAGTTGATATTTGCTTTGGGTAATGCATAAACGTTTTGCAAATCAACGACAAGGATTCGAGTATTTGGCTCACAATTTGTTCTGTCGACATCTTTTTCCGCTTTTGTAACGAAATCCCACAAGGGATTACGTTAACAGACATGAGAATAGCGGTCTGATGCGGTATAGTAGCTGGCTAGAGCTCACGGTGCGGCGTGGGGATTCTTAGACATATTTCTCATGCTTGAATAACCGCATGAAGAACAAAATTGGCAAAGGGGCAAATGGAAATTAAAAATTAAATTGCCACGGCCTCAGCGGCAAAAGAAAATAATAAGCTGGGAGTGATCGATCCGGAGTGACCGTCTCAATCCCAGGCGACTACCGCCGTGACTGCCACACGGGCCTCCCCTCATCGGCCCGTCTACTGGAATGCTGCTTCCCAGTCGCGACGGCCACCGATGCCACTATGAGGGAAGGACGCCCGCATGACAATCCCAGCGACAATCCCCCGGAACGGAGACTGTCACCCCGACGCGATCAACTCATGTGGCGTGCCGCCCGCCAGCACAGCCTGTCCTGGAGGAACGAACGGCACGCACGGAAAAGGGTGAAAAAAGGCCGACCCTTCACATGACCCCACCTCACATCACTCGATCAATTATTTATTTACACGCACATGGTGCGGCGTAGCACACTACAGTAAGAGTTCAAAGAAAAGTTATGTTACGGTAAAAGTAAAAAAAAATTGAAAATTAGGTAAGTTAAATTACGTTAAAACTGATTCTACGTTAATGTTAGATTTCACTTTCACTATCACTGTTTTAAGAAAATTTAGAAAAAACACCAAAAATACCTGAAAGAGAAGAACCGTTATGGGGTCGAACCACACCCAAAACGGACAACCGATCCAAAGCGAAGAGAGAAAAAAAAACGGAAATTCCAAACGCAGTTAATCAAAATGACGGTAAAGAAAAATATAACCGGACAATACTTTGCTCTGCGTGGGGCGTTCACCAAATCGGTGCACCACCACGAATCGAGGATATCCGCAAAACAAATATATAATATATATAGGAAAAAAATAAGCGGAGGAAAAACAACTGTTACAATTAAAAAAATTTACCGGTTGTTAATTTCCGCGAAATAGCGTACCTTTTTTTTTTTTTTTATTACCCGTCCGACCACTGCAACCAGCGCCGACGCAGGATACCCCTCACACAATTGATTGCCCTGCCCCCACGGGCGGGAATACAGCTTCAAAATTTCGCAAAAAAGTTTTGCTTTTGTTTTAAATTTTCGTTATTTTTTTTCCCCTTAGGTAGACGATTGATTCATCTTTATTACTGAATTAAAAAGCCACAAATTCACACCTTTGTAAACGTTTTATAAAAAAAAATGATGCACCACATAAATTGAATGTTTATGTTGTATAATACCAAAATAACGTCACGATTTTATTTTAATCCCACGTGATTATAACCAAATTTTGAAAAAAAATTTCACACACCAAAACAACTTGTACTTGTACCATATGTATGAAGGGCATATAGAATGTTGTATCATATAAGGTCATATAATAATTATTTTTTTTTCTTTTTGTTTGATTTGTAATTTATTTATTTTATTAAAAACAAAATCAGAATTAACAGCACTATTATTTTATGTTATTTATTATCAACAGTTCGATAAGAAAAAAAAAAAAAACTCCAGACTCAACTTATCAATTTTACATTCAAAATTAGAACTTTTAATATTATTATTTTTTTATATAAAAAAACCAGAAAAAAATTGGCCTTATTGCTCAAGATGCCAAAACTAGACTACTTTATCTTTTTAATTTTTATATAAAAAAAAATTTGACTGATAGTCAACAACTCAAAAACTAGACTACTCATCAAAAAAAAAATATTTTACATCAATCACAAAAAAAATCAGAAATTTTTTTCCCCCTCCTATTTTCCACTTCGCATCGTTGTTCGTCCCACTCGTTGTATTTGTGCACATGTTCATCATTTTATGTATTTATTTTTTTATTTTTTATTATTGTAAAATGTTTATTCATGTTTATGTTCTTTTTTTCTTTTTATGTACACAAATACAACGAATAAAGGTCGATTTATATTATCGGCGCGGCTCAGCACATTCATGCTTCGTCTCATACATCAACGATTTATATTGTCAGCTCAGTTCAGCTCTTACATTTGTTTCGTATTTATTCCGGTGTGCATTCGTATGTTCGATTCTACGAAGGATTACGCAGAGCGTAAAATACAATAACAAATTAACAATATTATTAATATCTAGCATTTATATATATTAATATTTATACACATACATGTAAATGTGAATGTAAATGTAATGAATGCAAACATTTATTATTTCGAGTTATGCATTTCGTTTTTGTTTCGCATCTTTCCGTTTGCGTTTTGTTTTCACAATATTCTTTTTGGATGATACGATATGCGCTGCACTGTACTGCACGGAAACGTACTGATAATATAAATACTCTCATAGTAAATGCATGTAACTATATTATTTTGGTATGAGTTGTGCTGAGACGAGCCGATAATATAAATCCACCTTAAGACGAACAACGACGACGAACATATGTATATACTTAGTTGTACGGCCGCCTCGGATTCATGTCGAATACACCGATCGGCTTTTTCCCCACACAGAGCAAATATCACGCGTTAATCCAAGCCAATGATACCAGAAAGAAAAATGGAATATTCCAGATTGAACATTTTAATATCGTAAACATTCCATCTCATACTACAGAATACATGTACACACACCAACTCGCAAGAAATATGTATGCTTGTACATAACAATATAGAAAACAAGTAAATGCAGGGAAAAAAAATAAAATATGTTTACATAGCAATCGGTGAGAATATTAAATTTGAATTTGGAAAAGCATAAATTAGAGCATATGTATATACAACACTATGGTGGTCATGGTATTTTATAATTAAAGAAAAATTTCAAATTATATGAGCGTTTGGAATCCTCGTAAGAATTATGTTCTTCTGCTTCAAGTGGAGACGTATGCCAGTCGTAACACTTTCGCGGCCAACTTGTTTTGCATATGATTCGAAAATTCATTTTGTTCTGCTTCACTCAATATTTCATCGTTATTCACCTTCGTCTTGTGCTCTTCACATTTGTTGCACAAGTCCTTTTTAGGAACAAAGAAAGCCAAATTAAATCTCGTCTCAAATATATGCTTGTATGCCCAAAACTTAATAGGGTCTTCTATTTCGTTGCAATATAATTCGTACATTTTCCTTATACTAAGATGTGGTTCTAAATGCTTTTTGGTAGATGAGGAACGACAATAATGGGAATCCATTGTTGCAAATCCACTGATATGACTTGCAACTTCATCCAGTTTATTTGGTGGCAATTCGTTCTTCTTGTGTCTTCCTTTAGCTGGGGACTTTGATGTAGTAGTATTTGGATCTATTAGATGTGCGAAATAGTAATGAATTTGCGTTTTATTTATATCCAATGTACTGGTAAAAAACAATTGGCAGACTCTCTTCAGTTTACCGGCTTTTAGAAAATGGTAGATGAACGTATTCTTTCTGCGAGAGTTGTTATTAGTGGTTCTTGATCGCTCTACTGGAACCTTAAACGCTAAATTACCGAAAAATTCGCCTTTAGATTTTGAACTTAATTGCCAAAAATTGTCAAATATGAATGTTCTCTCTGACAAATTAAATTCTTCATGGCAGCCATATGCACAAGCTTCCCCACAACCCATTTTTATTTCTCGTCGTTTACGATTTATTCCCAAACTATCAGTAAATTGGTCCCCTCTCTGAGATTTTACCGTTCTTACATTTTTTTCCATTCTTCAGGACACTTAAGTCTTTTACTGGTCAATGTTTTAGAGCAACCTGGTACATCTAAGATTATTAGCAAAGTTAGTCATAACATTTAATTTCACAAGTTTCTTACCATTACGCATGACATCATCAATCATTCTTTCAGGATCAGGTGGAAATTATTCAGGGTCGGCGTCCGAATCAAGAACCGATGATTCCATAAATTGCAAGAGAACTTAGATAATACATCCAAATATTTGGAATTGAAAATTATACCCCTGGAATCAAAATCTTTATTTTCTCTTATAAAATTCATTGTCGGGCTCACCGAATTTTGATTATTTTCAGGTGTTGGTGGAATTATAGTGCATGGAGAACGCATTGAACAATCGTGCTGTTGTGCATTATTCAACAAAGTTTGATTTACACTTATAAGCTCTATAGTCGGGCTCACCGAAACTTGACTATTTACAGGTGTTGCTGGGATTGTTTGGAGTATCTAAAATTAAATTATTAAAATTAAACTCAAAATCTCATGATAATAAAATTGCAAATGCTTACCCGTAATTATTTAGCTATTGTAAACATATTGTAACCAGTATGAATACGTAGAGGCAACAGTTTTATTAGAATTCATGCCAACAAATCTAAAATTATTAAATTTAATTACAAATTATTCTGTCAATTGTCAAATTATAATTGTAACCAAAACCATTTAATGTAATAACATGTTTACACCTTGCTTACAAATTATGTTAATTAATCGTAATTTACCACTGTCAGAGTTTTTGCTAGTGTAATGTAGATGTCAGTAATACAAAAAAAAAAAATAATTTATGATACTCGTTATACTCGTTACGCAGTGGTGGCAACAATTTAACATTTAAGAAACCAAATTGTAAAAAATAAAATTGAAAAAAATAAAATTGTCATTGTAAAAGAGAATTTAGACAAGAAAACAAATGCTTAATAATCCTTTGTGCCAAGGGTATTTTATTAAATAAAAATTCGGTGGTTTAAAATTGTGGATCGACAAATAAAATTAAAATAAATAGAACGCCAAACAAAATCTATTTAAGTGGAAATATACAAAATCTTTTACTTTGGAATATCAACAAACAGGGATTATGGTATTTGAGGTATGCATTGAACCATCATTTTCATCAAGCTCATTCAATAAAATTTATTTTCAAATGAACGAAACGCTCTAAAGTAACCGTAAAGGAGGTTATTTAATTAAATTTTAGTTACTCATTTTCTGACACTTACCTCATTTGATCAACATCAAATTCTGGTACAGGTGAACTACTTTTATCACGTTTTTGGATTGGTTTGATTATACAGCCATCCATTTTTACTTAAATTCAAAACTAGGAAATAATTTACGGAAACAAATCTAATCACGTGTTTTATGACCCACTCTTTCAAATTTCTCTTGTAAAGTGAATTTTTTTCGAGCTGAAATTCCCTTTTATATAGATTTTAGTTTGTACCGTTAGACAGATAAAATTAATGACAAAAACTCGAAAACTTTATCAACGGCTGGATATAGCTGAATAAAACTCAATAAAAATACCAACAAAACTTCATTTGAGTTTGGATATAGCGTTTTTTAAATTGTAGCCGAATAAGGTAAATGTTTTTTCGAATATAGCTTATTAAATAAAAACACAATTGTTTAATTTAATGTTGCAATAAACAATATTTAACCACACTTAAATAATTTATCGAATTATTTTATCGATTTGACTTAGTCACACTGGGACGACGATATCGCTTTTCTAAAAAACAATGTAAATTGGAGTTCGCCTAAAAAAATTCAATTGTAATGCATTTAGTGCTAAAATCAGAAAAACCTAAGTGGAGTTAGCGTAAAATAAGCTTTAGCGTAATTTGCTTTTGAAATAATTTTCATGGGGTTAGCTTAAAAATTCGTTTAATTGTTAAACAATAATTATTGTGAGGTTTTCAACTTTTGGAGATAGCGCAAAATAAATCATAGCGTGTTTTGGTTTTGTGGAATTAGATTATATAATATACTTAGTGCAAAAATCATAAAAACCAAAGTAGAGTTAGCGTTAAACAGGATTTGGCGTAATTTAGTCGCTACAAAGTGTTGAAAATGGTGGATAGCGGAAAACACAACACCAGTTTCCTTAGCAACGGGTAGTCTGATTAAAACGTATATACGCGCAAACGAAAGAGGATGGTTTGAAACCTAAGAAACCGTCAAAACCCAGAAAATGTCAATTTGGCGGTTAGCGTAATCTAGTCCTGGGACGACGATATAACATTAAAAAAATCATGCGAGAAAATTAATACGCACATACTTACACACTCATGTATTTTAAAACATAAAATAACAGTAAAAATAAAATACATTAAAATAAAATAAAAAAACAAAAAACGTAATAAACGGTAATTCAAAAAACAAAATAAAAACCGGTACATACTTTTTAGTGGTAAAATAAAAAATAAAAAAACGTGCTACAGTTTTGTATAAAAAATAAAAAAACGGTGTATATACATAAAAATAAAAAAATTTTAAATGTTCATTGCAATCCCAATATTTTCGATTTGGTAAATCAGAAAAATACAAAGGCCAATCGCTCATAATATATCTACTGAAAAAAAGTAAAAATATATTCCCCCCTCCCCGTAATTTTGGCTGAAGGCCCAAAGATTTATACCAATGTACCATTCTGCAAAAATGAGAACCCTCCATGAGTTCTTTCTGTTGGTAGTTTGGTTTCGTACTGAAAAGTATAGTCTACTAATCAGGCAGCTACGACCAAACTACAAAAAATTTCACTCTAACCACATACATTAAGTATCTGGCCAGAACGTACTGACATAGCGAATTATTATTCACTAGATCAAATATAAAAACCCATGGAGAAACCTCATTTGTGTGTGTATTATGCCCACACGTATATTTGTTAAGAATTTAATTTGTCTGCCTGTAATAAGTTGATTTTTCGGCATTTTTTATAGACAAATATATTAATTGTTCATGGCAATCCCAATATTTTCGATTTGGTAAATCAGAAAAATACAGAGGCCAATCGCTCATAATATACAGTCCCAGGAGCACCGAGCTACGCTCGTTCCGAATTACATTAGCGTTTGTTACACGTTCATGTCACTGAGTTTCACCTCATTCAATTGAGCAATATGTTAGTTCCATTTAGACTGTCGATTTTCCAGAAAAATTTCCGACACTCATGTTTGAATCCCATTCTATACTAAACAAATCCCATTCTATACAATTCATCCCAATTGAAAGGAAATGGTTTAATTCTATTGAAACTAGAATAATATTCATATTCCCATTTTACAATCCCATTTTCATGGTACATACCGAGTTCTATCGAAATCGGTTGAGAAATGGCTTTGGTCCATTGGAATTGGCCATTTTACAGAACCTATACGATCCATATTTGGAACTAATTTATGATCTCTATATAATTCTCAAAAATCACAATTGAACAAATAAAAAAAACAAAACACAATGCAATATCAATAGCAATAACAACAATTAGATTTCCTTTGTTAGAAAATAAAATAAAAATGAAACCCGAACCTCTCCAGAAAGCCTACTAAAATATTTTTCCAAGAAATCAAAACCCATTACAATTGCTTCCTTTCACTAGAAAATTTCCATCTAACCAATTACTATTAACAAAAGAAAATAATAAAAATATGAATTCCCATAGGAGGATCCTCTTAAACGAATTTTACTGAAATAAAACCACCCCAACCAACATTAATAAAAATCAAATAACCGTTTCAGAAACCGGTAGTAAGTTAAAAAGTAAGATAAAACCAAGCAGACAGGGGCTCACCGGACGAGAACTTCCTTAACGTTTTTTTTAAGAATCAATACCCGGTGTTATCGCGTTTTGGCACTCGAAAACTATCTTTCACCAATTATGATCAATAAAAAAATATTCATAAAAACGAACCCCAGGCCTATTAGAGGACCCACTAAACGACATTTCCCAAAAGCAAAGTCCACTGCAAATGTTTCCTAACACTAGAAAATCCCTGCTCACCAATTATTACAAAAATCGTTGAACTTAAAAAATGGACCTCGACCATCCGGACATATATTTCCCGAAATCAACACCCATTGCAGACCTTTCAAAACCCTATTTGACTTCAATCAATACCCATGGCGATCGCTTCCTGCCGCTCGAATATCTCTCATTACCAAATGTTTACCAAAATTGTTAAAATGAAAAAAGGAACCCGGATACCACTGAAAGACCCTAAGCTAATTTTTTTAAACCAAGACCCATTGCAATCTCTGTCTGGCACCCACCCGCTCACAAATTTTTACCAAAAATGTAAAAATTAAAAAAAAGAAGCTCGGGCTCAACTGGAGAACCCCCTAAACGAATTTTCCAAAAATTTATACCCATCACAATCGCTTCGTGGCACTCGAAAACCCTCTTTACCAACTTTTAACAAAATAGTTAAAATTTAAAACACCCAAGTTCCAATGGATGACACTCTGGACTGGTAAACATACTTACCAATTTTCAACAAAATCATTAAAACTATAAAAATGGAGTCTGAATTTTCCTGAAATCAAGAAAAATGGGGATCACCTTATACCACTTAAAAACACTTCTTACCAATATTTACCAACATCGTGAAAATTACAAAGGAGCCCGAGTTCCACTGAAGAACCCCCTAAACTATTTTTTTCGAAATCAAGACCGGTCACAATTGATTCTTGGCACACGAAAACCCCAGCTTACCAATTTTTACCAAAATCGTAAAAATTAAAACAAAGGCCTGGGCACAAATGGAGAACACCTTCTAAATTATCAAGACCCGTCGCAATCGCTTGCTGGCACCCGAAAACCCCCGCTCACTAATTTTTTAGCAAATTCGCCAAAATTAACAAAAAAGCACCCGGGCCCACTGGAGAACCCCCTAGACAAATTTTCCCGAAATCAACACCCAGCGCAATCGCTTTCTAGCACCCGAAAACCCCTTACCAATTTTTAACAAAATCAATTTTTCTGGCCAATTTTTATGGACACATTTACACTACATGATATTCAAATTCTCTAATTTTTAAGCAACGTTTCTTAGTGTTTTGAACAATAAAATTGGACCAACTCATCAAAATATTAAAAAATTACACTTTAATTTATAATTTTAGTTGACTACGTATGTACTAATTATTGAAATTTTAATTAATAAAATTTAAATCCGCAACATCATTATTTCCATACTATAGACAATGGACTTGACGGTTTTAGTGGTGGCGTTGCGGCATTTGGATAATTTTTCCAGATTTGAATGCTTTACAAAGTTTTCCCAGACATTAGACCAGTCTCAATCGCATTTTCATGCAAAAACACGTCATATAGCCATTTTTCGCCAACGAAATCGCTCTCGAAGTAGTTTTTCGTGGAGACATATATACATACAATTATTGCTCGTTTAATAATATAGATAAATAAACTAGGTGCCGGAATCTACAGCAACTCTAGTGTTGATATAATTTTGATTACAAACCTTGCCAACGTGTGTGTTATTGTTACGACCAATATTAATCAAATGATCTATAAGGCGCTTGTTTCGACGCGTAAGTCTTTTTGATTTGATCGACTCAAATTTAGTCAGTTTGCCTGCTTACGACCATGTCCCTATACTAAATATTGCTGAAAAATTTTGCCACCACAATGTAACAAATTATCAAAATTTTCGCTCGAGTTAATGATCCTTCACCCAAATGCGTATATGTATGTAGTTCACCCAAATTATACCGATATACGTATACATTGATTACCGACGCGAGTGAAAATTAATGATATCTGTGTAATATTGTGATTGGCTAGCTAACCATTGGTAAAAGCGGTCGAAATATTTACTGCAATATAAGTGTCGTATATGAATAACTCAGTATAAGAATCATTTGATCCCCGATTAAGATAATTATCTGGATTCAGTAAAAATCAATTCTAATATATTCCGATTAGCGATGATACCGAATATTTTGAAGGTAAAAACAATACCGTTTAAATTATCAATCTTTGCATCTATTATTGCAAAAATAATATATATAATATGGTACTGTAAATGTATTATATGTATTGTACTTATTTCGGTAAATGTATAGACATAACTTGAGAAAACTTTACAAACTTAATTCGAGCGAAAATCTTGAAAATTTCTTCTAAATCTAATTTGAAAAAAAAAAAAAAAAAATCCCAGCCTCAATTTACATCATTAGGATTTAATTTCCACTCATTTTCGTGATTTTTTGGTCAAGAAAATCACTGGAATAATCAAATCCTACAATTGAAAATTGAATCCAATATTTCCAGAAAATTATTTCAGTATCGATTTCATATAAATTCTCAAGATTCTCGCTCGAATTAATGATCCTTCACCTAAATACATATATATATATGTAGTTTCCCAAATTATACCTACGTTTACTGATATACATACATTTACCGTAACTTAAATGTAAATGTAGTTTTTGTAGTTAATTCTTAATTTTTGTGAACGTAAATGTCATAATTGTGCCTTTGCAACACAAATAATTTACTATAATAGCCTAAATGTAGCTTACAACTTTTACATTCATCTTTTATTATTATTCAATCATACATGCCATATAAATTTGAAAAAAAAACGAAAAAAAAATTTATCTCAAGAATGTAATTTTCGAGGTTCGAACTACGATCTAAAATTTTAAAATCCACAACGCTAACACCTAGACTACTGCCGCATGGGAATTTGCTGAAAAATTACTTGGTTTTATAAAAAGTTTTGAGCATTCTACTAAATTATATAATACATGTAGATAGATTTACACAATGTGACGTATCAACATAGAGAAAGATAAAATTTGTCAGATCTTTCTGTAATTTGGTATACAGATGAAGAAAAATATTCTAAGAATAATTTCCTTTTACATCATATCGGAAAAATCACGGAAAATGCGAGAAAATCGCGAATTTCCACTCGGAAAAAGACTAAAAAAAATATGCTGATCATCCAACATTAATTTAAATTTTTTTTTTGTCGTGATTTTTGAAAAATGGACATCCATGAAAAAAAAATCATAAAAAAAAAATTAAATACATCCCAACTCTGTATGCTGCTAACTACGCAGCTGTACTGTACTATTTAAAAAAATCATCAAACATTCTTTTCTATAAAAAAAAATACACAATACATATCGCTCATTTGCTGCAACAATGACACAATTTAAAAATAACAAATGTTATAATTTGAGAGACATTTCCGTTTGTCTTGTAGTGAGCTTTATAGCTTTAGGTGTGTCGTTATATCAGTTTTAACTATATTAAAAAGCCGATATTTCTCTATAAATAAGTCAAAAACGACCGATTTTGAATTATGCCATTGTGGTAGCAAATGAGCGATATACAATTGACCATTTTAGAGATGGCGCTGTAAAATTTGGATAATTTTTCCAGATTTGAAGGCGTTACAGAGTTTTCCCAGACTTGAGACCAGACTCAATCGCATTTTCATGCAAAAAGACATCATATAGCCATTTTACGTCAACGAAATCGGTCTCGAAGTAGTTTTTCGTGCGGACATATTTACATATATACATACCCGCAATTATTGCTCGTTTAATAATATAGATAGATAGATAGATAGATACGTAGTATATTTTGATGTTTTTTCAGTAGATTAGTATTTTTCTGATTTACAAATCGAAAATATTGGGATTGCCATGAACAATTAATATATTTATCTATAAAAAAAGCCGAAAAATCAACTTATTACAGACAGACAAATTAAATTCTTAACATAAAAATAAAAAAGTATTACAATACGGGATATACACAGTATATCTGCAAAAACAAATACAACTATCATACACATACAACAACACCAAAATAGGGAGCAACAATATACGCACATAGGCGTGTCAACCGAATCACCCGCAACACGGAAGTGTTAGGGGCGATCCACGTGGGAGCATCACACCGAGGGAGCAACGCACACAGACATACAACAGAGAAACATAAAAAAACCGCAAATTATTAATCACAACAGAATTTTTTTTTCTTTTGACAATAAAGCTTTTTTTTATAAATTTGCGTTTTATTACTATATTTTATAACTATATTGCTATATTTTCATAAACAACATATTTTATTCTATTTTACTCGATTTCGATCAATTTATTTGTACAATTGTAAATTATTTTTCACCACTAGACGCGTAAACAATTAGCTCCACTCGATAATAATTCCGTTCTTTTATTCCGTATCCACTATATTGCAAAAGTTTTTACATTTATTCGCATTTGTTGTTTTTGTGCTCTGGATATTTCATAGTTGCATATTTTTCTTGGTATTTGTGGTGGTTATCACAGTGTTTATCTATTATAACCTACATTATATAAATTCGTAATGCCTAACGGCAGTTCGGTGGCTGATACAAAGCCTGAAAACGAAGCCAACATGGATACAATCGATCAACCACACCCTGAGGTCATGATTGCAACAACAAAGCCAAATTTACAACCGTTCTGGCCACAGAAAGCCAACGGCTGGTTTCAGTTAGCGGAAATACAGTTTGACCTACAGGGAATAAGGACAGACAAACAAAAATATATGCACACGTTGCCATCCTTGTCGCCTGAAATATGCGACATAATATCGGATTTCTTACAAAAATCACCTACGGACAACCACTACCAAATTTTAAAATCAACGTTATTGGATCGATTAGCGCCCTCGAATGAGAAACAACTTGAAATCCTCATGTCGGGAGAACAGTTCCGCCACCGTAAGCCATCAGACGCGCTACGACGGATACTTACTCTTGCTGGCGAGAACTTTCCGAAAAATCTCATAAGATCACTCTGGATCAGGAACATGCCAGATATAACAAAAATAGCACTCGTGGCACAGCCCGAGTCCAGTTCTATCGAAACTCTTGCGAAAACCGCCGGCAGGATGTACAACATCATCAACATTGGCCAGCAACAACACTCAACTCGACTCCCGGCACGCAACAGCAACACGAATAATGAAAATCGTCAATCTCCTCCTGGGACTAGCTCAGTTGAGATCGATTAGCTCGGCTTGAAAAAATAATCAATAACTTCTTCCGAAGCCGGAGCAGTCGCGCGGACGCCGAAATCAACCACTATAAGTTCGGTGCGGCCGCTAAAAAGTGCAACAAACCATGTAACTTTTATATGTCGCAACCAGTGACTGTATCAATTCAAAAAATTGATGCAGAAACAAAAAACTCGTAAAATATCGGGTCGTGACCAACACTATTTCAACACTCTATACGTCACGTTTGTTCGTTCACGACAGAATAAACAAATTAACTTACTTAGTCGACACTGGCGCTGACCTTTCGGTTATTCCAGCACATTTATTGAAATTCTCTTATTCACTTTTAAAACGCAGTTCCGATCTAATCCTTTCGGCTGCCAATGGTACTACTATCCACACTTACGCCACACAGTTGCTTCAGGTGCATCTCGGACTTAAAAGAACCTTCACGCACGCTTTTGTACCTTAACTGCAGTGAATCGTCCGATCATTGGCGCTGACTTCCTTAGTAAATTCGGACTACTTGTTGACCTGAAAAACAAACGGCTGGTTGATTCAGCAACTAAGCTGTCAATCAATGCCACAATGGTTCAAGTCGACACACCGACACCGATTCATTTGATGATCAACAATGGCTACGGCATTCTGCTCAAACAATTCCCTTTACTCACAGCAGAGCCTAACTACAATTTGCCAGTCCGACACAACGTGGTTCATCATATTGTCACAGCAGGCCATCTGCCCGTGTCAAGACCACGCAGGCTAGATTCAGTCCGCCACAAAGCCGCACTCGCAGAATTCCAACATATGGTGGAATTAGGGATTTGCCGACCATCTGCATCTCCCGTCTATAGTCCTTTACATATGGTGAAAAAGAAGTTCACGATTGGCGACCATGTGGGGATTATCGACAATTAAACACGGTGACAACACCTGATCGTTATCCGATACCCCACATCCAAAATTTCTCTATGCACTTGCATGGATGCAAAATTTTTTCAAAAATAGATCTCGTCAGAGCATACCACCTAATTCCCGTCGCATCTAAAGACGTTCACAAAACGGCGATCACGACCCCATTTGGCCTCTTCGAATTCACCCGAATGCCATTCGGTCTACGCAATGCCGCACAAACGTTTCAGCGTTTCATGAACGAAGTCGTACGTGATTTAGACTTCATCTTCGTCTACATTGACGACATTCTTGTAGCTTCACAAACTGAGGAACAACACAAAAAGCACCTGGAACAGCTATTCCAGAAACTAACGCAGTTTGACGTGCACATTAAAAGTTCAAAATGTGTCTTTGGCGCATCCACTCTTGATTTCCTTAGCCACAAGATAACCCCTAATGGTATTCTACCGCCTGAAGAATGAATTAACGCCATTAGGGATTTCCCAGCTCCAAACTCAATAAAAAGTATTCAGCGATTCATCGGTATGGTAAATTACTACCACCGATTTATAACAAAAAGCCCAAAACAGCCAAGAACTTCTATTGGCCCGACGAATGTCAACAGGCATTCACGTCACTAAAGGCTGAATTGGCCCAGATAACACTTCTGGCACACCCACTGAGCTTAACCACTGACGCGTCAAACACTGCTGTCGGTGCTGTACTACAACAGTACAATAACGAGTGTTGGGAGCCACTGGGATTCTTTTCGGAGAAACTCTCGGATGCCGAAAAGAAATATTCCGCATTCGATCGGGAATTACTCGCAATATATCTGGCAGTCAAACACTTCAGATATTTTGTCGAGGGTCGGGACTTCACCATTTATACCGACCACAAACCTCTGACATGAGCAATTCAGTGAAAAACTGAACGTAATCCAAGACAATCTCGCCACTTGGATTACATAAGTCAATTTACCACGGATATTCAGCATGTTCACGGACATGACAACGTTGTCGCGGACACACTATCCCGCACTATCGACAACAAAATGGCCACAGTCGAAACTCACATCCATTGCACAAATGAGCAATCACACAAAAAGCCGACCTAGAACTTCAGAATTTACTTTCTGGTTCCGAATGTCACACTAGTTCATCAATGAACTAGAGCTTTTCAAACTACCTGGCCTAGAAATCGTCTGCGAAACATCTACTGGTAACAATCGCCCGTACATTGCAGATTCACTACGTCGAACCATCTTCGACACATTACACAACATTTCACATCCTGGAGTCCGTGCAACTCGTAAATTGATTACTGCTCGCTACTTTTGGCCTAATATAAACAAGGCAATTGGGCTCAGTCTTGCTTATCTTGCCAACGTACCAAGGTTCAAAGACACACAAAATCACCCCATGGACAATTTGAGATTCCGCCTGGTCGATTCGAACACATCCATTTAGACATAGTAGGACCACTTCCTCCATCTAATGGATATACTTACTTGCTAACCTATGTCGATCGCTTCACTCGCTGGCCCGAAGCATACTGTATGACTAATATGTCAGCTGCAACCATTGCCACTACATTCGTCAACAACTACGTATCACGATTCGGCATGCCCCTTCACATTACAACCGATCAGGGAACGCAATTCGAATCCAAATTATTTACTGAGTTAACACAACTCCTTGGATCACATCGGATACGGACAACGGCTTACCATCCACAAACCAATGGCATGGTCGAACGCTTTCATCGACAACTCAAAGCTGCTTTTATGGCCCGAAGCAACACAATACATTGGAGTTCGGAAATACCAATCATACTACTTGGAATCCGAGCTACAGTGAAAGAAGAAATTCCCGTGGCGTACTGCAGCTATCGGGGGGGTCACAGGTGGTGGATAGTGGACGGCCTATCGATAGGTAGGCTAGCGGTGAATTAAATAAGCCGCCCCCAACCGCAGTCCAGCTGGGGGGAGAGTCTCAGGGAACTGGGGAGTGGTTAACCTGAGTTCATTAAATTCTGAGTGCCTATGATGCCCAGCATGGAAAGGCGAACAGATGGCGCCAGAAAACCATCGACCAATAACCACGGCGGACTGGGCGTCACGTCCTCTCTGCACCTCCGGAGTCTCCGCGGGTGATGAGTGGGGGACCCTATAAACGGGTGACCCGGTGAATGGAATGGATCCCATTGGATTGGGCTCTCCATGTGATTAGGTGAATGGGGGAGAGAATGGGCGGAGGGAAGGGGGTGCAGGGAGGCCGGGGTGCTAGCGAGCCGAATGGGCTGGATTAAGGCGTTAAGCGACCCTTGCTGATGGTCTACTAGGCTGGGGGCCCATTTAACAAAGCCCAGTCGCTAACGGAGCCCTCTGGATACCTGGCGACCTCCAGTTGTAATTAGCCTTACCTGCGTAGACGGATCTCTGCGCAGGCGGACCTTTATTTCTCCGATACTCGTGGGAATCAAATGGTAAGATCAAACACAAAAACAAAGGGCACCGGCTCTCCTCAAAAGCCGGTATCAGCGGAGGGAGGTACCTCGAACCAGACGGGTGGGGCCTCTAAGGTTGCAAAGGTGGATGACTCTAGGGCACAAGTCCTGGGAGTTAGCGGTACCAACGCAGCACAGGGGAGTGGGACGAGAGACATTCCTCCGGCGAAAAGGCGATACAGGAATCGCCGCTCGGCGCTCCGAATTCTCGAGAAGTAGGCTGCGACCCCCGAGGGGCAGCTTACGGAAGAGCAAAGAAGATCAGTAGCTTGGGCAAGGAGCACTGTGGGCTGCGGAAGCTCGGAAAGGGACCATATGTCGAAAAGACAGCGGTCCCAGGACGAGGTGGAAGTAGTCAACAGCAAACGGGCCAAGTTGGTGACTGAAAAGAAGCCGAGCTCCAACTCAGGGACAAAGCTGTTCAGCGAGGTCCTGAGGGAGCATGTGTTGATGCTAGCCGTCATTGACGAAAGTCAAGAAGATGGGAGCATCACGGCGGAAAAATGGAGGTTGGTGTATAATGCACTCAACCTCGTCTTTTTAAAGGTCCTGGGTGAAAATCCGGGACCACCCCCATCCTGCAGAGATGCGGGATGGTATCAAGGGCGTGTAAAGATGACTGCATGCTCGGACTCTAGATCTGTGGATCTGTACAAAAAGGCTATAGCCAAAGTAGGGGAGGTGTGGCCAGGCGCAAAGCTTGCGGCAGTTAGCCGGGAGGAAATTCCCAGCAGGCCGCGGGCACGTGTATGGCTGCCATCCGAACCGGCTAGCCCGGACGGGGCTTTGAAAATCATTCAGGCCAGTAACCTGAATCTTCCGACAGGAAATTGGAAGATCGTCAAGCAGGAGGAGGCCAAGGGGGGCTCGAAATTATCAATCATGGTGATAAATAAGGAGTCCCTTGCCCTCCTTCACAAAACGAAGGGAGTAATTGACTTCGGTTTCGGGTCAATTACTCTCAACGTTTATAAGAATGATGGGGCGGAAGCGCGTACGGGAGGCCAACCGGAGGACGGTGGCAACCCGCCCAGGCCTGAAGGGGGTACCAGCAGCATGGGGAAGAAGCTGAGGGTAGGGGGGCGAGTGAATCCGGCGACCTTGGTAGGGCAAGGACTCTCTCGAAGGATGAGGAAGTGCACATAAGCAAAGGAGCTGGTGTACCGATGGAGGAGGATGTCGACAGCCCGGCCAGACGGGGGGGTACTGACAAGTCCTCTATAGAGGGTACGAGGGGTGGCGAGACGGGCGTATCCGGCGCATCCCAAATTACCGGGAATTAATATTCCTGCGGTAGCAGGAACATTCAAAGTGCGTCAATGCGGAGTACAAGCAAACAGTGTAAGATTTACTTTTACTAACTATTTTTTATCAAACAAAAGATTTGTACCGTGGTAAAACGAATATATTTAGTACTAACACGAAATTCCATTTATTTATCATAAAACTAGTTGTAAAACAATTATTACTAAAAGATACATACCGTGCCTCGGATGTCAACGCGGCAACATGTCGCTCTTCAATACTTCGCTGCTTGTGTTGGCCGTCTGCCATATTTACATTAAGCGTGCGATGGTGTGAACAATTTCAAAATTAAATGTTAACTAAATTAATTAAATAAAAATAATTTTTGATAAAAGAATAAAATATTAAAAATTAAATTTTAATTAACTTTAATTGATTAGAATTAATTTTCTATAAGTTAATAACCAGTGTATATCAATTAAAATCGGGTATGTACAATAAAAAAATACTACACATAAACCGATACCGCCCTTCCATCCATCCCGTCCGTCCTTCCAGTAATACATTTTTATTATTTTGGTTTTACCTCCCATTCTCACCAATATTGATAGTTTTGGTCGAAATTTTGCTTAAAGTTTTTGTGGAAGTTGTTGCGTCTCAGACAAAACGCTTTATAAGTCACATCTTTTCGCCTCTTCTCAGAGTCAAGTAAATTGGAATTGGTCCAGGATTGGAATTAATGCTCACTTCTGATAATGTTATAAATAAAGATGCTGCAAAACCAAGGCCCAAGTGAGAACCTTGATGTACTCCTCCTACCATTACCAAACGAATTAAGCGCTAGCAACAAACCCTTATCTGGTAAGGACGGTATGTGTATACCCAAGTTAGACTGGACCAAACATTCGTTCTGTCAAGTTAAATGGTCACTATTTTAAACGGTTTGAAAGAACTCAGCAAATATATTTACGATGAAACGTTGGTTATTTGATGTTTCCTGGTTGTAATAAAACGGTTGTAATAAAATTAGAATATTATAAAGTATTCTTCAAATATAGCTTTGGCATTTTGGAAGAATATTCTGTCCATTTCGATATTGTTATTCTTCATTTAAGACGTCATTTTAGACAGGGAAATGTGCTCTTCGAACTTTCGAACGCACGGAGAATTGATGAATAGGAACGTTTTACATTCCTATTTAAATCCTTTGAAGAAAGTTCCTTCTGCAAAGAAATGTTACTAAGAGAGTTTTTCAATTCAGTCTGGTTGGCCTTATTAAAATTAAAGCTGATTTCTATATCTATCTGCTGAACGCAGGGAGAAATTCCAGATGAATGTAAAAAAATTTCTATCGCTTTATGGTGGTTATCATCCGATACCACAACACGGTGCCGGCGATTCGAAGACATCGAAGATGGAGGGATTAGCGAAGAAGAAAAGGTCAAGATATCTCCCGTCCATGTCAGCGGTCTCGTTATTTTGATAGAGGTTTGAATTGAGGATGGAGTCAATGAAATAATTTTCCGATTCGGTTGTAATATTGAATGGGGCATTACAATTGAGGTCAGTGTCGAAACCCCAGGAAATGTTAGTGAGAATTAAGTCCACAGAATATCAGAAACAAGTCATAGGGGTTGCTTTGATTATTTAGCACATGTAAGTTTTCACAGAAATGTATAATAAGCCGTTGCTATGTAAATGTTAATTTTAAGAGATAACGTGGTTACATTAAGAGTTTAACTTGATATATTGGTTTCAACTGCAAAAAGCATACAACCTCCTAACTTCATAGGGCTGGCATTACAGTTTTAAATAATAATAATATTGTTCGCTTTAACACAATTTATGATTATATGATTTGTTTTTATACGTGTCACCATATCAAAAACATAAGCACAAAGTTGTAAATATAACTTCAACGCAATATTTCAATTACAAAAAAATTAAAGTAAACAATTAATAAAAGTATTACATAAAGCATTTGTACGGAAAATTATTACATAAAGCATTTGTACGAAAAATTATTGAAAAATTAAAATAAAGAAAAACAACACGTACGTGTTCAAATTATGATGGCAAAACGATTTCAAATTATGATGGCTTTCATAAATTCGTACTTTTGCCAAATATTGGAAATGTCAGGTTATGCGGAGTTCGATTGGGCCAAATAAATCAATCTAATATACAAAAAAATGATTTAAATCATAACACGCGTACGATTGAGTAGAATAAATAATTCATTTTTTGATTTGAATCAATTTAATATTGCAATGGTTTGTTTTGGAAGCGGTATAAGTCGATTAAAAAAAAAAAAAAAAATTTAAGTTAATAATAAATTGATAACAATAGATACATCTTAGTATGATCTTTTATCGGTAAACAATTTATCGTTAAATTCAAACAAAAAATTAATCCCTAATGCTTGTGCAATAAATAAGATAATTCAAAATTCCTTAAATTTGTGCATTTTTGAAACTGCATTCTTTTATTAGCTCATTTCAACAAAATATGAGCTTACACGACCAAACATTTTCACGCAAAAAATATTTTGTTTTGCTAAGGAATCTACTACAAAATATATCTTAATCTACCACAATTTTGTGTTAAGAAATGTACGTTAGCTTGTGTTCGACAATGCCAATTTCACGTAAAATTGTGTAGCATTTACATACATATGTCAAATTGGCATAATTGTCAATAGACGAGTTTTGTGTACGGGAATAGGCCCCCAGGTAAGGATAAACATTCACCAACAATAAAAAAAAAAAACACAGAAAATTATATAATGATCTCACGCCTTCCAAAAAAATTTTTAAAATATTGTTGCCGAGCTTGGTGGTCTATTATAGGAAACTGGTAGACAGGCAATGCTAATAGATGATATTTCAAATCTGTCATTGGATTTTCGAACCGTTACCATTACAATCAAAAGATAAGATCAGACATTAAAATAGCCAAAATAAAACATTCCCCCCAATTTTGGCCTTCAAAAGTGTTAATTATTTGTGCACCATTACACGGCAAAACCAAAATAATTCATGGGTATTATAAACAAAACTAAAATAACAATTAGCACTATTTTACACAAAACGGGGAAAAGTACTAGTAAAATATTAGTAGTATGTAGTTTATTTTTTTAGTTACATAAAATCATACATCAATATTATAATAAAAGCAGAAGCAAAAACATTTTATTCTTATTTTCTGCTATTTTTATTTGATTTTTATATTTGCATGTTTTCTATCTAATTACGAGTAATCTAAAAAAAAAAATAATAATAATAAAATTTGTTACCATTTGTAATTTAAACCTAAAACTTAAGCAGGTAGCCATTTAGTTGTCGTCAACTTTTTGGATAAAGAACATTAAGAAAAAAAATCATAAAATATGTATAAGAAAATTAGAAAAACGATTTGAAAAAAAAAAAAAAAAAAAAAAAAATTAATAATCGTGGTACGCACGTGAGAGTTGTGAATCAATTAGAATTGAATTAAAATTTACTTGTGGTGTGTAATTTGAGTTTTCATTTGAAATTTAATTTTTTTTTTTTTTGTTTGGAAGAGTTTATCTAGTTTTCAAAGACATGTGAAATTTTTGCTTTGTTTTTGTTTTCGTTTGAAGTATACAAAAAAAATTCTTAGTGTGAAAGCTTCTAAGAAAGTCTCGCGTGTGATTAAATATTTTTAATTGTGTTATATAGTTCACAGAAAGGATTCAAAAAATGTTGGACGCAATCAGTGGTATAAATGGTATGAGTATAAATATTATATTTAGAATTCTTAGAATATTGCTTGATTTCATAGAAATCAGTCAATTTGTTATGTAGTGTTTAGTTTCAGTTTTTAGTGGTAGTCAGAATAATTATAGAACAATTGAAATAACTCATAGTTAATGTAAATTGGGCTAAGATTTTTGGAAAGTGGTTAATTGGTGAGCGTTGAAAAATCAAAATATATCGCGATATACAATATTAAAAATAAATTAAAATATAATAAAAACGAATTTTAACCTGAATATAATACATCTCGTAGTTCAAAGTTTTAAATTAACGTTATGTGAACATGTATTTTAGCAGCGAGTGTCGAAATTAATGTTGACGAGAATTTGTTCCTTCGGGTTCTGTATTTTTTGACAAACAAATTGGTTTTTTAAGCTTTAGGCCTTTAACTGTAATTTTAATGTCTTACTACTTGTAGACCAGTATACACACAGTCCCGTTTGTCAAATGCTGTCTCACAGAAACGAACTGAACTTTTGAAGATCCCTTTAATTGGGGATTGAATTATTGTGATTTTTTCTTGTATTTTGGTTTTATTTGTTCCAAAGCATACTGTATCACCCCAATTATCGTAGTCGTATCCTGTGTCAAGCCAACCAACAGGCAAGTTTTAATATTCCTTCAATAAATCCTAGACGACTACTATGAAAATCATCATAATGCACTGATTTTTTACAACAATAGTCATTCAAAAGACTAATAGCATAGTTACTGCTCACTTGAAAATATATCGTAACAAGAAAAGTCTTTTGAAATGACTTGAGTTATTTGGCGTGACAAAGCATACGACTACGGTAGTTGCAGTGTTTTTTTTTTTCAAATTTTCGGAGAAAATATTTACCTTTCAAAGGTTCTGCTCGTATACTAAGGTAATTATTTTTTTCGTTGTAGTTTTTGACTTTTTAAAGTTTAAACATTCTCCTGCGCTCTTTTCGCTGCCCGAAAACTTTTTTGTTTGACGTTTAATGTGTAAATTTGAATCGAATAATTTAACAGTTTTCGATTGCTGAATTTCATACTTAAATTTGATTTTCTTAGTTTGTTAAATAAAAAAGAATCAATATAATCAAATAATTATACTTATTTAGTTTTTATATTAATTAATTAGTTTGTGGAAGACACAATCATTCAAGACGGTTCATTTTCAGGCCTACAAATAATTCCGAGATAACCGAAAATGAACAATTTTTTATTATCAACTTAATATCATATTATACCAATATTACATCAATTGCCATGAAACTATAAATTCCCCAAAGGTCTGAAATTTATATTTTTTTCTTTTCGAGAAATAACCAACATTTTACAAAGTAAACCCGTTGGTTGACATGATATTGAGATAACACATCTGTTGGCTGGGTAGCATATAGTGCTACTCAGTCAGAATAACTATCGGGGAAATCGTACATAAACTCGATTTTATGGTGAATCACTAAATAAAATAAATTTATTTAGTTTAGATTTTTAATAAATTTTATAAAATCTAAATTAAATAATTTTATGTTACAATCCAAACGAATGTTGATTCATTCCTTTGTCAAGCTCTACGGTGGTGAAAGACTGTGGTAATTCAAATGAGTGTGTTTTTTCTTGTGTTTTACACGAAAAACTTTATAACTAGAAAATCATTACCACATTATTCGAGCAGGCCGAAAGCAACTTCGTTGTTTATTTTACTCCAAAAATCTTGTAGGGAATTACGTAGTAGGCAGTGGTGGTGAAATAGAATTATTTTTTCCCAAAATTTGAAAAAATAGCAGTCGCCATAGCGTACTTCGGAAAAATAATACCAAAATACGATTAAAAAATCACAAAAATGAAATCCCTAATTCCGCATAAAAACCAGAATAGTTCCACTGTCTGTTATTTGCGGCTTCCACTTAACGTGGCAAAGTAAAATAAATACTTGTGTGTTGATGATAAATTTAACGCACAAAAGTAGCTATACAAAAGTAAAATTTTAATTTTCATGGAATGCGGAAAGTTGTAAAACTATTGGTTAATTTGGAAATCAATCAGCCGGTTCTGAAATATAGATTGTACTTAATATCCTAATAACGATGCCGCCATAAATTCATAAAGTAATCTTACTCAATTGCTTTTAGCAAGAATCATTTGTTAGTACGTCGCAATGTCAAATGGAACGCAGCAATGGATGAATTAGCTTAGTATTGTGTTAGAATATCCAATCAAATCCAAATTGCCATTTCGTTCCCACAGATTGCTAGCGCAGAAAACATTATCAAAAAGACCCAACTTCCAAACAAAAACCAAAATTTTAAAAAGTTGGCTTTATAAAATGGTTGATTAGGTCGAGTCAGGCTATCTTCGTTTGCCTTCGAATCATTTGGATTATTTAATACTATAACATGTAAAACATTTTTTTTTTAATTTTTTTAACAAAGAGATAAAAATTCTGATTCCTCAATCGAAAGATAGGCGCTTTCCGATAAATGATACTGCCACTTATTGTTTGTATAAGGCCAAGTTCCGTTCTTCTAGTGGCCATCATATATAAACACCTTATTTAGCACACAATGGTCTTCGGTTGAGTTTATTATGCTGAAAACTTTTTCGCCGTATGTTTTTACAATCAGCATCATTGATGTATAGTATTTACTTTCTTGAATAGAAGAACAAAATGCAAGCTTTTGTGTTCACTAAGACTTTCGGTCACCAAAAATCCAAAAATTTACCATTTCAAATCCTTACCACAAAAAGAAAATGTTTCATTTTTTTAGTGATATCAATATTTATAGAAGTGTTGTCACATCACCTTCGATTCGTTTTCGATAGAGTTTATGTATCTTCTAGAAGTAGAATGTTTTTTACACGAGCAAAATGAGATCGTAGTAGAAAAAACATAATTGAAAAATCGAAATAAAGTGACATTTTAATTTGGATTCAAGAGACAAAACTCTATCGACAACAAAGTTCATGTTACAATGTGCTACTATGAGCGCTTCAGTCCTCCTAACATGTTGGCAGCGAAAAACTAAACTATATTTAAACTATCACATTGCTAAGTAAATTTTTATATACCATATATCATGGGTATTCACAACTCAATGTGCTGATTTTAATCAACTTTTAATCAAAAATAAAGACAAGATTATTTTTTATCATTGAACTTCTTAGGCCTGCGAGGACAATCTTCTAGTCATCATTCAAACGCAAATCACTTACATACAATACATATGTTCTATTACATTTCACTGAAATATACGAACTTTAATTCAACTTTTACCGTTAGAAAAATTTACAAATCCATGTCAAATTTAATGTTAATTGATTTTCTTCGTTAATTAGCACTCATTATAAACAAAATATTTTTGGCCTCAATTCTCGAATGATACAATAATTCGTGCAACGGTAAAATTAATAAATTGTTATGTTATACATATATTCCCTAATTTATATATTAATTTATATTGGAAAACTTTGCTTAATAAAATAAGAATTCTAGAGGCTTATGTGTAACAATGTTGTGAAAAACTGGATGGTTTTTATTTTTTGTTTTTTTAATATAAGAAATTTAATTTTGTTAATTTTTTTTACTGAACAAAAAATTGTCATTTGTTAAATTATCAAAGAAAAAAAAACTTTGTTTTTAAAATCTAACACGTTTTTTTGCTAACTTGATATTCTTCAAGAAAAAGACAATTTTTGTCTACATTTTTTTTAACTACTTTCCGAGATATTTAAAATTTTGTAAGGTTTAACATTTAAAATTTAAAGAAAATTATTTGTGTTATACCGCTGATTATAAACAATTGGTTTAATTTAACTCTAACTTTGCGTAAGTTACTTATGTGTTAAAGTTGTTTTTAGGGTCTATTCCAATTACCGACTTATTTGTTTTCACCGACTTATTCAAATAAGTCTGCTGATGAGGTGACTTATTTTCTATCTCTTTCTTTCATAAAAAACTTATTTGGGTTCATGTAAACTATACAGTTCTGATCCATGTAACCACGAAAATTCTGTCATATTCATAATATTTTGTTGTAATGTGTTCTGTCATATTCATAATAATTTGTTGTTGCGGTAAAATATTTTAAAAGCTTTATTAAATATATTTATTATTTACATAAAATTAAATTGTTATATTTCTGAACATAAATTGTCTCTGAACGCTGAAGCGCTGATTTGGGGTTGATAAATTTCATCATTAAAAGATAGTTTTCATTTTGAAATTCCTCGTCTATGGTCATGAGATCTCCAACATTTAGACAAATGTTATGTTGTACGCAGCAAACGGCGATAACTTTATTACAAGTTTTTAAATTAAGTTCCAGTGAACGAAGGCAAATGTATCTCCACCTAGTCTTCATTTGTCCAAATGTCTGTTCGACAGCTATTCTTGCTTTACTGTGAAAGTGGTTACATTTTTTTTGCTGCGGGGTTAACGAACGGTTTTCCGTAAATGGAGTGATTATTGATATAGGATCACGCGTCAACTGATATCCACTGTCACCCAGTAAATAATAATCTCGTGCAGGATATCATCTATTCAAATATAGGTTGCTGTTCCTTAATACTCTTTGATCGTGAACCGATCCTGGCCACCCAATGCAGACATGCAAAATTTTGTATTCTGCATCACAAAGAGCTATAAAAATAAACACAGTTCAACTATGGATATACAAAGTTATATTTAAAAATGAATATTACGTACCTTGCAATTGAATGCTGTAGTCCCATTTTGTATTAATATATTCATCATGCCGATCGGTTGGACATTTTATTTTGATATGCGTTCCATCGATAGCATCAACGGCCTGATGGAAAGCGTGTGAGCCTGCACGATTAGCAAATTTGAGGTCTTTGCTCAGAAGCTCATCTTCATTAGGCAATACAATAATGTGTTTGATTAAGTTCAATATCATATCCAGCGAACGCCGGGTAATAATGAATACTGTTGTTGTTGGCATGTTAAAAGCAGTACTAGCCACACGGTAGCTTGTTCCTGCCGCCAACCAAAACAAAGTAACTCCCAGTTCCATTTGTGGATCATCCCGTGGCGTTTCGACAGATAAAGTTCCACTAATTTTTGGAACGCCTCTTTCGAGACACGTAAGTGTTTTTTTTATTAATAGTGGGTTCCGTTCTATTGCGTCATATTCATAGAGCAATATTTCAACCCCTGATATAAGTAGATATAAATATTATTTTAAATTTATGAATTACAATTTAAAAAAAAAAAATTATACCTCCCGCATTTTGCGTTTTTCCAGACACTTCAACAGATCTTTATCGCCATCCATTAATTTGCTGCTCAGTTTCATATTTTTATTTGTTAAATAATTTAATGACAAAAATTGTTTTTTGTCGTCCATTTTATTTATTAATTTAATTAAGATTTTATTTGACCAAGAAAAAAAAACAGACACAATTTTTTGTTATTATCATCTGTCAAAATAAGTCAGCAAAATGAATTGGAACGAGTTTACTGACTTATTCAAGATGGCGTCAAATAAGTCAATAAGTTTGAAATAAGTCGGTAATTGGAAAAGACCCTAAGTTGTTCATAAAAGGCAATGAAAACGTGAGTTTTAGTAATCGTGTCTCTAGAGCGAATTTCGAATTTAGTTAAATTAAAATCAAATTTTGAATAATGTGTAAGGTATATCCAAATTATATTAAACATTTAATAACAAAAAAAAAAATCCACTCCAAATATTAGTTTTATTATTATTATTGGAGGGCCATGCGGGCGACCAAAGCCACTTCGCACTGCGACCTAAAAGATCTATTGTGTTGGACCCTGTTTAATTATCCGTCCAGTCAATATTCAGGTTCTTAACGAACCTGACAATATTGCCTTCCGGTACGTGATACATACTATCTCGGCTTATTGCTGTCCCTCCTAGATGTTTACTACAGCATGTAGTTCCGCTAGAAAGATGGTAGCATTGAAGCCCAAGGACTTCGAGATGGTTGTCCCACTCCCGTATATTCCTACTCCTGCCCCGTATTCCGTTTGATTTTACTCTTACGAGTTGCTCGGAATTGCAAATCGCCTGTAGCTCACCCAGCTTTAGTACAGGAAGGCTAAATAAACCTGGAGGGTACCTGGTATCCAGAGTCCGCATATTTTGGGCTGATTAACCTATCAGCCATTCATCCATCGGCATATACTGTTCCACCTTAGATTAGGGTTTTTTGTCAAGGTTTTCTCCTTTAGCGCCATACTTTAGCCAGTGCAAAATGGCCAAAAATGTTCCAAATGGCCTCAGTTACCAATGGTTGCCACGAGGAGCCAGCACTTACACTTGCGAATTGTGAACAGATTACCCCTTACACAACTGTACCCATCACGCAGCTGCCTAATGACAAGACCAGAACAGCTCACGTGATGCGCCCCCTACTGGAAGGTTACGGAGCTGGTAGATTAATCTACTCAACTTTGGTCCAAATATTAGTTAAAATTGTTATACTCTTGTTCTGGACAAACTCTCCAATTGCAGAGATAAAAGCATATTGCATATTGCACAAGCATATTGCATAAAAATTAAATAATTTCCCGACTATAATTTTTTTGTTATAGCTGATTTACATCTAATCTTTTGCTCTTTTCTAAACGATAAAAGATGTACGAGAAAAAATGCATTTTTGTATGATTCGCTACCATTCCCTATCTGTCAAAATTCATAAAAACGTTCGGAAATTTAAATTCAATTCCTGTATTATTGAATTCGCTAAGGAATCTTTCTCGGTACTAAGGGAATATTTCCGAATGGGTATAAGGAGGTGAAAAAAATTCCCCATATACGAAAACGTATTACATATATAGTATATGCTAGTTCATTTCACGGAAAATTGAAGTTTAACCAATTTCAGATTTATAAGGTACGTAATAATTGATGTCATACCATCATAAGTACTAGAATTGTCAAAAAAAAAAAGAAAAGAAAGAAATTGCTTAAATCGGTTGAAGTTTGCAGATAATTTTCACGTTAATTTGAAACATCACAAAACTGGAACATCTCAAAAAGAAAGAATCGGGAAAAACAAAAAAAGAAATTTTTTTTTAAGAATTTGAAATATGATTTACTGATTGCAAATGATTCATTTCAATTCTTTCTCCCTCAAAATGATACAACCCTTTTTTTTAAATTTCTTTTTATTGCTTTATTTTATAGTAGGTACTCTTGAAATTAATACACATTGTAGAACGAATTCCCGTTAAAACATCAGAGCTTTTATATCTGTGACAGTGTGGAATTAAACAAAGAGTGAATTTATTTTGTATTACTATATGTATTGCTTAATAGCAGATTTGCATTCACTGCGAGTTTACGTACAAATTCTTCGGAAAAAATTTCTGCTATTTAAAAATATTTCATATGCAATTTAAAACAATTTTATTCGGATGGGAAAATTTGTTTACGAAATAGTCTACATCGATTGGTTGCCTGCTGCAAATATTTCTGCAGAATATTTTCGTAAACTCGCACTCAATCTTTTCATTCTATTCCAAAAGAATGGTTTTCCCGGCGAATTTGAAATTTCGAATTTATTGTGACTTTCTTAGGCCGTGTGTAAATGTATTAAAAATAATTTTGTTAAAAATTTGGTGAAAAGAATTATGGAAGTGAAATATTTTTAACATGGTGAGTAAGTGTGCTGTGTAAATTTGTTAAATTTTTGACAACAATACATTTAAACAATACAAAATGAACCGTGTTGTTAAAAAACAATACACAATTTTACTTATAATTATATTATTATATAAAAAATATTATAATTATTTCTAATTATAATTAATTATAATTAAGATCAATTAGTCGTCTCCGATTCAGAGTCGTTGGATCCCCCGGCATCGACATTTATATGTGGATAATCAGCTCGTACCATTTGCCCAAAAACTCCTAAAAGGTCATTAATTTCCCTTTCTAATCTGCGTTCTCTTTGTTCGCAACGTCTTGCATATATATCAGCAAGATTGTGTCTGCCGAACTGAGAGCGAGACGTAGAAGGCATAGACTGCAATACAAAACTTTAAAACAACTCTATAATATTAGGTTATGTTTTTTTAACATCGGTTGTCAAAATTTATAGACGGTATCTACTGCGATAATTTTTTTTTTTTTTTTTTTTTTGTGGTGAATAAATCAAAAAATTTAATTTTACTGTCAAAATTTTAATTTTTAACTAGTTTTTTAACACATTCACACATGGCCTTAGTAGTTTGGTAATATATTTTGCAAAGAGTACTGCGTCGATTGTTATTTTTATCAAATATAAAAAAATCGACAATTATGAAGTTTATTTTTCCTTTGAAATTTTGTTAGGAATTTTGAGGGTGGTAGTACTTTTCTTGAAAAATATCAATCGCCACAGCAAACTTTGGAAGAAATATTACTAAACAATACTAGAAAAAGTCACAATAACTCAATTCCCTATTAGAAATTCCCCGAGAAAACCAGAATAATTCCACATAAATAAATTTCTAACTCAAAATAGCCGAGTTGTTCTAATTAAAAACTCAAAATAGTCGAGTTGCTCTAATGAAATATGGTAAGAACCGTGAAACCTTGGAGTTCGAAACTTCTAAATGGATTTCGATAAAACCTTTGATATAATGAAAGCCAACTTTACCTACTGAAAAGGCTTGCTTATTTTTTGTTAATTTTTATTAGAAAATAAAATGAGAAAATTTAAAATTCGGCTTAAATTATTTAAAGGATTTCATTATAAAATACAATACTTTTTATCGGTTGTGGACAAAGTATCGCATTCTACTCGCATATAATAGCTGTTATTCACTCAGATGATTTACGTCACTTAGTATGTATTTAGAAAATTTTGTACAGCATAATTTTATTTAAGTTTCTATAGAAATTAAAGAGGATCTGTCTTTAAAAAGGCAACGACAAATGGCAGATCAAATTATAGATGCACCCGTTTTGCCCGCTTTCGGGGCTTCGATTGATTCTTTTTATCAAGAAGGTCATTTAATGGCGAATGGCCAAATATTTGCAGTTATTCATTCAAATATTTGCAATCGAACAAGAGACCATTGGAAATACTATGTTAATTCTAACATTGGCCGTTTACCATGGCAGAATAAAGAGGTTTTCTTAAATTAAACACACAATCAAATTTGTATAAATAGTTATTCTTTAATTAAACAACTAGTAGTTTTTATTCATTTCCTTTGAAGATCTTACTGCCTCGTAAGCCAATCGTATAAATTTAAAATTTCGTTTGCTTCGTTGTTACCGCGTTAACAAAATTATAATTTTAATATAAAACCATTGCAAATCTTTAAAAATCTCTATTATTGTTGAATTACCTGGTTTGGTCAATTAAAGTAATTTCTTAACACGCTTGTGCACTTCGATAATTTAAAATTCTGTTAAAACTAAAAGCAAAAAAACTCAACTGATGAAATGTCAAAAATTCAAAATTTAGCTTCATATTTATCATACCTGCAGCCTGATTCTCTAAAAAAAAAGATAAATTGTAAACATGAAAACTTGTAAAAGGCACAGCTTACTTTAAGAGTTTGCAATTTTTTGATTTAACATACTACTAAAAGAATGTGGAAAACTATTCATTAAACTAAGCTTCATGGTATTGAAAGATAAAACGCGTAGAGACATTTATGTTAAATTTCGCTAGATCTGCGTACTACAAAATGAAATTCAGCTATGAAATTTTCATTTTCGATTTCGCTTGTGCCATTTTTATATTCATTTCACTTCACCTTTAGCAATAAAACCCGGTACCCAGGGTGGTTTTTTTAGCCGCTGGTTACATATTTTTGGTCCTAGTTTTATAATTGAAGATGGCGGATCCAATATTTCCGCTGTAACCTTTTGTTTAGAACCATATACAACAATATTTTCGGCACCGCACGTTACGAACTGAGATTAAAAAAATTAAATGCAAACCGACGAATCCGATTAAGCCGCGTTAAGGTAAAAAATAGCTGATTTATTACTATGTGAAATTTTGAGGTTAATTGTATTCAAATAAGCATAATATTGTCCATGAAAGTGGGTATTTCTTGAAGTATTTCAACATTTTGCTACTTAAGAATTTATGGTAAACATAAAATAGTTCCGAGAATAACAGCCCTTGTTTACTAACTTCAGTTCGTGTGCGGTTTTGTTTTGTAGGTTTCTTGCTTACTTTAAGATCTGGTGATCTTGGAGCTTAATGATGAAGACTATTCTTAGAGCTGATTTTTGAGCTCCTGCTCAAAGCAGGGTGTGCCAAAATTTATGAATTAGTAAATGAATAAATAAATGAACTAAGGTTAACGAATACACTATTGATTATTTATCCAAGTTTTCACTTAAAGCTACCATTAGTAGTTTAAAAAAATGAGGCAAATGGCACTATCCCGCTGAAACTACGTATTTCGGAAAGATATTTTTTATTGGCGTAATTGAGAAAACTAAAATTGGTTAAATTTTCAATTTCGCGAAAATACTCGAAGCTGTCCGTGCTACATTATTTCTACTCCGAGCCTTGGTAGTTTCACACAGAATTCTTTCCTCCACGCAAAAATTTAAGCTTCACCAGTTATTCCGAAAAAAAATTAAACTAAATTACATATTTTAATTTTTTATAATAGCAAGACCCACGCCTATCTGTATTAACGGTACATTTTGGCGTTGAATAATTCTTTCAAATAAAAATTCGAAAATTTGTTCGTTTTTTTCATAAGTGTAAAAATGTATTAGCATTTTATAGGCAAATCAAGTAAAACAACGTTGAAAAGTATGTAGTGTGCACCAAGGGCCCATCGTAGCTAGTTTAATTAAGTAACACGAGGCTTGTAAACAAAAATATTAATTCATTTTACTGTTAATATTCGGCAAATGATCTAATTTGTTTTTTTATTAAAAATATATTTTATTTAAAATTAACTAAATGATGTATTAATAAATTTTTTTGTAATTACCTCCACTTCCATGATTATTTGTTACCAATAGGGCGAAATATTAGGCCGTAACAATAAATTTGCAGGTTCATTCAGCTTTCTCAACAATATCGAAAAATTTTCAGGTTGTTAGTTCATAAATTAAATACTTGCATCTTCGAAATCAGAATTTGTTTGAGAGTGAACATTTTTGTTTTCCGTTTTTTCTCCGACATTTATTATTATTATTATTTTCAAATGTTCGTAGTAGCATCTGTCATACAGAACTATAAATCACCATAAAACATGCAGAACTATGAATCATCTTCTCGCCTCGCCTTGCTTATCGCACACACTTTGGTCCTGGCCTGTAAGATGTAACTTATAAAATATTTTGCATTTCTTGTTTGATCGACTGTTTATTGTGAAGACGGAAATAATCGCTCAAAACCAAATCACCCAAAAATCAGAAATGAATTAGTCGATTATTCATGCTGTAAATACGGGTGATTGTTAATGCCGTAAATATGGGCGATTATATATGAACAAACGGAGAAATATTGAATAATTAATTATACCACAAAAAATTTAAAATCGCCCAACATTAAAAATTAATAATCGCCTAAAACAAAATAACCAAACCGAAAATGAATAGTCACCCAACAATTTAGTTTTGATATTTGCCAGCCATTGACGTAACTGAAACCTTCCATAGCTCAGTCCGTTAGTACTTTTTGATGTTTGGTTTATAAAGCTAAAGGAAGTAACACATCAATCACGGCTGTACTATTGCTACATTGGTTTTTATGGACAATTTAAATTACTTTATAAAAATGTTTATATTTTGGCTCAAACTACGTGTTACTACTAATACGTAAGCAAATATTAATATACGCTGCGTATGTTTCCGTCTTAATTTTTTTTCCCTTATCCAGAATTATACACGAAGTTGAAAATATAGCCTACTAAAGAAAATCAATAAGACCAGCAATCGGCCCTGCTGACTTAAATTTTCACGTTCGTGTGTAAATTCTGAAAAATCTAATTTAAAAAAACCATAAATATGTCCAAAAATTTGTGTTTTATTAAACTTAAACCGTTTAAATGAATGTTAAAATTTTTTTTTTGGTTAATTAAATCATAATCGTCGCATTTAAAGAACTTACATCGCCCACATTTAAAATGAATAATCGCATAATAATTTTTGGCAATCCTTAATAATTATTTTTATTTTTTTATTAGTAACTAAAGAATTACACAAACAAAACAAATATTTAAATGTAAAATACATTAAGTAAAATGTTTAATCTGTCAATTTTTAATTACTATCATTTATCATCTATTGTTTTATGCTCTCATGTAAAATATGTTGCAGCGGAAAGCAAAGTTTGAACAAAAATTCAATTAATCCTTGTTAGAGCTACACATTAGATATAGGCGAAATAGAATTATCACGACTCATAACTCGATAATCAAACTCGAATTGTAGAAACACGACAAACATGAAATGAAAAAAGGGTGGAAGTGTACATATATGGGATAACACAATTCTAAATATCGTTTATGTAATCCGAATGAATACTTGTAAACTTTATCACCATATTTTGCAGATAGTGACGACGAAAGTTTAATTTGAAACCGTCACCGTAGATTATCGCAATAACGTTTGTTTGTGTCTATAGGGTATTCAGTCTAGATTTTAATGAGAATTTTGCTTGAGATGAACATATTCGTCAAGAGAAATTCACTTTAACACAACTTTACTCAGTGGAGCAACTAGAAGGTGTAGTTTTTTCGCTGGAACTATTGCCCGGTATAATTTGCGTATCTCATTTTATAGCTATTATAAACCAATTGTTTGATGTTTCATGTTTGAGTTGTCAGAAAACAAGAAATACATTTATTAATTTTCATCTTAATTTATCAACCGTCAATGCATGATCCTTTAAACATTTGGCACAGATTTATAACTTAAAAAGTTTACTTCTGTCGCACTTACGAGTAGTGGCTGTACGCTTTTTTGGTTTTTCGTTGATGACTATGTACTGTAAGTTTACTATAAGTTGGTAATAACAGAGCTTACTCTATAAATAAGAGCATCCACATTGACTGTATTTTTTACTAAGCTTAAAATAAAGTACATACAATTTTTTCTTTACTATGAAACTATATGGGAAAACGATTGTTTTCATTTACATTTTTAGTCTACAAGAACTATGAGCTTTTACATTATTTTTATACGAAAATGTTCATAAAACATGTAATTTTATTTGATTGAAAAATCGAATCATGAAAGTGTTTATTTCTTAGTGAAAATCCTCTTGGAATATAAACTATTGCTAAACTTTTATGGAATGTTGTTGTTGTAAAATACGTCATAACATAAAATTTATAAACAATTATAACCATCTCTTTTTAGTCTCCTTCTAAAAGCATTGCCACATGACAAAAATCTGCCCGAATTCAGATTCATATCATGCGGCAATGCTTTATTAACGACTTTTGTTTAAACCATAGATGTCGCCTACAATTAAAAACATATAAAAAATTCAAATAGGTGATCGAACCGGTCGGATCCTAAAATCGGTCTGATTTTTGATTCGGTTAAACATATTTTTGATGGCTTCCCTCTATAGTAATAACTAAATTGTAATAATAATTAATTTAATATAATTTTTTTTTAAATTTACTAAAATTAAACCATTGCCATGAAAGAAATTATGTTAATTTTACGTAAAAAGTTTTCTTTCAAATCGTTTACTCAGCCCGAATCCCTGTTGTTTTTATTTGTGTGTTAAGTGACATCTAGGAATGGGAATAATAAGTAAGAGCTATTTTATTTTATACACCGCTCTCAAATGTTATGACAATTCAAATATTCTAAACAAAAACTTATTTTGAATGGGTCATTAATTTTTGGGAATAAAAATCGATGCCAAATATTAATCATGTTGTATTTATTTTCAGCTGTGTCTTAATTTAAATACAATAATATTTTTAATACTTGAGAAATAAATAAGGCATTTATATTACAGTTAATGTTTGTTGGTTATGTCATTTATTTGTGATGCATAACAATCTGGGTTGATTTGATTTTTTTGATTTCTTCTCGCTCAATGCATATTATTATAATTTTTTCTCTTTGACTCTCTTTTTTGGCTGTCCAACGTATTGTCTTTTTTTACATTGATTTTAGTTGTGAATAAGTGATGACGTCATTAAATAGAATATTCTCTTTTTAATACATATTGTTGTTGTTGTAGAACGTTTTTTAATTTAATTCCCTTATTTTCTTTTGATTATATCTGGAAAATGGGGAAGCTTGAGAATCTGTGCTTTAAATGAGTTAGTCATTGAGCTGTTTATTAGTGATTTCAGAAAAAATTATTTATCTAGGTTTAATTTTTAATTCATATTTTTTCGTCAATCGAAATCGCGTTTTTTCATACAAACTCTATGAAAATAAATTATTTTTTAGTGTTTCTATGTCCTTTCTTTTAAGTTCATTTTTTACATGACGGCTCTATTCATATCAAGATGGTTCTGGTAATAACCACCTGTATTTAAATAGCACAAAAGCTTTAAATATTAGCGGTTTGGAATATTTGTGTACATATAATTATTATAAGAGAAAGAACGAGAAAGGCATAGGATAAGCAAATTATTTAGAAAGGTACTCGGTTTGTATTTAACTAAGAATGTATATATTGCAACCAATATATCTCAATATAAATCCAGGAGACATCGACTCTTCGTAAGATAATTTCTTGTTCTTTTCTGATCACACGATTTATTTTCCGAATATAAAATTTATGTTACACGACCGTCGCAAAATTTCGTTTCAATATTTTTTTTTTTCGAATCATACCCTGCCTAAAAAGTTTCAATTAAAAACAAATGGGATCAATTTTAAAGCCATAAAAAAAGGAAAACAAAAATAATTATAAGGTTAAAAAAAGAAATGTTTAATTCATTTAACTATTTTACAACATCAAACATTTCTAAGTTGCTTTCGAAATAGTATATTATTCAATGAGCATATAATGATAGCTGTTATTCACGAAGATGAAGTTTACCGACACGAGCCGATAGGCGAGTGTCGTAAATCATCTGAGTGAATAACAGCCATTATATGCGAGTAGAATACGATACTTTGTCCACGACCGATAAAAAATTGTATTATATTATCAAATCCGTTAAATAAACCTAAAATAATTTACGTCGACATTTTGACGTCTCAATTTAATAATAATAAAAATAGCAAGAGACTACTAGATAAAATTTCAAAAATGAAATTTTTTATTTGGTAGTAGTAAATAATGGAAGAAGGGATAGATAAACTAGAAGTGAATAATGGTATCATTATAATTGAAGAAACAAACGTATAATGAGTATATTATACGTTAGTCGTGGACAAAGGACCTTTTTCAAATATCTCTTAATAGCTATTGAAAATTACTTCTCGTCTTTTAATTTAGTTGAGCTTATTGAAAATTTCTAAACCATTAACATAAAAAGATGTAACTCCAATTTCCGTTTTTAGATAATAAGTTAAAAAATGATTATCGCGTTTCATAAGAGTCATGGATACCACGCAAAGTTCATCTAAATCAAAAATCGTATTATTGAATAAAGATGTCGTAGTTCTACATACATATATGGAAGATTTCATATTTTCTCCAGCATTCGATTCTTAACAATTTTAAGTTCATTAATTTTTTTATTTGAACTTTAGCATTCAAACAATTTAAATGAGACAGAAATAAACTATGGCATTACAGACCATTTAGCATTTTCAGAAAGGAAAGTTTTTGAACGTTCTAGGACAAAAGTAAGAGGAGACATTTTTTTTATTATAGAATAAATTTGACTGTACCAATTTAATTTTTCATGCAAAATTAGTCCACTTAGTGGTTAAAATTCACTATAAAGGATTTTCTTCATAATTTAGTGTAACATCAGTTAACGTTCTTCATTGACGGTTAAATAGTTTTTTTAAATTCACAAATTGAGTAAATCCTTGTCAAGTTACATGTCCCATTCTAGATTTTGTTAATTATCCGATTCAAATTTAACCGCCATATCAGCAGCATATAACTCAATTTCTTCTTTAAACGGAAGATGGAAAACATTATTGACCTAAATATTGAAAAAAGCAGGCTCTTTAACAAGTTACTGCCTGCTGTTTAAGTATCTATCCAAAATATTGCAAGTAATTTCAGTTTTTTAAGTAAAATAACATTAGACAAACCCCTCAAATGAAGTCCCAAAATCTCCAAAAATAAGTGATACCTAACACTTTTTGTCCAAATTTGTTACAACAAAATCTGCTACGTGCAAGCTAGTTTAGTGCCACTCCGCGAATAGAAATCAAATTGTCTTGCATTTATCACCTTTTTTTTCCAAATGTACTTAATCTGTTTAATAAAAACAATTCAAAAATTTTGGACATTGATGTCGAAATAGTTATTGGTCTATAATAACTAGGTTTTACGGGAGTTTTCCTCTTCTGAAACATTTCATTCCCAAATGTAGCTAATTTTGTAACGAATTTCGTTTTAAAATATGTCAAAAATTGGACTGAGATATATGTTCCCACCCATTCACAGTTGCACTATCGAACTCATCGATATGTTTATCAACTGAAATGGATACAGGGTATCGTGACACAAATAGTATTCATTTATATTTGAAAAATTTTGTCTTCCTTGATTTTGAAGAAATTTTGCTAAAATAATTATTCATGATATCTGCAACTAAACTTGGCGCTTCATAAGTTTGATTATTAAAATAGACGATTTTAATTTATATGGGCTCTTTTTTCTTGTAATATATAATTTCGATGTCTAAAATGGTCTAAACTTTATATTTTTGCGTGATTTTATATTTCTTGTTTGGGCGATTTGATTTTTTTTTCCTGCGATACGGTGAATCATTTAAAAAACAACAATTTTCTGGGGTATTCTAAATTTTTGATTTTTGGGAGATTATTCGGGGCGCCATTCATTAAATTAGTTTATAAAGGCTGAAAGTGATACTTAACTAGAGGTGAAAAATGAAGGAGCATTTAGCCGGGACAAATGGCCTCCAAGGTCGCCTGACGAACCCTTTAGATTTCGAACATAATACTACCATATTTCTGGAAAAAATACAAAGCAAAGTGTTCCATTAAAAAAGAAAACTTATTAAATGTTTATTATAGCGTTGCCAGACTGCGGTTTAATAAATCCCATTTAGCTAAACTGGATCAGGTACTCTATGAAACAAAAGGAGATTAGCAAAAATGAGGGTTGACACAAATCCGATTTACTAAATCGCAGTGCGTCAATGGTATTAACCACAATATGAAAACCAAAGGATGCTACATAATTTCTAGTGATTCTAGCGAATTCAGGACCAACGCTGAGTGACTTTGAGGAATTTTCCATTTTAGTATCTGAAAAACACACATCACAACACATCTTGAAACTGTTTTGACTATTTCCTGTACATCTTTCACCAAAGCATCCCACTGCTAAACGGCTTTATGGAGTTCTCTATTTTGGAATCTATTCATTACGGCATATTTCAATATGGTATAGGGTACACTACGCGGAATAATATTTTAAAAAACGGTGGTTACTTTAAAATGTTATGTTTCCGAAAAAATATTAGTTTACATTTTTTTTCTTATGGAAACATTTTTCCCGAACAAAATTTACGAAACATTTGTATAGCGCACATGAATAAGAATCCATTACATGCATAAAACGGAAAGTTTCGAAACGACGTTTTGATTAAATTCAACATACAATTTTCCTTCACTTAAATAAAATAAACCAAACATACCGTTTATGTTAAAATGTACCTTATGCCGTATGCCTTGGGCCGTACTGTAATATACCAATTGAAACATGCCGCAGGGTATCATATACCGTAGGTTCCTTATGCCGTACAGAAATATGCCGCTATATTCCGTAATGAAATATGCTATAACGGCCGGGACCACCCTATTTTAGTATGCGAATAATTATTAGTAAAAAATACAAATTTTATACCAAAAACCATTGCGCTGCGCATACTACTCGCCCAAATATAAGCGAGAACTATAATACGAAGAAAATATGAGTCACACGACTCAAGAGGCCAGATGAGTCATTCGGTGAGGTGAGAACCATAATAGGGGTATAAATTAAAACTTTTCACATGTTTGTTTTTGGTTTGAAATGTCGAAAACCTCAACCACATGTTTAGAAAGAGTAGGTCTGATCCTTGTTTTCTAAGATTGTTTTGAATGACCTAGAATTGTTTTTTTTTTTAGTTTCCAGCTAGTGCGGTTCATGAGGTATTTACATTTGGCCATTTGGTTATAAGACATACTGTGGGATAAGTAAAAATTTCAGCCACATGATTAGGAAAAATATGATATGGTAAGTAACCTTAGTGCGGTTCAAAATATTTTCGCAAAAAAATAAAAAATTGTACGGTGGTCCATTCTCGACCGATGAGTGTACTACATACATCTTATACATGCAATATAATGAAAAGAGGGCCCAAATTATTGTAAATTAACTACTTGTAAATTTGGTAATTGAGTAGTTTTTATTTACTTTCTCGTGGACAACATCATAGTAAGCTATACACAGAGTGAAGGTTAATGGTCTAAACTTTAAGATTATGCAAAAAAAAAATAGATTTTTTTTTTTCGAAATTCTAGACAATGCGGCCTTTACACTATTTACATAAAGGTTTCATATACTATTTATGTAATCTAAATAAGGATTCATAAATATTCGTACTACTCTGGGGGGAATACATTTTCTATTTAAAGAACCGCTTAGTAGGTTTCTGAAAAAGAATCATCAATTATTTAACAGTTGTTTTGAATCCAATTGAAGTAAAGTTTGCTAAATATTTGCTGATTGCAGAACTAGATCTTCATTCGAAGAAGTCATTTTTAAGAAGTTGTACACCTTCGATCTAGTTTTTATCATCGTCCCACTGAAGTAAACTATTAAAATAAATTCTTTGAAACAGATATTCTACAAAATTTGTAAAATTATATTTATGCCAATAAAAGAAGTTGACCAAATATCTATTTAATGAAGGGTTTCGAACCGAACCCGAGTCTGAACCCACTACGGTTCTGATATTTTTTCGTTTTGTGAATCCGAACCTGAATGATATCAAACTTCCGGTTCGGGTAAAAAATTAATTTTTCTAAAATTGTCGCAAAGAATTTAATTAGTAGAAAATTCGTCATTTTCTTCTCGATTCACAGAACCTGACCCCGAATCTAGTATTTTTTTATCATGGATACTGAATCCGAAATAAGTATAGGTTTAGTGCGAATTTACGACCATTTTCTGATGAAAAATTTTCAGCAGATTCAATATATTTTATATGGAAAACAAAAGAATTATGTTCGGAAGAGGAAATTTGTTTACGAAATAGACTATGTCGATTGGTTCCCTGTTGAAAATTGTTCATCAGAAAATGGCCGTAAGCTCGCACTGAGACTAATTTAATGATTTTGACACGTTACGATAAATTCCCCCTCCCCCTCCATAGAACCCATGTACCACCAGTTTTTTTATAATGCGCAAACTACAAGACAACTTCAATGCAATTACCACAAAAAAAATCAATTTTTCGCTATCTAAAAACGTAGTGAGAGCAGTAAATTCATTAGTTCTTGTTTGCCTTTCAAAATGACAAAACGCTACCCTTTCACGTCGACTTATCAGTTCATTTTAGTGATATAATTGAAGATGGACACCCAACTTGAAATGATTTACTTCGGTGTATATTATTTCGGGAAAAACCATATCAAATGAAGAGTAATAAGTGTAGTTATGCGGCTGGTCTAATGATGCTGGTAAGTGTGGTTACTAAGTATCGTACAAGCAGCGCAAATATACCATATTCCCAACTTTCAAAATTCGATAATTTTTTTTTTGGGAAAATGGTTGCATATTTATTTTGCTTTATATGAGCAATTTTGAATTACAAAATGCCATCGAGGATTTATAGAAATTTCTTGAAAGAAGGATTTCAATCAAAATTCAATAAAACTAAAACATAAAATATCGATTAAAGAGCGCTAATGATTTCATGCCATCGTAGCGCAAAGAGGGCCTATTCTAAGCGGATTAGATATTAAACGAACTAAAATATTATTTTTAAAAAAATCCGCCGGCCTGAAAGTACTTGATTTAAATATTTTTAAGTATTTTTTGAGTTTTCCTGTAATTCAAATTTCAGCATTTTGCTTTTTAAGATTTTATGCTTCAGTTTTGTAGTTTCAAGATTTATTTATTTTTTTTTGTTTTGAGATTTTTTACGGAACTTTCTTTTTCAGAATTTTATTTTCGAGGTTATCTATATTTAATAATTTAATGTTGCAGAAATATCCAATTCGATTTTTAACTAATGGTAGATTCATGGTTGTAAAATGTCAAAACAAATAAGATTAGTGTTTTTTTTAAATTTATGCATGCAGTATTAAAGAACGTAATTTCAATGCAAAATTTTTATGAAACAAAGGCGAACGTTTTGATAAAATGTACGCCAAATACAAAAATTAAAAGCAAAATGGCTTTAAAACCGAAATTTAAAACGTGAAAACATATTCACCAATTCCTTTATATAACTAGTGCCCACATTGTTTTTCATTTCGGTTTAATTTCTTTCAATTTCGTTTTTGCTTATGTAACTAGCCCTTTTCGATTGATTAAAAAAAGAATCTGGAAGAATGAAACGAACGAAGGCCAATAAAGTTCGCCTTATGTTTACTAGCATAGGTTTTTTTTTTCAAATGAATCGCCAATTTTCTTTATTAAATAACAAACAAATTGATTTCAAGAAATTATTTATTGATAATGAAAGAAGTGTGTATGACAGTTACACACAAAAAAAAATATCTCCCATGTGAGCACTCATACATTGTGTACATGTTTACAATGCGTCATTCTTTCATCAAAATTTTCAATAACTTAATTAGAAATCTATCTCACAAATAACTTGAACAATTTCAATATTCAAAACCCGAAACGTTTGTGAATTGTTTTTGTGTCTTCATACCTGTAGTTTTAGTTTTATTTAGTTATTTATACTTTAAAATTTACAGATATATTGGAATACTCCATTTTGAGCTTTGCTCATTCACAACAGAGCATCCAAATTGACATACTTTTTGATATGTCTTATTAATAATAATAAAACGTTTTGAAAATTATGGTGGTCATGATAGCAGCCCCACCGTTCAAGTTGGCCCAGATCTTCATATTTATCTTTGCCTATTATTGACTCAATTGGCTGGAGGTACCGTTTTCTTATATACTTTCAATGTTCTTTTTGGTTAATTTTGATTTCGCCTTACGCGGTTAAGCTATTTTATATCATTTACAATTTGATTAACATTAATTGAAGGAATCAATTCAAAATTTAGAAAACAAAATTTTTTTAACTGAAAAATACACGTTCAACCGACGTGATAGGCAAGCCAGCTCAATTAGTCAAATTGAAATTCTTGAAGAAAGAACATTTTGTCTAAGTCCACTACTTTCGGCCATAAAAACTCAGTTATGATGTTTCGGTGTTGAAATCCATTCACTGTTACATTGTTACCAAGGTCATGTAGTATTATTATTATTTATTTATTCCATAGTACATAATATGAATAAATTCTAAAAATGGTAAGGTAAACTTCTCTTAGCGGCCCATCTTCCGCACCGGAGAAATCTTCCTTTTTGAGAGCTAAAGAGGAACCGCGTTAAAGAGGAAATTGTATTTTTTTTATTTATTCCATATTACAACTGACTTAATATAAATTATCTATCACAATTAAATTCATGAGTGTTGAGATATAGCGCAATGGCTAGTCCCCGAGATTAATGCCCCTATTACTATTTTCACATTTTAGTCACCCGGTGACTTTAGCTCACCGAAATCAAATTTTGTTATTATGGTTGTCATATTTGAGTCACCCGGTGACTTCCACTCGCCGCATTCAAATTTTGTGTATTATAGTTCTCGCAGTGAGTGAGCCTTGTGTCAAATATGCTCACCTTCTTCTAAAATTAATTGTTAAAATTTATATTTTGTGAACAAATAAAAACACTTTCGTTGGTAAACAGAGAAAAAATGTTAGCATCAATTGTTAAAAATCAATTATACCAACTTGGCAACACCAAAATAAATGAAATGACGCGCGCCGCAGCGCACACTACTCACCGAAATAAAAGCGACTAAATAGGTGAGGTGAGTCTCTGGGTGAGGTGAGAAACATAATATGGGTGTAAAATTATTTATTTACATAAATAATTGCTGTAGTGGTATGGTTGCTAGATCCCAATCACTAGGTCTATTGATTTGGTCATTTTTAAGCGTCTTATTGACATTGCTCTGCTCAGCAAGGGCAAATCTCTATGTTTTCATGCATTGTGAGACGTGAATAATGCTTGAGAGCAGAATCCGCAATTACCTTATCGATCTATTTCATCTTTAAGTCTCGGTGGATGTCTTCGGAGGAAATTGTCTGAAAAATTACAGTAAGTGGCCTTTCAGAAAGGTGTTCTTCTTCGAAAGGTTTCTCTTATTTTTTATTAATAAATATTACAACTGAAATAATTTATTTCTATTGCATGTTGGTTTCCTGATGCCTTGCTTATTTCAACTAAATTTCTTACTGCATTCATCTTACCAAAAACACAATTCTATTATTTTAGCTGCTTACTTTAAATTTACCTATTACAAAAAGCCAATGGTAAAAGTTACTGTTAGAAATATTCGTCAGGTACACACATAACGTTTTGGTAAATTATGGAACTAGTAGTGACATAAAGAAGTAAAATGTACACTTTTCATTATTGCATCCAAAACCGACCACTCCAAGACCACATGTTGCAAGATGATTTAACTGTTGCGCCGATGCTCCTCACATTCAGTCCAAAGTGATAAATACTGTGGCCCTGGATACATAAATAATTGCCGTATTATGTAGCTGACTTTTGTGAGCAATGATCTAAAGTACAAATAATACAATTTATTTATGTTTCTCGGTTCGATAATTCCGCTCTTAGGTCACTTTAGGTTAAAGCGCTTAGATAGACGAAAATAAATGTTTAAATTAATTATTGGTATGAATATCAAAAATGATGTTAAAAAAATGACAAACAGGTGATTACCGTGTAATTGCAATGAGACTCTCTACGAATAACTTTATATTATATAAAATAAAACATTAAAGTGTTATGTCACACTTGGTTTCAAGTAGAACTAATTAAAAAAAATGTTTATCATACATAAATAATGTTTTGTTAGACCAGATCCACTTAGCACAATATTCAAGTTTGTTAAAAGTACAAAACTACGACTCTTTGATGTTATCCTAGGTCACGTATGTAGTGCGATGGAATTTTATATAGAAAAAACCCATTATGTAGGTAAGTTGTTTTTATGTATGTAAGTTGTTTTTATGTATATACCTTTCTGACGAACACAAACAATATACATATCTAGCTGATGACGAGTTTTGATGATATCAAGTAATCAGTATCAATTTACACTTTTTAATGTTCAAGGTTACGGGGGGTACCTGTTTGCAGTAGATAGTATAGTTAATGTAATTTCATGCTCAGTGAGTTTCATAATCAATTTTATTTAATTTGTTTTATTTTTTTTAGATAGAGCTCTAATCATGGTTAATAAATCATGTAAACAGTGAGTCAAAGTCAAACTCATACACTTCAAAAGTAAGTTTATTTTTAGAGAATGCCTACTTTACAGAGTTTTTTCTGAAAATTCCTTTATAAAATTATATCGCCTACGCCTTTGACTATTGAATGCAAAATTAACAAATAAATACCGTTTTTGTAAATCTTGGATTATTGGTGATAAATTTAAAATTTAACGGCTTAAGGCTCAACCAGCCAAAAATTATAAACTTAAAAATTTTAACGACACTAATTTTTCTTAATTTTTTTTTTTGACATTCCAACGAGCGAAAAATTTTAAACTTAAGAAGTTTAGTGGAACGATTGCATTATTTTTCGACATTTGATTTCCACCAAACTTTTTTCCTTCTAATGAAATAAACTTGAATATTTTAAACAGTTTTATTGTCACAAAATAAAAAAAAAAATTGAATTATAAATTGTTATCAAAATGGCAACCAAAATGGGCCCCAATGGGTTTGAAATTATAAACACGAAACACAAAATTTTTTCATTTTTTCCATTTACAAAAAAATCGGCAGAAAAATGTTGCCAAATTAGTAAATAAATTAATACCACCGTAAAACCTATAAAAAGAAAATTTAAATTTATAAATATAAAAAAAAAAATCGCATGAAATACAAGGTTTTTGCATCTACCGCATCAAAAATTTATTTGGATTTGACGTTTATTTCTTAAGTTTGGACGCAAAATCGGGCATTCTTAATTTTCTCTTATTTACAGATCTAATTTAATGAAGCTTCGTTAAATTTCTAAAGTGACGTTAATTTTTCGCTAGGCGAGAATACAGAAATCCTATCTACCGCATTCTTAGGTTTTGTTAATTCTTAATTTTTCGCTGGTCACCACTTAAGTCTTCGAACTTAAAAATATATAGGGAGAGTGTACATTTAAATGTATGAAAAGAGAATAAAAAAATCTTATATCATTTCATAAGGAAGGCTGAGAAGGGCGAATATTCTTTAAAAATATACTAATTTTTTGTAGTGTATGAGTTTGACTTTGACTCACTGTATATGCATATTAGTTATTGAATGCGATCAGTTTAATTGAACATCATGGTAAAATTGTAATTTCAATGGCACTTGTGATTATTTCCGTTCGCGTGTGCTACAAATAATGGCAGACTATTTGTTTTAACTGTACATTTAATTATTTAAATACATAAAAAATATGCAGGTTAGTTCAAAACTTTTAGGTGTCAGTCAAATACAGGCTAATTTACGTCAGATGATGTACACATTCCCTACATCAAAGTCAAACTATATCGTAATGTAAACAATAATTTTCAAAAAATGATAAATATTGTTTGTTTTCATTTACCCATAATGCATGGCACATGTGTAACCAAACCATACTAATTTTATGCATGTACGCAGATGGATTATTTTCTGTTTTTCGCTTTAATTATTTTTCAGGCTTCAAATGTCGTTGAATCAGCTGTACTTCCACTAACATTATCAGTTTAAACGGTCGCAGGTGCCGCATTATTTTATTTGAACGCCAATATTTGATTTCATTTTTGTCTAAAATCTGTTTGCTAATTCATTCATTCAAAAATTCCATATTTTAGTGGCAAATCGCAGAACTGAGGTTTTATTTCAATAGTTTGTTCATACATGCTAAACATATGCTAATTAAAAATAGTTTTAATAATTCGCGGAAACCTGCCTGAACGTCCCACCATTTAACTAGTTATTAGTGGCACGCTAATTTCTTGGTGTCCTATAAATATGTGTTTTTAAATAATAAATTGAGTTTGCTTATATGATAAACTGTTAAATAAACATAATTATGAGTAAACAATTTTTTTTCTTTGTATTTTTAGGAAAAATTCCAACCCGATTAAATGTTGGCATTATGCTGTTCATGGCATGCGTCATTTCGTACATGTTGCGTGTTAACTTGTCAATAAATTTATTGGCAATGGTTGTGCCAAAAACTAGTAACGGTACAAATGGAACAGAACCTCCGGATGTAAGTTTTTCTTTGTGGGAATACTTATTCCAAACCATTTTAATAATAAATTTCATCTTCATTGTAGTATGGTCCGCGATATAACTGGTCATCAAAACAACAAAGTTTTTTACTTGGTGCCTATTTTTGGGGATACTTTTTAACATCGTTACCGGCTGGAATGACGGCTCAAAAATTTGGAGGTCGAAGAGTATCAGGATATACACTGGCATTTAGTGCCATTATAACGGCCTCAGCACCATTAGCTTCAGTCAACTTTTACGTTTTGTATTTGTCACGATTTGTATTGGGACTGTTAGGCGTAAATATTTGGAATCCCTCATTCAAATAGCATCAACTAGCGAATATCTATTATAATTCTAGGGTTTCCTCTATCCATCACTGCATAATCTGGTATCGAAATGGGCACCACCAAATGAAAAAGGTAAATTTGTGGCGGCCCTAATTGGTGGATCATTTGGCACCGTAGTTACATGGTCAATATCGGGTATTGTAATCGAGAAACTAGGATGGGACTATGCATTTTATGTCGAGGCAATGTTAACCTTTATAGTATGCTCATTTTGGTTTTATTTAGTCGCCGACTCACCAAATGATCATCCCCGAATTCAACCAAAGGAAAAGGAATACATTGAACAATCACTGATTGGTTTGGGAAATAATTCGAAAAAATTGAATCCCCCCATTAAAAGTTTATTAATGTCGTTACCATTTTGGTCATTGTTACTGTTGCACTATGGCAATTTGTGGGGACTATATTTTCTCGCAACAGCCGCACCTAAATATTTGAGTGAAATTTTGGGATTTAATCTGGCGCATGCAGGAGTTTTATCATCCCTACCATATTTAGCGCGAATGCTAGCCGGATTTTTATTCGGCTCACTGGGTGATTTTATACGGAGAAAAGGATGGTTAAGTGTAACAGTAATTCGGAAATTATTTTGCTTCTTCTGTAAGGGTTGCTTTCAAGTTCTTAATATATGAAAGTTAAATCAATATTTTTAATTTGCAGCCCATATTGTACCCGGAATTTTATTAAGCGCACTAGGCTCAGTTGGTAGCCAAGCAGGTTTATGTGTAACAATTATAACTCTGTCGCTCGGGTTCAATGGTGCCTCAACGGTTACAAATCTACAAAATTCTCAAGACTTGGCGCCAAATTATGCCGGTACATTATACGGAATTATCAATTTTGTTGGTATTTCAACTGGATTTATAACACCGCTAGTAGTTGGATACTTTACTGAAGAAGAAGTAATTATATTGAACTCAAAACACTTACGAACGATATTCAACATTAATTATTTTAAATTACAGAACACGGCCGAACAATGGAACAAAATATTTTATATTGGATCTGCTGTGTATATTGTGCCAGCAATTATCTTTGGAATTTTCGGATCGGGTGAGGTACAGCCATGGAATGATGAACAGCCGAAAAATAAAGACAATAAAATTGGACTGGATAATCCGGGGTTAAACCAATCGGTGCTATAGTAATATTTATATCTAGAATAGAGCTTTTATTTTATATAGACACTAGAATGTACAGTAGCGAATTAAATTATTTTTATATATTGAGTAAGTGTTATAAATTTTGATTTTAGTTCTTGAGATTTGCAACATTCAACAATAAAGTAAATGTTGCACCAAATTTTGAAACAACTACGTCATCCGAAATGTATATTATTAGATGTGATTTATTCGCAACGGCCTGAATGTTGATTACAAAAGAATTAATTAAAAGCTTTAATAAATGAAACGTGACGTAGTCCGGATAAGTAATTATTTATATTGATTGAAAAAATTAATAAAATCGTCATCTCGCACTGCATACATTTAAAGTCATTGCTCTGACCACGGTCACGAGACAGTTAAATATCATGTTTTATGGAGTTGAAATATTTCAAACATGCATTTTCAAGTTAAGTAAAATAGCAAAAAACTACAAGTCAATGTAACTAATTTATTAACAACAAGACAATCAAAAGGTTAAACATTTGTTTATAACAACTTGTGTCATACAACTATTAATTAACCGACTTTCGTAATGAAGGCGCGACACATGTACAAAAAATTGTTGTTGCATAACACGTACCAGACGTGTGTGCTGTTTTCTTTCTACACGACATACGTACCGACATAAGTACATTTTCTAACAAATGTTTGTCCAACGAAGCGCGCACAATGAACTTTTCATTTTAAATAAAGCAAAAGAAAAATGCGAACGTACTTAAAGAGAAGACCCGAAGATATCGTTTATGGTGATTAGACAATTGTTTTCTAATTAATTTTAATAGTACAGTCCAATTCTGTATTTTATATTTTTATCTATCTGAATGGATTACAATACATCGTATTTCAATGTAATTGAGGTGTATCTAAACTAAACACAAGGTTTTTAAATTGAAAAATTTCACAGTAAGCTTTGTATTTAAATTTTTAAATTAGTTTTACTTTTCGTGCTTTTGTTGTGGTATTTTATAATACCTTGTTGCGGTGTCGTACCTTTGATAAAATGGTGGGTCAAATAGACTCATAAGATTTTAGTAATTCATATGACGTTTTGACTATTGCATACTCATGTCGATTATATAATCCGCGGGAGCGAATCAATCGCAGATCGAAAACTGCATATGAAAAAAATTGGAAACAATTGCTACAAATCAAAGTACCTTGGGAAACTTTTATTGATTTACATGCAATTTAGATTTTTTGATTCACCGTACAAACGCAATAGTTTTGTAGCGTTTCTAAAACAATTTCTTTTTAACGATTTGTAAAAAAATCAAAAGGGATTTCAATTTAACTATGATATAAAATTTTTGTTTCTCATTTTTTTATATGTAATTTTCGATCCGATGTGAATATTTAATGTTAAATTAGGTCTTACTTAGGTAGTAGGTTGCTTCAATATTGTTTCCATTTACTCAATTCAACTCACGATCATCATTCATTTATCCCATCTCTAAAGTAATTTTCCGAATAAACACCAAAATACTCCTTTAACCGTCGCTCGATATCAGTTTTACCCTTTCTAAAACTGTCCATATATTGTTGAGAGAGTTGCACGGTAAGTCGTGCCTGGTTGAAATTTAATAAATGCGGCATCCATGTTGTCAACAGTTCTCATACCTAATTCATTCGTTAAAATATGAAACGCTCATTCAGTTGAGATTTCCATAGCCTCAGCAATTTCAGAATTTGTCAGTCGTCTGTACGTCCAGAACGAGGATCGTCTTCAAGGCTTTTACGACCACGTTGAAATTCGGAATCCCATTGATTTTGAAGGAGCAGCATCAGCTAACCCATGAACCATTTCATTATGGCTTTTAAACCTTTTTTCACAATGAATTTAATAACAGCATTATGTTCAATTTTACCATATCAAAAAAATACGTCCACTTTAATCGGCTGTCTGAACAACAAAATTATTTGACAGATCGATTTGAAATTTCGTAAGCGTTCATATGAAAAGTGAATGCGTTCAATGTAGTTATAGATAAATTTATACAAGTAGAATATAGGTGTGGCTCCACGATCTTTTCAAATCATCTAGAGAGTTAATGTACCATACTGATAACGTTTGAGACAGAAACTAGCCTGGACAGGTAACAAGGATGATATTTTATCCGATTTAATCAAAAAATCTGTGTATGGTTGGCTTAATTCTAACACAAAAGTTGAGTAAAATCTAAAACAATATGCAAGTTTAAAAATGAGACTCATTTGGATAAACATTTGAGCCTTTAACGTGTTCGGTACTATTAGCCTATCATTAAAAAACAATATCCCATATATTGTTTTTCAATAACAGAATAATAGTACCAAATAAACCAAATTTGACGTTACTCATACGTTGTATTATGTCAAATACGTTTTTTTACGATACACCCAAGATAAAGTCAATGGTTTCAATTCACGTCTTTGACATTTATTAAACTGTACGGTAACGGTTCTATTTTCACGATGAATCGAGTAGAAAGAATAAAAAAATTAAAATTAATTAAGAGTGAGATATTGGCTTGCTTTTTAGCGCATCTCGAGAAATCGGCGGTATTTTAGAAGGCCAGATATTAGAGATCGCACATTTCACTTATTTTTTCAAGTTGCGTTTAAAAATAAAAATAATTACGAAAATTTCTTTAAATACACTCGATTGGCAAAAGAAACGTTTGAGTTCTTGCTCTAACTCCTGCAAGAAGGTTTGAAGAAGCGCAGTACGTGTATGACAGTAACTGCTGGAGAACGGTTAGTTATTACCCTGTCGTAAGTAGAATTATTTTATTAATATTTCTAAAACTGTCTACATACATATGTATATATTTTTCCATTTGATTTCAGCTACCTATCACAGGGCGTAAGCCATCAATTCCTTGGGTGGAGCTTCAAAATTGGTAGGGCGACAGCCCGTGTTATCATATTGGAGACTTGCGAAATTATATGGCAAATTTTATCGCTACTTTATGTAAACGAGCCCAATATCCAAGATTACCAACAAATTGCGGAAGAATTTAATATTAAATGGAATTTACCCAACTGTGTGGGAGCCATTGACCGGAAACACCTTTTTTTTCGGTGTACCCAACACAGTGGCTCTGAATTTTATAATTATAAAAAATTGTTTAGTGTCGTTTTGCGTGTGACGCACACTACACATTTACGATGGTGAACATTGGCGCTTATGAAAGCCAAAACGATGAAAGTACACTGTCTCAAAAAATTGTCCGTACACCTCTCCGGGGTGAAAAAAATTCAGTTTTCATTTTTTTTTTAACTCAAGTTACATTTAACAACCTGAAAATAATAATTATCAATTTACTTTTACGTTTCATATGATTTACTATTTAAACATCCTAAGACGACCTCAAATAATTGTCCGTACACTTGCACTTTTGTGAAAATTAACACTAGCACATTAACAATTTATTATTTCTTGTACTCCTATTTTCAACTAACGGTAAATTACGAAATTTTTTTTTGCGTAAAAGTTACTTAGTCGTACTTTTTTCATGGCGAATGAAATATTGTCAAGTTAATTAAAAATGTGTTATTCTCGTACCAAAAATAGTGTAGAAATTAAAAAATTGATCATTAATTTGGAGAGTGAAGGTAAAAGTTTACAGGAAATTTCCAAAATAACTAATCGCCCGCGATCTTCGATTCAATAATTCATCCAGAACTCCCAAAAAACCAAATCACTAGAGATGCTTGTTGGGTGTGGTCGCAACCGACAGCTGAACACACCTCAAATACATCTAATAGAGAAGGCAATAAAACAGAATCGAAAGCTTAATGCTCCAACGATCGCTGCCACAGTTTATCAACGCAAAAAAGGAGCGATAGAACCTCAGACAATACGCAATATTTTGCATAAACAAGAGTATCGTCGATGTGCGACCCGCAAGAAATGTATTTTCCGCCAAAAAAAATTATTAAAAGCGCTTGGAATATGCATTGGGATAGGTGACTGAGCCCGAAGAGTTCTGGGAAAATGTTATTCCCTCAGACGGAAGAAAATCTAACGTTTTTGGTTCAGATGGGCGAGTTATGGTGTGGCGGAAATCCAACACTGAACTTGAGTAAAACATGGTGGCGGAAGTACAATGGTTTGAAGAGCTTTTAGCTGAAGGAGTGTAGGACATTTGACCTTCATAATGAACCAGTTTAATTATTTGGATATTTTGAAGGATAATTTGTTAATAATTGCTGAGAAAATGGAACATGGGCAAGACTTTCGCTCCGTACATGACAATGACCCGAAGCATTCGTCAAAGCCTGTAAAGGAAGGGTTATTGTACAATGTAAAGTCAATACTTCCTCATCCTCCCCATCCACCAGATCTCAACCCCATTGATAATTTATGCCATAATTTGGAGCGAAAGATCCGTGAACACCAAATTAGTGACAGGGAATAATTAAAACGGGTCATTGGCAACGGGAAGTTGGCTTTCTCAATGAAAAGAAGGTTGCAAAGTGTCATTTCATGAATAGGTTACAACACGAAATATTAGACCTAACTTTTTTACCAAATTCCCTCAACTTCTTTGTGTGTACGGACAATTATTTGAGATCGTTTTAGGTGGTTTAAATAGTAAATCTTATCAAACGTGAAAGTAACTTAATTTATATCATGATTATTATTATTTTCAGGTTCTTAAATGTAATTTTAGTTTTAAAAAAATTAAAACTGAATTTTTTGTTTGATTTGTAATTGTTTTTTTTTATCAATGTTTTCTTAACCGAGTGGTACGGACAATTTTTTGATGCAGTGTATTTATAAAAAACATTTTTTAGGTTTATAATATTTCTTAAATGCTTTATTTTTTAATTAGGGATTTTATCACAAAGCCTTTTTGGCAAAAACACTCTTCTCAGGACAACTACCATTGCCAAATTTCCACATTATTTTGTGGGTGACCTAGCCTTTCCATTAAAAGCTAATTTGCTTCGAGCATATCCCGGGAAAAATCTAAGCAAAGGAGTAAATATTTTTAACTACCTACTTTCACGAGGCAGAGTAACGATAGAGAATGCTTTTGGCATTTTGGTAGCACGATGGAGAATATTGCGCACAACCTTAAATTGCTTCCCAAATAATGCAGAAAAGGATAAATTATGATAACAAGTGTTAAATATAAATCTAAATAAAATCTGGTTCTGTATCTAGATTGTGTTAGCAATGGTCGCCCTGCATTAGTTTTTATTACTGAATAAAATCAGCATTTTAAAATACTGCCCACCCTTATTTGTAGATGTGGAAGACACTGAGGCAAACGTTACTCAAGGCCAATGGAGAAATGAGGTTCGGTCAACCTCAACCGCTTTCAATAAACAAAATTTAAGCATTATAATACCTACAAAAAATTAAATTATATCACAAATATAGAAAGATTATTAAAACTCAAAAAGTTTTTTGACTTTTATTTAAATAAATAAAATTTGGAAAAGTATTTAGTAATATTTAAGGCTCGGATCCAATAATAGCACAAAACAAATTTTTAAAATTAGAGATTATTTCATGGATTATTTTAATGATAAGCAGGGTGCAATAAGGTTGCAAAATAAAATAAAATAATACATTGTGTTATGTTAATAAATAATATATATATACGAGTATATAATGTTTCAGTCTTTTATTTCAAATTTAAAAATATATTGTGCTCAATATTCTCAATCACAAATGGTATCAATATAACGATTTTATAATAAATTATATTATATAAATATTTTATTCTTTAAAAGAAAATTATAAAAAATTAAAATTAGTCGCCCAAATCTAAATATCACAATACTGCACAGCATTTCCGATATTTTGGATATCTTGAATTTGCAATTCGCATAATTATTTCATCATATGGACGAGTGCTTGCTTTTTTGTAGCTGCTTACAGTCCATCGACTCAGTTTTAATACTGTTTTCAATGCCATCGTCTTCATAGGCGCTTCTTTTCCGTTTACGAGGATTAGTAGACTGGCTAACAGATTCCCATTCGTCGACACTAATTGATACTTCTGTGTCCGCTTCTGTAGTATCCTGAGCCTCGTCTTGATGGTTACTATAATTACTGACAGTTCTGAAAGAATCATGATATAAACAGATCGTTCTCTGATATCGGGATATTCATAAAAACAATTAACTTACTTTGTACTTTTGATAAAATCGGTGAGAAACCTTATGTTCTCAAAAAATTCGCACTCCTGCCTATATTTATTAGCGCTTCCGGACGATTCGTGTAATCATTTCAACTCCCTTGAAAATTTATCCCGAAGGCTTTTCCATCTTAATCTGCATGTTTCATCTAAAAGAAAGAAATGTTGGTACTACACATTATTAAAATATAATCAAACATTTTTAATTTTACCAGATTCTCCGAGTTCTTCACCTATTTTCTTCCACGTTTCGAAACCAAGTTTTATATTTTTGTACCCTCTCGGCGATTTATTATAAATTATTTCGTTCTTCTTTACAACGTCGATTAGTTTTTCTTCAAAACTCATTTTGAAGGCAGAATACTTTTTCTAAATACGAGTGGACACTAGAAACAGGAGATATTTTAATGATTTTGACACGTCAAAAAAAAAAATGCTCCAATTAGTTCATAAAATTTCTGTCAGATGGCACTATAACAAAAAGTGAAAGTTAAATCAAGGTTTTGTTTGTTACTTACTACTTGCAAATTCATATATTTTAACTTTTTTTTTTTTTACTTAGTCAATTCGGCCGCGTCGAGTTTATCTCGCCGGTTAAATATTAAATTTATTACTCGAAGATCACGTTGGCGTAAGTGAAACAATTTCCAGGCTAAAACGTTGCTACATTACATTGACATGGATTCTGACATTGAAAATTTGATTCTAAAGTGTGACATTTGTGAAAGGTTTCGATCTGCTAACAAAAAGGAAACATTAGGTGTCTTTAATTCACGGTATTAAAGTACTCACAAGTACTTGTAGCTACTCATAACTACTCATTCTCATAAGATGGTGTCGAAAACAGAAGTACATACGCATCAAATTTGCACTAGGTGGATTTTAGTTGCGAAAATTCCAATAAATACTAATGCATATTAGTGCTTTCCCTTCATTACATGTCCAATTTTTTGTCATATTATCAATCTAATTTTATTTATTGCCTTTACTACAAAATACAACTACAAAAGTAAAAAAAAAAATGGTAGCGATGCAGTATCACTAACTCATATTGTCTTGGCTAATAAAAACGACCGGTGGCGCCATTTAGCAAACCGGGAAATTTTAGAAAAACATTTTTGGTTTATATCTCTGCTAACACAACTTACAAAATTACAGAAAATAACTTATTTGGTTTGTCACTTTGCTAAAATAAAATTGAAATCTTAGGAGGCATATGGTTTCTTAGCAAGATTTGAACCATCTATTTTTATTGCGTGTAAATATTGATTTATAATCAAATGCCTACTTTATTAATTTGTATGTGTATAAAATATAATTTGGTAATAAAATAATTTATAAATAATAAAAGTGCATGTTTATGAGTCCAACGAATTGATTGGGGATTTTTGAAAGAAGAAGTGTATGCATTTAGCAGTTAATAGAAATTATCGAAAATGCTTCTGTTAAAATTAAATGAAATCTTGAAAATCTCTACATGACAGATGCGACTAAAAGACGATTTCAACTTTGTTTACTTCAGAATGGGAACACTTTTGAAAATTATTTATAAACTCTTCTGTTATCGTAGAATAATGTTGAAATTGTGTTCAATTTATTTAAAAAAAAATTATTTTATTTAAATTCGTTCAAAAAATGATGTTTTATTTTTCACAACATTGCATTGAAGTGATAATATCTCAAAAGCTATGGTTCTTAGGCTGGAATCACACTATCACTTTTCTACATACATATGTCAAAGATGTTTTACCAAATATCTTTGTAAAAGATTAATGATAGTGTGAGTTGAATCTTTTATAAAAGATTCCTCTAAGAAAATATATTTTTCCAAAGTTAGCTTCGTAGAGCTAAATATGATCAAATATTTGATAAAATATATTTTACATACATTGGGTCAAAAAAGTACCGGGAATTGTTAAATAAAACATAAATTTTAAGTTCAATCCCAAATATTTATTTTGTCGCCCTCAAAGTATTCCCAAAGTATCCTCAAAGTATTCAAAAAGTGGTTAATGTCGTTTTTGACTTTAAATAATATCGCAAGAGATTAAACTTAAGTAGTAATTAATTATGATTCTTAGTAGAAGTTTAAGAAGTGATTGTAGTTGTTACTTAAGTTACTTTAAATAAAATTATATTAGAATAGATCTAGGTTAGCACTGGAATATTATTTATAAATGTAGGCACTTGAAGCAATATAGGCTGGCGGAGGAAAAATTAACTAGTGTGTATGTATTAACATGTATGAATTAACTTCTATTAATCGGCTATTATACATAGCTGTTTGTAACCGGGCAAATTCTGAATTTACTCTCTAACCTATCCAATTATCGGGTCTGTTGTGTGTAAGGGAGTAACGGATGGGGCGCCGTCTTCAAATACGCGATATCTTGCTTAATGCGTGTCCTACATTCAAATCAATTAATCAAAGCAGGATCGCTTAAATCTTGTTCAAAGGCATTGCTTTGCTTGAATGTGGCACACAAAAAACCGCACTCAGCATTATAATTTGCGGAACCGACTTCAGGTATTCAACATTGGACATCATGTATTTGTAAGAAGATTTCCACATAGCACTGCTTTTAATGAATTTGCAACAAAATTAATCCTAAATGTGTTCTTTCTATGTAGCACTTTAGATAAGTATTTTGAGAAAGATACCATATTTTGTTTTTTCAGTTGAACTCTTTGTTTTTCCTTTCATTATTCAAATAACAACAAATATGCTCAACTATTTTCATATATGCATATCCACCCATAAATCACATAAAGTTTTTGTTGTTTTTCACCCTCACGCTGGTAGAATAAATTTGTAACGACTATTCATATTAAAATTCAATGAAATTGAAAAGAATAAGGGGCAAAAATTATCTCGCAAAATTATTTGTAATATGCTGACTTGAATTTTTTTAATGGTATTAGTCATCTTTAACCATGTACAAGAGTATCTTCTTAACAAAGGAATATTTTGAATTAAATCACAATGATTTGACCTAATTTTAATGCTCCAATTTTCCAGAAAAAAAATAAAATAAAATAAAAAACATTTCAAATTAACAAAAACATATTTTTTTATAATATTACGGATGAGTAACATATTGCGTAGTTTTAAGCAAGTCAGGGCAGAGATAGAGGAATTTGTGCCGATGTGAAGAATGAATTAGACCTATTTTTATAGGCAGACGAAATACTTTCTTTTAAAATCCTGTTCAAAGTTTATCATCCTGTTACTTTCATTTTTGAATGAATCAAACTTCGTTGAGACATTTTTAATAAAACCTTCTCATATTATATAAAATAATAAATATTTTATAGCATTAGTAGCGCCTTCTGATTTCTGTCTCAATGACTGTTTATCTTATTTGGCGCAAAGGTTCATTATTTGTGAGTTTGGCCAGAAGTATTTCAGTAGTCATCTTAGATACTTGTTACATAACCAAAAATACCAGTACATGTTACACAACTAAAAATACCAGCACTAATTTTACAGAGAAGTTGAAGATTCGTAGCTATGCTGGTCTTGGCAGGACATAGCATTCCGAATTTTATGATAACTTCTTTTTGGTTTTGATTGATATGCTATGGTGTCCATATAGTGGTTTCAGTATCATGGTCTTTGTCTTGATGGTTATTTTTTGAAATAAATTTATGCTACATTTGTCAGTGTCTTCACATTACCGATTTTGTTTTATTTATGTAGTTTATGTAGTATATAAAGTTTAATAAAAATTATAATTTTAATTCTATTTATTTCAGTTTTTAGTGAAATAATAATTAAAGTGGAAGTGAAATAATTTAAAGTTTAATTTTGGAAAATGCAATCCACCGGGATGCATTTATCAGGCAATGTTTTATATTTATAGATAAAGAAACGAAAATTATTGATTTCTATTGGGTGCATGTTTTTAACGTGTGTGTGATTGGATTGTACATGATTTTATTACTAAAATCTAATAATTGGATCGTATCAAAATAGTTTTTAACGTAAATTAACATACGTTGTAGTTAATTTCATATTCGATTTTATATTTACGCATAATTGAATGCGTTCTTGCAAGCCAAACAAAGGTGTTTATACATACATACGTATAAACATTTTTGTGGGTTTCGGTATGGTTTTGGTTTTTATGTTCTGTACAAAGTATAATAGACAGAATTACATTCTTGAAAATTGATACATGACAAAGCCAACGAAATGTTTGTACGGGCCGCCTCGTTCGCTCTTTACGCGGGTACTGTTAGGGAAATGTATTATTTATTATTGGTTTTTGCTATGGATTAGTTAAGCAAAAACAACAAAAACAGAGAGACTTTTTTTTGGGTGATAGTATAGTTTTTCCCAATATTTTTCTATAACTTGGATCAGGATTGTTTTGTATGTGCGCTGTAATGGTATTAGCTGTATATAAAATAATGAAAACATGATAAGCCTTTTGCTACGCACATGGAAGATTGTAGAGATATTTGCTTTTAATGTGTGTTGGTGGTTTAGTATATAAAAATCTGTTGTTTTTATTTTATTTTGTTATTTCCCCTCTTTTTGTTTTAGTATTTATGTTACAACTATAATGTTCTTAATAGAACATGAACTGTACAAACACAACGAAATTTTAGGGAATTCGAGTCAAATAGGTTTTTTATATTTTTGTATAATCAAATAAGTATTGAGTCGAATTGGAATCCGCCTTATATAATTCATATAGGATGGATTTATTTTAGATATGAGTTATTTTATTTTTACAGGATATTATAAAATGCATTAAATTATTAAATTTAAATAATTAATGTGAAAAGGCTATAAATTAACTAAACCATATAAATGAAATGCTAACTTGGAAGTGTTGATTTGAGTAGAGTTGTGATTTTGGTTTGCATCACATAATGAGGTATTCGTTTGTGCATGCCAAATTTCGATTAAAAGATGGTGAACGAGGTGGAATTATGTGAAAACATTTTCGAAAGGCTAAATGTATTGAACTTAATTATTAGCTTAATAGAATATGATTGAAGTTTTACGTTGCAGTTTTTCACACGTAAACGTCAATTTTGCTTGTATAGTACACCGATTAGTTTTGTAGGAGAATAATGTTTCAATTTTATTTCATGGATTTATTATTTTACTTACTTTGCAGGCTTTATTTTGCAGGGTAATATGTCCATAAACGGAGTAAAAGTTTTATAATAAATAATAAATTTCGTAGTTTTTGATTTTTTGTTTTATTTTAATTATGTCAACTAGATTAGTAAATTAAAACATCAATAATAATAATAATTTTTTGATATTCTAATTTAGATTTATAAAATTCTGAGTTCTGGCATTTAAATTATATTATATACTTTTATAAATAAATAAATAATTTGAACAATATTAATTTCCTTTTTTCTAGATTTGTAGGAAATTGCCGATTAGTTTAAATTTAATATGTAGTATGGTTAAATATATATTTTCAACTTTTTATTTTTAAATCTAGTTGCTTGCAGTAGGTAAACAATTAATTAACTATTTACATGAGAATGGTAACTAATGGAACAAGTGCTGTGAATTTAAATTATAACTTAACAATTTATAATTTTTAAACATTCTTTTAGAATTTTAGCTTAGAAGTGGGAGAGTTTACATAGGCAATTTCATAAAATGTTTATTTTTGTAATACTTGTATGTAATATATTATGTTTTGCTCATTAATATATATTAATTAATTTAGTTTAAAAATATATAAAGGTTTCTCTTCCTTAATTTGCTAATAAATAATTCAATTTTCAGAATATAACATAGTTCCAGAATCAATCTTTAATATGGGGATTAAATTAATCCTGAATTTCAGAATTAGATTTTACTAAATTATTAATTAATATTAGTTTTCAGAGTGCCTGGGAAATTATATATTGATTTTATTTGTTGATTCTTGATATACTTAAAGTAAGCACCTAACTGAATTATTGATGATTCTAGGCTGTTGTGGTGCTGTAACATTATCATTTTTAATTTATTTATTATAAATTTTATAAAATAATTGAATTTTTAATTATTTATTCTCTTTTTCTTGATCGGTAGAGAATTTATGTTTAGTTTTAAGTAAAATTTTATGTTTAAATATTTTTATTCTGGTTGCAGTATGTAATAATTAATTAATTAGATATAGAAGGACCATGAAAAATAAAATAAGCGCTGTTTTTGTAATCTTAGCTTAGTAATTTTAAATTTTCTTAAATATTTTATCAGGTAAATTAATGAAAGGCTGATAGGGGGACATTACAACATTAATAACTTTTTAAGTCCTGATTTAGTTTTAGGGTGTCCTGAGTATCTGGCCCTGGATTCCAGAAAAATTATCATCTAATAATGTAGTTAGATTGTGCTGTCTTGTGCTAACCTATTTATTATATATAATACTAATAATTTACTAACTATCGATCGCTTTGGTGTTTGTAACCGGGTCGAGTCTGTCCCTACTAATAATCCTATCCAATCCTTCGGTTTTGTTATATGTAAAAAAGGTATACGATGGCTGCCTGGTCAGGGGCAGATATCACACTATTAGACTTATGTGGTTATCGATGTGGCGCCTTTCTTTACTGGGTGAATATTGTTATGTTTGGCTTCATGAAAAGCTGAATATGATGGTACATATTTCCTTGGTGAGGGAGAGTTATGGTGTCGTGTTGTAACATGGGTATAGTGGTGTGGTATTCGCATTTATAATACGGGAGACTTGCTTAATGCTTGATCATACATTCAAATCAATCAATCAATTTGTCAGTGTCTTCACGTTACCGTGACAATATTACCGTAGTAAATTTTCTATTGTGCTTTGTGTGTTTACGATTTCCTATTTGTAATTAATGTTATAGGGACCCGAACCAATCGGGCAAGTAATACGAGTCATAAATATGTGTGTTAAATTAAATCTTAAAACGTATTGTTAGTGACAGGAAATAGTTAATTGAATTGAATATAATGAATATGCAGATTACCTGCAAATGATTTGATTGCGCAAAGAATAAAGTAATTTTTTGTAGGGAATCAATGTAAAAAATGTGGTAGTTCAACGGTTAGGGGGGACTATTTGTGATTCGAAAGTATTCGAGTCTTCGAAGTACTGGAATCTTATTTGAATGGAATCAGATTCGTTCGTTTCTTATTTAAATCAAATGCGAATCTTATATTTCGAAGGGTCAAAAACGTTCAAGTCGAATTCACAAATAGCACACCAGGATTAATCATGTTCAAAATGTAGATAACGGTATTGCCCATGTACTCGTTTGGCAAGTAATCTCACCGCACATACATTATTGCCCATATGGTTCTGAAAAACTGTTAATATGTCTAATTATTATTACCATATATTAGTTTGTAACGAAATTACACGGTAATTATTTGTTATTGGGAATTTCGTTATGTATGTACATACGTTTCGTTATATACATACTTAGTTACGCATATAATTAACGGCAAAGGGATTTTAGTTTAAAAAGTTCCAACAGATGGCTTTATACTAATTTTGGTTTTGTGAAATGTCATTGTTTAACCCTAACCAACCAAGTTTGCCTTTTTGGCTCATTTGATCAATGCATCGATTTAAAATCGATAATGTTAATTTAGGTATAAAAATGTTAATTTAGGTATAAACTTGTATGTATTTTATTTAGAAACATTTTCATACAACGTACTTGGCATTCTTTATACAAATTTAGCAATTTACTGACAATAACAAAAATAGGTTGGTTTGATTAGGGTTAAAAACAAATGATTTTTGTTTATGTTTGTGATACAACGCATAATTGTTAAATCGTAAAAATATTTTTAATTGTTTTGTTGTTTTATGTTTTATTACTTATTATTATTAATTATTATTATTAATAGAACAACGTTTTTTGTCAAAATCTAGCAATTTTATTTCAATTGAGGTTATTTTGTACTACTGTCACAAACATTTGCGTTTCATTGAACATCTACTCTCAAGTACTTGGCAGTCGCAAATTGTTTCCAATGGAACACAGTGATTGTTTTAAATTTTAGTTCTTTTTATCCCCAAGAAAGAATTTTTTATGCGCAATTATGTAGTTAAATAAAATAAATGATCACACAAATATTCGAAAGTCGTACCGTACTAAAATGTTCTTCGAATGAATATGTAATGGAAACAAAAATTATACTTTGATACGATGGCAAAGTAATTTTTGTTTAACGAACTGCGGTGGAACCTCGCTGTAATGAAGCCTAAGGGACCGGAGAAATTTATTTATTTATGTAAAGTTTCTTATCTAACTTCCTGAAAAGTTATCTCATTTGGCTAGCCATAATGCGTTTCCCTGTTAAGAAGTTTCTAGTTTAGTGAATGAAAATTCGCTGTAAATCTTCATTATACTGAAAATGTCGTTGTTCTTTATAGGGATATTTCACCCTCTGGGAAGCTTAATTGTGGATCAGTTTGAGTTTATTAATATTGATATATTAATTTTCAGTACATAGTATTGAGAGGTTGAAGTATTTATTTTCATGATCATTTAGGCTGACGGATGAGATTAACCTTGCTCTCAGATTCCAGCAAGTAGTGTAGAAATGCTTTATTCTACTACATGATTATTTAATTTTTGATTAAATAGCTGGTGTACAAGGAGGAATTCTTTAGGGTAATGGAGGGTTTTTGGTGATAGATTATATAATGGTTGCATTTGTTTGTTATTGTAGTGTGGTTTCGTATGTTTTATTACTTATCTAGATGATAAATTGTTTTTACTTGACTTTAATCTATTGATTGATTATTTTTTGTTTAAGGGGGAGTTGGTTTGTTAAAGTTAAATTACACTTGCTTTTTAAAAATATAATTTTTATTAATAATTTTGGTATATATTACTCCGAACGTTTCGAGCTGAATGTCTCATTGTCTTGTGACTCATTTTCACAGGTTAACTAACAATAAAACAAAAGCAAAACTCTAATAATAACACATTGAATATTTTAAATAATTACGTTAATGTGATAAAAATATCAGTTACACTTAAATATAATATACTTACGCAAAGAAATTTAAAAAATATATATTTCAAGTTTAAGAATTATGGTTATTAACATAAACTAGGTATTACCAAGATTAGGCTGTGTTAGCGTGTGATTACTTTGAGTATAAATTGAAAACGATCTGCCCTCCCGAGCTAAATCGACTGAAACCACCCCTCCGCGCCTACAAAAAGATACTTTTTTTTAAAATGGCTTAGCCGATTTTCGTAAAACAATCTTTTTCTGACAGCTTAATATTTTATCTTTATAAGGACACGTTTATCATTAAAATCTATACAGTACTTTTCAAATGAAAGCAACCGTCGGTCAAAACAATTGGCGTGCTGCAATATCCTGTATAATACCACGTTGATCGATATTCGCCATCAGTCACTTATTAGACGTTGACCTGAACAAATCTCTACCAGTTTCATTCGTTGTTTCTTCAAAATCATGGATGCTACTCCAGAAAAAGCCGCATAAGTTGTTGCTCTATTGCAGGAGGGATGCATTCAACGAGAAATCGCTCGTCAACTAAACATGAGCCAATCCACTGTCTCAAGAGTGTCCAGAAGGTTTCAGGAAACTAGTACCTTTAATCGGAGACCACATACTACCCTGTATTGGTGTACATCTGAGAGGGACGATTGATTTATCATCCTAACTGCACTGTGAAATCCCCATCTCATGGGTGTGAGAATTTGCTTGCGGACACATCAATTGGAGCATTGAGCAATGAAGGTCCTTTCTATTCACTGAGAAGTGCAGAATATGTCGCCATGGTAGTGATAGGAGAGACCGGCGTCCGGAAGAGCGATTTTTTTAGTGCTGTTTTGCTGAAACAGTCTCGTAAGCCGGCAATGGTGTGGGCCGGCCGTAGACGAAGTCTGACCGCTGAACTATATATCGAGGACATTCTCTTGCATATAGTGCCTTACACAGAATATATAGGGGAAGATTTCATATTGTTGCAGCTCTCCCTTGGTCCAGAAAATTTATTTTGCAAATATCTTAAAAAGTATATGGTTTACAAAAAACTACGTAATATCAAATGTTTTCAAAAATTAAAAACAAATAAAAATTAAAAATTAAAAATTAAAAAAAAAAAAATTACTCAAAATTCTCTGTTCGTAAAAGAAAATCGTGTGTTGGCCACATCTCCATTTTTTTATAGTTTCTACTCATATGTAGTTTTCTATTAGGCTTAAGGCCGTTTTGTAAGCTGTCAAAAGTCTTGTTTGCTTTCTTAGATTAAATACATGTTGGAGCCTCAGCTTTTGCTGAGCAAGCTTTTCTGTCGTGGCCACCTAAGCAAATTTGATGTTTCCTCTACAGAACTTTGCTTTGTGTCCAAACGCAAGCCACTTAAAGCACCTTGAAATCCTGATAAAATCATTGATTTTGCATAACAAGCCGTTGGTCTCTAATAAGTTTACTTTTCGCTTTTTCGGACACTTCTATGACCCAATGTACCGGCACAGCGTTGGACAATTTCTCATTATTCTAAAGGAATTTATATTATATCTTGCTGCTTCAAAATCTAAACGTAATTGTTGGATTGCGTACAAACGTCTTTTGTATAGTTAATTAGACAATGACTTGCTTCTCCGCTTAATAACCCTTGCAAAATTATAAATTCGGTTGAATAAGTAACAGTATAAGGATTCCAAGAAACGCCTCCAATTCTTCTACACTGGCTGATGGAAGTCGTAGTTTCTCCAACTATTATTGAGCATGTTTCAATAGTTAATAGTCACTGTAAAATCTTTTTGTTAAGAAACCTCAACATACAGGGAGATTACGCCTCCATCGACTTTTCGAGCAAGCATTAAAGTTTAATCTCGACCTCATAGCTCCGGAGGAAACGAGACTAATCGGTAATGCCATCATCGATTATATTCGCCACGAACTCTATGTCACAGCAATAACATGGATAAACATGGATTTGGCGTCGGTTACTTGATTATCAACAGATGTTTTCAATTCGAGACTGATTTCATTTCTGTCAACAATCGGATTTGTACACTTAGGTTTCGAATGGCAAATAAGCGACTGGCATGAACGAAAGGCACTCAATATCCAAAATTGTAAGCTGAGAGGTAGATATCGCTTCATAAGAGGAATGGCAACAGACTTTCATCCACGTAGCGGCGCTATTCACAACGAATCCGGATAATTAAAAATGGACGCTAAAACCACCCTTGAATCGAGCAACAATGCTGTTTGTTTCAACACGACATCAACATCGAAAAGACTCCGCCACTTTCTCCTTCATATGACGGAGTATGGAAAGTGATACTGCAGATGAAAAATTACCTGTAATTATGGTAGCTGCAAAGAAATACTCAAATATGATGGCGATTATCTATTCTACGTCTATCGCCTGTTCGACCTCATATTAATTATTTGGTCTACAGAAGTTATTCCGGAAGAGTGGCCGACAGCTGTTATCTGACCACATCAGAAAGAAGGAGATCGGTTAAACCGCCACAATTACTGTGGTATATATAGCTTTGCTGAACACAGGCTACATTGTTTTGGCCAATGTAGTTGCGGCAATGTTATCCACATGTAGCAAAGAGATCTTGGGTGATTACAAATGTGGTTTTCGTGGTAAACTTTTACTCTGAGAATGATGCTAGTGAAAATTTATGAAAAATACATACATCTCTGTACAGTTTTCTTTTAATATTCGTAGACTGCCAAAGGCGTACGACAGCATTAAGAAAAACACTTTATGAAACGTTTGTCCTAGCTGTGTATTCCCCAGATTCCAAAATTTGCGTATATAGTATCAGTCGGCTTTATTTGAAAAGGGAACTCTGAATAATACGATAATATAAAATGGCTGCCAGCAAACCGGCATCAAAACAAATAATATTTGAGTTATAAAAAAATTAATGAAACAACACAATTTAATGAGTACCAACCAAAAATTGTTTGGCATCATAAAAATTATATTTGGCTAATGGTTTTGTTATTATTTGAAAGCCACCATATTTGGCCATCACATTTCATTATGGTATCTATACTAATTTGATTCCTTAAGTGCAGGATTTCAACCGCGTGATAATAATTTCATTAATTTCAGTAGCCATATGGCCAAAATCATCACAAATCAATAAATTAAAAACCACAATCGATATACTAGTCAATTAAATATTTGATAACAATAATTAAATTTACGTAAGGCCTTGTCAAATTTGCAATAAATCAATATCAATTTGCACTAGAACGAATTATGATGTGATTGTGTACACTTGCAAATTTCACCACGCTAATCGAGGACTAATTTTTATTTTTATTTTTTATATTACTAGTTTAAAAGCAAGCTTAACTTTACAACAACAACAAAACGAGCGAACAAACATTGTAAAAGCAACTTCGTTTTGAAAAAAATCAGTTTTGGTTGAAACGTTCAATAAAAGCGGTCCAAATACGCAGTATTTTAGAGTACATGTTGTGTTAAATTCTAAGAAATTCAATCGAAAGGGCAGTATTAATGGAGAAAAGTCGTTAAAAGTGGTGGCCATTTTTTTATTTTTGTTTTTTTTATTTGGTATTTTATAACCTTTTGTATTTTATGGGACACAGTAAAAATAAATATATTTGTGCAATAAAACATAATTTTATGACAATGTGTGCTACTTAATGATATATTTTATGTATTTTTAATAAAAACAAATATATGTTATGTTAATAGAAACAACAAGAAACCAAGTGTACATATATGTGTAATGTAATTTGCAACCAATAAAATACAAACAAAAAGAAAAGAAATTAATCTTTAATAGCTAGTCGATTATGGAATTTGTGCTTTCACTTTGTACATTAAAGAGTTATTGTCGACAGAAAGATGGACAACCGTAAAAGAATTTTTTAAGTGACATAAGTTTCTTGTTTTTGTTTTTTTTTGTTTCAACATAAAGTGATATTGATTTTTCATTTTTTTAAAAAATTAAAGTTTATAGTCTGTGATAGCAACGAAATATCTGTGTATATTAACAAAATGGTCCAAATAAGTGTTTCGAAAAAAATTCGCGAATATAACGGTAAATACTTCTTAATACTTTGTAATTAAAAAAGTTTTAAATTGTGTTTCATTGACCCAAATTTTTATATTATTAGTTATTGATCAGTATAAAAATCTTATAAATGGCTAAATTATTTTGATATGTGCGCGCTTGTTATGGATGACCTTCGGTTATTGCTCGTTTCATGCTCTGATAGTACTCAAATCATCTTTTGAAATATTTGACTTTAAATATATATTTGTAAAAATCAACTTTGCGTGTGTGTGTCTTCTTTTCTGTATAGTCACCCAAAGTACACACGATATATGTAGCTCTTTTAATTTATCCACGAATATTCGTAATTCGATTGTTAATGTATAACAAAAACACATTAATTTTATTAATGTACAACAAAAACACGGAATGGCAGGTCCATTATCTACGTGCCCTTATATTATATTGATCACCAGTTACACTGTCACTTAATTTAAGCAATATTTCTAATTATAGAGAAACAAGTTATGAAATTCTGGTTACAACATATATCTGGTTTGTTACAACGACCTTAAATTCAGGTTTAAAAAAAGTCTAAATCTACAGAATAAACAATAACCTGCTTGTTTTAGAAGTGTGTTAAACTTTTAATTATTTTAAACTTAATTCTTAACATACTTGATGCTGCTGGATGTTACATTTATGCGGTATTACCATGCCGATAAAAAATGTGTACAGTTTCTATTTTACTTAATCAATTGCATTTACAGGAAGAAAGTGCAGAAAATCCAATTTTCACTCTTGCAATTTATCTTTAATTTATGATTTTAATAAAAAAACATTTTTTGTACTGAAAGGTGTAAAATTATTGTAAAAGGTATTCAATTCGTTTTATACAAATAAAAAAAAAATTGTGCTTTATCATCTAATTAATTTACGTTTTAATTACTACAGACCTACTGATAATTTTATTGTTGTATTGTTTTATATTTAAGTATATTCGTGAATATCAAGAGATAATAAAAAATTTAATTTACACTAATATTTCAGTTGTATACGAATTTGATAGCATAGAATGTAAGTCGTATCTAAATAATAATTATCAAGATCTCTAGGCAAATACGCGAATATAATTTGTATATGACATTGATTATACAAATGCAGTTAAATTATCTTTATAACTATATCGAATGATTTTACGGCCTAATCATTTTTTTTATGCGAATAGAAAAACTTGTTATCAGCGAACTTACTTTTTAATATGAGAAATCATGTTGACCATGCCGTGCAATGTCAAGATTAAACTGTTTTATTTCTTCAAATTTTAATATTGTAATAATATATATTCCTATTCTAAAGGGTGTATATAGTCATGCACAGATAGACTTTTATTTTACTTGAAAGTATTTTCTTTACTGAAATGCGCGCAAGGTCAGCCAGTTAAATCAATATTCAGGCTTTCTTAATCCTTGCGATAGTTTTGTAATTGGACATGCAATTACGTTGACTGGAATTTTACTCGAATTTTATCAAACGGCTAAAGCTATAAATAGGTAGAAATTTGAAAATTGGCCTACCATTATATGAAAGACAGTTTTTAAACAACACTGTCGTGACATTATTCGGGTATAATTTGTACTCTTGAAAGAGTCGTTGTTAAGTCAAGTGCCAATATTATAATTAATACTAAGCAGAATAAACAAGCACATCCAAAAAATGCGTTGCTCATATTTGCGCCGCTCATTTATATTTTGCATTGGTGGAGTGAATTAGCGCCCGTGGAAGTAACGCTAATTTTATGGCATTTAATGCCACGTGGGAAAGGAGGGGGGCGAGTAGCAGGGACAGCAGAGACACAACGATTTCAGAGTTCAAATCGAATTGCTTTAGAGAAAGGTTTTGTTTTTTCTTGTGAAGGAAAAAAATAAAAAATAATTCCATAGAAATCTTTTAAAAAAAAATTAAAAATCTGAACTTCATCGTTAATTAAATTGTAAACATTCTAAAGTAATTAATTTTAACTTCATAAACTACGATATTAGTGTCTTTAAGTGTTTAAATTGTGAAAATCAGTGAATTATAGACAAAATAAACGAGAATTGTGCAAACGAAAATGTAAATGGGGCAATCCCATTTACATATAAACAAATTTTTCTAATGCCGAACGCGCAATTATCCGTACCATTGGATCAAAATAATAAGGATGTGATTACCAATAGTATAGTGAAAATGCCGTTCAAAAATAAATCGGTACGTGCGAAACCGATACTGATTTCCTCAGATGAGAGGGCCATTAACAAAATTAAAGTGCTTCAAGATGAAAACATTAAATTACGCCAACGTATTGAACGCATGGAGTCATTGTGGAATGCTGATAACCCGTCAAAAAATAATGTGAGAGAAATTCCAATTAGTATGAACCAATTTCAACCATTAATAGTTGACGATATGGACGACGACGTTGATACAATTTCTGAAGATAATGAAAATGTGAATGGTGATCAGTCAGAATTCGAAATAATTAAAAGAAACGTAAAACGTAAAAATTCTACGCCGAACGTACCTAAAAAGAGACAACATGTTTCGGGCGACAAACCCGACATCAATCCCACCGCATCGGGACAAACAAATAAAAGGCTAGCCAAACCACCGCCTATCCATATCCATCATCAAAAAGTTAAAGATACTTTACAGTTGGTTAAAGGTATAGAGATAAAAGATTTTGAAATAAAAAGAGTTAGTGAAGATAAACACTCCCTAAAAACTAAGAATATTGAAGAATACGAAAAAGTTAAGAAGTTATTCAATGAAGTAGATACAACATACTTCACCTTTACACCCAAGGATCAAAAAATAAAATCGATTGTCCTAAAAGGATTAACAGAAGATGAAGACATAACAGCCTTAAAAACCGAAATAGAAAACAAAGGGAACGTCAAAATCACCAATATAGCACAGTTAAAAACTAAGCGTTCGATAGAGAAAAATTTAAAATTACCAATATACATAATTCAATTTGAGCCTAATACGAATATCAACTTAATAAATAGTATACAAGTAATTAACTATCAGCGAATAAGTTGGGAACCACTTAATAAAAAAAGGGAAATTCTTCAATATATGAAATGCCAAAGATTTGGATATGCTGCAAGGAATTGTAATTTAAATTACCGTTGCGTTAAATGTGCAACTATTCATAAACCAGGTGAATGCGCTACAACAGAAAAAATTAATATTACAGATATATATTGTGTAAATTGTGATAAAAATGGACATCCAGCGTCTTTTAAAGGTTGTCCTGTTTATCAACTAGCCCTGAATAGGCTGAAGGAGAAAATGGCACAAAAAAGATTGAACAACAAACAACAAGTATGGGAGCGCCGTATCCCAGCAAACATTCATAAAGGTACGTATGCAGAAATACTAAAAAATAATACTAAAGAGCAATTAATGGTTCAAAAATTAGCAGCTCAAGTGGAAGTAATGGCTGAAACTATCAAAAAGCAAAGCGAACAAATAGCGTAGCTACTCTCCATTTTAACAAAATTATGAGTAATCTCAAAATTATTGCATTAAACGTGAACTCAATAGTGAGTATACACAGAAGGATGAATTTAAACAAATTTATAGAACAACATAATCCTGATATTATGCTATTAGTTGAAACAAAGCTAAATTATAACCACAGAGTTAAAATTCCAGGGTACATCATAATTAGACAAGATCGACTAGAACCAACATTTGGAGGCGGAACTGCAATTCTAATAAAGCCACATCTAAAACACACACATATAAAAATCTGTCAAATTCAATGTAATAGAATGATTGAATCGACTATAATAAACATCAAACTTAAAAATCAGCAAAATTTGTTCATAATAGCAATATACTGCCCTGGAAATTGTAACACAAAATGCTCTTTTGAAGACGAATGGAACTTAATTTACCGCGAACTTAATCTGGACAAACCTGAAAATTATTATATAATAGCTGGCGATTTAAATGCGAGACATACAAATTGGAAAAATACTAATAATAATAGTAGAGGTGTTACACTAAATAAATGGCTCAGAAATAACGGTTTTTTTTATAAATGCAAATTATTGCAACCTGATGCACCAACTTATACCACAACTTCAAGCTACCTCGACCTAGCGGTTATCGACGATCGCCTAATAATAGAGACAAACGACCAAGGTGAAATCCCTACGCACTCATATGATAGTGACCACAAATCAATAGAAATGGTGATTAAATCTATTGAAACAACAGAACCCGAGATGTCACAACCGACAAACCATTACTATTTTTGTAACACCGAATGGTTAAACTGGAAAAAAAATGTATTCAAGTTACATCAGAAGTATTTAAAACAACATAAGTCATCCATCTTAATTCCGAACAATCGCAGTCTTAGTAATTCAGAAATTGAAATTCACATTAACAACTTGACCGAACTAATACTAAATAACATAAAACAAAATAAACCTAAGGTCCGTAGAAAAAATAATATGGAGTGTTTTACAAATCAGACCATAGAAAATTTATATAAACATAAGAGTAGAATTATAACCAATCTCAAAAATTTGAATAGAACTGGAGCTTTAAATACAACTCTATGCATCACGTTGAAATCAGAAATTAAACGAATTAACGAATTAATTGCCAAAAACATAAAAATTCAAATAAACCTACATTGGAAAAATAAATTAGCTTCGATTGTTCCAGGACCAAAGATGTTCGGAAACATTAAACACATAAAGCCGACGAAAACTAAAGGAAACCTAAAACTGCTTGAAATCGATTCCGCCGAAGCAGCTAACATGAACAAAACAAATTTAAATTGGAACAATTTACCAAAAATTAATAACAAATACAGATGTCCCAATATTATTGAAAACCTTAACATTATTGGGCATTATATAGAAAAGCAAACTATACCGCAAGCAACTTTAGGAAAAATATCGCACCAAAATATTGTTCAGCGTGTCATAAACGAAATTAAACAACAGCAAGAAATGGAATCTAATAACAATGTTACTAAATGCATCTTTAATAATACCAACAAAGCAAATAACATAAAAGACCCAGATCTTCAGAAATATTTTACGTCAATAGATGAAATGAAAGCCATACTTCAAAAATCTAATAATAAAAAATTGTATGGATTAGATAAAATTCCAAATATAGTTCTGAAGCATTTGCCTGACAAAATCATTGCGGAACTATGCACCATTATAAATAACCTGCTAAATAACAGACAATTCCCAAGCGTTGGAAAACCGCCAAAATATATCCTATTTTAAAAAAGAATAAAGATCCATTAAACCCTATCAACTATAGACCAATCAGCTTGGTATCGAATTTAAGCAAAATCTACGAAATAATTATTTATAACAAAATTTTGCAACATACCACCGAAAACAACCTCATTCCAGAAAACCAATTCGGGTTTCAACATAATCAGTCAACAGTTCATGCAATAACTGCACTCACAACTGACGTAAGCCGCAATTTAAACAAGAATCGCTGCACTGGTGCCGCATTAATTGATATGGAAAAGGCATTTGAGTCTGTTTCGTTAGACGGGCTTCTATTCAAATTAAATCAAATGAAATTTAACATAGACATATTGTTTATCTTAATCATTATGCTTTATAAGAGAGAATTCGTCACAACCGATGGAATTGAAACTTCCAGTTTTACCTTCAAAATTTTTAATGGATTGCAGCAAGGAACCATTACAGCACCAATTCTTTTTAATTTATATACTAGAGACCTAATAGTAAACAGCAGAATAAATAACAATTTCATCAGTACTATTGCATATGCAGATGATATAATCATTTACAGCACCGACTTAAAAATTAAGAACATAACATTCAACTTACAACAAGCAATTACATTTATGACCGATTATCTTCACACATGGAAAATTAGAATCAATGCTAATAAGTGCGAAAGCATATTATTTTGAAAGCCGGTACAGCGAGCAACATACGACACAAAAAAAAATAAAAACAAATTGTTCATTAAAATTGGTACTACTACAATTCCGCAAAAAAGCATCGTCAAATATTTGGGAATAAACATCGACCAATTTTGTTACCTGAACCAGCACATTAATATACAAATAGCGAGAGCAAAACAAGCCATCATGTCTCACAATAAAATCTTCAGATCGAAATGGTTGACTAGCCAAGTGAAAACTATATGTTACAAAACATTGATCCGCCCTATAATTACATACGGATGTCCCACCTGGTATAATGGCAGCGCTAGCTACATGGAGCGGTTACGTATTTTTGAACGAAAGTGTATACGACTTTGTACTGGAAAATATAGAAAACTAAACACAGAAAATCGACATTATATTTCAAACATAAACCAATATAAAGATTTCAATTCAGAGCGAATAGATTTACACATTATAAGATTGACTAGAAATCACATTTTGCGAACTACCACAAGTAACAATAGCTCATACTCATATGGGCTATATCGCACTGATGATAGGTTATTGGAAACATCCACTTTAATTGGTAATCTTCCAGAACCGGCGTCATTTATATACCTTGACAGGAAGGGATTCATTCAAAACGCAGATCAAATTCCTATAATATACCACATAAACAGACGACCTACTGAAAAATATTTTGATCGTTTAAAATTCAGAAACTTCGAAGAAAATGAAAGATTCAGCACAGCATTTATTAAATTAGACGAAACTAAGTTTATAAAACAAAGGTCAAAGTATTGGTGGCTAAACAACGTAGACGGAAGCTGAACCTCAACCTGGGAGTGTGTCTGTTAATGTTAAGTAGTTGAATTATTAGAGTTAAGTAGTTTAATTATTGAGAAGTAGCATGTTTTTTTAGCTTATTTTCATGCATAAACAAAACTAAATAAATTTCTTACTTCGTAAATTGTTATTTATAATGATCAAACATACATACATTTAAAAAAAAATATTTATAGAACTTACATGAGAACCATAAAGGGCAAATGTAAAATTATAAATTAGTGACCGTGGTCTTTTTAGTAATATTCTTTTACCATTTGTATTGTAATTAGTATTTTAAGCAAAATAAAGAATTAAATTGAGAAAAAAAAACGCAACGATTTCAACAACAACGTCAAGCAACACTAGCTACAGTTAGTACAAATTTGGGTGACCGCATGGGAACACAATGATGGAACGAAATCTCGCCCTCTCACAACCGCCGATGTATAAAATGGTGGAGGGAATAATAATAGTTGTTTTCAGCCTTTCAGGAAAAGAACTTGCGGCACCAGGAAATTGTGTTGTCATTGTGCTGTCATAAAAAAAACACTAACTATCGATCGCTTTGGCGTCTGTAACCGGGTCGAGTCTGTCCCTACTAATAATCCTATCCCATCCCTCGATGTTGTTGTTATATGTAAAAAGGGTGTACGATGGCTGCCTGGCCAGGGGCGGATATCACACTATTAGACTTATCTGGTTATCGATGTGAATCCTTTCTTTACGGGGTTCATGAGAAGAATTTTGTCGTGTTTGTAACATGGGTATAGAGTGTGGTATTCGCATTTATAATACGGGAGACTTGCGGTAATGCTTGATCGGTACATTTGAAATCAATCAAATCAATCAGTCAATTTAATGCCAGTTGGGAAAAGTAATAAAGCTCACTGTAGTAATAAAATTAGTTGCACATAATTTTATGGCACTGTGACATAGCTCTCCGAAGAGTATTAATCTCAATTTTTTTCCTGAGCACTGTGTTCCTTTAGAAAAACGCAGAAAGAGAACACAACAAATACCGAAAAAGGGAATTTTTTGTAATTTTGAGTTTTTTTAGTTGTGTAGGTTACAAATTTTACACATTTTTTGTGTGTATGTATACTATCTGTGTGAGGTCCTTTGTAAAAATAACAACAAACTTTTCTGTCGAAACGTACACTGACTGTGCCCGGAACCTGTGATAAATATTTTTTAGCACATTTTTGACATTTATTTGAAAAACCGCATACACCCAAATTATCACGGCCTTTTGCTATGATAATTTTTGACACATGCGCACAATTTTGCGCATTAGCAATTTATATCATCAAAATAAAATGTCAACCAGCCAATAGTGATGTTATCGTTTGCAGTGACACAAATAATACGGAAAACGGCAAGCGTAACATTTATAGATAATTTCCTATTATCAGCTGCAGCTGCTGGTCGACAATTATTGCCTTCCAGCGAGATGATTTGTCCGTGTATGTCAACTATGGTTAATCTTATTTTTGTGGCATATTGATCCGACAGAGTATTAAAGCTATTATTGAATTAATTGTTCGATTGATTTAAAACGTTGCGTTGTATACACCACATCATAAACCATGCGCATATCTTGATCCAAAATATATGTAGTTAGTTGCCTCCAATTTCTTTTTTAGTTTGTGGTGAGCCTCTGCTTTGAGACCGCTTTTCCAAATTTTTTGCGAGAATTAATGTTTCATCATCCTGTAATACTGTAATACCTATGCAACAAAACGAAACCCAATTCAATGCGTATGGCAAGATTACCTGCTGGTAAAGTCGAATAACAATATGACAGACGGGGAAACATTTCGAAAAGTAATTACACGTTTCGGGCAGAATAATAAAAATTTGTGAATGTAGGCGAATATTTTTCAAATAAATGTCAAAAATTTGTACTAAAAAATATTGTTTATATACTCGTATGTTTTGACTTTTTCTCGTTTGTATTTTCGATCATGCTATGACATGTCAATTAATTTTAATGCTGTAAATAGTAGGCGCAGGTTTCGTATTTGTTTCTTCTCTAGTTCGCGATAACAATTTTTCCAATTTAGTTACTTTAAAAACAAATATTGTCTAATTTTAGGCATCTCAACTCAAGCAAAGCGCTAGAGCGAGATCGAGTCCTTATATCTCCGCAGTTGATGTCCGTTAACAAATAGTAAGTCGAAAAATAGTTATCCGATTTTCATGAAATAAAGGCAGACTAATAGACCTTGACCAGATAAGAAAAACATGGTATAGCTAAGATCTCCATGTGGTCGGATTCCACGGTTTTAGACAAGTAAAGGTTGCCTTCACAATATACACGTAAAAACAAAAACAATAAATGGAATAGAGATCATTCTGGAAAACATTATTGAACGTTTTTTCCTGGAAAAGGAGAAATGATAATATTGTTACAACTAACGTCTAATCAATTTTCTTTAACGCTTACTATATATTTTTCAGTCTTTAAGTTTCCTTGCATTTTTCTTCTATATAGCTTCAAATCCAGCCACCAAAGTTATCTCGACCATTGTCTTCATTATTTAGGAACACGTTCGACTGGTTTGATTGAATGGGCCGAAGCACTATTAATTGTCTTATGATGGTACATTGGTTTTTAATTATTTTCATATCTTGTGTTTCTGATCTTGAAAGCCTTTCTTTAATTTCCGCGGAAAAAATCGTTTCTAATTTCTAATTGTGAATCAGAATATGAGATATCACTTTCATCGGCCATTTTTCTAAGTTATTTTTGTTGATATCATTCCCTTTAAATAAAAAATGTAGTTCATTTGAACATGTTTGTTTGTATTGATAATTAAATAATTTACGGTTTCTTTTCAATTGAAATATGCTTGGGCTGAGCTGCATAATTAAAACCTATAATGTAATCAAATTAACATAATTATATAAGATCGATGAATCTATCTTAATGGTATATAAAGGATTGTCGAATCGGTTTTAAGGCCATAAATTTTATTTTATTTTATAACCGTATTCTAGCAGTCCATTGATTGAACAAAATATATTTTAATTTCTTGAAGAGGACGGCTTTTCCGTTTATTACAAAATGTCCTTTAACCCGAATTGTCCCAGATCTTTTTTTTTTAACGGTTTTTTTTATTTAAACCCCAAATACAATGTCTCTGGGGTCTAAAACATTGGAAAATATCTTTGGGACATCCACCCCATTTGTAGTTTTCGGGAAAACATACATAGAGAATTTTTTCAACAAAATGATTTTCATATATAACTAAATATACATTTGAAATAAAATATAATTTTTATGTAAATTTCTTGTAATTATTTATTAAATTCAGTATTTCTTATTGTTTTGTGTGGTATGGCTGAAAACATTTCACACAAAATCCAACGTTGCATTTGATGCAAGCAGTACGTCCAATAGATTTGCAAAGGTCACCAGCGCAACGTCTTTTATTCGTTATGGGAATAACTAGGTGGTTAATTCCATCGAAACGGATTGTTGTTTCTACAGCGTTTTCGTTAACTTTACGCTTCGGATTGACTGATGGACCTGATCGCTTTGGCTTCTCACCGTAATGTTGACAATAGTATTTGGCGATGTGTCTTCTGAACTCGAGCTGCGACATTCTCGATTAACCCAAACGATGTAGTTGCCATGCATTCTGTACAGAAACATCTACCAGCCAGGTAAAAATAGAGCTCCACCACTTGTTGCCCTTGTAGGCAATGCGATAAAGAGCCACATTTTGATCTAAACGGTCGACCCCACACATATTTTTGTTGTATTCCGTCACAACACAAGGACGAGGAACAACGACTTTGCTCTTTTGTTCTTTCGAGTAGCGAAACGCGTTAGAATACGGATGTGTCCCATAAGTGGTTGAAGCCATACAAACTACGCTATTATCGACCCATTTTGTTAGACGAACTCCACTTTCATTTATTGTTGCTGATTTGCAGTGGCCGCGTTCCTGCTTCTTCATCTGTTTTTTCAATGGAAGTGGACATGATTTAGGTATACGGTTTTCGCGGATTGTTCCACTGCCACTATATCCGAGTGACTTCAAATGTTCTAAAAGAAGCAAGCCAGTAAATAGGTTGTCGAAGTAAAATGCAAATGGCAAGTTTATGGTAGCCTCCGGTAATTCGTCGATCATGCTAACGAGTGGTGCAGCACATTTGCCATATTTTTCTTCGTAGTCTACATTCGAACGAGGATTTCTTCCTTGATAAACTTCGAAATTCACCATATATCCAGACGGACTGGACTGCATAATGACCAGACTTTGTAGCCAAACCGCAATGGCTTTCCTTTAATAAATTGCTTACATCCGTGTCTTCCAAAGTAGCCTATCATACTTTCATCATATTATAAATTTGGTTCTGGATGAAAATGTAACAACATTTTGGATTTTAAACGGTCCGTAATTGGACGAAGCTTCCACATTTTATCTGGATTCGGGTTTTCACTTGAGCCGGCATGATTACTATCTTCAAAGTGGAGAAATTGCAAAATTTCGTTGAATCAGTTTTTTCGCATGCTGTTGAACACAAGGTAGTTCCGCAAATCATCATCGTTGCTCCACATACTCCGAAGACTGGTGTGATAATTATAACCACTGATCAGAAGAATTCCAATAAATGTTCGTAGTTCAGCAACAGTAATTTTAGGATTGCCTTTCTCGCGAAACACCGCATATTTGGCTGATTCGTCTGCTATAAGTTGCATCAACTCGTCGTCAAAACATTTTTCGAACTGCTCATGGGGCTTAAAATTTCGGCAATCTTCATAATTCCCTTCAGGAAATATTGGAGTCATGGCAGTGGAATTGTCGTCGACGTTCCAGGTGAAAATTGCATCAATTCTTCTAGTTGATTTACGTTTTGCAGGTTTTTTTTGTTTTAGATTTCATTTTCCGTTTTCTACGTGGTTGTTCGATTGAAGCTGAAGTCGATGGTTTGTTTGATGTTGGAGAACTAGGCTCGTGTACATCTGCAAATAATGGGATACACGATGCATTTTCCACGTCCAATTCAAAGTCGGAATCATTTTCATCGTCCAAAGTTGTAATTCGGCGACCACTTCTCATTAATATTTCGCAATTTTCTTTTAGCTGGCCAGGGCAGACATCATCGGGAGCCCCGCACAACTCATCTTCGCCATCGTCCTCCCCGCTTATAAATCTATCATTTCCCGGAGGCTCAATAAAAACAGTACGAACCTCGTCCGTATCGCTATTCTTTAAACCTTCGAGTCCTTCGAGGTAATCAAGAGCCTCTTTCAACGTAAGTTTTCTTGAAAAACACATAAATAATTGTAATAATTGTAAAACGGATAATAAAATTTAATAAAAAATTACCAAACAGCAGAACATAATGAAACAATAAAATAAAAAAAAACTAAAGCGGCAATGAATATGCACATTTTGCGAAAACGGAAAAAAATCTCTGCGTATGTCCCCGTGTTGCTGTATGGCAACAGGCACAAAAACAGGTGCAAAACCCATTAAAATAATTTTTATTACGTCATGTAGCACATTCAGGGTTGATTAGCATAAAGAATCCTTAATTATTTTCTAAAAATGTTTTGTGGAAAAATAACGGAACTTAAAAATAAAATCTAACGTACTTTTTCATATAGTCCATTTTAACTTTTTTCACAATATTTTTTTTTTTGCTTAATTTTACAACCTCCTTCAAGTAAGAGCCAACGCACAACTGAACTAATTTTTCTAGGCAAGTAACTGTTGTCCCTTTACAAAACAAAACTAACGGCAAAACGTTTTTAATTTTGTTGATTCTCTTTCTATATCGACACAAACTGATATATAATTTTTGTTGCCATATGGCAACACGGGGACAATTCGGGTTAATGACTACATCGAAGTTGATTTTAAGTATTTATTTTATAATAAAAACTTTTGTTTCCATAAGGCAGTAATTATTTGGCGGATTAACTGTATATGTACAATTATTATATTGTAAATTTCCGTAAGAAAATCCTCCCATGTTACAATTTAACGTTGCTTAAGGAAGATGTTGTTCATGTTGTGTGGCTGAAGCGTATCAATTTCGTACAATCTGTTGCTCAGTTGTTGAAGCGGTTGGTTGTGCTTTTTAATGTCTTTCTTTAAATGCTACATACAGTTCTCAAATTTAAAAAAAATCAAAAATCATCTCCAAATTTAGAAACATCGATAGCTTAATGAATTAAATTATGCACATTACATCCTACTGAACTTCGCCGATACAGCTTAGAGAAATCTTTAACATATTTCTGTAGCATGTGTAGTACAGGCATTGTTAATTACGCTTTATTCGGCATTACGCAGGATTCTAATAGAACACAATAGCAACATGAAATGATCATAATAATTCATTGGCCAGATACCTTTTAGTAATATTGTCCCAGTAAAGCCCAAACATAGTCGAAGTTTAGTTGCCTTCTGGGAATTTTCTGGAAAATTCTTTTATTACACCATATTTGAACATTTTCATTCGTCTCTTGATGGTTGAAATATCAAGTGTTGTTAAAGAATATGGCACTTTTTTTTATTCTAATCCAAGATTTTATATTTTGCCGCATTACTCCAAGAAGTATGCAATGTATGTAATCTACCGGAATCTGTGACAAGCAGTCTATATCGACGCCAAAATGCATGTAAGAACCACATCCATGTCAATTACATTACTATTTTCGGAATTTTTTTCTTTTCAAAGTGCGTGGATCTTCCGGCAAATAAGAACTATTAATAAAGCATTCGCGGCTTCATTCGTATTTCTGAATTTTACAATTCATTCAGCCAAATCACTTTCTAAACTAATCTCTGTTTTATCAGGAAGTTCGTAGCTATTCCGTCTTTCTATTTTAGATTTTTACAGCTGATGTCCGAAAGACATTTTGGCATATTTTTGACTTTTTTTAATATTAATATAATTTTTTAATCTACTAATATCAATTTAAAATAAAAAACAATAATTTTTTTTCCTACATGTATAACTTTAAGAGTATTGTATGACGTCTTAAAAACAAACGTGAGCCTTGAGTAGGGTTGAAAGACCGAATGTCGAAAGGCCGAACGCCGAATGTCGAAAGGCGAAAGGGTCGAAAAGCCGAAAATTGAAAAGCCAAATTTCGAAAGGCCGAATGTGTCGAAATTCTGAATAGGTCGAAAGGCCGAATTTCGTGAATAAATTAATTAACAATTCGGCCTTTCGACTCATTCGATCTTTAGACATTTGGCCTTTTAACACTTTCGGCCTTTCGACCCAATCGACCATTAGAGATTCGGCCTTTCGACACATTCGGCCATTTGACATTCGGCCTTCCGACCCACTCGGCCTTTCGGCGTTCGCCCTTTCAGCGTTCGGACTTTCGGCGTTCGGCCTTTCGACATTCAGCCTTTCGAAAATATACTGTGAATCCCGTTATTTTCTAGTGGTGTGTACCAGTATATGTGCATATAGTGTTTAAAAAAACAATAATACAGAATTACTGAAATACATGTAAATATTGGGTAGGGAATATTAGGTGTGAATAGTATTCGGTCGGGTATGTACCAGAGAACGGAACGAGTGTAAAATTTCGAACAAAAACAAACAAAAAAATATTATTACGAGTACAAACAAAAACGAAAACGAAAAAAAAGAAAAATACAAAAATAAATGTTTTGCAATATTTTGCTCGTCTGATTTTGTTAGATACAAACAAAACGAAACGAGCAAAAAGAAAGATACAAATTTGTTTGTTTTCGTACAATTTTTGTATTACTCGCGAGTAACCATAGTTTTTCGTAATTTTTTTTTTGTTTTGGTTAGTTTGTGTTTTATCTTTAACGGTAAAGGTGTTATAAAACTTGAACAGGGTTATTAGAAGTACTTTGTAATTAAGGTAAGTGATACAATATATATTTATTATTGAACAATATATACTTATGATCAATTAGATCTATAAAATTTAATATTATTATTTTTAATTCAATTATTATAATGTAATGGTAGTAGTAGCTACTTTTTCGTTTTCATTTTTGCAGTAATTCTGTGGATTTTTATAAAATCTAGTTATCTGCAAAAAAATGATTTTTGGGAAAACGCATTTAAAACAAAAACGACAATTCAAATATTTTGAAATACTTATTTATTTTGTTGGTATTATCAAATTAACAAGATGGCGGAAATCAACTTATATAAACATATTATATATAAAAATAGTTTTATTATGCTGTAAAATTAAAATATATCAGAAATTCCGGTTTGGTTAACTACACTTACCATTTTATTTAATAAAAATAATTTTTTTTTGTAGCAGTTATTTACTTTCAATAATTTTTTTTAGGAAATTCGGAAAATTTGGAACAGTTATCTGAAAATTTATACAATTTTAAGGTAATTTCCATTCATAACTCAAAAATGTCAAAAATGCAGTTAACTAGTTTTTATAAAAACCACAGAATTAACGATTCTTAATAAAATGTTAATAAAATGTTAAAAGCTAATTTTCCAACTACATTGATACTAGGAATGCGCAGAATGCGACTTTTTATTGGTCCAACTGTTAGTGACGCTAGCTAAGCGTTTTAAGCGTTTAAATTATTTTATTGGCACAATAATTTAACATAGGGGTATTATTTAATAATTTAATTTAAAAGGTCTTTAGTTAGCTAACCAATTTTAAAAAATAATCAGACATTATTTGTTGCAGTTATAATTATTTTATGTTTGTACATATTGTATTTTAATTTTTTGAAATTGATAATTCGCTGTATTGAATTTTTTTTTTCGAGTCTTTCAAGAGTTCGTATTTTGATTTTAGGTTTTAAAATGGATCCGCAAGAAGTAACTAATAAAATAAAAGAAAAAGTTTACAGAATCGAGTGTAAAAGGAAAACCCGGAGTAAGGCATGGGAGATATTTGGGGAAATTATTACTGATACGCACGAAATTATTACAAACTTCGTAGCATGTCGATCGTGCTTTACAGTTTTGAGGCACTACGGCAATACAACCACAAACCTTATTCAACATTCTTGTGTGCAAGAAACTCTACCTTCATCATCACGAAAAATAAAAATTGAAAAATTCGACCAAAAACTAGTACTAAATAAATGCACTAATTTTTGTATTCAAGATCTTAGGCCATTTTCGATCGTAAATGGAAATGGATTTCAAGAGTTGATCGAAACGTGCATAAAAATGGGAGCTAAATACGGCGAGCATATAGACGTTAAAAGTATGCTTCCTGATCCTACAACAATTACTAATAGCTTAGATGATTTAATGAAGAGAGTAAAAGAATTAATTACCCATGAATTGGCAGATAGTTTAAAATTAGCTGTGACGGCGGATCTGTGGAGCGATGATTATAAAAGGAAATCTTATGTCAGTGTAACAGCACATTTCATTAAAAATAACGTACTTCGCGAAATAGTATTAGCGATGCGGGAAATGTTGGGCCCTGCAACTGCCGAAAATTTGCATGAAATTCTGACTGATGTTTTGAACGAATACAATTTAACGGACTTGCATAACATAACTTTTGTTACTGTATCGTTAAAGCTTTAGAATCTTATGAAGCTAATATCGTTAAAGCTTTAGAATCTTATGAAAGATATAATTGCATGGATCATCTATATAATAATGTTCTTGTGAAGGCGAGCAGCGAAATTACTGAAGTAGCATCATTTTTTAATGCTTGTAAAAAATTAGTCGCATTTTTTAAAAAATCAAATAATTTACTATCAAAACTAAAAACCACTTTAAAATCTGAATGTTCCACAAGGTGGAATTCAAAATTCGAAATGTGCGATTCAATTATTAAAAATATTAACGATATCACATTATTCCTTCAGAGCAAAAACATAACTCATTTAATAAACGGCATCAACACTCATTTACTGAATGAAATGGTAGAATTTCTAAGACCCTTCAAGTCCTTCTCCATTCAATTACAAGCGACACAAAAACCAACATTATATTTAGTATTGCCATTTTACAATAGTTAAAAAAAAAATTGTTTAACACAAAATACGGATAGTAATATTCTAAAAAAATTTAAGATCACGATTAATCGGCTTTTTGAGGAAATAATTGAACCCAATATTAAAATTATTCATAAAACCGCTACTTTTTTGTATCCATTTGTAAAGATATGAAACTTTTAGGCCAATCGGAAAAAAATGACATTTACCTATATATAAAAAATAATGTCTCTTCGGGTGAGATAGAGGTAGAAGCTTCCGATTCTGGGACACTTTCTTCAGTTTTTGATGATTTTTATAACAATGCTAATGATTCAAGCTCAGGTCAGATTTCCAATTCCGTAGATGCAGAAATTACAAAATATTTAAATATGCCAATTCCAAATACTGACATCGACATGTTGGATTGGTGGGCTGAACACAAGACGTCATTTAAACATCTGTACAAACTCAGCAATATAATTAATTGTATCCCAGCAACATCTGCCGCTTCTGAGCGTGTGTTTTCATCGCTTGGTAATATTATTACTGTGAAAAGAAATAGGTTAAATTCCAACAAAGTTGATAATTTAGTTGTGATTAACTCGTTTTACAAAACATGTGGGAATTTTCAGCAATAGGAGACTTAATGTGCAATCTTGGCTTACACCAAGAGCCAAATTTGAATTTTATTAAATATTTAAGATTTTTAGATTTAATTGAATTCTTTTTTAATTTATTGAATTGATTTATTTTTAATTTACCGAACTGAATTTATTTATTTTTGTATTCTTTATTTTAGCTGAAAGTTATTTTGTAAGTGTTAATATTTAAAATTGATTTTTTGTGAAATTTTGTGATAAAAATATAATATGTTTATACATAATTCAAATAATCAAATTGTTTTAATCAATAGTATACATAATCTATGGTATAATTAATCGATATAATTAAACCAGTCACACACAAACACATACACACATACATACATACACACACTCACACACACACACACATGTTGAACAATGTTTCCCATAAAATATTTCCGAAAAATTCCGGTTAAATTCATTGAAATTTTTGCGAGTAAACAAAATAAGCAAACAAAATGAAACGAAAAAAAATTAAAAACGAGCAAACTTAAACAAAATAAATTTTATTTTTGCGAAAACGAACAAAACGAAAAATCAGAAAAAGTTTTTACGAACATACTCGAGTTTGCTCGTTCCAATCTCTGGTATGTACCCAAAAATTATTGTTGGGTAATCATATATTCAAAAGGAGTAATTTTGGCTAAGCAGAAGTAGGTATTGGCAAAAATAAATAACTATGAAGATAATATAAAGCAAAACAATTTGTTTAAACATTTGCTTTGTATTTTTTACTAAAACATAGGTATATGTACTACTATCTGTTTGTACATCTTCACCATCAAGTATGGAACTAAACTGACTTCCGGCTTGACAGCTCCGGCATACATATCAATGACTAGTTCTAACGAGCCCTTGTGGATCAAATTTTGTATGTAAAACTTTTAAAAGAAATTATAAACTTGAAGAAAGCTTAATAAACTTAAGAAAATTCAAGAAACCCTAGTTTTAATGTAGTATATTATATCAGAACCATCTTGATATGAATAGAGCCGGCATGTAAAAAATGAACTTAAAATAAAGGACATAGAAACACTAAAAAATAATTTATTTTCATAGAGTTTATATGAAAAAACGCGATTTCGATTGACGAAAAAATATGAATTAAAAATTAAACCTAGATGAATAATTTTTTCTGAAATCACTAATAAACAACTCAATCACTAACTCATTTAAAGCACAGATTCTCAAGCTTCCCCATTTTCCAGATATAATCAAAAGAAAATAATGGGATTAAATTAAAAAACGTTCTACAACAACAACAATGTGTATTAAAAAGAGAATATTCTATTTAATGACGTCATCACTTATTCACAACTAAAATCAATGGTAAAAAAAAGACAATAGCTACGTTGAACAGCCAAAATTAAAATAAATTAAAGAGAGACAAAGAGAAAAAATTATAATAATATGCATTGAGCGCGGAAAAATAAAAAAAATCAAATCAACCCAGATTGTTATGCATCACAAATAAACGACATAACCAACAAACATTAACTGTAATATAAATGCCTTATTTATTTCTCAAGTATTAAAAATATTATTGTATTTAAATTAAGACACAGCTGAAAATAAATACAACATGATTAATATTTGGCATCGATTTTTATTCCCAAAAACTAGTGACCCATTCAAAATAAGTTTTTGTTTAGAATATTTGAATTGTCATAACATTTGAGAGCGGTGTATAAAATAAAATAGCTCTTACTTATTATTCCCATTCCTAGATGTCACTTAACACACAATTAAAAACAACAGGGATTCAGGCCGAGTAAACGATTTGAAAGAAACTTTTTTACCTAAAATTACCATAATTTCTTTCATAGAAATGGTTTAATTTTAGTAAATTTATAAAAAAATTATATTTAATTAATTATTATTACAATTTAATTATTACTATAGAGGGAAGCCACCAAAAATATGTTTAACCGGATCAAAAATCAGACCGATTTTAGAATCCGACCGGTTCGATCACCTATTTGATTCTTTTTATAAGTTTTTCATTGTATGCGACATCTATGGTTTAAACAAAATGTCATTAATAAAGCATTGCCACATGATATAACCCTATATCCGGACATATTTTTGTCATGTGGCAATGATTTTCGAAGGAGACTAAAAAGAGATGGTTATAATTGTTTATAAATTTTATGTTATGACATATTTTACAACAACAACATTCCATAAAAGTTTAGCAATAGTTTATATTCCAACAGGATTTTCACTAAGAAATAAACATTTTCATGATTCGATTTTTCAATCAAATAAAATTACATGTTTTATGAACATTTTCGAATAAAAATAATGTAAAAGCTCATAATTCTTATAGACTAAAAATGTAAATGAAAACAATCGTTTTCCCATATAGTTTCATAGTAAAGAAAAATTTTATGTACTTTATTTTAAGCTTAGTAAAAAATACAGTTAATGTGGAGGCTCTTATTTATAGAGTAGGCTCTGATTATATCGATAGACGGTATTGTTGAGATGCCGGTAACGCGATTACATCCTGTAATCGCTTTTCCTTCTGTTTCATTAAAAAATGTAGATCTAAGCGGTTTTCATATTTTAAAAAAAATTCTACTCGAAAAATTCGTTAGTTTTCACGCAATTTGCTAGTGCTGTAAAATCACTTCAATTGGAGAGTTTATCCGGAATAGGAAGAATTTTTATTTATTTTTTTTTTTAATTAAGTACTGTAGAAGATTGGTCCTTCTTTATTTAATTAAAAAAATTTGGCAATATTTGATTTTAAAATAACTAGTGCAGACTAGTGAACTAGTGCAGACATGAATCCTGAGACACGCCTAATATTGAAAGTTCTTTTATGTCTATGTAATATTAAAAGTGTGACGTAGCAACACGTACATTTTTATAATAGTAACAAAAACGCCAAATTTAATATCAAATGATGGTAGTAAAACAAGCTTCTTTTTAATCCGTTTGGAGAAAAAATATTGTTGTTCAAAACAAAAACGAGCCGCGCATTTTTTGATGTAATCACATACACGGCTTAAACAATGAACAAATATGCCTAAATCCTAGGAGTAAGGAAAATATAAAAAATATTACATATAGTAATATACAATAGAATAATGAAACGATTTTTTGGAAAATAATTTCGCAATAAAAAATCACAAATGTAAGCCAGTAATACGCTTTTACAAAACAACATCTAGATGTTCGGCGAATAAATCGACCAAAACTAAGTTTTAAATTGAATATTCAAACCAAAATAAAAAATTTACAAAAAATACAAAAATTATACGAATAGATGCAAAATCAAGGCCACATTTTTAAATCGTTACTCTGAAATGTGGATAAAATGTCATAGAAACAAAATTAGATTCCTCAAGAAAAATTTTGAATTGCCTGTCACTTAATTTGAAAGTATTTCTAAATGAAGATGCAGCAAAAATATCTGTAGTAGCAATATCCTTACGATCAAGTTCTGCAACGACAATAACTCCACTAAACGTTACGAGAAGGAATTTGTAAAGTGTGTAACGAAAAGTGGTGTTTCACACTAGGGATTATGGTAAGAAATGTGGAAGATGGGAGAAAGAAAACGGTGATTAGGCAGCAATTGGAAACGTTGTGCTACTCTAGCGGAGCTGTTTTAACCGTCTGATACTTGTTACGGGCAGCAATTTAAGAAAACCGCTGGGACCGTAAACATAAACACTTTCGTGTTTGTAGGGAAATTGCATACTAAAACTTGAACATTTATATGGGTTTAACCTGAGCTCAGTCTACAGAGGTAATTTTATGGCCGTGGGTTTATTTAGTATGCAACCCCCTTGTTTCAGAAAAAAACTAATAATAAAAAAATCTACGCTTATATCACCTCCATCCTCATATCGCAATAGTTTACCCCACCTTAATGCTCAATTAGTTATTCATTTATATAAATATATAAAAAAAATCGAAAATATATGTAACCATTTACGTGAAACACCAAAAATGTCAGTTACCGGTTTTCTCACCAGCAGCCGCACCAATCTTGCGTCTGGTAGCACCTTACCATTTATTTTCTTCTTACACTGATTTAATTTTAAATGAAAATAAAAATAAATTTAATTACTTATGAGAATTAATTAACGTTAATACAATAACACTATAAACACTACTACACATAAAAAAAAATAATATGATGAATGATCCACCAAGATGACAAAACTTCAACGGCAAAGCGAAAAAAATGACATTAAACAAACGGTCACACACTGTTCAAAACGGAATCCGTTTCCTCATTTAAATGTTTGTAGGCAAAGTAATTTCGAATTTTTGATGAATGAAAAACAATAGAGATTTTTTTTTTATCTTTTTGTTTTTAATTTGTTTAATTCATTTTATTAACAAAATTTCAGAATTTGTTACAATAATTTAATGTCTTTGTTTTATGTTAACACTACACAAATGTAACGGTGTAGTAGTGAATACCAAATTTTAGTCTATAAAATACATTTTCTTTCAAATTACGTTAACTTTGAAGAAAATCAAAAGTACATGCTAAGCCGTAATGTAACAACTCGGAATTTCACTAAATTTGGTTTCACTGAATTGTATATTTATTCACAGTTTTGTTGTTTTTTTTTTTTGTATAATTTTCATACTACATAGTTTTATAGTTACACGTATATAATATATATATATATATATATATACATATATATAGCTATATTCACTTATGCAGGTAATTTTGCAAAATTTCACAAATCTCACAATATAATTTCTAAAACTTGCACTCTTTTATAAGCGTTTCGTCATCAAATCAAATTATTAATCCAATCACCAATTACAAATTAACTGAACTATGTACATTAAATTCAATCAGAAAATCATTGAATTTGTTCAAATTTACTTTTTTATATTAACTATATTTCAACACTACTAATTTCAATATTATTTTTATATTAATTATATATTTATATTATGTTTAAATATTGGAATTTATATTTTGGGTAATTTTAGAATATTTTTTTTTTTTCTAACGATTTAAATAAAATCACCAACTATTGTCCATAACCACCATCGACTTGACTAATTTTTTTTTCTTTACCATCAAACATGAGTATTTAAATTAAACCAACGGGATGAACAATTAAATTTTGCATAAACACACAAGGTGAACTGTGCAATTTTGGGTGGGAGCTGAAGGAGAATCAAAAAAACAAGTATAACGATAATATTTAATTTTGCGATTACAGTATCACCTCAGTAACGATTTAAAATGCACAGTATCGTTACATTTAAACGATTTAAAATGCACAGTATCGTTACATACTGATAAGGTTGAATAAGAATGAGAAACAGCTTCGTGAACTGGAAAAATAGTGAAGAAATACTGAATTCATTGCCCAACAAGAGCGATTTGGTAAATCAGAAAAATACAGAGGCCAATCGCTCATAACATATATACTGAAAAAAAAGTAGAAATATTCTTCCCCCCTCCCCGTAATTTTGTCTGAAGGCCCAAAGAGTTATACCAATGTATTACTCTGCAAAAATGAGAACCTTCCATGAGTTCTTTATGTTGGTAGTTTGGTTTCGTACTGAAAAGTTGGTCTACTCATCAGGTAGCTACGACCAAACTACAAAAAATTCCACTCTATTAAGTATCTGGCCAGAACGTACTGACCGTACACGTGAATTATTATTCACTACATCAAATATCAAAAACCCATTGAAAACCTCATTTGTGTGTGTATTATGCCCACACGAATATTAATTAAGAATTTAATTAGTCTGTCTGTAATCAGTTGATTTGGCCTTCAGCCAAAATTACGGGGAGGGGGGAAGATATTTCTACTTTTTTTTCAGTAGATATGTTATGAGCGATTGGCCTCTGTATTTTTCTGTTTTCCGATTTTACAAATTGAAAATAGTGGGATTGCCATGAACAATTAATATATTTGTCTATAAAATATGCCGAAAAATCAACTGATTAATAGAAGAATAATAATACAATTGCTGCATTTCTTCTCAATACTCATTTTGGATCACAAATGGTGATCTAAAAGTAGTTGAACAATATTTTGTAAAGTGACAAAGAATATGATGAATGCAGTACGAGTATGAAGAGGCAGATTCAAAACGAAACGAGACGTGTTTGTTTGTTTTACGCATTTTGGTGTCGTTTCATGAGACATGATCTGCATAGGAACCAAGCTCAAATTTTAGCGAAAAAAAATCACGATATAAATTTATTGTAGTTGGCTAGAAAAACGTACGTTCAACTTTAAAATATATTTTTTTTTTTACAGTAGGAGCCTGTGCAATTTTTATTCATTTTGCTATGTTTACAAAATACTTTGACGTTTTGAAAAAATTGTTGTGGCATAAAGATTAGACGCTGATATTTTTTCCAATTAAAAATATATTGATTAAATTTTAGGTATCTAATATGAGAGTTTAAAAAATCTTTTGGCCAATGTGCACCAAATATTGTTAACTCGCATATGCCGTCAAACAAACATGCTGCTATGTATCTATTATTTAAATAAAATAAATCTATAAAATGGAACTTTCTAATGAACTAACAAAAATTGCAACTGAAATTTTATCTTTACGTCCCAGTCCCAGCAAAACGTCGTTTGACTTTAATTTTGACTCATTTAAATTTGCATAGTGTTTCAAATTCTCGAACTTTATTTGAAAATTTAGCGATTGTATCAGCAGATCCAGCAATATTTTTGTTTATCCTCGAAAGATTAAAGGGTAAAACGGAATTCAAATTTTCTGCAATAAGATTCCAAAAAGGTTCTGTCTTTTTGGCGGTTGTCTATTGCCCTTTATAGAAAACCAATTATTATGAAATTACATAAAAAATTGAGGCATTGGGTAAACAGAAAAAGCTTCTCAACTAATTGACTAACTTAATTTAGCAAACTTTAGCACAGTTAGCATCTTAAAAAAATAAATAATCCAATGGTATTCTTACATTATATATTTATATGTATCGTCCGTCATCTTTAGTAGCTGGATTAGAAACATAAATACAAATTTTGCTTTTGTTAAAAAGTATAAAGAATAATTTATTTGGTTCAAAAATATATAAACGATTTTTTAAAATTTTATAAGTACCCTCAATACGTACTAATAAGATTTTCTCTAATATATCGAGTTTTTTAATTTGGTTTCATGCACGAAATTATTTTACAGCAGTTTTGGTTGCATTCAAATTTTTTTTTTAAATAAAATTTTATATGGAATTTTTTTCTCTCTAAAATTTGCGCTTGGTTCCTATGCTGATCTGGATCAGATCAACCGTCAAGAAATGCGGCTAATAATATTAAGGAAATTTTTATCTTGTGTGTTTGCGATGTTGCATGTGGAATGTTGCATGATGAATGTTGCATGATGAATGTTGATTGATGATTCAGAAATATTGTGTTATTGATTTTATGTTACATACATACATACATATGTACATGTATCAATTTTGAATGTGTAATGCACAAATCTATTATTATGGATATTTGGTTATATAGTATGTCCTGAATGAATATGAAATATTGAAAGAGGCATTATTATGTATAAATAGATTTTTATACATATTTATTTAGATTTAAGTATTATTATAATTTTGTTATTAATTATAGATTATTATTTAACTTATTAATTAATTCGAGTTTTAATGAAACTTTTCGACATAATCACACCTATTATGACTGTCGAATCGATCGACAATCGACACGACTCTGTGTTGCCTTTTACTTTTTCGTATTGTTTTTATCATATGAAAAAACCAAAATGCAATACAGAGTCGTGTCGATTGTCGATCGATTCTTGAATCATAATAGGGGTGAATATTTTTATTAACTTACCGTGCGGTTTCCTCATTAGGTAACTGATTTTTATAGTCATACTTAATACAATTCACAATTGTATTTCTATGAACACAACCATTGAACCATTTAAAGATCAAGTTGAGATCCATTTACCACACAAAACAATTATAATTTATTATTTCATACATTTATTATTTATTAATTGTATATTATTTATTTTTTAGTACCAATCAAAAATCATTGCGCAATAGCCCATATAGTAACGCACTTCAATAACGGTCAGAATAAATTTTTATTATTTAGGTAATTTTTACGGCTATTTTTAAGTTTATAACCACTAATTTAATGTTCACAATTTATAATTATCTTATTATTATAATTGTACTAATACTAAAGATTTACACTTTTTTTGAATATTTAGATTTTTAGTATTTTGCGTAATTGAAAATGTACATACGTTAGTAATTAATATATGTGTATTCTAAATACATGGTATTCTCGAGTTACACCGATATTATTCAATATTAATGTAATTTATTATTTAATTGAAACCGCAATTAACAGGCGACATAGCATATAAAATATGAGTATAAAATTTTTATCGTACGTCCGCACATGGAGATAAAGCCTTGCTGTAAGATCTCATAAAATTTATCGACATTTTCAATCACATCTTCTGCATTTAGATTCTCATCCCAAATCACTGCTTCTAAATAAATATGCAGATCAGTATGGTTTGCCTTGTTTAAGTTGTATACAGTCAGTAGTGTCAAATTCAATAACCAATGATTTATTGATATTATTTATGACAAATGGATTGAGTGACTCATTTACTTTAAACGCATCTAAACTTCATAGGTGAAGACAAGATCTAAAAACCTCTCCAGATTATTAAAAAATCAGTTAATTTGGTTTAAATTGGGATTTTTTGGAAGAATGCAAATAAATTCACAGTCAAAATTTCAGATATTTGCAAGATTAAAGTCACCAAGTACCAAAACTAAGTCGGATGAATTTGATGTATCAGTGACTTCTTCAATCGAATCGATGCATGCTGCGTAATAATCACTGTTTGGATGAGATGGGTACAGCCTTAGGTACATTTTGTAGATAAATATACATCGTTTGTTGATTTTAATCTTCACAGAAATCTGCTCAACTCTTGACGAGACTAGTGTCACTGGCGCACTCACTAGTTTAGAATGCACGGTTACGATTAGATCATCGCCCGATTTCTTAGAGCTTGTTTAACGTTCGCGATCACAACAATAAACATAGCCATGCCCAAAATATTCAGAACTGTTAATTCCCTGATTGAAGTTACTTTCGCTTACTACATAAATCAGGTAATTTGAACAAAACAGTAAAATTTGGATAGTTTAGTTTTAGTTATAGGCAATAAAAGTACAATATTAGTGCAGGTTAAGTGGTGACCTTTCATAACTGGCGAGTGTAGCAAAATTATATTGCCTATCTTATTCTGTACTGACACCTCGTTGTGAATTAGCTCTTGGTCAAAGTGGAGTATCAAAAAACAATAAATCATTTCACCTACTTATTATTTACATTAGGCGGATTTCTCTCTGTTTTCAGGTTATTCAGTAGAGAGGTTTGGTAAAAAAAATTTGTACTTATATATATATATATATATATATATATATATATATATATATATATATATATATATATATATATATATATATATATATATATATATGTATATATATGTATATATATATATATATATATATATATATATATATATATATATATATATATATATATATATAAATGATTAAACCTCGATTAAAAAATTCTTAGAACAGCAATATTCGTTTGTCACCCTTCTCGTGTCTTATAATCTTTCCACTTAACCAATCCGGCATTTAGAATTTACGACTGTATTGCATTTAGTTTCGACAATCAGACACATGACTTTTTTATTCATGCGTTTACGGTTTTATTTACAAACATTCCATTAACGTTATCATTCTCAAAAAAGTTTGTTTTTTTGATATTCCATTTATTGTCTGATTTTTTGATGATTCGATTAACAATGAACCATACGTTTTAACTAAGTATATTAATTTACTTAGCACTGATAAATTCGAGCAATATTTAGAGTTTTCATTAGATAGTGCAATCAAAAGTGAAGTAATCAAAGCAATTTATCTTCATAAGCACTCATGCGCCGGGTTACTTAGATTCACAATTTATCTGATCAAGGTGTTTCATTCGATATACGTGTTTTACATAACCGATATAACCCTGTCGTATTATCTTTAAACACATTATAATAACCACCAAATTATTCTTATCATGACACTCGTTCGTTATCTTTTAGTTAATTAAGTATACACCACTTCAATCAACACAACAATTACAGGTATTTTATCATGTATTAATATTTATTCAATTATTTTGATTTTCAGAGCGATTGCCGGCCCGTATTAATGTGGGAATTATGATGTTTATGGCTTGTCTTATCGCATATATGCTGCGTGTTAACTTATCTATAAATATTATTGCTATGGTTCAACCAAGAGATAATAGTACAGAACCTGATGTAAGCGTGGCGACATTCATCATTATCAAAAAAAAAAAACATAAGATTACTTTTTAATTTTAGTATGGCACCCGATATGCGTGGACATCTCAACAGGAGGGCTGGTTGTTGGGAGCATTTTTCTATGGATATTTCGTAACCAATTTACCAGGTGGTTTCCTTGCTGAGAAATTTGGCGGACGGGCTGTTGTTGGCTATACACTAGCCGCTAGTGCAGTAGTTACTGCACTCGGCCCACTATTTGCCGGCTTAGGATTTTATCCATTTTATGTCTCACGATTTCTCGTTGGCGTATTCAGTGTAACTTTGCATATTTTTTGATCACAAAATAGTGTTTTTTTTAATATGTTTACTTACTTCCAGGGTGTTACATATCCAGCTTTTCACTACCTAATATCAAAATGGGCACCACCTGATGAAAAAGGAAAATTTGTGGCAGCTCTGGGCGGTGGCTCATTTGGTAACGTTATAGCATGGCCAATGTGTGGGTTAATCATTGAGACAATGGGATGGGTTTGGGCATTCTATATTCCAGCTATTCTAACAGCCATTGTAACAGCGATTTGGTTCGCATTAGTTTATAATGATCCAGACGAACATCCTCGTATTACAACCGCGGAAAAGGAATACATCGAAAACTCTCTTTTTGGTGTCGCTAAGAAACGAAAATTATACCCACCCCTATTGAGCTTATTACTTTCGTTGCCGTTTTGGGCGTTGTTGATCCTGCACTATGGTAACTTATGGGGATTGTATTTTCTGCAGACAGCCGCTCCGAAATACATGAGCGAAGTTTTAAAGTTCGATTTATCAAAAACCGGTATTCTATCCTCATTACCAACACTCGCTCGAATGATTTTGGGATTCGTTTTCGGTGGAATTGGTGACTATATTCGTACAAGGAACTGGTTTACTGTTACACTTGTTCGTAAATCATTTTGTGTATTCTGTAAGCACATGTAAATTTAAAATTAGCTTAACAACAATATAAATGACGCAAACTATTTATTTGTAGCGCACATTATTCCTGGACTTCTTCTAATCACTTTAGGATTTATATCGGAGCCCTATCTTTGTGTCGCAATTTTAACACTGTCGCTAGGATTTAATGGCGCTTCGTCGATAACGAATTTGCAAAATTCACAAGATTTAGCACCAAATTTTGCCGGCAGTATTTATGGTGTAATAAATTTCGTTGGTACCTCAACCGGCTTCATATCACCATTGATTGTTAGTGAGTTTACTAAGGATAGGGTAAGTGAACAGTAAATTTATATAACTGTCATCTCTCACAACAAATTTCAAAATTGTTTTTAGAATACATCTGAAGAATGGACATATATATTCTATATTGGTGCAGCTGCCTATATTATACCGGCTGTGTTTTATGCAATATTTGGGTCCGGCCAAATACAAAAATGGAATGATCAAAAGAAGAATGATGATAGTGAAGAGCGTGGTACAGATAATCCAGCTCATGTTACATGATTATTTACGAATTGTAGTTAAGTACCAGCTTTGAGATTTTGATTTTGATTTAGAAATAAAATTATTATTTTTTCAATTCAGTTTGTATATTTAATCAGGAACAACAATATTGAAATGAAAGCTATTTTGAGTTGGAAGAAGCTTTTCTGTGGAACGTAATTATCAAATGTGTCTGTGATTTATATTCTACTACCAACGCCATCTGTCATTGATGATTTTTATTTAGCTTATTTAAGTTTATAAAAGTCTCAACGCTTTTTAAAAATTTGATGGAATTTCGCCTAAATGTAAGCTCTTCAAACTGTATTTTTTTTGTTGTAAATTTGGGGTGTCCGAATTAGTACAAAGATACACCCATTTACAAACTAACAAGTTCTTAATATAATTTATGCATCAATGTGAACAGTTTCCTTGGTTGAAAATGATGATCTTTCATAAGCATTTTGTCCAAAGTTTACTTTTAAATAGTTTAGCGATTTTTGTTTCATGCAACAAATGATGTACCGAACATCGAAAATTACTTATTCAACTATAGTTCTAAATTAATCATTCATTCCAAATCAAATAAGGCGAGGTAAAAACAAGACTCCGCCAATTTACGCAGAATTTCTTCATAAGTTACACCACCACCACAATTACCTATGATCAGGCCGGCATAGGTTTTATAGGTCGTGGGGATTGATAGGAGCGCCTTAGACCTAGAATACAACTCTTAAATTTAAAAAAATTGAGATGATGTAGGCGTCTACTGAAGATGTTTACCTATTCCGTTCCAATGACAATGCAATGCCCTCTGTTTTGCCGGCAGTATTTATAAAGCAATAAAGTCCGTTCGTACCTTAACTGGCTTCATCTCGCCATTGATTGTTAGTAAGTTTACTAAGTATAGGGAAAGAGAAGATGAAATTGGAAGAGAAGAGAAAATTTATAAAACTGTTACCTCTCGCAGCAAATTACAAATTTGTTTTAGAATACATCTGAAAAATGAACGTATATCTTCTATATTGCTGCAGCTGCGTGTAGTATACCTGCCGTGTTTTATGCCGTATTTGGGTCCGGACAGAAAGTATAGGAATATATATTAATACAGTATGGGAAATATTAATATTCCCATACTTTCTGGTCCGGATAAGTACAAAAATGGAATGTGACCATAGTGAAGATCGTGGTATAGATAATCCACCACATTTCAGTTTTTCTATTCAGTTTGATTGATTGATTGATTGATTTGATTGATTGATTGCGATGTACGATCAAGCATTAAGCAAGTCTCCCGTATTATAAATGCGAATACCACACCACTATACCCATGTTGCAACACGACACCATAACTCTTCCTCACCAAGGAAATATGTACCATCACACTCAGTTTTTCATGAAGCCAAACATAGCAATATTTCACCCCGTAAAGAAAGGCGCCACATCGATAACCACATAAGTCTAATAGTTGTGATATCCGCCCCTGGCCAGGCAGCCGTCGTACACCTTTTTACATATAACAAAATCGAGGGATGGGAAAGGAATGTTAGCAACAAAGACTCAACCCGGTTCCAGACACCTAAGTAGTTGATAGTTAGTGAATTTGTTAGTAATATATTTTTTTTTTTTTTAGTAATTTATTTAGCACAAGACAATACAATTTGAAGTTCATTTACTGCTCCAACTCCTGTAAGGTTGTTTCAGGTTCTTCAAAAAATTCCTAAATTTAAAATATGCATTAATTCTTTATAATAACTATTATAAAATTAATTAAGTATAAATTTGAGTCTCTGAAATAAATTATAGATTAATCCCTATGTATCACAAATAAATAACCATTAATAGTTTGACAATCATTCAACCAACTACCATCGGGCCATCGTCCTGTCATCTCAGCCATTGTCATCTTGGTCGAGTTTCTCAGGAGTGTTCTAAACTAAAACCATTTTAACTAACCAATATAAATACTAATATATAATACAATACCAACACCCACTTCAATACCAATACCAACCTCAACCATAATATTAAGACATATGAATAATTTAAAATCAACAATAAAAATTCTAAGGGAATGTTTAAAAATTGTAAATTGCTAAGTTATAATTCAAATTCACAGCACTCGTTTCATTAGCTACCGTTCTCCTGTAGATAGTTAATTAATGGTTTACCTACTGCAACTAGATTCAAAAATAAAAGCTGAAAAAATGTATATTTTATATATTTAACTATACTATTAAATTAAACTAATCGACAATTTCCTAAAGATCTTGCAAAAGGATATTAATAATGCTTAAATTACTTATTTATTTACTAAGTTAATAATGTTTAAATTAATTATTATATACTACGCAAAAGGTTTAGAATATTAATCGTTTAGTTAAGTTCTACATGTACCTATATTCACTAATAAAACTCAAATAAAGTTTCCCAGGTTAGTCTGAAAACTAAACTGCTTTACTACTTAATTAATAGAAATTAACTTATATAAATCAGTTAGTACTAAATAAAATAACATAGATATCACAAGACAATACAATTTCTACGCTACATAGCTGCTGGATGCTTGGAGTTTCTGGGTGTTGAGCGAGACTTCACCAATATTTCTGTAGCTTGGAGGCGATCTAACAATTATATATGTATAATTAAGTATAATTTATAACAACCACACCATCAGACAAAAATACTTAAACAACTATGACACTTTGATATAATTAAATTCAGCAACCAAAAAGTGCTGAAACGTTTTCATCACTACCTCAAATATTCTTGCAATGTAATGTAGTATACAATATCAAGTACCTCTTGCACTTACTGCATCCAAAGCTAAAAAATGTGACCCACAATTAAAGAAAAATACCCGTTAGACTATAAAACAATTATCGGACCGTCACAACAAGGGAATCATGGCGTCATTGATCCATCGTCCGGCAAAAAATATCCGTATGTCAATACCGGACTCGGTGATGTATCGTGAAACGGCAAAAACGTTGCATACACATCTACGCAATTTGCGATCCGACGACATCGTCACAGACACATCATTACAGTGTCGTGCAATGGAAAAGCGGTCAAACAATCAAAACATTGTGAACCCCAACAAAGAAACGCTGACACAACACAGTGTCATGAGCACTCCTATCGGTGGTTTCACAGCAATTATTTCACCGCAGTTATTACACTGTTATAGATTGGTTTAATTTCGGTGTACTATCTTTGTCTGACTAAAAATATTTCGTATAGAATTTCCGCATCCCATTGGTCTGTTTGAAGTGACTGTTGAATATGCTGAAATAGCCTGAATTTAAACAAAATTTCAAAAAATCTAAAAAATTTTCATTAAAAATATTTTATAGGGTTCTATATCATTGACTCTATCCGCAATTATTCCCTCCGCCACATTTATTTGAATACTTATTTGTAAAAAATGAAACTACGAACAAACTTATCAGTACATATCTTTGTGAGATTCTACCATTTAATAAAATTAATTAGATCATAATATTCCAAATTTTAATAAATCAGCCAAAAAATTTTAAAGTTCTGTAAGTTGGACTATTATCTTAGTACAATTAGCTTTGTGAAGTATATGAAGTATATAGAATGTAGGTATCACGAGGTGTAGGTCGTTAGTTTCCTTTCTGCTTCTTTATCAATATAAATTAGAAGTGTTTGCATGTGGTGGCGTGATGTATGAAAATACCAACTAAAATGTATATTGCCTAAAAGTTGTTGGCAAAGAGATAAGAACAATGACGTTGGCAAAAACTCTGAATTTCTTCGGACCAGCCGCCTCTTTTTATTGTACTATTAATATCCAATTATAGAATCATGATCAGTGTATTACAAGTATGTTGATCTAATAAATCCATACATATTTTTACGAATCTTACATTACATGTTATTTTTACAATACAGCGGTTTACAGCTGTGGTCCTTTACATCGTGTCAAGTTTTGTAAAATAGTTCGATAAAACCCTATATTTATAAGTTTGACCTCCAAATCCAAAGCTTTCAAATTTTTTTACAATTTGTTATACAAAATCGCCCATTTTATGTAATTATTTAATTAATTAGTTCACGAAATCAATAAATTTTAATCAATGCTGAACCGAAAATGACAATAACGTTTAGTTTTACCCTTTTTTCAAAATTATAATCTTCCTTAAATAATTGTTGTAAGAACGAATTCATTTGAGAGGATCATTAATCATTATGCACAATATGAACACAAATCTTACACAAACACAATTCATCCATTTCATCCGCTGCTTTATTAGGAAGTGTACAGGAAACAAAATAAAAATAAAAAAAAAAACGGGTGGCGCAACGAAACTATTTCGATATCCTTTTTTTCTAAAAGGGTGGGTGTATGCAGCCCAGAGCACTGCTACCATTGAGGCCTATTGTGCATTGCGTGGATATCCTTAGTAAAGTTTCAGTTAATTATGTTACAAAACTGTAATACCTCCCGCTGTAATGTAATTTGTCATCGAATAAACTTTAAAAAATCATAAAACCCAAACTCCAGCACTACATACCCTCAAAACAACACAAAAAATCAAAAAAATCACTTACCTTATATTTACCTCTTTGCCATCTTTCAGACAGGCCATACGCCAATTCAACACCATAAAATTCGTATAGCTTGAATTCCACCCGAATATCATATCATCCTTGCATTCGATTAAATTACGGTCGCACATAAATTAAATGTATTGGTAATTTTATCGAATCGAGACATTTTCATACAATTTTCACACTGACAACTTTTCTCACTAAACACTAATCCACTAAAATAATCACTTCGACACGAATTTTATAATTTTATATCGAATTTAGTTAATTCGCGGCTTTTTTTAACGACAATTTTGTGTAAAACAAGAAAAAAGAAAATTGTAGGTTATGTTTTATTTATTTTGATTCAGAAAACACGCACACCAAAATACATATCGAAATTATTTTAATTATTTCGCTAGCGATATAAGAGTAAAAGTCGTTAAATGATATCATTTCAGTTTTTCTATTCAGTTTGAATATTTAATCAAGAACAACAATACTGAAATGAAAGCTGTTTTGAAGTGGTAGGTGCTTTTCTCTGGAATGTAATTATCAATTGTGTGTGAATATGGTGTTTATCACTACCAACGCCATCTGGTATTGAAGATTTATATTTAGCTCACTCAAGTTTATAAAAATGTCAGAGCTTTTTAAAAAATTTGACGGAATTTCGCCTAAATGTTGGCTTTTCAAAACGTATTTGTTTTTGTAAATTTTGGGTGTCCGTATTAATACAATGACACACCCATTTACTTACAAATTCTTAACCAAATTAATGTATGAATGTAGATTTGAAGAATTTCTTGGTTCGTAATTGATGAATTTTCATAAATATTTTCATAAACAAATTGATGAATTTCATAAACAAGTTTACTTTTGGCCGAAACATACAGGCGATTATTTCGGAATTTCCCGATTTTCGATTTTTTTATTTTTTTTATCTACTCGTTTAACGTAATAACACAGAAGAAAGATTAACCAGAAAAGACATTGCGTGGACCAAATTTTTTTTTCATTTTATGTTCTTTTTTGGACATTGAAGTATAATTATTTTTGAATATTACAGTAGTTAATACAAATTATGCTATCAAAATAAAACTTGTCAAATAATTTCACTAACTACACTATTAAGGATTCTTAATTTTTATTATTTCCAATCAAAACCAGTAAACCAAAGAATACATAACCCAACATTCTCTTACCTTCGGCAAATCAAGGTCAAAAAAATGAGTCCAAATTTATCCATACAAAACCAGCGTTATGTCTCTTCTGGTTGTGTTCTGTGGTAATAATGTATTACAGCAAAACCTCGGTTTAAGTGCCTAATTGGGGATTAGACTGTCCCTGATTTCCAATTTTCCCTTAATGTAGAAAGTTTATATGTCCGGTATGGAAGTTTATAGGATTTTCAAGTCAAATTCAGGCCGACTAGGAATGAACTTGGTTATTTATTAGCCGATTATGATGAATTTCGATTTGCACGATGGAAATCTGATTCTAAAATGATTTTTACATAAAGTTCTTGAAAGTGGCCAATTAGGAAGGAACTTCCCAATTTCTTTACCGATTATGATGAAATTCAGAATGTATGATGGAAATGGGATTCTAAAATGAATCTTAGATAAAGTTCTGGAGTATGGCATATTATAGACATGTTCGAAGTTTGTGATAATTATTCCAGCTGTAATAATTAAGACATTATTTTGTATGCAACCAAATTATCGCAGCCGCTACGTGTTGTAAATTTGACACTTCTGTAATAATATTCATAACCAAAAAGGCACAGTAACAATAACTAAGCCATATTACGTTAATTTATTTCTAAAAAAATTCTAAAAAAATAGTACAAATAAAACTTATTACAAAATATGAAAGAGAAAATTATTTCAATCCTGTCAAAATTATTACAAAAAAAATTATCACAAACTTCGAACACGTCCTATGATGAAACACAATCGGTTTTGAAATAACCAAGTTTCTTCCTAAATGGGATAGAATTTTTTCTAAATATTATGTTAGAGTTCCAATTTCATTGTATAAATCGGCTTTCATCAAAATCAGTTGATAAACAGCCAAATTCTTTCCTAACTGACCATATTCAAGCACTAACCGGCTAAAAAACCGTCCAAGTTCATATTCCAAAACTTCGTGTCAAATTCATTTTAGAATTCCATTTCCATCGTACATGTTGAATCTCATCATGGTCGGTTAAGAAACGGAAATCCCGGGATCCGGGTCAGATTTTTGATACCGGGATCCCGGGATCCGGTTTGATAAATCCTAACGTGGACCAACTGAATAGAATTAAATCAGATAATAGTGCCAATATGTTAACATTCCAAGCCCAGAACAAAATCAGACAAAAATGCATTTGCGTCCTACCGGTTAATATTAATACATAAAACTACATATAAACATTTCTTCCTAACAACTCTCACAAGAAATGTTGTTGGCAAAGGTATTTTGATTGGTATTTTGATCGTCGTACGAAGCAGACGTAACTTTTACTGTATGACAAAAAAAATAAAATAAATAATTTGTATTTAAATCATTGTGAATCATTGTTTTAATAAACTATCACGATTTAAAAGGTTATCGCTTGTGATAAATAGTTTTTTACCGATAAATTAAATTAATTCTATAAAAGTGTCAGTGATATCCGTTGGTACTGTTGATCTAATTAGTGAAAAATAATTAACTGTATAATTTTAATAAACATTCGACAAACCAAGATATTTTCATTGTGACTGCAATAATTTGTCTAAGTACAGGGCAAAAATATTTTATACGGACTGTTCTTCATTCATAAAATTGATCACCGTGTGCTATCGATTTGATTTTAATCACATTGTGTTTTATAAGACCAGTTGTGTTCGTTATAAAATAAATAAAACATTCGAAACTAAAAATTGACGTTATGGCCTTGAAATGTGTGCAGTGTGATAATGCATGTGTTGACAACTTCTTCATTACCTGTTGCAACTGTGATAATGTATATCATCAGAAGTACTCAACATTATCGGTCGCTTCAGCAAAAATGTGCAATAACACAACTAACATTCAATTCATATGTAATACATGTAATCAAGTTAAAAACAAATTTGAGGGTAGAGCAAATCAGGTGTTTAACAGGTTAGATGACATCACTAACACAGTTGCTGCAGTTTTCAATAATTTTGGTGACATGATTGCAAAACAGTTAAACATGCAATTGCAAACTCAATCAACATAGTAGCTACGAAATAGAGTGAAAATTCTACAAATGTTCATGATATCCAGACTACACCACTTGAAACATTAATTGTGGGAATGTGTACTAGTGAATCAAACTTGCGATCTGTAGCTCAACAAAATTTTTTTGTGGCTACTCACCTCCATCCCTCTACCTCAGATGTGGATGTCATACGACACATAACAATAAAGGTTAATATAACAGCAGACGACGTATCTTACCGTGCCTTAATTGCAAATACAAAAGATAGGAGTCAGCTAAATTTTATTTCGTATAAAATTGGAGTGAACCCACTGCACTTTGACAGAATTTATTCATCGGAGATTTGGCCGACAGGTGTTGTAATAAAACCATTTATCAATGTAATCGAAAAAACCACCGGGGAGTGTCTCTGTCGAGTTCTCGTTAGTTAAGTGTTACGAAAATTTAATTAATTATATTGCTTTATTGTCTATAATCTATTTTGTAATTTGACTTCTAATTTTAGAGTTTCCGCATCACCAGCTTCAGTTCCTTCTAACACCATTCAACATAAACCGTGCAATGATGAATATGAGTTTATTTCTATCGCCCATCTAAATGTATGAAGTTTAGTGAAACATATTGATGAAGTTAGAATTTTGATGCAGACTAAACATTTTGATATTTTGTGTTTGAGTGAGACTTGGCTTCATTCAAAAATATCATCTTCTGCGTGGCAATTTCGGGTTATAAAATGCTACGTCATGATCGTGTTGCTGGTAAGAAAAAATCAGGAGGTGGGGTGGCCGTATACTTTAGATCGTCTTTAAATATCAAATGTGTTGATCGTCTTGTTTTGGGGAAGACTGAGTTTATTATTTTAGAACTAAACGTTAAAAATACTAAGTATGCCGTAATTGTTGGCTATAATCCACCACCAAGAATATTAAATGACATTGACGTTATTGTGACTTGGTCAATAACGGAGAATCAAATTTTTTAGATTTAATTCTGGTGAATGAAGCTGACTCTGATAGAATAATTCACTTCGACAAAATTCCCTTCCGTCGATTTCCGACCATTATTTGATTTATATGTCATATAAAGTGATGTTCAAACGGCCAAAACCAACATATTCCTTTATTATGGTGTACAATAACATTGACGTGGTGCTAATGGAAAATACCTTTGTTGAATTGAACTTTGAAATGTTAAAGAGCATAGCTAATTTGGACAATATTTGTAATTTATTTCACAATTTTATTGGTATCATACACCAGCGTTGCATTCCGGTAAAATAAATTTTCGATTTTAATCCAGCAGCACCCTGGCTTAATACTAAAATTATTAAACTAAGCACATTGAGAGATGAAGCCCATCAATTATGGGAAAAGCACAGTGATCTTAGTCACAAAGCCAAATATTGTAACTATAGAAATCAAATTACTAGCCTTATCCGTGAATGCTAACAAAAATATTATTTCGGTAATCCAAGGGTTACCATGAAGCGGCTTTGAAATAATCTTAGATCAGTTGGCATTGCTGATAAAAATTCTAGTAATATTATACCGTTTTCGGCTGATGATATCAATTTAAAATTTTCAACCATTCATTCTACAAGTGTCGTGTAATGAATTCTAATGATGATTCTATGTCTGGATTTCAAAGTTCACCGTTCAAATTTAAATGGATCACAGACCTTGATGTTGTGGAGGAATGATCCTTAAGTATCTAAAATTAATACTGCCGTTAATTTTACCTTATCTAATTTTTCTAACTCATATTGTCCTTTATTATGGAAAAGGGCCATAGTTATCCCTTTAAATAAGAGTAAAGAAGTTCACAATTTACATGATCTAAGATCAATAAGTATTACCCCTATTCTATCTAAGGTGTTTGAATTGGCTTTAAAGGATCAAATTTCATTGTATCTTAGTGAGTCACATTTATAAAATCGTTATCAATCTGGATTCCGTAAGTTTCATAGTACAACTTTCACCTTGGTTAATGTTGTAGATGATATCTCGTGTATCCTTAATGTACCTAAATCTTTTGCGGTAATTGTCCTCTTGCATTTTTCCAAGGCGTTTTATTCTATAAATCATCAGTTTCTCCTGCAAAAGCTTAAATTATTTTATAATTTTTCGGGCTGTGCTATTCGTTTATTATCTTCCTATCTATCGGATAGGACTCAGATTGTAAATTTATTAGGGTCATTATCACAAACAGCTTCGGTTACTATTTTCCCTTTTCATTAATGATTTAGCTGATTGCATTTCTGGTTCAAAATTCCATTTCTGCGCGGACGATGTTCAATTATATGTAAATTGGTGGTTTATTAGAAAATATAAATGAAATTTTTTCAAAAATTAATGAAGATCTGAGATTTATTCTTGGTCAACGTCAAATGGTCTTATGTTAAATACAAAGAAAACACTGGCCATGTTTATTTGTAGAAGCAATTAGTCGGGTATAATACCGAATTTATATATTAATAATGAGAAATTAGCATTAGTTGATACAGTTTGTAATCTGGGTCTACGCATGAATAGCAGTTTCACTTGAAGCGACCACATCATTGAAACCTGTCGCAAGCTAAACTCTATTCTGTATGGCTTAAGACTTCATAAAAAGATTTGTCCGGAGAACTTAAGACTATATCTGGTTAAAACGTTGGTCATCCCGCACTTTACATACTGTGATGTGATTTATCAACACTGATTCATTAAGTATTAGTCTGCTTCAAAAAGGTTTCAATAACTCAGTCAAATATACCTATAACTTACGCAAGTTTTGGTTGCAGTTTAAATGAATTTTTTATTATTAATAAATTAGTTCTTTTATATAAGTTGCTTAAGGTGAAACAGCCAGTTTATCTCTTTGACAAGGTCAGAATGGGTAGGTCTGCCCGAACTCAATGTTTATTGTTGCCGCCAAATATACAAAATAATATTTTCAATTATTCACCATTGGTCAGAGGTTATGTTTTATGGAATCGGTTGCCGGTTGAAGTTAGGTGTGTAAGTTCAATTAATGTTTTTAAAAAACTGGTTTTTGATTGTATAAAAATAAATAATTTGACTTGATTTTTATAAAAAATATTTAATACTAGCTTGTACGAAATTTTAAATGTTTGGTGGATGTATTGTATGGAAGGGTGGAAAAGCCATGAGCTTATGCCCGTTTAATATAAATAAATAAATAAATGTCATAAAGTTTTTTTCGACAATTTGTTTAACTTGAAACAACTGGAAATAGATTCGTTTGCTAAAGGGATTTTCCCATGTTGAACAGTACGAAAACTGGCTTCATGCATTCCTGATAAGAAAGCTGATAAAATGGATCGATGGATTTCGACTGGCTTGTTTCTAAAGGTGGTATAGTCCACGTAAAATGGTTGGATCGTAAACCAGTACTCTTTATGGGGAATTTCCAAAATCCTATGGAATTCAAAACGGTAGGAAGGAGGAATAAGGCCTGTACCTCCCAAAATATAGCGTGCCCCAGTTTGTTCAAAGACTACAATTGCCATATGGGTTATGTTGAGGTCAATTGGTGAAATCGACCGAAAATCACAAAAGTGGTGACACCGATTTTTTTTTATTTCCTGGAAGTTGCAGTTGTAAATTCTTACATAATCTTTCAGGAAAGGTTAGATTCAAATATGCATCTAAAAGCTTTTCGACTTTCTGTCGCTTTTGGATTAACTGTTGCCGGTCCAACTAAAGCGAAACGTAGCAGAAAAAATAGTGGACATCTCGTAAACTCATTCAAGGTACAATTGCCATTAGAAGTCCGTTGTGACAAAAATATACATTGCCTAAGCGGTCAACATCTGTTATTGTGCGCTATGTAGCACCAGACGTGAACCGTATATAACTTTATGGGAATGTTCGACCAGCAAAGCTTATATACATATGTTTGAGCCATAACAGAAATTGTTTTCCATGTAGCATACTAAATGATAACTAAAGAAGATAAAAGAGACATACATACTTTCCTTGTGATCACTATCCAAAAACCACGCCCACCGTCTTGTATGAATCTTTAACGTTTTGTTTGTTAGATATGCATTGAATGAATTATAATAAATATGTTTTGAATTTAGAAACTTTCAAAACTTATTTTAAAAAAATAAACTCCGGACACAATGGATTAAAAATTTGTGTTTATTCCCCATAATCACCAGGACGCAGAGGGTTAAAAGCTGTAAAACTGATAACTGAGTTTGGCGATAATGATTAAGATAACGGTTATTTGGAGGAGGTTATCAATTCTGAACAGTTACATAATCCAATTGTAGGGGATACCAGCAGTCAGATGAAAACAAGACCGTCGAATTTGACGATGTTATCCCTATAATTCCCTATACCAGAACAATTCTGAAATCGGTACTATGTTCGGCATGTAGGATGCAGCTGGCCGTAATTAAAATACTTAAAGAGTGCACTGCCTCACAAAATCAGCAACCGCCGTGAACTACCCCACCCGTTGGAATTCAACTATCTTAAATCAACATATGCTGTTGCGGTTGCTAGAATTTCGTGAGTTTTGGGCAGAATTTTGCTACTTATGCTTTCGATGGAATACGGTTCTAATTTTAAATCATTCCTGCTCATTTTTTGATGGAAGAAACATTGGTTGACAACCAGAAGAAAATCAATAGCCAAATTCCGGAATGACCCTCCGTGAGAAAAAAATCAAAATTGAAATACATACTCGCGCTTACATTAAAGAGAACACGTCACTTTTCTTTCGGGGAAATACTTTGGCGATAATTGATCCTAACTCCTTGAAGATTTTTCGTCACCAAAACAAAATAAAATTACATTTTAATTTTAGTGATTTAAATGTTAATTCACTGGTCAACAAGTGTCACGTCAGAATTTTGGCCCTATCACGTCAGAATTTTGAGATATTCTAACCTAAAATGGCAAAAAATTCTATTTTTATGCGTTTTCCATATTTTACTGTATTTTTAGGGAATTTCAGCAGTAAAAACGAATGGTTCCATCGTAAAGTACCATTCATCTCCTCTCATTTCCAATTTTAAACGTCTAAATATCTTTATCTTTTCTTTCTTTCTTTATATAGAAATTCTTGGAAAGGTTTCCTAATTAGTTACTTCAGTCTAGAAAACCAAAGTATTAAAATCCTGTCAAAAATGATCAAAAATTTGGTGGGGCCAAAACCACTTTCATGGTATCTCGAGAAAGGCTTGTCCGATTGGGAATTTTTTTTCGCCAATCTGTTTCTATGGTCAAGGTGGAGATTTGAATCGCTTTCGGAACCTGTATGTCAAGAGGGTCGGGTACCTGTCGTACGAATTGGCCCAAAACACCTGGTTATAGAAATATTTACCAATTTGTTATGTATGCTGGTTTGAATATTGAGTTGGGCATTGAGTTTGGGTTTGAGTTGAAGGTTAAGTTAGGGGTCAATTTGCGAGTTGAGTTGAAGTTGAGGGTTGAGTTGGGGACTGTTTGCGGGTTGGATTGGGGTTGAGTTGGTGTTGGATTAGCGTTTAGTGAGCGGTTAAGCAATCTATATAAGTAGTGTTTGTATGTATGCACAGCATTTTTGTATGATATTTAAACAAATCCACACGGCTTGACCGATTTGAACCAAACTTTACACAAGTATTGTTTAAGAGACTTAAGAAAGGTCACTGTTAATATCTCAAACATCAAACTGAACCTTTTACATTTCAAATTAAACCTTTAGCAAATTATATGAATGACCAATTAGGATGGAACTTATCTATTTCTTAACGGATTTTAGTCAAATTTGAGATCCGTTTTGGAAATGAGATTCTAAAATTATTTTCGGATGAAGTTCTGGAATGTATCTTGCCTATTGGTGGCCATATTGATTAAAGAGCATATTAAGTAGTATAAACTCAAAACTATTTTGCGGGATAATTTCGTAGCCACTTCTGTGATTATAGGAATTGGTAAAAAATCATTTTTGCTTATCTCCATTTATTTCTGGAAAATAACGGTATTGGATCTACAATACTTATTAACCTTCACGGTAAAATCATAGTCTGCGGGGATTTCAATGCAAGACACCCGTTCTGGAATTGCCCAAACTCAAATCCAAATGGAAAGGAATTACAAAGATTCCTAGAGAATAGTGATGTGCGAACTAGTTTCCCCGCGGTATGTACGTGTGATGACGCAGTTATTGATCTGGTGTTGTCTAGGGGAATCAGCGTAAGAAACACCCCGTCAGCGCTGTTTGAATTCTGCTCTGATCACCTACCGATGAAGAACACTTCATCGAAGGTGAATAGAGAAATGGAAGCGGTATAAATGATTCCAAGAGACTAATACAATGCTGACTGGGGTGTCTTCAGGCATATCACCCATTTTAAATTAGAATCTCTGCTAAAAGACCCAGTTACTTCTATTGAAGAACTAAAGAGTCGAGTATCATTACTGACGAATTCAATCAATATGGCAATTAATAGACTTAAGAAACATCCGAGAAACAATTAGACAACCTGGTCAAGAGGTGCGTTTTAAAAAACTAAATTATATATCACCAGATAAATCTAATCTTTACAAACACATTAAATTATTTAGATCCAATAAACAAGGCAATCTCATGGTAGAAGACTCGGAGGGTTCAATAATTGACCAACAGATCGTTTCAGACAGATTGGCAGACCATTTTGTAAAAGTTTGCTCGGGCGGCATTAATCCGCAATGCCGGGTGAAGATAGCTGTTTATAGCTTTGCCTCTCAGCAGAATATTCCATTCCTTTCTACTGATTTTTAACGAACGTTGATGAGGTTAAGAATGTAGCCTCAAAACTAAAAAATAATAAAGTATCTGGTTTAGACGGAGCCTCTAGTAGGGCAGTTAAAAATTACCGCACATAGCATTTCTTCATTTAACGGGTTTGCTGGAAGATTTCAAAGGTAATAGCTATCCCAAAACCGGGGAAACCGTGCACTCCGGAGAATATGAGACCAATAAGCTTGTTCAGTGTGTTGAGCAAGATAGCTGAGCGCGTTATCCATTGTAGATTGTGGGATGGCATTCGGCATCTAATCCCTACCGAACCATTTGGCTTTTTCTATAAGCGTTCAACTAAAGATGCCTTGCTGAACTTCACCAACAAAATAAAAAAAGCAAAAAGATTATTTTAAAAGATGGAAAATCAAAATAAATAGCGAAAAATCAAACCTTATAATATTTCCATCCAACCAGAATAGCAATAAATTTAATAAGGCTGTCCCAGTTATCCTGAACGGAAAACTGATAGTAGTGAAATCAGTGAAATATGTTGGTATCTCCTTTTCAAGTGACTTAAATTTCTCCATTCACATTACGAAAAATGGCATCAATGGCTATAAATCTACTTTACCCAGTACCAAATTCCAAAAGTGGTTTAAACAGCAGAAACAAATTACTAGTATATAAATTATACATCCGTCCAGTTCTGACTTACGCCGCTCCGGCATGGTATGACTTAACCACAAAGGCTCATAAATATTCATTACAAGTTTTACAAAATCAGGCGCTAAGATTCGTTTTCAACAAATGATACTTTACCAATTAGTTGTTTTAATAAAAGATTGTTAGTATACAGAATAAACACTCTACTATCCTCATCTAGCGAGTATCTCATTAATATCACATACAACAGTTGATAGTGTGGTTTCAGCTAATACTAGAATGATGTGTACGGTGTGTATATAACATTTGCAAATTCTTTTAGTTTTAAGTTAGTATTAAGTTCCGACTTTCGTATCGGTTGGACGTGTTTTTTACTCTGTAAAATTTTGTTTTCTAAATAAATTTGATTTCTTTAATTAATAATTTGTAGCGGCTCACTCATTCAATTTATCATCAATTAATTGTTTACTTATATAAATTGACATTAGCTCACCACGACAATATAGGGTTAGCGCACAAAATATCTTTTGTGTGGCGTACTGTCATCTAGCGAAATTAGATGGACAATAGAAAATATAATTGAACACTAAATTATATTTTTCTGTTTTTACTCCATTTCGCTTTCAATAGCTTTCTCAATTTGATTTCGGATTGATAATTTCTGTTTTTTTACTCCATCTCTCTTTTGGAAAGCAACCGAGTCATTCGTTCATGTGTCAACACTAAAAAAAAACAACAGCAATTGATACTACGAAACAAAACAACAAAAAAAAATAATTTTTGGCTTCGTGACAGATGGTTTTGAGATTTAAGATAACTAGTATCGCGCGCTCTAAAATATCCATTTTGGCTATAAAAACAAAATATTATTCTATAGTGGTGAAAAATTATATTTTAATAAATCAAGTGTAATTCAAATTTTGTAAAATGAAACGTGTATTAACACAAACAAAATAAATTAGCATTCAATAAATTGAAACCGTGAAATTATTAGTGCTACAACATCTACAAATTGGTGACCTTCAGACGCCCTTTTTAGGGATTAAACAAAAAGATTTAGTGTTTTTTATATTTTAAAATCACATACGGAAACCTGGTGCGGTCCAACCGTGCCAGGTAATAGCTACGTATTGTCGAATAAATAAAAATACACCTTAAAGAAAATCAAATACACGTATAATTATAATTTTGTTTTCATTCATTTTTTTTTCATTCACGTAAATATACCAACGGCAACGGGAACAACAACAACCTCATACTGCGTTTAGTCGTGTATACAAATTATTTTATTTGCGTGTTTCAACAAGCCACATCAAATTAATATTCCGGATTGTTCAATGGAGTAACGGTTGCAAAGAACCGCAACGAAAACTAAAATAACACAAACACACATTTGTTTGTGACAAAATATTCAACAGTTAGTGCTTAGTGGCTATGAGAAAACAAAAACAAAGAAAGCTTACCATTATATATATGTACATAGACGAAAAAAAAAAAAAACTAATTTGGAGCCAGAACAAAGAAAATTCAACGGCGCGATAGCGCACAAGGCTATACAGTACCGATACAGTATTCAAGCTCGGACGAATTATTTGCAACGAAAAATAACATAAGACAACATATCAACAGGGAATCAACGGGATAAACCGTTAGCAGCAACAACAACATCAGCACCAGAAACGTCAGCTAAGTGTTTATTTTGATAATCAAATTTACAACATATACATAAAAATTTTCTTTTTATAAAATTATTTAACAATTTTTATGCGAAACCATATTCAAAGATTATTGTCAAAAAAAATTTTTTTCTCATTCTTATATTGTAAATTTTTTTTCACCACGGTGTGTCAATTATTTTGTTTTTTGATTTTGATTTCGCGAAAAGTTCCGCGATAGGGTTGTTTTGTTTTGTTGTAACAATTAAGTCTGGTTGTTTCTGTGATTAACAACGTGTGCATTTATTTAATTTTATTTATTTAATAATTTTGTTTTCTTATCATCATTATAAATTTCAACGAGCCCCTCCAATACGAAGTGGCACGCTCGCCCCGTAATTGGAGGGTATGTCGAGGCCAAGTGCCCTGATCTTTTAAATTTTCAATTTAAGGTAACCATTCCTGTTATTTACGATTATTATTACATTTTATTGTTCTTTTACATTTTCATTCTTGTTTCACCAATAATAATAGTTAGTCGGTCGAAAAGTGTGTAACATCACTCGGTGTACTTAGTATCAATTAGAAAAATCTTTGGGGTATTTGATCTCGTACTTCGAAAAATTTTATTAAAATTATTTCTGCTCATAAATTGCTTCATTGCTTTTGTCACAATGGGCAATGATAACGATACCAAAGAGAACAATCAATCAGAACCCCAAAACATGGATACTAGTGGTCAACCACCCTTGGAGATTTCAGCCACAAGTAGCAAAGTAAAGCTACAACCATTCTGGCCGCATAAAGCGAATAACTGGTTCTTGTTGGCAGAGATCCAATTCGATCTCCAAGGCGTGAAGTCAGAAAAGCAAAAATTCTTACACACATTGTCGTCATTGTCGCCAGAGACGTGCGACAGTATATCAGATTTTTTGACGAATCCACCACAAATAGAACAATATACTATTTTGAAAAAAACTTTGTTGGAAAGATTAGCGCCGTCGTCTGAGAGGCAGTTAGAAGCTCTCATCACGGGCCGAGATATCGGGGACCGTAAGCCATCACGCGTTGAGACAAATTCGTACATTGGCCGGAGGGAATTTTAATGAATCAATAATTAAATCACTCTGGATCAGGAAGATGCCAGAGATCATTAAAATCGCTCTCATTGCTCAGCCAGATTCATTAGGGACTGATGCTCTGGCTAGAACCGCCGATAAAATGTACGAACATATTGCTATTCACCAACAAAATAATGATATAAATCAGATTAATAGACAATCTCGGTCCACAACCCGCATTGATCGTGTCCCATCTAGCAGTCATAACACTGACTCACTGGAGAATCGAATCGCTCGGCTCGAGGCAAAGTTAGACAACCTGTTCCGAGACCGATCAAGGGGACAACGAGAATCGTCTCGTTCACGATCGCGATCGCGCAGCTCAAGCAATTACTCTCGCCGTCACGGCAGATGTTGGTACCACGTCAAGTTTGGTCCAGCTGCAAAGAAGTGCGTGCCACCTTGCAACTTCTCTACGTCGCAACCATCGACGTCTCAGCATATCAACAAGCTTGATGCTGAAGAGAAAAGTTCAAAAAACTACCAGCAAACAGGGTAGGGACCCCAATAAACCCTAATCAATATACATCTCGATTATTTATACTCGACAAAATAAACAAAATAACTTATTTAGTCAACACTGGCGCTGACCTTTCGGTTATCCCAGTTTACAATTATGGAAGTGAGTTTAATATTCTAAAAAGAAATTCAAATCTAGTTTTGTCCGCCGCCAATGGCACTAATATCCATACTTACGGCACAAAGTTGCTTCAGTTGGATTTGGGACTAAAACGAACCTTCACGCATGCTTTCATATTAGCTGCTGTGAATCGTCCCATCATTGGCGCCGACTTCTTGTGCAAATTCGGACTGTTGGTTGATCTAAAGAATAAACGGCTGGTTGATTCAGCGACAAAGCTGTCAATCAATGCCAACATGGTTCACGTCGACACACCGACTCCGATCCATTATTCTATCACCAACGGCTACGGCACTTTGCTAAAAAAGTTTCCTCAACTTACAGCAGAGCCGAATTATAAATTGCCAGTCCGACACAATGTGGTCCATCACATTGTCACAGCAGGACATCTGCCTGTATCAAGACCAAGAAGACTAGATCAAATCCGCCATAAAGCCGCATTTACGGAATTTCAGCATATGGTGGAATTAGGGATTTGCAGGCCATCTGCATCTCCCGTATCATGTCCATTACACATGGTTAACCTTCACTTTGTCGTCAAAAAAAAAATCCTTAATCTTGACAGGAAATACCCCGGTGTAGATATGGAAATTTCATATATTTTATATGGAAATGATTTAGTTACAAGTTAATTTTCGATATTTTGTGTTTCTCTTTCATTTATTTGTTAAAAAACGGTACTTTACTGTACTGTACGAGAGAAAGAGAAATGCAAAAAAAAAACAAATACATATTTTAGTTTGTGAAAAAACAATCGAAAAATTTGGTTTGAGAAAAACAAAAGAGATATATCGACAAAAGAATTTTAGTTTTGAAGAAGGTCGTGAAGATTCAGAAGAATATTACGTCGGTATGGATAGGACCAAATGGAGGAAAAATCGGCCAAATATGCAGCGATCGCAACCCCATAATATTCTTAAGGAATCATTATTTGTAGGTCCAAAACCAAGTACAAAAATGTTAAATGATGTGGAAACATTTTGCGTTTTTTTCGACACATCGATGCAAAATTTAATTTGTCGACACATCAATAGAAAAGCTGACAAAGTATATCAAAAATGGAACGAATTTAATTCCGATAAAAAGCCTATGGTCTGGGAACCGTTACAGGAAGAAGAATTATTGGATTATATAGGACTGCTAATTGTCATCGGAAGTTACAGATCCAACTATGAACCTGTAGATCAACTCTGGAAAAAAACTCTTTTCCTTTGTACCGAGCAACTATGTCTGTGCGACGCTTTTATAATATATTGAGATTTATTTGGTTTGATTTTGATGCAACTAGAGCGCCCATCAGTGAAATTTTGTATATGCTAAACGCCAACCTAAAAGCTAATTTTCGACCGAACACCAGCATAACAGTTGATGAGCAATTGTTCCCATTTAGAGGGCGTACCAAGTTTACGCAATACATTCCGTCCAAGCCACCAAAATATGGCATAAAAATATGGTGGGCATGTGATTCGGCACAGCATATCCGTTGAACGGACAGATTTATACCGATAAAATCGGAAATACTCGGGATATAAGCCAAGGCGAACGAGTGGTAAAGGAGCTAGTCAAACCATACAAAAATACGGGCAGAAACGTAACCATGGACAATTTTTTTACATCGATTTCTCTAGCGAAATAACTTCTTAGTTGGAATCTCTCAATGGCCGGTACCATGAAAAAAAACAAACGTTGTATCCCTGCTGAATTTAAAGCCTCAAAAACTCGGGAGGTTTCATCAACAAATTTTGGTTTTGGAGAAAAAATGGTATTATGTTCATATGTTCCTAAGAACAATAAAGAAGTAGTTTTAATCTCTACTCAACACAATGACGATAAAACCTCTGGGCCAAAATACAAGCCAGACATAATTCATTATTTAAGCAAAACCAAAGGAGCTGTCGATACGATGGACAAAATACTGGGTCAGTATACAACAAAAAGGAAAACCAATCGCTGGCCACTGGCAATGTTTTTCAATATAATTGACACCGCAGGACTTGCTGCTTATATTATATTTGTTACAAATAATCCATCAATCTCTCAAACCGTCAAAACTGGTCGACGACGGGAGTTTTTGCAAGGGTTGGGCGAACATTTGTGTATTCCACTTATAATAAAAAGAGCAAAAATATCACGAGTGATGAGCTATTTTCCAACGAAAAGTGCTGTAGAGTGAATTCTTGGAAAATCTATTGAAGAACTACAACAGCCGCAGTATGTTCCTTTTATTCCAGACAATACCATGGATAGAGGTGCACATATGACATTGACCTTTTTGTGAGAGCCGACCGTGCAGACGATCGGCTCTCACAAAAAGGTCAATGTCATATGTGTTATAGAGAGGAAAAGGAAAAGACCTACACGAAAATCATGCGGTCAGTGTAAAAAGCCAGTTTGTCAGACGCACAGCCTTACGCAAGCGAAATGTGAGGACTGCCACATAGCATAATTTTTTTTTTGTATTTTTTTTTTTAATTTTTATAATTTTTCATAATTTATTCTTGTATAAATGAATTGGTAGTGAAGTATAATATAAAACTATACCACTTTTCATTTTATTAGTTCAATAAATTACAAAGCCCGTAAAGGTTATCGACCCATGCAAAAGGGACTAAAATATCCAACCTTGTAATAACCTTATAGAGCCTGAATTTAAAAGATATTTAGAATTTTAAAGGTTTTTTTAATTTTTTCCATAGAAAATATATAAAGAAAAAAATCTACACCCGGGTGTATACAGTCAAGGTGATAGAAAAAAAGTGAAAATTAAAAAAAATTTAATTAATTTTATTTTTTTTTATTTTAATTTTTACATTTTCAAAAAGAACTCAAAAATTTAATAACTGAGTCCAAACGAAATTAAACTCCAGTAAAAAACAGCAAAAATATTCAAACGTGGAAAATAAGATCTATACCCGGGTGTATACAGTCAAGGTGAAGGTTAAGAAAAAAGATTTCGATTGGAGACCATGTGGGGATTATCGACGGTTAAACACGGTGACTACACCTGATCGTTATCCTATTCCCCACATTCAAAATTTCTCTATGCACTTGCATGGATGCAAAATTTTCTCAAAAATCGATCTTGTCAGAGCATATCATTTGATTCCCGTTTCACCTGAAGACGTTTTCAAAACGGCAATAACAACTCCCTTTGGCCTCTTCGAATTCACTCGAATGCCATTTGGTCTACGTAATGCCGCCCAAACGTTTCAGCGTTTTATGAACGAAGTCGTTCGAAACTTAGATTTTGTTTTCGTCTACATTGACGATATTCTTGTGGCATCGCAAACTGAGGAACAGCACAGACTCCACCTGGAACAACTCTTCCAAAGATTAACTGAGTTTGATGTTCACATCAACAGTTCCAAATGCGTCTTTGGCGTATCAACTCTTGATTTCCTTAGCCACAAAATAACCCCTAATGGTATTCTGCCGTCTGAAGAACGAATTAACGCCATTAGGGAATTTCCAGCTCCAAGCTCAATTAAGCACATTCAGCGGTTTATCGGTATGGTAAACTACTACCACCGATTTATACCAAAGCTCGCTGAGATACTCGCACCAGTTCACAGCCATTTGGTCGTACTTCTACGTAAACCCAAAACACCCAAGAATTTCTCTTGGACTGACGAATGTGAGCAAGCATTCAAGTCACTTAAGGCTGAACTTGCAAAAATAACACTGCTTGCACACCCATTGAGCGATTCGAAACTAAGTTTAACTACTGACGCATCTAACACTGCCGTTGGGGCAGTACTGCAACAGTACAATAACGAATGTTGGGAGCCATTGGGATTTTTCTCAAAGAAACTTTCGGATGCTGAAAAAAAATATTCTGCATTCGATCGGGAATTACTCGCAATATATCTGGCAGTGAAACACTTCAGATATTTTGTCGAAGGTCGGGACTTCACCATTTTTACCGACCATAAACCTCTGACTAGAGCAATTCAGTCTAAAACTGAACGTAATCCGAGGCAAGCTCGCCATTTGGATTATATTAGTCAATTTACCACGGACATTCAGCATGTGCACGGACATGACAACGTTGTTGCAGATACACTCTCTCGCACAACGGACAATGAAACGGCCGCAGTCGAAACACAATTCGACTTAAACAAAATCGCAATTGCACAAAAAGCTGACCTAGAACTTCAGAATTTATTTTCTGGTTCCGAATGTCGCTCCGGTTCATCAACGCAACTGGCGCTTTTTAAATTGCCTGGCCTCGAAATCATCTGCGAAACATCAACTGGGTATAATCGCCCATTTATCGTAGAATCACTGCGTCGAACTATCTTTGACACTTTACATAACACTTCGCATCCTGGTGTCCGTGCTACTCGTAAGTTGATTACTGCTCGATATTTTTGGCCTAGTATGAACAAAGACGTAAGCCATTGGGCTCAGTCCTGTTTATCCTGCCAACGTGCCAAAGTTCAACGGCATACTAAATCATCCCATGGACAATTCCAAATACCATCAGGTCGTTTTGAACATATCCATATAGATATAGTAGGACCACTTCCTCCATCTAATTGATATACTTACCTGCTCACCTGTGTCGATCGATTCACTCGCTGGCCCGAAGCCTATTGCATGACTAATATGTCAGCTGCAACCATTGCCTTGACTTTTGTCAATAATTACGTTTCACGATTCGGCGTGCCCCTTAATATTACTACTGATCAAGGAACGCAGTTTGAGTCAAAGCTTTTTACCGAGTTAACAAAACTCCTTGGCTCTCATCGTATTCGTACAACGGCTTATCACCCTCAAGCCAATGGCATGGTCGAACGTTTTCACCGGCAACTCAAAGCCGCGTTAATGGCCAGAGGGAACACAATCAATCGGAAATACCCATCGTACTACTGGGAATTCGAGCAACAGTGAAAGAAGATCTGAAGTGCTCACCAGCTGAAATGGTTTATGGACAAACCATGAAGCTACCCGGTGAGTTCTTCGTTGTATATCCTCTCTCACCTTTACCAACTAGCGACACAGTCATCGATCAACTCCGTGACACAATGCAAAACCTTATCCCAAAATCAACTCGGCAAGCAAACAAGATGACGTTTTTGTTCCCAAGTCAATTGCCAACTGTGATTTTGTGTTCGTAAGAATGGACAAGGTTCGCACAGGCTTATCTCCTCCTTATGAAGGGCCGTTTAAAGTTATTCGACGCCTTCGGAAGCAATTCACCGTGTCAATTAATGGAAAAAACCAAACAATTTCAATTGACCGGCTCAAACCGGCTTACGGCAAACTATGTTCCACTGATGCGAAATCAGTTTCTCGACAACATAAATCAGTTCGTTTTCAGCCTAACACTGAACTTCCTTAAGGAGGGGGAATTACTTGCGGGGGAGTTCTGTAGCGGCTCACTCATTCAATTTATATAAATTAATTGTTTACTTATATAAATTGACATTAGCTCACCACGACAATATAGGGTTAGCGCACAAAATATCTTTTGTGTGGCGTACTGTCATCTAGCGAAATTAGATGGACAATAGAAAATATAATTGAACACTAAATTATATTTTTCTGTTTTTACTCCATTTCGCTTTCAATAGCTTTCTCAATTTGATTTCGATTTCGGATTGATAATTTCTGTTTTTTTACTCCATCTCTCTTTTGGAAAGCAACCGAGTCATTCGTTCATGTGTCAACACTAAAAAAAAAACAACAGCAATTGATACTACGAAACAAAACAACAAAAAAAAATAATTTTTGGCTTCGTGACAGATGGTTTTGAGATTTAAGATAACTAGTATCGCGCGCTCCAAAATATCCATTTTGGCTATAAAAACAAAATATTATTCTATAGTGGTGAAAAATTATATTTTAATAAATCAAGTGTAATTCAAATTTTGTAAAATGAAACGTGTATTAACACAAACAAAATAAATTAGCATTCAATAAATTGAAACCGTGAAATTATTAGTGCTACAACATCTACAAATTAAAAGAACGAATTGGCCACGGTATAAAATGGTCTAACCGCGAAAACGAATAAACAGAGCCGGCAAGGACTGCAAATTATTTGGGTACCTCAATCTAAAAATAAGAAATTAAATAAAAGAAAATTCAAAATTATATAAGACATGATGCCCGCCCAATAGAAGCGAACTTTCCAAAAACTGTTGTAAGGACGAAACTAAAATTTTGAAAATGTTGCCACGGGCCTTGAAAATTTGAAAATTTTCCCAAAGATCCAATGGAAGATCTGGATGAATTTATTCGTTGAGCCATTTTACTATTATTATGAAGATAATATTACTTATTTTGGAATGTTCTATTGTTAATGAGCAATTGCTCAAATGGAGTATTCCAAAAGCTCTGTAAATTTTTTTTAATATGTTTAACTTAAATAAGTTTAAATTAAGTTTAGGATAAGTTTGTTTGTATATATAAAAAAATAAAATAAATAAATACCGAATTAAAACACTCTAATATTATTAAAAATGTCAGCAGTTGCTGTTTACTTTAAACACTAAATATTAATGTATAAATAAATAAATCTAAAAAAACCGTGAAGGTTACTGTAGATAAATGTAAATTTAATGTATCTACAATACTCAATAAAGTTCAATAAATATAAAAATTCTATCGGCAAAAAACAATTTAGATGAATAAATCATAAGAGTTGCCAATATACGCGTAAGCTTCAATGACATTTATCACGACATCTGAAAAATACAAACCAACAAATCAGTTTAGATAACATTAAAATTCTCGAGAAACAAAAAATTTTTAGAAAAAGATCGATTTTGAAAATGCTACAAATTGGGTCAGATGCAGGTTCAGTAGGTGTCATTGAAGATTACGCTTATATTGGCAAATCTTATGATTTGTTCATCTAAATTGTTTTTTGCCTCATGCAACTTTACTTTTATTCAAATGTACAACCGTTTTAGCATGAAAGCGCATTAGCAAGGTTTTTTTTTCGAAAATACATAGCTGGGCGTTTCCATGAAAAGTCGGTTTTAATAAAAATTTGTGATTGCATTTATTTATGTATAAAAGAAAGATTTTTTTGGTGTATTTTTCATTACGCTTTTGAAAATGAACTCGAATAGGGTTCGAAAGCTAAAACTTTAATTAGTACAAAAGAAATAAAAAAGATCCCTAAACCAAATAAAAATTGTTTAATTTATAAATATTAATTGGCTCATAAAATTAAAACAATATATTTTTAGATGAAGTTTAGGAATATGGCCAAATATAATGGAGCTTGCCTTTCTCTCAACCAATTATGATGAAATTTCACTTGTGCATTGGAAATGGGATTCTAAAATGATTTTCGGATGCAGTTCTGGAATATGGCTAAGTATGATGGAACTTGCTTATTTTTCAACCGATTATGATGAAATTTGACATTTGCGTTGGAAATGGGATTTTAAAATGATTTTTAAATCGAGTTCTGGAATATGGCCAAATATGATTTAACTTAGCTATTTCTATAGGTAGGCTAATATTGGGATTTTAAAATTATTTTTAGATGGAATTTTGGAATATGGCCAGTTAGGATAGAACTTGTCCATTTTTTAACGGATTTTAATGCAATGTTACATGTGCGATGGTAATGGGATCTTAAAATGATTTTTGGATGAAGTTCTGGAATATGGCCAAGAAGGACAGAACTTTGCTATTTCTTAACAGATTAAAATGAAATTTGAGATTGGGAATGAGGATTTAGAATAATATTTCTAATTCCGAAATTCTGCACTACCGTTATTAGTTTCAATGTTTAGTCGCATCTCCGCTACACACCACATTTTTCTAAACAATTGGCTTTGTTCTAAACAGGCCCAAACTTACCACTCTGACAGCAAATACTCAGAAAACATAACCAAAAGTTTAAAGCGAAGGATTGGCAAGACAAGTTTCTAAAGGAATTTATATATAATTACGGAGATAATCTTGATCGTTTAGCAATTAAAGAAACCTCAACAATTGCATGATTTACAGAAACCTAAATAGACAACATTATAGAAGTCTAGTCTTGACATATTTCTCACAACCTCGTCTAAAAAAAAATTTTTGGGTCACATTTCCTTCTATTTGTTGGAAACGTCAAAATTCATCATAATCGGTTAATAGGTAAGTTATATTCTTATTGGCCGTAGTACAGAACTTTAGAAAAAAATCATTTTAGAATCCCATTTTTAACGCACAAGTCAATTTTCATAATAATTGGCCATTCATATTATTTGTTAAAGGCTCAATTTGAAATGTAAAAAGTTCAGTTTAAAGTATAAAATGATCAATTTGATGTGTAAAACCTGTATGATGGTATAGTGGTATGTTGGTGTAATGGTATGATCGTATGATGGTATGATGGTGTATTGGTACGATGATATAATGGTATGACGGTACGATGGTATGATTGTATGATTCGTGGTAAGATGGTGTATATATGATAGTATGATGTTATGGTAATATAGTAGTATGATGGTATGATTGTATAAATGATACAACGTACAATGGTATGGCGGTATTTATTCCAGAATAATGGTTGGATAGGATGACGGTATCATGGCCTGATAGTATGATGGTATGATTATAGGGACAGTACTGTGGTACGATGTTATAGTGGTATGATGGGAGATGGTTCGTGTGATGGGGGATGGTTCGAGGTAACTATGATACACTGGTACGATTGTATGATGGTTTAATGGTATAGTGTCATGATGGTATGATGGCATAATGGAATAATGTTATGATGGAGTGATTGCTTAGGGTTATGATGGTACGACGGTACGTATGCCGGTATGATGGTGAGTAGGGTTTGAGTTTAAATTGAGTTCGATTTGAAAGAGAAGTTCGGTTAAGGATTAATTTGAGGTCGAGTTTAGGGTTTAGTGTAGTAATGCAGCTTTCGAATCGAGTTAATTGTCGGGTTGGGTTGGAAATAAGTGTAGAGTTGAGCAGAGGGTCGAGATTTGGGTCGAGCTAAGTTGAGTTGATGTAGAATTAGGATTTAATCCACCTGCATTGGGGTGTGAGTTGTTCGGTTGAGGAATTATTTAAGGGTTGATTTGAAAGTTGATTAAGGGTTGATTTGGTGATATAATTGATGGCTGGGTTGGCCCTTAATTTGGTGATTGCCTTAAGGATTATGTTGCGATTGAGATAGAGGTTGAGCTGTAAATTGAGTTGGAGGTTAAGATGGAGATGGACTTAAGAGTTTCATTTTGGGATTGATTTGGGAGTTGAATTAATCAACACCGAAGTTCTGATCATCTTGTGAGGTTTCAGCCCTTTATATTTTTAATATTGCGATAAATTTTTCAAGATCAAAAAAGAGGAAGATACACAAGCAAATCAAAAATTGTTGAATGATCCACTAATATCTGGCGATACATTTTCTCGATGTCAGCATTTATCGCAATAACATTTTGCCTAAAAAGAAGTAATGTGGTAGTTGGATCTGGCTATAATTTGTAACCAATATGTAAGCAATCATTCAAGGACACTGCTATGGTTGTTTTACAAGACGCATCAAATACGACTCGAATCTTTGTTGTAGTGCTCTCTTTGAAAACTGCATGGTGAGGTATAAAATATTTGTGATCGTCTTTAAGTGGTACTTCACTCCATGGAATTTGTGTCATTTGATTGAGCTGAATGTATCCTTCCATGAATGTTTGATACTGTTTACGATATTCTGCTGACCTGGCAAATCTTTTTTCAATTCCAACTAATCTGGATTGTGCATTGGTTAGGGAGTTTCCTAAATTTGGTTGCGGTGTAACAAAATGGAAATTTGACGATATATCTTTCGATATATCTTATTCTTCTTCGTATCAGTTGCTCATCGACTGAACTAGGCTTATAAAATTCAGGATCCGCTAGCTCAAGTTGCCATATCTTATTTGACTTTGGTATATTTATCATCGCTAATGGTAAGTTTGATGATATTTTGTCGATTATGTGTGCCGTCATTGTTAGAGTGTAATGTGGAACTACACGTGATGATACACTGACTATAGTTGTGCCTCTTGTTTTCCCCGCACAACTCGCTGCTAGGTGAAAAATTGAAACATTTGAATATTTTCGACGTAAGCCTAGCCGTTGCATGCAGGATTCCGTGATAAATGTCGATTGCGATCCTGAATCAAGCAGCGCTCTTGCGAGCATTTGTTGACCGTTAGTTGCTTGGATGTAAAGCAAAGCTGTAGGTAACAGTATATTAAGAGGTGATTCACTATGATCATGCAAGGATGTTGTTAATACATTTGTTGATGATGTTGACTGAATTGGATTAATATTTGTAAACTGATTATTTTGAGCTGTTGCAGTTGGAGCTATTGGAGTCGCCAATGTGCTGGAAGAATTTATATATTCGCCTGTAGTATGTAAACTTGTTATTGGTGTTTCTTTGTGAAGGAGAGAGTGATGACGCCTTTTGCATATTAAGCATACAGCACGAGAATAGCATTGCGGTTCTTGATGTCCAGATCGAAGGCAGTTGATACAGCTGTTGGCACTGGCTATTACTTTGGATCTATTCTCAACGTTCATGCTCTTGAATAACGGACATCGATAAATAAAATGCTCCTTTTTACATGCTAAACAGCTCCACTGTTGTTTTTGAGTAGCATTATAAACTTGTATACCCTTCTGCACTGCACCGGCTGACCTTGATACAGATGTACACGATTCAAGAGCATCACACCTTTTTGCTAAAAATTTCAAAAAATTTTCAAATGATGGAAATGCATCATCGACTGATTCATTTGACCACGACTGTCTGGTGTCCGCATCTAACTTGTTCACGATGATATGCACTAGCTAGGGATCTCGTGTTTCAGGTGAATCTCCTAGAGCTCTTAATCCTCGAATGACCTCGTCTGATGTATCGCATAATTCTCTCAAATCTTTATGGTTTGCTTGAGTATAGCTCTTTTGCTCCAAAAATAATTGAATTAATGAAGATACTATCGACTTGGGTTGGTTTATTGTACATATCGATTAATTTGGTCCAAGCTTCTTCATAATTTTGCTCCGTGACTTTTATATGCCGTATTAAAGCTGCTGCATCTCCCTTCAATAGTCCATTTAGCACTTGTAACTTATGAACTGCACTTAAACTATTATTATTATGGACTGACGTTAAAAATAAATCGTGAAACGAAGGCCATAATTTGTAATCGCCATCGAATGGTTCAATGTTGAATTTTGGTAAGCGCACGTTGTGATTTTGATTTATGCCTTGCAAGAAGCTTTTCTGTTGTCCCATTAACTGACCTAATGTAGTATTTAAATCTTGAACCTCAGTTTTATTTCCTTGAGACCTTGTGTTGATTTCAGCCTTTAATTTAGAGATCGTGTTCAAAAAAATTTCATCTACTTCTTCGGCTATCGGCTCATAATTATCGAAGGCTAATAATTCCAGTTCTTGTTTACCAAAATCTTAATACAGACTATCCAAATTTTCTACACGTGCTTCCAAGGCTTCTAATGTAGTATTAGCATCTATAGCGTTGCTATAATTCCGTATGGCTTTGATCTGGTTGACCGTACGATCACGAGCGCGAATAATTCGGTCCATTTTAATCACAAAATTTACACTTTAAATTCACTAAATGCTAACACTTTGTTTAATAGTTAATTTGCTTCACTGTTCACTTTACCGAAATGTTTCTTAATCGTTTACAAAAATGTTTCGTATTTCTCGTAATTTTATGTTAAAAACCTTTTATTTTGTATATTTTAGATTAATTACAAAACGTCAAACGGTAAAGAATAGTAAATGGTAATTTAAAAATGGATACTTATCTGGAATGATTCAGCAAATTCTATCCAGCTTTACAATAGCTCGCTTCTATAAACAGCTCCCGGGTTTCGGCACCAAAAAATGTTTCGAAAGAAAAACTTTATTTCAATTTTTAACTTATTTATTACAATAAACTTTAAATAATATTAATAAATGGTTTTTTAATCCTTGTGATTTTATTTTATGACAATGGCACTGATCTAATCGATACAAGAGTATATTTTATTCTGAAGATTTTCTCATTATTTCAATTACAAAATTAGAAAAACGGCGCGATTATCTTTTCGTTCAATAAAATCGTTGTTTAGTACACTGAAATTAATTTACATTTAAATTAGATGGCTGCGAATTTTCTACGATCACATGAAATTATTATTACCGATTAGTACAATACAATTAACTTGTATTTACAATAGGTGGCAGACAATTTGGTACGAGCATATGAATTTATTATTATGTAAAACATCGCATAATTTTTATGAATGAACTTTTAAATGTCAACTATACGTAAACAAACATTGTGACGAAATGATAATCTCAGGTAAGCGTTACAGTTTTACTAAATTACAATTAATATTAAGGCTGTTAGTGAATGTGTTAAAAACTTGTTAAAAATTAAAATTTTTTCAGTAAATTTAAAATATTTTTTTTATTCACCACAATAAAAATTTAACGCGATACTGACCGGATATAAATTTTGACAGATGTTGTTAAAAAAACATAACCTAATATTTCATTAATTCGGTGTTAAATGTTGTTTTAGATTTTTATTTAATCCATGTATACCATCAACGTGTCCATTTAATTTGAACTATGCATTTAACATTCTATAAGATATACATATTTGGACAGACAGGGAAAACGGGCCAAATGTAATTGTAGAATTTCTACTATGGTCGGATGTCGGAAACTCTATTGTGGTAGAACGAGTAGATGTATTCAAAACAATACGCTTACACATTATGAGCAATGAAAGAGGGCTGACTGTATTAGAAGTGTATTCCGCAAATTTAAAACTAACATTATTAAAGAAAATCTACATATATTGCATAAACATGTTATTTAATCTTTTATAAATTCAATTAATTATTATTAATTAAAATAAATGATTGCAATTCTTTTTGTTGTTACAATAATAAGTATATTTTGTATAATTTAAGATTGTCAAAATTTGAACCAATTCACACAGCAAAATATGTTTTGGTAGTTAAAAATATTTCACCTCGATTATTTATTTTCACCTAATTTTTAACTAAATATTTTTAACACATTGACTAACAGCCTAATAATTGAAATTGATTTCAGATTTAAAACGGTTATTACTATAACGGAATCTAAGATAAGTATTTCTACAAATATGTGTGTATTGATTATATTTTATGTAATGCAATTGTTATTTTTCAGATGATGACAACCGGTGCTGACGTAGCAATAGATGTAAGTAATTGCAATCATATTATTTCAGTGAGCTTGTTTATTTCATTTAAATAATAATAGTTTTATCTTTCAGGGTTTTCAAACAATTAGTTTATATTATTTATCTTAAGTATTATTTTATTAATACTGGGTTTCAATTATTTGATACCAATATTTATAAAAAATCATTATTTATATATATACATTTATACTTTTACAGATACGAACTCTAGTCATTTTAATTTAAAAATTATATTGTAAAAATATAAACGAATTATTTATAAATTGCAACGGTTTTCATTGAATATTCCTATCCATGTCTATATATTATTTCTGTAAATTTGATACTTCTTCACGTAAAAATTGCATAACTTATAGTGTACCAGTAAATGCTAAAGTATTTAATAATACGCACAAAGTTTAAGATTAAGTTTCGAATGTAATTTTACATAAGTCGTTCTACACAATAAATAGATGTATAAAATTGAGGATTAAAAATTCATGTATAAAAATTGAATTTTACACTAAGGATGTAACTTTACATAATTCTGTAAAATTACTTGAAAAGTGATGGCATTGTTACTCACTCTCAAAAGAATGTAAAATTCAATGGAAATTTTTTAGTTTGTACATATCTGGATGTTTTTTTTAACCGTTCAGTATTGAACGGATGAACCCAATACGTCCTTTTACTTTTTATTTTATTTTTTTAAATACTAAACTGTAAACACAGCAGTTTAGTTAGCATTATTAAAAAGATTTTGGCAAAATAGAGGTAGGTATTTCACTTCAAAAAAAAAAAAAAATCTTCTGCGCTGCTTGGTGTTCACGCAAATAAGCCGCCGTGTGTGTTGTTTGGAACAAGTCGTGCTGCTGTTGTTGTATTTCCCTCTGTTGTATAACCCTGCTAAATTCACAATTGTGTTGTATACAATGTAATTATTGATTTATATAATTTAAACTATTGTTTGATAATATTCATAAATTTTTGATGGCTTCAACCTTTTATATAAGATCAAGATGAACTAATACATATAAACACGGATCTATATAATTGTAATCAAACATGTTGAAAAGGCAGTTCGGTTCCGTATTTTAACAAAAAATATTGTAAAATAATAAAGAAATAAAAATATTAAATAAAAATGATATAAAATAAAGTAAAATGTTAAATAATGTGAATTACAAATAAATAATAAAATTAGTTTGATATTTCGTGAAATAAATTATAGTGTTTCATTTTATAAATAATTATAACCACCTTTAAGATTTGCCTATAACACCCCCTATATGAGAAAATCGAAGGACGACACGTTTGGTGTTTACAGATAAATGCGTCAACAAATTTGGATTTTATGGATTACATTTTTTAGTGAAATGTAAACCTGTGATTGCAGTGGGTTCTTTATAAAAACTTTGTGCGTCCGCTCTTGGATCGTTGTCACCAAAAACTTAATCATTTTTGCGCATAACAATACTGGCTTTGAAATATGATTCACCCATTGGATCAATAACCCAACTTTTTTTTTGTCATAGAATACGTATTTAGTTTTGGTCTAATTATGGTTCTGTACGAAAAGTGTAGATGTCCTTAAAAGGTTTATATCAGACTTTCGATAACAACTAAAAAAAAGCTCACGAAAAGCTTATAACGAATTTACACCGCAGTAAGGGGCAAGGGCGTTCGCCGTTTTGGGTGAATTAGGCGCGTCATAAACTTCTCGGCAGAAACTTGCTTCCTCAGCCTTCCTCATAAATAAAACAAATTCTTAAAACAACTAATTTTTATTTATAAATGAAATTTAAAATTTTTAACATACATTATTTTCATACCTAAACAATAGTTCTCTATTAAAATTCTTTTCCGTATACCTGTAATTCTTTTTTGTCACAAAATCATAAATGAGTTTTGCCTCACATTTTCCCTGCCTGAGAACATCATAATCATAAATCGGATTCTCTTTGCTCTCCTTATCCAAACTTTCCAATATAGTTAAGTCCTTTTCATTTTCAATATTAAAATTTAAACTATTAATTATTTTATTTTTAAAATAGCATTTATATTTATTTATTATTCCGGACGATTTAATAGCATTATGATTATTATTATTATTTCTGCTACTAGCAGTAGTTTTCTGTTGGTACATTTTGCGGCATAAATCACATTCAAACGTTTCTAATATTTCATTATTATTTTTCAATAGAGTATTATACAATTTTTTATAATTTACTAAAAAGTTGTCATTTGTTATTTTCATATTATTCAAATTACTATTTTTATGATTTAAATATAAATTGTATTCGGTATTGTTTAAATTTAATTTTAGCAAAAAATTTCCTAATTCCATGGGATTTTCAAAGTCTTGAATTAATATTGCTGATTTATTATTTGGTAACCAATCCTACAATGAAAACAAAGAAATAGAATACATTTGAATAGATTATAAAAATATTATATTTAATTTAAGATTATATTTTTTTATAGAGATAGATAACAAAACACATGTCTGGTAATGATAATGTAATGTAGGCAATTCATTATAATGTGGAATAAGGAAATGAACAATCAAGAACAATAAATTAAATTTCAATAATCTCAATTTCAATGTTGTTTTTGTTTGAGAAAATATCTTTAAAGATTTTCCTAATCATAAAGTCCATTGTTTCATTGTAAATGGGTATCTTGCGTTTGACCAGCAATACGTTTTAAACTGGAAACACCAAAACAACCTTATAAAACATTTATTTATGAAACTATTCGCAAGCGTAACACTTTGGCAAAGCAAAAGCGAGATGTTTTTGTTATATCTGGAGAGGGATTTTGCACAAAAGGCGAGAAGAGAGTTTATCCCTCTTTTTAAAAGAATAAGTTTTTACTCCATTTCATTCGGTCTATGTCGCTTTTTCCATTGCGATCTCAGTCAATTATATTATGTTATGTATAAGAGCTATCTCCTTTTCTTCGCTTCGACCACGTACCTTCATTGGTGAGAGACACAGACGAATGATAGTTGAAATAGAATATCATTTTATTTGAGCTAGTTGAGATAGCATTAATAAAATATATTTCTACTAAGCGAAATAGTGTTCATATTCAGTTTAAGTAAAAAAGACACAAAGTGCTTCTCGCTTTTTGTGAAAAATCCCAGTCCTGGCTTATAAAAATTAAAATGAAGGCGAAGCAATTTAATTGTATTGGTAATTCGCATTTTTTCGGATTCTCTTCGAAAGTGTACCTTTCGCTTCACCAAAGTGATCGGTTTTTATTTAAATTTTTATTAAAAATGAAATACTAAACAAACGCAATGAAAGTCTGTAAAACTTGCGAATAATTTTTGTTAAGCATTAAATTCATTTTAATGAATAATTTAAAATGGTAAAATAGTTTAAATAAAATCTAAAATCTTAATTGCTAAATGTATGCATACATGTATTAAAGGTGCGCGTTGAACGCTCTATGGGCAAATACGTATTTTGTCATCTCCGTAATAGTGCAGTATACGATGGTTGATATGGGATATTACCTCTGAATTTTTACGGACAACATCGAATTTACTCTAAAACAAAAGTTATATACTCCTGATGTTCGCTTCTTTTTTTAAGGGTGAAAACTACCCCTTATGACTACAATTATTATTAAATAAATTTTTTCCATCCTTGAGTCACCTCGTGATCATAGTCCCGCCCTTTGACGAGCACCGTAGTATCTCGTCAACTATTCCAGTGGTAAATAAATTACCACTTGGCTGTCGGGGGTTTGAACGTGCCGAAAGCTGCCTTAATAGTAACTACTCGAACCAGACCATTGATATTTATATTCAGATGGATTGTCTTCCTTTAGAACTACCAAATCACCAGTTTGCCACATTGTTCACAACCACTTTGGTCATCTAAAAATGTTGTTAAAGATGCAATTTTTTTTCCTTTCAGGAAGTACCCATCTTTATTAAGAATTTTAATCTCGCTTTCAAATTCTGATCTTTGCCCTTCGATTTCAAATTCTGATCTCACCCTTTTGATAAAATGGGCGGTTGCAATTTTTATTTCAAAAAACTTTGGGGAAATTTCGAGCATTTTAGGACCGATAAAGAGAATTGGGGATTATAATGGAATGTCACGGTCAGTAAGGTGTATGATTGTTAAAAATGGTGGACCACCCACAGTAAGCAGACGACTTTTGAGAATATTCAACATTTCTTTGTCTAACATTAATTTATTAAATAATGACAGGTCTTTCAACCCAATTTTGAGTAAATATGAACATTTGTTTTCTCCCGGCGTTTGCAAATACATTTTGAGTAAAATACACTTAGAATTAAATGAAGGTAAACCAATGTTTTGTAAGCCGCGATAAATTCCTTAAGCTTTTAATGATAACGTCGAAGAAGAATTGAACAAACTAGTGAGAGATGAAATTATTAAACCTATTGAAACTTCGGAGTGGGGGACACCTTTGGTGCCTATTTTGGAAGGCGATGATCAAGTAAAAGTGTATAAGAAACTTGTAAGAAGCACGTTATTTTCGTTATTTTCTTCAGTTTGAGCAAGGTACATTCAAATTAAAAACTTTTTGATGTTTTAGTTTCGGGTGTATTATCACTATCGCAATAAGTAAACTCAGCGGATGTTATTGGTCACGTCTGTCTTTTCGATTTCACCAGCTTGGTCTATTCAACCATTGACCTAGCATAATTAGTTTGGAAGGAAATACTCCCTGAGACGCGCAATCTACTGGATTATCCTACGACCTTATAAGATGGCAATGATTACGGGGAACTAAATTACAAATATGGGAAACTATTGGTTACAAAAGTTTTCCATTTTGTAGGATAGTTAGACAACCAGACAAGGACTGCTAATAAATTGCTAAGGAGTGCTAATAAATTTTTCGTAGCGGATCTATAAGATTTGTAATACATGCACGCTATGTAGTTCCAATCTCGGCCAGGATACTTGTTTTATTGGCACCACTTTTGCCATCTTTCTAAAAAATGTAACTGTTGCTTTAAGTGATTCCAAACTATTGCAACCTCTTTAAATAAGTGCGTCAACATAATCAATATTTCTTAGCTAAACCTTTTGAAATGTAGTTTGGCTGTGATAACGGACAGTGACAAGAATCCAACAGAGTCTAATATCTTTGAAACATTCAACAAACATTAAGCTTCTTTTAGTACTTACTGGCTGCGCATGTTGATTAACTTTAAATGAGATAGTGTCACCACCATAATTCCATTGAAGATCTAAACGTCTCAACTGATGTAAATGGAAAGCCTCTTAGCGCGAGTACCTCAGTCATTTTATGTTTTAAGCCCCATGCTTCGCCTATGGTTTCAGTGCCAGATAAGTAATCATCGAAATCTCCTTTAATCTTTTCAGCTATATGTGGCAATTCGTTCTACTTCGTAAGCTGTTTCGCGCAATACCCTTACGGCTAAGCAAGACGAACTAGACATACAAACAGTAACGGATTTTAATATAAAATGTTTCAAAGGCTCATTATAGTTTTCATGACAGACAATTAGGATATTCCAATTTTAGGAAATTAAAATGTTCATTTGCTAATCGAATTGTCTACATATTTTTCCTATTTCGGCAGTTAGTACTTCATTGCGAAATTTGATTAAAGTTGACTAAAGTGTTGGCACAACATTTCATTTATTGATACCAAACTACTCATTTTACACGATTAGCCAAACACCACACGAGCCTTCGTGGCGGTACCCGATGCCCTAACTATAGCGTAATGGAATAAGGTTTTCCTTCGATTATATTAAGGTCGCTGGAATTTATTTCTAGCTTGTGGTAGAACAATGTGTACCCTACAGACACTGAGAAAAATATTTGTTTGCTAATAACGAATTAGTCCTCCTTAAAAAATCAAGGAAGGCATTCTTTCATGGAAAGGGAAATTTCTTAATAAAACGAAGTTGTGTTATTGAGACGTAATATTTTTTAATCATAGTTTTGTTTTTTAACAAATTTACGTTATGTCAACACATTTAAATTAATTGAAATTTATTTAAATTTTTAATGGTTTTAGATGTGAATAGAAAGATTATTATAGCTCGATGCACTCGTTAATCACCCTTACAGATATGGAGTTATTGACGGAATTTTCTAAGATCATGAAACAGACGTTAATAATTTTAATAAACAAGAGGTAAGGAACGATACTCCTACCACCTGCTAACGTGGCCACACTGCGTTGTCAATTGACAGCATTTCAAAGTTCAGAGACAACGTCTGCCTCAAGTGCACAAAAAATTAAGAATTCCCCGGAACAGACGTTTTTAATGTTGTAACACCCCTGAGCGCAAGAACTTAAACAACAAAAGTTAAAAAAGACAGCAGACAGGAAACTGCTGTTTGAAAAAGAATGCGAAAAAAAACAAGAAACTATTGTACCCCACTGTAGCTTAAATAAGCTACATACATTTTTTTCTTTTTAATGAAACTATATCGGAAAACGATTAGTTTTATTTACAATTTTATTCTATTAGACTGTGCCCGAAACCTGTGATAAATATTTTTTAGTACACATTTTTGACATTTAAATTATCACGGTCTTTTGCTATGATAATTTTTGACACAAACAGAATAATTGTTCAGCCGACATTTAACATGGTCGCCTTAGCATTTTATATCATCAAAATAAAATGTCAACTAGTCAATACGATAACAGAATCTATTCTTTGAGCAACATAATAATTTTCAACTGCAGTAGCTTGCCGACAATTATTTTCTTCTAGTGAGATGATTTGTCCATGTATGTCAACTAAAAGTTAATCTTATTTATATGTCATATTGATCTAGTGAATAAATATGAAAGCTACCACTATCGGCTGACAGATTATTGAATCTATTATAGAATTAGTTCATCGATTGATTTAAAACGTTGAATTCTATGCACTAGGTTGACTCCAATGTCTTTTAGTTTTCGTTACAATTCTGATTTGAGACCACCCATGACATTCCCACTTCCTGTATAAAAGCCTAATTATATCGTAATATATTTTCCAAAATTTTGGCGAGAATTATTGCACCATCGTCATGTTATTCTATGCTCTAACAAATACAGCCATACCCTACAGTATATAATATAAAACGAAAGCGAATTCGAACTGTATAAAAGGATTGCTTGCAAAAATCGAAAATCGAACAACCATATGACAGAAGGGGAATATTTAAAAAAATTATTACACAATTCGGGCAGCGTAGTAAAAATTTGTTAATGTAGGGGAATATTTTTCAAATAAATGTCAAAAATTTGTACAAAAAAATATTTATCACAAGTTTCGGTCACAGTCTTAGAATTATGAGCTTTTGGTTTGTTTTTATATGAAAATGTTCGTAAAACATGCAATTTTATTTGATTGATCGAGTCATGAAAATGTTTATTTCTTAGTGAAAATCGTCTTGGAAAATAAGGTATTTCTAAACTCTAAAATGTTGTGTTTTTGTATTATACGTCATAAACTCATAACTCATAACTGGAAATTTATAAACAATATAATAATCATCTCTTTCCATTGTCTTCATTCAAATTTGAATTCGAATATATTTCTATTGTTATTTTGATTTTGCGAAGCAAGCTAGATTGTCTTGTTTTCTTCGCGTGTATTGATTTAATTTTTTTCTATTTGGCTTTTGTTGATTTATTTTTATTGCTCCCGACAGCTGCTATCGAGAGCCGTCATTTTTCTATGCCTAAATTTAAATTAACATCAAACTATCATTTTTAATTCAATTATTTAGCGAAAACTTGATATACATAATATTTGGCTCTGCGCTATCGGGAGCCAATTTTTATACGACGGCTCTCGATAGCAGCTATCGAAAGCGAATAAAAAAACAGCATTCGACTGTTGAGCGAAGACATGTTGTCCTTTTTGTTACCATTGATTTTAGACGTGGATAAATGATGACGCCATTAAATTGAATTTTTATACATTTTGTCTTTTAAATACGTATTTTTATTGTTGTAGGATGTTTTTTAATTTAATTTCGCTTATTTTCCTTTCGAAAATTGCTGGAAAATAAATAGGGAACTTGAGAATCTGTGTTTTAAATGAGACAAAAGACATTTTAGTTATTTTTTTAGCGATTTTAGAAAAAAATATTTAACTAGGTTTAACTTTTAATTCATGGTTTTTTCGTACAAACTCTATTGAAATAAATTATTTTTTAGTGTTCTTAAGTTCATTATTCATATGCCGGCTCTATTTACATCATGATGGTTCTGATTATATTAATTTACTATACTACCCATCACTATTTTTTAACACAAAGTTCCTAACTGTGGTTCCCTCCAGAGAGAGCTGAGTAAAGGATGCAGTTCTGAAACCATTGTTATATACTTCTTCACTGATCGATCGAAAAGGTATGGGAAAGTCGGTGCTGAGGTGTTTTGTGGGGAACTTCTGATGAACCTCTCCTTTTGTCTCCCCGATTTTTTTAGCGTTCTTCGGAAAGAAGCTAGTGTTAGGTTGTTTTAGTTTTTACTGCGCTAGTTCCGGAATACAAATAAAAATGCAGTACATACACGTAGATTTCACAATATATAAATTTTATTCACTTATACAAATCGCCTTGGTTACTTTGTTATAACAACGGAGATACTCGTACTTCTAGTCTGATGGACTTTTTGTGAGAGAGAGAAAAATGGATATGCACGTCAAAATACATTGTCATCATATCGAAAATTATTGCAAATTATCGAATTATAGTTCTCTCTTTAAGCACAGATGGGGTATTGTTCGCAATATATTATGCAAAAAAGATTAGAATACATCTACATCTGTCATTTAACGAGTATAAAAAAAAAATGGAACAAGAAGATGAGTATTGACATTAAATTACAATATTCTCTTAAATACTAAATTATTTTCTTATAATTTTAGATAAATAAACGGAAACAATAATCGGGATACATGGATAATATGAATATATGGATACAATGCAATAAATAATTGGATACAATTAAACGATCTTTGGATAAATTATGATTAGGTACGAATAGTAAACATTATATAAGCTGTATTTTGTTGAGAAATTTACTTAGGAAATTTACTTATTTACTTTTATTTAGGAATTAAATAATTCGTACAAAAAATTTAAATTATTTAATTCGAGCTCGAACAAATAAAATACGTAACTGCTTGAATGAAAAACAGAAGAAATACCAACATAGAATACAAAAATTAAATCGAAAAAATATTTCGCGGCTTATTCTGTCAAGAAAAAAATAACTCCAAAATAATTCGAATTAATTTTTTCTCAACAAAATACGGCTATAAATACTACGCTAATACGATTTATTTATTTCAGCGGCTGTTGAGTGGTCCAGCATTAATGAATTTATGCAGCTTTTATGTTTTTTAGGTTGATTAAACTTATGTGTTTCAGGTTCTTTAATATGTTTCAGGTGCTTTAATGGGTTTCAGGTGAATTTGAGTGTAATTTGAACAACTAGTAAGTTGACGAACGACAGATGGTCAAATAGTACCTCATGTGTAATAACCCATCAGGTTTGTCCAAAGATAGATTTGGCGAAGTCTAACCAGCTCCTATGGGTTCTGATCGCATGATTAATGTCGCAGTTGTGAAGACGAAGAGAAGGAAGAGATAGCACTACATCTTCTATGCATCTGTCCTCGTCTGCCCCGAAACAGGCTAAATTTTCTTGGGGCACCCCTTTTAAATGACCTGATGGACCCCAATAGGGTGAACGTCAGGGGTATCCATAGCTTTGACAACAACTCAAAATGGTTTCAATGGGGTGGGATGACTTCAAACCAGTTTGTGTTTATACCGCTCTTTTTGGACACCCACATTAACATAACTGAAGCTAAAATTAGAAAAAGAAAAAAAGGAGAACACGAAAACAGGGGATACAAGTTGGTATAAATATTATTTGGACAAATGCCTAAAATAAAACTAGTGCAACGAAAGCAAAAATAAACCGAAACCCATGCGTTACTTGCATTTATTCATTACAAATTAAAAAAATTAATTATGGTGTTAAATAATATATACAAAATGAACAATGAACACATTGCAGCATATAATAGAGATTCAGTAGATTTATTCCAAATAATACAAATAACGAGTGTTTTCGCTTATTCATTCCGTGGAAAGAATAGAAGGAATAGAATAATGATCACGTGGCCTTCGAATATTCCAAACGAAATTAATAAAGGGGCGTAATACAATGAATGAAATAGTTATTTGACAGCGGCATTCTTTTTTTTAGTTGATATACATTTGTGTTTGAGTTCTGGGGGCCTATTTTCGAATTTCACATCCATTTTCCACATGTGGTCATTTGTCAAAATTACCTTAATAATTCCCTAAATACAGTGCTGGTAAAAAAAAATTGGGCAAACAAATTTATTGCAAATTGGAGTCTTTTTTTGCTAAAATTACAAAACTTTTGAAAACAATTGGTTTATTGTTTCATTTTAAATACATGTATGACGTAATTTTAAAAAAAAAAAAATTGACCTGCAATTTAGGGGCAAAACACCGAACGATGCCAAAATATTCAAAATACGTTTGATTGGAGTTAAAGTAATGTAATAAATTAAACACTTATTTTTTTTTTGTTTTTTATTGATTTATAGAAGTTCAATCTTTAATATTAATATTTTGTTGGACCGTCTTTTGCTTTTATTACAGCGATATACCTCCGATTCATTGAATTTGATAAATTTTTCAAAGTCGCAGGAGATATGGATTCCCAAATCATCATCAACAAACTTTTTAAAGCTTCAATCGATTCTGGGCGCTTCCTTGCTACTTCTAGCTTCATTATAGAACAAATATTTTCAATTGGATTTAAGTCTGGACTATACGGGGGCCAGCTCAACAAACACATCGATACTTTTTTCTTCGAAGTACTTTTTTACCTTTAAATGAAGAGATAAGAAAAAAAACAAGTTTTTAACTAATTATTCATGTTTATCTGAAAGCCAATTTGTCTATCTACAATTCTAAATTAATAACTCACAACTTTGGCGGTATGGCACGGAGCGTTGTCCTGTTGAAAAATAAATTTGCAAGTCTCGCCAAAAAGCTTTAACACAGAAGGCTCAAATTCGTTCTGAAGGACCTGCAGATAAACAGCTGCTGTAACGCTGGAACTAAGGAAGCACAATCGACCGGTTTCATTTCCAGAAAAGCATCCCCAGACCAAAACTCCTTCTTTTTTCGGTGGAAGTCTTAAAAGACATTCGTTGCTAAGTCTCTCGCCAGGTTTTCTCCTTACGAGAATTCTTCCATCTCCAACATGCAGCTTGAATTTTGATTCATCGGAGAAAATCACATCATTCCACATCTCTGGAGTCCAATTAACATGCTCCTGGGCCCAGAGCAAACGTTTTTTTTTCACTAGTAATGTGAACTCAGGCTTCTGGGCTGGTTTAAGTGCTCTCAAACCAGCTTTAACAAGTCTTTTTCTCACTAAGCCGGCTGAAAATTTTCTTCCCGTTGCTCGCTCAAGATCCTGTCTTATGTCCGATGAAATTTTAAAACGGTTCCGACGACTTTGTAATAGTATAAAACGATCTTCCACTGGCGTTGTCTTTCTGGGCCTTCCAGAGCCTTTCTTTCTATTTGTACCGCCCATCTCTCGATTTTTTTTTAATATTCCACGCGACAGTACTTTAAGGAACGTTTAATCTTTCACCTATTACGCGTGGTTAAATTTTCTCGCACCAAAATCAACATATTGCTTTTACACTGGTCACTAACTTTTCCCATTTTTTTAACTAAAATTGCACTTTATTCTTTGTTTGTCTAGGTTCACTTACAGAATAACTTAATCTTACTTTAACTATTTATACTCAAAAAATAAATTACAGGCAATAAAACATCTGCACCCTAATGACGGCCAAGAACGGTGTGCTTGCCCAATTTTTTTGCACATCAGTTGCGGGGTTGTACTGGTGTAATAAAAGCAAAAGGCGGTCCAACAAAATATTAATATGAAAGATGGAACTTCTATAAATCAATAAAAAACAAACAAAAAAATAAAAAATAAGTGTTTAATTTATTTACATTACTTTAACACCAATCAACATATTTTGAATATTTTGGCATTTTTCGGTGTTTTGCCCCTAAATTGCAGGTCAATTTTTTTTTTTCAAAAAATTACGTCATACATGTATTTAAAATGAAACAATAAACCAATTGCAAAAGTTTTGTAATTTTAGCAAAAAAAGACTCCAATTTGCAATAAATTTGTTTACCCAATTTTTTTTTACCAGCACTGTATATTCCACAATATACATATAAACCTGAAATTGAGGTATTTCACATCATTGTATAATTTCCAATTTTTGGATATTTATCCGATGTTCAAGACATCCTTACACCCACAATAACACTCCCTACAATTTAAATCAACAATAACTATTACAGCAAGGCATTTAAAATGACATTTTCTTAAGAGAGAATGAGGGAAATCAATTTCTTTGAAATAAAACGCTAAGGCGACTAGATCAATCACACAGTGAATTTATTTTCATTGTATTATTGTTTAGATTTGTCTTTCTAATTTATGGAAATTAGAACAAACTGTTCAGCTTTTTATGGACAACCTTATGTTTAGTTAATCTTAAACATCTTCGTCAAATATTTTATAATTTATTTTGTAAACCTCAGGTATATGCCCAAATAAATCCTAAAATATAAAAATCCAAAGAATTCGTATGTGATGAATTATCTCTTCAGTTTTCAGTTGTGTGTGTTTGAGACTATGTGGTATGGAAATAACACCGTTCGATAAATAAGCGCGAGAACAAATATATTCCTCGTCTAAATATGTCTTTTTGTGCTATATTCAGCAGCTGTGAAATTTAAACAGTTTTTATATTTTGATTAATTTTATTGTACTATTTTGTTCTCAACACTTAAAGTCATTGTTCACCTTAACATTATTTACAACCTCAGTTTGTGTCATTACATCACGTACACTCTATTTTTTACGTGAACAGAATACATTTAGTAGATTAATAGAACTCTTCTGCGAAATTTATCCTTTTCGTCCATTGGTATTCGAGTATAACCCCAAAGTTAAAATATATCCTTGATTGATTCATCGACCTAAATTAATAAATAGCAAGAATAATCTCTTCTTTTTTGAACTATTAAAATATTTTTCGTTTAAACAGACTAAACATTTTAAAATTATCGTTTAATTGAATGGAAATACATACAGTTCAAATTTCAACGGAATATCAATAATTCAATTAACTCAAGAAATACAAATTTTGCTGTTCAAACATAATATAACATCGGTTTCTTCTTCCTATTGTATGTATCCTTGCTTTGCTATTATAATGATGAACGTTCTACTTAGATTATTACAACTCTGATAATTAAATAGAATAGGGAATTATAATTTTATATAATTTATTTATGGTACATAGACAGTATATAATATTTTTTTAAAAAAATGCCATTATTCTTATTATCATTTAAATTCGTTAATGTAAAAAATCATCTTAATTCGTTATTTAAATAAAAGAAAATCTATTATCCTTGGAAGGAAAAAATCTTCCTTTTGCTTCTCGTCGTTAGTATTATAATACTCGTAGACTCTTAAGATTTTCCCATTGTAGTTCATCGGTTTTTTATATTTGGTTCAATAAATTTTAATAAAATAAATTATTTAATGAAAAAGAAAAACGAAAATTTTTTAAGATTTTTTTTTGTGTGAAGATGAAATTGAAGGAGTATCAAGTAAGGATGAGTTTTTATATGGGTAAGAATAAACTTTCAGTAGAGTATGTAGTCTTGATTTTAACTTGTTTTATACAATTTTTCCACTTGGTATTGTGTACGAACGGTAAATATATAAGAATATGTTTATGTATGTGTGCGTTTGTGTTCAAGATCTATATTATAAAGTGTAAGATATATGGTGTAATTGGAATTTAAATGGGGCGAATAACATTGATTTAAGGATATAAATAAAATTGGATTAACTGAATGGAACAAATGATTCATGGTTCTGATATTTCTATCAGTTTTTGAAACTATTTTTTTAGAAAAAAAATAAAATGTTGGCTTATAAATTCATAATTTGTATTAAGATTAACTAATTTTTGTTGTTTTTGTATTCTAAATTAGGTAGAAAGTTGAGATAATATATTATGGTTATGTATTTAAAAACAGAAGCGACTTTTATCTATTAAAATTACTTTTTATTTAATCTCTATTAGTAGTGGGCTTATAATAGGAATGGGGTTTATGAATAATAAATATCTATTCAAAATATACCTCCACTGTTACAGAATATGTATACCATAGTGTAAATTCTTAGGTCTGAAAAACAATTTGCTACAACAACACACTGTGATCCGGTAATTCAAAGATTCGGACAGTGTTGTCACTAATACGGCTGTAAAAATAATAATAATATGTTAATGGAACTTATAAAACCTTTTACGGCGTTAGTTAGGTTCATTAGCGATAATAGGTATTTTGATTTTTTTCGCGCTGCTTAAGCATATCGGCTGAATTCTTTACTATTTGTATACTCCTTGACTCTATTTGTATCCTCCACTGAAAAAATCAAAACAACAAACACTTTGGACAATTTTTGGAGCATATTAGCATATCGAGTTTCGATAGTACCATAATATTTTCGAAACTATCGATGTTTAAGCACCACTACCTTGTAGTATCTAATTACTTAGCGGTGCGTGAGGCTACGCAAACCGACTACGGTATACCTCGCGAACTTTGCGCTGCAATCAGCACAGCATGCTCAGTACACCCTTTTCTTCAAATGATAAACGAAGCAAATTAACAGCTACGCCTCTGGCCCGTCTTTCAGTTTGATTTACTCTTACGAGTTGCTGGGAATCGAAAGTCGCCTGTAGGTAACCCAGCTTTACTACAGGAAGGCTAAATAAAACTGGAGGTACCTGCTATCCAGAGTCCGGATACTTTGGACTGATTAACCTATCAGCTATTCATCCATCGGCATATGCTATTCCACTTTAGATTAGTGTTTTCCGTAAAGGAGTTTTCTTTAGCGCCATACTTTAGCCTGTGCCAAATGGCCAGAATGTGCCAATAGCCTCAATTACCAGTAGTTGCCACAAGGAGGCAGAATGTATACTTGCGAATTGTGACCAGTTACCCCTTATACAATTGCACCTATCACGCAGCTGCCTAATACAAGAGCAGAACAGCTCACTTTATGCACACCCTACTGGAAGGTTACGGAGCTGGTAGATTAATCTACTCAACTTTGGTCCTCCCGCCAACAGATGCTAAACCACCTGCAAATGATCTTACCCAGTGAACAACTTGTTGAAGAGGGCTTCTTTTAACTGCCGTTTTTGTTAAAATAAAACACCCTATCTTCAATATTATAACTTTATAAATTTTAATGATAACATCACTGGTTTACATGCTTCAAACTGCTAGCTTCGGTCGCTGTTTATTTACAATTTTTATTCACAAGAGTTTTAATCGCTGTATTTACTCAGAAAATTTTACTTAGAATGTTTCTGGAATATTTTGTTACATATTTATATACCAATAAAGTGTTATGCAAAACAAATCCAATTGTTATACAAAGTTAATGCCTTCTAGCATTTGACACTCTTAACTACTAGAATTAAGTAGATACTTGTTGTAATGATCCGAATATATGGGCAAAAGGCCACCGAAACAGAATTGTTTCTACTGCATGGATTGCCCCAGATCATTGACAGAAAGTTTAATATTTACTTAGGGTATACAACGGCGAACTGGGTCTGTAGTGCCGTCGCGGAATTTTTTCCCCTTTGCGGGAAATTACGTGTCAAACGGGAAAGCGGGGGAAAAAAAAATTGGAAAACTGGAAAGTGTGGGATTTTTACACAATTAATAGAAGCAGCATTCATTCCAAAATAAATTGCGACGTACAATAGTAGATTTTGTAAATAACAACCACAGTAAGCAAATAAATAAAAGTCAAAAATGTTTCAATGAAGAAATGTGTTGCTAAGGAGAAAAGTAGCAGTTTTCTTTACTGCTTTCCACCCCGAAATGACGCTTTTTTCATTAAGTACACGAAAAAATTGATTGCATAATGTATATTTTATATACATCGCAAAAAAACAGTAACGCAATTCTTAATGGCTAACTATACCCAATAAGTAAAATCTTAGTTGTGTTGGTATGCTTTTTATCTATATGAAAAACGGTTCGCAGGGTAAACTAATTGTCAAAGTGTCAAATGTGATTTAAGTTTACATGCAATTTTTTTGTCAATATTTTCTCTGTAGTAAATAAACTATTTATTTCTAAAGTTTACTAAAATTAATTAATTAAAATTTATGGAAGAATCAATTAGTGAAAATAACCAAATATGTTCGAAAACAAACGACACTGATTTAGATGTTGATCAGCATAATATTCAAAAAAAAAAACGTGCAGTTAAAAATAAATGAAACATCAAAAAGTTAAAAATTTCCATGTAGGTATCATGACTTACAAAACAACGATTTTAAAGCTAGGTTGCCCCCGTTAAAAACCACAAAACTAAAGCTTTCTGTAAAGTCTGTAAATCGTTAATAATTTGTGGCAGTAGCGAATTAAAACGGCATAATAATGTTGAGAAACACAGAATTAATTTAAGCAACATATTGTACACTCCATCGGCAAGCAGTTGTTTGTTAAAAATAGTCATGAAAACCAAGTAAAAGCTGCTGATATTAAACTGGCCTTATTTTTAGCAGAAAATATTGTTTCGTTACAAATTGTTGACTCATTGGTTCCCCTACTCAAAAGTACTTTTGTAGATTCAAAAATCTGTAAGAATTTAATTGAGGCCACACAAATTGTACAAAACTTATTACAAATGTGTTTTTTTTTTTGGTTTTAATCTATGCAATCTGTTCTGGGGCTCAAGGTCCCAACTCTTTTCGCAGTTTACTTTTACCGTCCTACTTTACGTAGTAGTAGCCAAATCGAGGATGTATGACTATAGACCCGTTTTGTATAAACCACATGCACATTGCATTGCTTCATGCTAACCTATAGTGCTGTTACGAACTGCGCAACCTGGCTTAGTTTGCTGGCTAATTTCTTCCCAGCGCGGGCGTGGGTTACTATTCAGCTTCCAATAACACAATAAAATACACCACCAATAATTTATTTCTTCACTTTTTGCGTAAATAATTTTTCGTTAAGAATTTAATTTGTCTGTCTGTAATAAAGTTGATTTTTCGGCATTTTTTATAGACAAATATATTAATTGTTCATGGCAATCCCAATATTTTCGATTTGGTAAATCAGAAAAATATAGAGGCCAATCGCTCTCAATATATCTACTGAAAAAAGTAGAAATATCTTCCCTCCTCCCCGTAATTTTAATTTTGGCTGAAGGCCCAGAGTTATACCAATGTATAACTCTGCAAAAATGAGAACCCTCCATGAGTTCTGTTGGTAGTCTGGTTTCGTACTGAAAAGTATGGTCTACTCATCAGGCAGCTACGACCAAACTACAAAAATTTCCACTCTAACCACATACATTAAGTATCTGGCCAGAACGTATTGACATAGCGAATTATTATTCAACTACATCAAATATAAAAACCCATGGAGAAACCTCATTTGTGTGTGTATTATGCCCACACGTATATTTGTTAAGAATTTAATTTGTCTGTCTGTAATAAAGTTGATTTTTCGGCATTTTTTATAGACAAATATATTAATTGTTCATGGCAATCCCAATATTTTCGATTTGGTAAATCAGAAAAATATGGCCAATCGCTCTCAATATATCTACTGAAAAAAGTAGAAATATCTTCCCTCCTCCCCGTAATTTTAATTTTGGCTGAAGGCCCAGAGTTATACCAATGTATAACTCTGCAAAAATGAGAACCCTCCATGAGTTCTGTTGGTAGTCTGGTTTCGTACTGAAAAGTATGGTCTACTCATCAGGCAGCTACGACCAAACTACAAAAATACAGACTACCAACAGAACTCATGGAGGGTTCTCATTTTTGCAGAGTTATACATTGGTATAACTCTGGGCCTTCAGCCAAAATTAAAATTACGGGGAGGAGGGAAGATATTTCTACTTTTTTCAGTAGATATATTGAGAGCGATTGGCCTCTATATTTTTCTGATTTACCAAATCGAAAATATTGGGATTGCCATGAACAATTAATATATTTGTCTATAAAAAATGCCGAAAAATCAACTTTAAATAATTTTTCACAATATCTTCACAAACATTTGTTTTTGGCTTTATGTATCGTCTGACAAAACAAAAAAAATTCAAAATATCAATTTCTGTCTAAGTTTTATTTTTCCACACTACACCAAAAAAATTGTTTATTCAAGCCATAACAAAACGGTACCAAACTCACGGTCAAACTTTTCAAATAAAGATAACGTTTATTGGTTTCTTTTTTTGTATTTTAATTTTAACGATCACAAATATACGTTAACTTTTAATTAATTTTTATTTGTTGATGATAATATATGATTAATAATTTTTCTCTTTCTTCCATATATTTATGCTTAATTATTATGTTTTTTTAATGATTATGAATTATTAATTGGTTATTACTATACTTATTTAAAAACAAAGATGTCAAATTAAACATGTTTATATTTTAATAACATCTAAATTATTTTTACTGGAGAGTAATTTGTTTTTTTGTATTATAAGGATATATTTTGAAAATAATTTTAATTTAGAAATGTGACTTGTGCTTCGACTATTCGATCACTCATCACTGATCACTGATCACCTTTTCCAAAAAAAACATTTAATTTATTTATTTTTCGAGTGGGATGTTTAAATCCCCCTCTCTAAGTTTACTTATTCTTCTAAAAACAAACTTACCCAATCAATGTACGATTTTTGGCATAATTGTCAAATAAGAGTCCTCATTGGGTACTCTCTATGTTATTGTTAAAATATTATTATTATTTTATTTTTTCATAATAATTAAAAATAATTTATGGTTTTTGCAGCTGTTAAATGATCCTTTAAGATCTAATTGCATACAAAAAACTTATTGCAACTTAAAATAGTATTTTCTTTTATTCCTCCTTTATAATGAGGAACATAATAAATATTTAAGAAAAATAAAAAAATGATAAGAAACGGCAGAACTGCCCGTTTCAGTGCTGACATGAAAGGTGGATCGGCCCATGGATTCTGCAGTCTCAACAGGGGGTCATAGTTGTGTTCGTCGTCATCACCGATCGTAATCAGATGATGAAAAATCCGTTTTGCATCCTGCGTTTGCTCCGCCAGAACAATGTATGAACATTTCCAAAATTGTTTAGTTAAATGAAATATTCCAATTCTAAATATAATTGGAATGGCGTCCGATAGTGCTGCTGTAATGATTGGCCGCAACAATTTTGTTTAAATGCGTCTCCCAATCATTAGCTTTAGTAGTAAAATCCGCAATGGAATTTATGCATTCTGACGTTGAGATATTTCTTAGGGATATGCGACCGTACGTTTCGGAAAGTCCGAAAAGCGCGCTGTGTTATCTGAGTTTCAGGAATATTTTGACACTGCGAAATGAAAAATTAATTCACCTGCAGCGGCTCAAAAAATTGGGCTATTTGGCGTCATTTTTTAAAATATGAATAGCCATTGACGAAAGGAAATAAAGCCACCACAATTTTAAAATATTTCGGAAAACCGAAATCATGGCATATTTACTTTTTCTAAAAAAGATCCTTAGTTCTTTTAATAGATTTAATGCTCTGCAGTACTATCTCAGTTCACAAGCTATATGAAGAGTAGAAAAAAAATATTGTTTATTGTTGCTAAGATGATTCTTAAACCTGACATCATAAAGGAAATATTGACAGACCACTCAAAAAAAAATTGTAAGTAAAATTGACAATTTTTCCCTGTAAAACTGCGTACAACTAAAATTTATACATTTTACAAAAAATTGTCAGTTGAATTGGAATATTTATTTATTTAACAAATTTATTGTTTAATTAACTAAAAATTTGTTAAATTATCAAATTCTGTCGTAAATTTAACAGTAACTTTCGAACAATTGCACTACAAACATTTTATGTCAAATTTAACTTGTTTTTGTTAAATCAACCTTGAAAAAATAATAAATTAAACAAAAGTATAAGTAAAATATAAAAGATAACCATTAATTTTTACAAACGCCTTGTAAATATTTTTAAATTTTATTCTTTTGTAAATAGGGTAAATTTTTAAAATTTACAAAGAAATTCAATTCTATTGTGTAGATTTGATAAATAACATTTTAAAAATTTTATAAAACGTACAAATATTAAGATTAAAATTACAATACAATTTGTTAAAAGTAATATTGAACAATATTTTTTAATTTTAATTTGATAATTTTCAAAAAATAAAAAAACATTGGTAACATTTTGTTTAAAAATTGAGAAATCTTAATGCATTATTAATTAAAACGCATAATATCTCTTCTCCGATGAAAATCTTATTAATAATATAATTTTAGTAGCCTTTCCGAATTAAGGAAAATTTGAACCCAAAAATTTCTTTGAAGTGTAGAGTCATTAATATTGCCGAACTTCAGATTTAAGCAGAAATAAGGTTTTGTAAAAGTCCCCTGTCTGTGACCCGGAGCTCAACCTATCGGAAGTGACACTTTACTTAGAAGGTTTAAGGAATGACATAGCTGAAAAAGAATAGCTCATATTTGAGAAAACAAACGGATTTATTATGAAATCATCTTAATATAATTTGCAAGAGATTCGTTTGTTACCATTTTTCCAAAATTTTAAAAGAAATTGAAGGTTCACAGATATCTCTGCACAGAAAATCAACCAAGTCTAATTTTTATATTTCAATTTAAATTTGTTTTTTCTCGTCGCATTTTGTCAGCTAAGTTTTCAAATTTGAGACAGAGGTTCGTTCCATCAAACAATTTAGTTGAATATACAAATTTATGTGTACGTTTTACAAAAGTATAGTAAATTGAAAAAATATTTGTAAGAAACACAGAAATACAGCTAATTTATAGTACATTAAACAAAACCAAGTTGTAAAATCTACAAATTGAACAATTCGGTATGCAATTTATTAAATCGGTATTTTGGGCACGCCAATCCAAAACATAATCCATAGTGTCCAATAGTGTGTGCGAGTTTAGTAAATCTTTTTCGGGAAATTACTTTTGTCGATTTTGTAAAGTTCATAGATTGAGAACACAAAATTTGTATGAAGATATAGTAGATTTAAACCGAAATGTTCAGAATTATGAATTAGATATAACAAATAATGACTTTAAAAGTAGCGGTATTTATAAAAATTCTATATCCAATAGTATTCCATCCTTTCACGTAGTACACAACTATTATGTTGATGTAATGCATGATATTTTTGAAGGAGTTTGCCATTATGATTTATGCCACGTAATAAAATATTACACGGAGAAAGTTAAAATATTTTCATTATCCACCTTAAATAATAGAAAACAAAATTTTAATTATGGACCAATCGATATTGGAAAAATTTCTACTCCAATTACAATAAACGATCTGAATAAATTTAAACTTAAAATGTCGGCTAGTGAGATGAAGTGTTTTGTTCACTATTTTCCGCTAATGATTGGTGATCTGATACCTAAAGATGATGAAATTTGGAAGTTTGTTATTTCACTAATTCAAATAATAGACTTATTATTATGTCGTTCGTTTGATAAAAACAAATTTTTTATTCTTCGTCAACTTATAAAAGAACATCTTTCTTAATATACACTTTATTTCGAAGACACATTAAAACCAAAACACCATTATTACATTATCCAAAAATTATATAGCATTCTGGACCACCGATTCAATACTGGTGCTTTGGATTTGAAGGAAAACATTTAGAACCTAAATATTGTGCTAAGGCAACAAATTCTAGAAAAAACATTTGTTTAACTTTAGCAAAAAAAGCGCAACTTAAATTTGCTCAATATCTTATGAACCCTTTTTCTTCAATCTGCATAACAAACGATAAATATATTTTAAAAACGTCGAAACTTCATTTACAGCATAAATTAAATATTTCATTAACAAAATTGGTTTGTTATTCGCAAATAATTTATCATGGTGCATTATATAAAAAAAAGTTTTATTTATTTAAATTTCATAAGGAGTTGGAACTTTATAAAATTATTGAAATATTCGTGAACGTTAAAGATTTTTCTAATGTTATACTGCTAGTTAATCAAATTTTAGTTAATGATCGAAATTCACATTTTCAGGCGTATGAAATAAATAACCTAGAAACGATTATACAAGATAATGTTTTTGTAAATATAGATGATTTTAGCGGTCCTCCAATTAATTTAATTAAAACATTGAACGGTAAATGTTTCGTACGCCTTAAAGAATATTTCTAAGTTTTATTACATATATTATATTGTATATTCCGTAAAATCAAAAGACCTTTAAATGTAGTAAAGTTAAATCTAATTTATCCTTTGTTTAGAAACGTATAAAATTATAAATATATAAAATATTATAACTTAGAAAATATGGAGAAAGAATCAAATATAAGTGACGACCTCAATTTAAATTTAACGTTGCAAGCGAACAATATTGAAGATGTAGAACATTTTCATTTTATTGAACAACCGGGAGTTACCTTCCAAACGTTGGTATCTGACAACGAAAATCAATCAAATGTAACCAATTCGGAATATGAGGATCTAAATACTCCTGAAACTTGCTGCCAATCACAAATAGATTTAATAAATTTATTAAAGTCATGGGATTTGGAAAATATGGTACCAAAATGTGTCGGTATGCAATAAATTATAAATTAAATTTCTTAAACTTGTTGTTTCTCGTCTACTAATATCATTAATGTGAAAAAAAATTTTTTTTGGTTTGTTTAGTTATCCCTCCTTCAAATTTGTAACAAACTATCTGGGTTTATTGAGTGTTTGTTAAAAATTTGAAAAAGGAGTAACAAAACGCGTGACAAAAATCAAAAAATTGTGTTTTCAGATATAATTGTTAACATACAGTTGAATTTTAAAATGTATTTTATTTTTAGAATTGGTCGTAGATATAAAAACAGTGGAATATATGGAAGGACCATTTAAGACTGAATTTTTGGGCCATTTCGATTTAGGGGCAAAAATAAAATTTAATCACCATCATAACGAGTGGAAAAAAATTAACAACAATAGTAAACTCAACATTATCGTCATTTGAAACCTCAAGTATCATTGGTTCATATTCGCCATCAGTCATTAACTTAATGGATGAACGAATCGACGAGACGGATATCGATGTACTAATAATATTGAAGAACTCTAGTACCGGCAAACAAATAATGGAATATTTTGAAAATAATAAAAAACTTAATGATGGACTACGATCGTTGTTAGGCGATGTAATAATAAATTATTTACTACAGAATAATATGAAAATGTCAACTAATTTAGCAGATAAATTAACAAATAAAATTATTGCAATATTTCCTTCAGAATGCAAGGTATGATAGTCAATGAAATTAATAGCTATATTTTTTTTTTAATTTTCCATATATTTACAGGCAACATACTATTTGGAAAACAGGGGAAAATCACCAATGGGAAAATTGTATTTTAAATTTTTCAATACGGTTAGAAAACTAAAAAGAGTTGGAATAATGAGCCCATCAACAAGTGCATCTGCAGATAATTCTTCAAATAATGATCCGGACCTTGTAACTATGAGTCAAGGTAATGAAAATTAAAAAAAAAAACATACATATAGAGCGTGTGTGACAAAAGATCGCTATGCGATGGAAAAAATAAAGTTACAGCAAAATAAAAACAGTTAACTTTTTTAAAAAGGCAGTTTCTTATTTTAAAGCAAAATATTATTCTACATTAAAATTTGCTAGGCATATAATTGTCTTATGGAAATAAATGCAAACTAATAAAAAAAAATACAACGTATTATTTTAGATGAATAAAGTTTATTTAATTTAAATTTCGGAAGGCAAGATAACTGTCTGCCTATAGCATATGATGATCAAAAATTTGTGGAACAAAATATTCGTCTATATTTAAAATTGAATCGAAATATTCTGGCATTAAAAGTATCCTATTTAAAAGAAACAAGTAAACTGTTATTATTTCTTTCATGGGATGTGTACTTTTTTTTTGCTATATACATACATATATATATATACAGTTACTCAAAAAAGTCTCAGTACGAAGTAGTTTCTGCTCTATTATCAACGACAACTACAGTGTTTTAATAACTTTTCTTATTTGAAAAATGTATTTATTTACATGGCTCCCTACTTATCAATAATATACAAAAAAAATTAAAAATATATGTACGTATTTTAATGAGTTAATTAATTAAGGTAAATCCATCCATATTTCACATCAAAAAAATCTCCGTACGCCGAAGTAAAATTTGTTGCGCAACATGTTATTTGCCTTGCGGTCACGTACGCCAGCGTCAGAAATCTATTTGATTATGGCTAAATACGCATTACATCAGTTGCACCGTAGTAGTGAGAGTAGTAACACGTAAAAATAATTATATACAAAATGAATAAGGAACTTTCCATCGACACGCGTAAAATTATAATAAAGTTGTATTGTGAGGGGAAATCAATGAGAGAAATTGGAGAAGTTATTGGGAGATCCAAATCCACTGTGCAATATGTAATAGAACACCATGCAAATACCGGAACACTTAAAAGTAATCCGCGAACTGGACGCCCGAAAAAAATAAATGAAACTACAAAACGATTTATAGTGCGAAAAGTGAAGGAAAATCCAAGAATTAGTGCTCCCAAAATTGGGGATGTAGTGAGAAATAATTTACAAATTAATGTGTGTGATGAAACGGTACGAAATGTTTTACGGGAATCTAAATACAACGGAAGAGTACCAAGAAAGAAACCATTTATCTCTAAGGTGAATCGTAAAAAGAGATTTTTGTTTGCTGAAGAACATCAAAATAAAGGCATAGATTATTGGAATAAAGTCATGTTTACTGACGAAAGTAAATGTAATATTTTTGGTTCAGACGGAAGGCGTTTAATATGGCGTAAGGCCAATGAAGAATTAAATATGAAAAATGTTGTTCCAACCGTCAAGCATAGCGGTGGTAATGTATTAGTGTGGGGGTGTATGGCTGCATCGGGAGTAGGAAATTTAGTATTTATAGATTCTGTTATGGATAAATGTATATATTTAAATATTTTAAAATACAATTTAAAACAAAGTGCATCTAAATTGGGTCTAGAAAATACATTTATTTTTCAACAAGATCAAGATCCAAAGCACACGTCGATGATAGTGCGGGAATGGTTATTGTATAACGTCCCGAAACAGCTCCATTCACCACCGTAATCACCGGACCTGAATCCCGTAGAGCATCTATGGGATGAATTGAAACGGAGGGTACGAAAATACCCAATATCAGGACGTATTCAATTAAAGCAGAGGCTTCAAAAGGAATGGCACAATATTGGGTCGGATATAACTCAGAAATTGGTGGAGTCTATGCCTAGACGTATAAATGCTGTAATAAAAGCTAAGGGACAATCAACAAAATATTAAAACTACAAGTAAATTTATTTTTGTTATTTTTTTTTTTTTTTGCAAGGCGTACGGAGACTTTTTTGATGTGAAATATGGATGAATTTAGCTTACTTAATTACCTGCTTAAAATATGTACATATATTTTTAATTTTTTTTTTATATTAATGATAATTAAGGGGCTATGTAAATAAATACATTTTCAAATAAATAAAATTTATTAAAACTATGTAGTTGTCATTGTTAATAGAGCAGAAACTACTTCGTACGGAGACTTTTTTGAGAAACTGTATATATATATATATATATATATATATATATATATATATATATATATATATATATATACATATATTTATATATGTGTATAAACAATATACACAAGTATATATCTTAATTTAATTTAATTAAAATTACTTAATATCTTAATTTAGTTTCTGAATCAAAACAACGAGACGTTGATATAAGCTTCGATTTCCTTAAACAAAACAATTGTGGATGGGGAGAGGTTGAGGTAAACTGGCAAATAACTAGTGCCACCAGATTTACTGAAATTAAAGGTAGCACAAGCACAGCACAAATATTGGAGAAATGGCACCATTATAAAAGCCCACTAGGTTACAAATTGGTAAGTAGACACATTTTTATAAGCAGAAATATTTAGGTATATACTGATACCCCTATTTATTTAAATAAAAAATTCTTTCAACAGATTGAAATTGATTTTAAAGAATCTTTCAACAACACACGTACGATTGAAAATGGGTTTGATAATTTCTCCAGTAAGATTCAACCAATACTTTCCGAAAAAATCAAAGAACCTGGAGGCCTACAACTTCTAAATATAATTAGCGAGAGGGATCATATTATTGATAGTAAGTAAAATTATTAAAACATTTAGATTAACTTTAACTTATCAGAATTTTGAATCATGTATGAAACTGACTATCTTATTTATTTTGTCCAGATGGTTACAAAGCGGCGATCTTACACCTATTACATTATATAATACCACCAACAGCAAAGGAAATGAAACTGGTAGGAAACAAAAAAATGCTTATGAGGTATAGTGTGAGAGACTCCCAACAAAGTTTCATGCTAATTGGTGTAACAGCAGAGGAACTGGAAGAAAAATTGCTACTACAATTATCGACTAAGAAATCAGTTCAACCATTATTATTAATTACGGGTTCAATAGTTAATCCAAAACAGATAATGGTATATTTCGATGGTATACGATACCAAGTTTATTCAATTTTGAGGGCCGTGGATATCTGTTTTTACATTTTTCAAATATTTATTCTACAATATCCTATTCAATCACAATATATTTGGATATTTTTACAAAATTATTTCTACAATATAAAAACAATATATGACAAAAACCACCCGTCCATAATTTCTTTAAGGCAACAGTTAGAGAAAAACTAATAAAAAAAATTTAATTGAAATATTTAGTTATTAAGATAAATTTATATATTAATGAAATTTAATATAATGTTAAGTGAGAAATAAAAAGGCAGTTAATCGAAAATAAACTGAGAATAAATATATTTTTTATTTTGTTTTCTTTTGTGTAAAAAGGTGCAGATTAATAATTAATAAAACTATAATTTATAATAAAAATATATGTGTTTTTGTATATTGGTTGAAATCGACATCTCATTTGTTGCAAGTATGTTATTTTATTTATGGTTAGGATGAATCTTACTTTGGAACTAAGTAGTTTAACATTTTTTCTGTTTTATACATATATATATATATATATATATATATATATATATATATATATATATATATATATATATATATATATATATATATATATATATATATATATATATATATATATATATATATATATATATATATATATATATATATATATATATATATATATATATATATATATATATATATATATATATATATATATATATATATATATATATATATATATATATATATATATATATATATATGTATATATATATATATGTATATATATATATATATATATATATATATATATATATATATATATATATATACATATTTATATATTTATATATATACATATATATATATATATATATATATATATATATATATATATATATATATATATATATATATATATATATATATATCTATATGTATATATATAAATAATTAATTTTTATATATATATAAATATAAGTTAAGATTAATAATACATTAATCTTTAAAAAAAATGTTTTTTATTTGGACTATGTCCGTTTTATTCTAAATCATTCTTAAAACTAATTATATCTTTACAATTTTTCAATTACAGAAACTTCTATCTTGCGAAAATGCTGATTAAAGAAGTTTTATGGAAAATTACAGAAATTATATTTATGTGAAAATAAATGAAATTTGAGTGTTAGGAATTTTACTTCTATGCAAAATATACAATGTTGCGATTTTACTATACATGTTGAATGATGTTAATATTGATGACGATGGTCATTATGTTGTCTTAACTCTTCCCCCTCTAAAAATCCTCGTCCCGTGGATTTAAAAATTCAGCTGGACTGGTTGTATCCCAAGCGGTACAGGATGTTGATTGGTCACTTCGTTGTTCTGTTTTGGTGTGTTAGTTGTTAGTTGGTGAGTTTTTGATATGAGTTTTATGAATTCTTTTTCCCGAAAGTGTGGTCACGGTGACTCTATTATCCTTCGCCACGATTTCTTTTCGAAATTTAGGTTTGGTTTTTTCCTGAATTTGTTTAACAGCTGTGTATATTGGTGCTCCAACTTCGTATGTTCTTGGGACGTTCTTTTTTAAGTTCTCTCTTTAATTAATTTAAGCCTCTGATTATTTCTGATCCTTTGTATTACATTTTCATTTACTTTATCCTTGAAGTTTAATAAATTTTGATAATTGACACGTTGTGTCCGTCCAAAAAATATGTCACTAGGCTTCCTTCCGGTGACAGAGGGTATTGAGTTGTTGTACCTATTAACCGCTATATTGACCAATTCTTTAGTCGTGAAATCCTTGTATTCATTTTGCAGACATCGGATTATTTCGATTATGGTGGAGTGAACCCTTTCCACTGTTCCATTTACTTCGCTTTTTTGTGTAGGTGTTAAGTAAATTTGAATTCCTAGTGTTCTTAGGTAATCCGCAATGATGGGGCTGATGAAGCTTGCTTCATTGTCCATAACCATTATTCTGGGTGTTGTGAAATAATGCAGGATTTTGATAATTTTGTCTCTCATATGTACTGATGTTCTGTCCTTGACGCGAAATAGTTTGACGAATTTCGAAAATTTATCAATTCATGTTATAAACTTCTCGCCTTTCATGTCGAGTAGGTCGATGTGTAGAATTTCTGCAGGATACGTTGGTATTGGTGTTTCCTGGAGTTGCGGTTTATTAGGGTGACGGTCGTATTTGTTTTGGTTGCATATGTCGCAGTTCTGCGTATATTTTTTTATTAAACTGGTCATCTGAGGGAAATAATACTTTTCTAGTATTTGTTCCTTATTTTCCCTTGCATTTCGGTGCGCTCTTCTGTGTTCTTCTTGTATAATGCGGTATTTATTATCTTCATTGCGGATATCCTTTACTATCCTCTGTGTTATCCGCAACTTGTAATTGTTCAGGTGTTCTGCGTAAATTTCCTGAAGTAGCTGGAGATATCCTTCCGGAATTTTGATTCCATTTACAGATGTTGGGTATAGTCTTTCTTTCATATATTTGATGAGTTTTTCCCTTGTCTGATCTTCTGACAGGGAGATGTAATGCCTATGATAGTTCTGGTGTGGTTCCTCATAAGCGTAAATTCCGTTTCCCTCGGATATTATTAATTGATTTTTAAAAACATTTATTTTTATTTATTTATTTATTTATGTATTTCATTTATTTAAACTTACACGACAGCAAGGTCGCTTAATCCAAGTTTAATGGTTTTTATATACTAATAGAATATAATTCAAAACTTTGCCTTAAACCTAAAATCCGATAAATCATAATGAAATAATAATATTATAAAAAACAATAAAAAACAATAAAAAAAACAATAATAATAATAACAATAAAGTATATACATAATAAAATAGTAAATTAATCACAGATTTTACTTAAAAACTAATGACAGTCTTTGAGTTAGGTATGAGTATAACTACACCAACATCCGTCTTCATCCAGAACATAATTTAATCAGATTTTAAATGTTTTTAGTTTTTCCCACATATCTCCCTCACCGCGACATGAAAAACTCCATACATCGTTTCTTGAATTGGTCAACAGACTTAGCTTTCCTAATTTCTAGAGGTAAACTGTTCCATATTGACGCTCCTCTTACTAGTAGAGTATCATCCATATAAGAGGTTTCATGAGATGTAATTATGAGTATGTTAGTTCTTTGGGACAGAGAAAATTGAAATTCATCTTTGATATAGTGTGGAGAATCTTGGGTATAAATAGTTTTAAAAATAAATAATGCTATGCGGAAATCCAAAAATTTTAGCAGAGGCAATCCAAAAATATTGTTCCTAACCTGGGAAATATGGTCATATAATCGTAAATCATAAATATATCGTAGGCACCCATTAAATACTCTAGTGATTTTTTTTGCCAACGATGAGGTCAATTTTGAAAAAATAATGTCGCAATAAAGTAAGTGACTCATAACAAGTGAGCGTACTAGTAGCATTCTAGTGTTGCGTGGAGTGCCATGACGTTTACTTCTTAATAAGCGTAGGGCATTATACATTTTTTGACAGATTTGGTCGATATGATTGTCCCAGCTAAGGTTAGTGGTCATAATAAGTCCTAAATTTCTTGTGGAGTCAACATAGGGAATAATTTGGTTATTCATGTTAATAGGTGGAAAAATATCATAATTAATTTCTTTTCCGAAAATAATTGCTTGGGATTTGGATGCATTGAGAATGAGCGCATTCTCATGCGACCATTTTTTGATCATATCTAGATCTTTATTTATAAGACAAATATTAGCCATATGACTGGAATTGGGTATTTCTCTAAAAATTTGAACATCATCTGCGAACAAATGATAGCGACAATTTAATGGTAGTTTAGAAATATCGTTGATATACATCGAGAAAACGATAGGTCCCAGTATTGATCCTTGTGGAACACCAGCCATTAGCGGTAGTGAGGATGATCTATTTATAGAAGTAATTACATATTGGGATCGACCGGTCAAGTAGGATGTGATTAGGTTAATAGCTTCTCCAGATAGTTGAAATTGGGATTTTAACTTGTCTTCTAAAATGTCAAAATTGATGGAGTTGAAGGCTTTAGAGAAATCGAGAAGTACTAGTGCTGCATGATTTTTTCTGTCCAAACATGATCTTATGAAATCCGTTACATTAGATAATAGCGACATTGTACTGTGGGATTGCCGGAAGCCTGACTGGAAGTCAGAAAGGAGATGGTTCACCTTTAGATGGAATTTAATTTGGTCGGACAGTAGTCTTTCAAAGACTTTGGAGATTGTAGATAGCAACGAGATGGGACGCATATCATTTGGTGATTTAGGTTCTTTGTGCTTGGGAATCGCAATGACTTTACTAATTTTCCAGGGATCTGGGAAGGTATTATTAGAAATGGCATAATTAAAAATGTGGACCAGACTTGGTAAAACGGCTGGCACGCAATATTTTAAGAACTTAAGGGGTATACCATCATGACCTAGAGATTCTGATTTTAATGAAAATACGGCCTTAAAAACTTGGTCCTCATTCACTTCGGAGAAGTAGAATTTATTACTTGTCTTGGGAGCTAGATTAGGTACATCGTTGATATTGGCCCTTACTGGGATGGAGCTTGAAGTATGGATGTTCCTACTTACGGGATTATGAGGTACCATAGCTACAAATGCAGAATTAAGTTGGTCGGGTCCAAACATATTACAAATATCATTATCTTTACTAGTATAGATACCTTCGTCTTTCAAGTTTCTCCATAGTTCTTTAGTGTTGAGACCAGGGTCGAGTTTGAATAGTAAGAATCGTTTTCTTGCGGCTTTAAGTAGACCATTTACCTTCTTGTCGTAATGTTTTAAAATTTCCTTATTATCAGTACACGGCATAGATTTCCATACTTTATAAGCCATGTCACGAAGTTGGATATTATTTAAGATTTTATTCGTCATCCAGGGTGGCTTACTAGGATCAATTCTCTTCGTGATAAATGGAATATGTTTGTCCATCAGATAAGTAATTTCGTTGCTCAAAAGCTGAACTTTGGTATTAATATCATTGCAGTTTACGATTTTACTGGAATCAAAATTGTCAATATCCTCTTGAAGCACACTGCAATCAAGATTTTTGTAGCTGCGAAATGTGATATACTCCGGTTTTCGAATTAGTTTTATATCAAAATTAGCTGCCACCAATTCATGATCAGCTATGCCTGGGAGTTGAGAAAAATCTTTTGAATGGAATGGTAAGCTTGAAAAAATGATATCGATGAGCGAACCGCCGTTATCGTGAATTCGGGTCGGTTGAGACTGGGGCGTGGATAGATTGAAATGTCTGGTTAATTGTCTAAGTTTCCTACATTCGGTTGGATTGAGAAGGTCAATATTAAAATCCCCCATGAATATTATATTTTTGTACTCTTCGTATAGGGATGAGAAAACGCATTCGAGATCATCCAGTGGTAAGCCTTTGTGATGCATATATCCTATACCAACAACAAATTTAACTGTACTCATTATGCATTCAATAACCAGATGATCAAGATTATAAGACGAACCTTTATTGACAATAGATATTTTAGTGCACTTGGCAAAATCATTCCTAACATAAAATGCAACTCCACCCCCACCTCTACCGGCTCTGTCTTGTCTAATTAACTTATACCCTTCAATTTTATGTCCAATATTGGTGTGATGTGACTTAAACCAAGTTTCGGATATACCTATGATATGGTAGTGCCGCTTACTGAATAGAATTTGTAACCGTGCGATTTTGTTTGGAAGGGAACGTACGTTTAAGTGGCACATTCTAAGGGTTTCGGAAGCAAGTCTGTTAACGGAACCAAAACGTGAATTACACATTAGTAAATATAATTCTAATGGAATTACACATATCGCTATGAAAATCAGATACATGGATACTATTCAAAAGCTCATGTGGAAACGGATTGTCGGTAGAATTTAATACAAAATAGGGAATATCAAAGAATTTAAGACTCATTTTATACTTGAAAATGAAAAGGTAATTAATAATAATATAAATAATAATAATAATGATAATAATAAAACTAAAATAAAAAATATATAATTGAAATTGATATAAAACAATCTCAAATTATTAAAGTTGCTAGGCATAATAATAATAATAATATTAATAATATATTTATCAATAATTAAAGCAAAAGTCACATAATTAATCCATTGTAGAAGAAAGTTGATAAAAATAAAATAGAAATTATAATGCATTTGTTCCGACAAATAATATGTACATATTATGATAATAATGAATAAATTACTATACGTATATAAATACGTTAAGCAATCTAGCAATTAGTGGTCATAATTAACCTAGTCTGGTAAGACCAATATAATTAATAAAAGTATAATAAAATGATGTTGTTACCCCATATGGAATTCCATTACCATTATTTAAAACGATCGAGATCATCCATAGATTTGATGTATAGAGGTTTGTCTTGAGGATTACACTTGATCACGACAAAATTATTTAGTATGGACACCTTGTTGATTTTGTTTGATTTTTTAAGTTGTCGAGCAGCAAAAAATAGTCCAGAAGTGATTTTATCCAGGTGCTCGTTAATATACATCGCAGATGCAGGATAGTTTTCATTTAGCAGTTTGATGTTGAGGTTTCCATTTTTAATCTGTTTCAAGTAATGGCCGAAAAATTCACGTTTTTTTGACAAGTTTAAAAAGCGCACTACTATTGGACGTAGACTTTTAGTATATTATTATTATTATTATTATTATCTTTATTTCAAATAAAATATATACATAATGAAAGCTAATTACAAGCAAAACAATTTAAAAATTTGAAATAGAGTAAAGCTCCTTTAGACATTACGTCTGTAGTGGAGCAATTAAAAACAAACTATTAATAAAATTAATATAATATTCTTTGGATATCAGTATAAAATAATAATAATTTTCTACAATATACAAGCTCAGTTATTATTACATTATATACATTTTTTACACGAAGACACATTGGAATATAGCATACTTCAATTCTAATGCTAAAAATATCGCTCAATATTATCCATGCCAAGCAGCCAAGTCCGAATTTCTCTGTTAAATTTGTGTTTCTGCATAGATGGAAGTATTTTCACGTGGTTAGGTAAAAGATGGAACCAAAACGGTGCCATATATAGATAAAATCTCCTAAACTTTTCATTATTACTACGAAGACCGATAAAATTGTTTGGATTTCTCATATTATGCGCATGATTTATTCGATTATGATAACTATTGCTGCGAACAAAAAACATTTTCAATACTTTAAATACATATAGATACCTCAGTGGCAACAAATTCAGCTCACGGAAAAGCGGAATTGTGGGTGTAGTTTTCGGACGAGCGTAAATTAATTTCACAATTCTTTTTTGCGCTATAAAAAGATCAACAATATTGGCAAAGTAAATTCCACCCCAACTAGTTATCCCATATATTATAATGGATTCTACAAGAGCATGATATAACCTTCTTAAAATATAAGATGGATGTAGCGGCCCTTTTCAAAACAAACATTTTTGCTCAATTTTAATAGCGAAATAACGTAAATTATGTGAAGATGTAATTGTAAGATCACGCAATATTTGCAGCCAACCCAAACTTTGGTTTGATTGAAATCATCGTACGATCCACAATCCCACCAATAGAAACTTACCCAAACACAAACAAAAATCATTGAAAATTCAGGGTAATAAAATTCTAAAAAATAAAAATAAAAATTTGTATCAAAATTGTTAGAATTAGTAAGATTAAGTTAGTTGCTGCAGCCAGTACAAATAAAAAACAACAAAATTTATAAAATCATGTAATTGATTTTTTTATTGTTTTTAAATAAAATTATAAAATTATAAGTATTAAAATAAAAGAAATGAAGTGTTTTAATTAGCATAAAAGTGAATAGATATAACGATCATAAACTAGACACTTCAAGTGGTGACCCTACTAGAAATACGCTAAAAACTATTAAGTGCATAGTTATTACATTAAAGTTTAAAAAATATATAAAATTCGTGGTACAATTCTGAAAGTTAATTATTCACATATTTAATATGAAATGATAAATACTTTATGTGATCATTGTAAAATTATTTTGTGATGTATAACAAAATTCATGATAATTTATATATTGAAATTGAAATTACATGAGCCACAACAATAAAAGTGAAACACTAAACCACAATTAAAATTAAAAGCCGCATATCCATTAAACCCCGCTATATGCTGTTCCAAAAAGCCGCAGCAACAACAACAACAAAAGCGACAGTATATATCCAGCATCATACACAATCGGAATCAACTTGTGTATAATAACACAACAACAATAATACAACAACAAAATGGAAAACAAATTAATTCAGACGTCCAAGGTACATTTGATGTGATTTGATGTATCAGATTTTATGCTGACAAAATAAAAATTAAATACGAGTAAGCCAAACACTGGAAATTTTACATTACAATGGTTAATCAAAATAAATGTTTAACCATTCATAAAAGTTCCATATATTTTATTCTTTAAAATTTATCACTAAATTAAATAATGAAACTAAATTAAGTTTACTTTAAGTTTTCTTATTAAAAACATTTGTTTATTAAATTACTTAGATTTCTAAGAAAACAATTTTTTTTTTTTTTTAAAAAAATTATCAATAGCTATCATAAAATATGAATAATAAAATTTTATATAATACATAATAATAATAATTTGATTATATTGGTTTATTTGTATCGTAATTAAGATTTTAATTTTTAACATTTGAATTTTTTTATCTAAAATTTCGTTGCATCCATATTATATTATAAGCACATATTAAATGAGGATACAAATACTTTGTTACATTTAGCACCTATATATAATATTTAAGGTTTACATTTTCTTCCCTACACTGAATTTTCAATTATTTTGGGGTTGCTGGTATACACGGTTCCCTCTTTCAATATTTATAAACAATTCGCATTTGTCGTTTCCAAAAGAAAATTTTTTTTTTTGAAATTATTAACTGTTAAAAATAATAATTTAATTACATTAGTGCGGGAAAATATAAAGTGATTAAAATGAGTGACGAAGAAAAAGATAATTTACTACAAAAACAGGGTGAAGCCAATATTCACTCCTCCAGACTCAAGGTCCCGGATTTCTATAGACTCAATCCGCAAGCTTGGTTTATGCAGATCGAGCTTCAGTTTCAATTACATAGAATAACCTCAGATACTGTAAAATTTCTGACGGTAGCTACATCACTACCTACCGATATATTTTCATCTGTAGCGGATCTCATTCAGCCACCGCCAGAAAGCAATAAATATATCACACTGAAAAAGGCATTGATTGACAGATATTCGCTATCACAGGAAAAACGCCTGGAGGAACTCGTCAGTAAGCAAGATATCGGCGACCAAAAACCATCAGAGGTTTACAGGGCAATGAAAGGTTTAGCGGGTGACCACATCAGCGAAGATATCGTACGCAAACTCTGGATGAGAAGAATGCCTAAAATCATCCAAGTGGCACTTGTCGGGTTTGAAGATAAGCTAACAGTGGATCTAATTTCCAAAGCGGACCGCATGTCTGAAGTGGCAGAATTACCCAACATTTCACCGATGGATTCCGCCCAATCATCTTCTAGCAAATCAACAACGTCAACAAAATCGGAGATTTCAGAATTGAAGGAGCAAATATCCAAGCTCCAAATGTCCGTTGCAGCCCTTGCTAATCGCTCCAGAAGTCCGCAGCCTTCAAGCCGGCCACATTCCAGACCAAGGAGCGACAGCAGATCTCGAAATAAGTATAGATTTTGTTGGTATCATTTTAAGTTCGGCGCTAGAGCACAAAAATGCATTAAGCCGTGCGAATTTACAGCCAACAACACGGTATCCACAAACTCTAACCCTTTAAACGGCTAGATTCGATTATCAATGCGGCTGATAATCGAAATTATACAAACCGCCGCCTTTTTATTAGAGATCAGAAGAACAATCTCCTTTTTCTTGTGGATACTGGGGCTGATCTTTCTGTGATTCCAGTCACACATTTCCGTGGAAATCGATCTCTCGATCCAGTGTTATCTCTTTCGGCAGCGAATGGCACAACCATTAAAACTTATGGAAGCCAGTTACTTTTGGTCGATATTGGGCTAAGGCGCACCTTTACCCACCCATTCGTGCTCGCATCAGTTAACCGACCAATAATCGGTGCTGATTTTCTTACGAAATTCGGTCTACTTGTTGACCTGAGAGGAAGACGAATCATCGACCCAGCCACGAAATTAACTGTCAACGCAATGACAGTTACCGTCAACACTCCCACACCAAAACATTTAGTGGTTGAGAATGGGTACGGAAAAATACTGGAGGAATTCCCATCCCTTACAGAATCACCCAATTACAATATCCCAGTCAAGCATAACGTGGTTCATCACATTATTACGAACGGTCAACTCCCTTATGCGAAACCACGTCGGCTGGATCCCACTAAACATAAGGCAGCGTACAACGAATTTCAACATATGGTCGAATTAGGCATATGTAAACCGTCGTCTTCTCCGGTTTCTTCTCCACTCCACATGGTTCCAAAGAGAGACAACACCGATTGGCGTCCATGTGGAGATTACCGTCGACTAAACACAATTACGGTACCGGATCGGTATCCGATACCGCATATTCATAATTTTTCAGTGCATCTGAACGGGTGCACAATTTTCACAAAAATCGACTTAATTAGGGCATATCACGCAATACCTGTGGCAACCGAAGACGTGCCTAAAACGGCAATAACAACCCCATTTGGCTTATTCGAATACAATCGAATGCCTTTTGGTCTTCGGAATGCTGCTCAAACCTTTCAACGCTTCATGAATGAAGTGCTAAAAGAGCTTGATTTTATTTTCGTTTACATTGACGACATTTTGGTTGCAAGTTCAACAGAGGAGGAACACAAATCTCATTTACGGCAAGTATTACAACGACTTGCCAAGTACGATGTCAAAATAAAGACATCCAAGTGTGTTTTCGGCGTTCCACATTTAGAATTCCTCAGCAACCACATATCTAAAGATGGCATAAAACCTTCGCCAGATCGCGTACTAGCCATAACTCAGTTCCCTCAACCTACCTCAATTAAATCTATTCAGAAATTCGTCGGAATGGTGAATTATTATCACCGCTTCATTCCACGTTTAGCCGAATTTCTACAACCAATTCACGCGCACTTGGCAACCTTGTCAAAAAGACCAAAAACAGCCAAAAATTACTTCTGGCCAGATGAATGTAAAGAAGCATTCATCATAGTCAAAAGCGCGCTTGCCAATGCAACATTATTGGCACATCCCATTGAAAATACACTTTTCAACATAACGTGTGACGCATCGAACATTGCCGTAGCAGCAGTGTTGCAACAATTCAATAAAGGTAGTTGGGAACCATTAGCGTTCTTTTCAAAGAAACTCACAACAACTGAAATCAAGTATTCCGCCTTCGACAGAGAACTGCTGGCTATATACTTAGCCATTAAACATTTCAGATATTTCGTAGAAGGTCGAACATTCACAGTCTACACAGACCATAAACCCTTGATTAACGCTGTACACTCAAAAACAGAACGCAGTCCGCGGCAGATTCGCCATTTGGATTTTATATCCCAATTCACGACTGACATCAGACACATTTCAGGTAAGCAAAATGTGGTCGCAGACACTTTGTCACGTTCATGTGACCCACAAACTGCCTCTATAAACAGAATCCCGGATTTACAAAAGATATCAGAGTTACAACATACAGACGACGAACTTAAAGCTCTGATCAATAAATCTCGTCCAACAAGCACCAAGTATAAACTTGAACTTGTCAATTTCACTGGTCATGAATTATACTGCGAAATCTCCTCTGGTAGTCATCGGGTATACATTCCTCAACCACTACGTCGTGTAGTTTTCGATTCACTGCACGGCATTTCACATCCAGGAATCCGCGCATCACGAAAACTTCTTTCTACGCGTTATTTTTGGCCCAATTTAAATGTTGACATAAAAAAATGGGTAACAAACTGTTTGTCATGCCAAAAATCAAAAATACACCACCATACAAAATCACAGCATGGCAAAATCAGCCTTCCTGCAACACGCTTCCAGCACATTCACATGGATATAGTCGGACCGCTTCCACCATCAAAAGGCAACCAGTATTTGTTAACGATCGTCGACAGGTTCACCCGTTGGCCGGAGGCATACCCTATTCCAGATATGACCGCTGCAACTATTGCTAAGACATTTGTCGAGCAGTATATATCAAGGTTTGGCGTTCCCCTTGAATTAACGACGGACCAGGGCAGCCAATTTGAGTCTAAACTCTTCACTGAACTGACAAAAATTCTAGGTTCCCACAGGATTCGGACTACGGCCTACCATCCGCAAGCAAACGGTATGGTAGAGCGCTTCCATAGAACTCTAAAAACTTCACTTAGAGCTCGGGGTAACACCAAAAATTGGAGCTCTGAGTTGCCCATTATTTTGCTGGGCATAAGAGCGTGTGTCAAAGAAGACCTCAAGTGCAGCCCAGCGGACCTAGTTTATGGTCAAAGCCTCAGACTACCTGGCGATATATTTTCAGGCCCAAATTCTCAACCCCCTCCATCGACTAACGACTTTTTACAACAGCTTCGCACACAGATGCAAAATTTAATCCCAGTCGATTCTCGCAAATCGACAGATTCCAAACTTTTCATCCCGAAAAATTTAGATAATTGCGAGTTTGTATTTGTTCGTGTGGACAGAACTCGAGCAAGCCTTACTTCACCTTACGAAGGGTCTTACAGAGTTCTTCGTAAGCTACGAAAATTCTTCATAATTGATAATAACGGAAAACAGCAGTCTGTGTCAATCGTTCGCCTTAAACCAGCATTTGGAATTCTAGCACAGCTCGATCAACATAAACCAGGTAAAAGGAAATCAGTCAGATTTAATATTTAATGAATATTCGTCCAAAATATAATAGAACTTTAAATCTTAATCGCGTGGGACACTTACTGCGAGGAGGGTGATGTAGCGGCCCTGTTCAAAACAAACATTTTTGCTCAATTTTAATAGCGAAATAACGTAAATTATGTGAAGATGTAATTGTAAGATCACGCAATATTTGCAGCCAACCCAAACTTTGGTTTGATTGAAATCATCGTACGATCCACAATCCCACCAATAGAAACTTACCCAAACACAAACAAAAATCATTGAAAATTCAGGGTAATAAAATTCTAAAAAATAAAAATAAAAATTTGTATCAAAATTGTTAGAATTAGTAAGATTAAGTTAGTTGCTGCAGCCAGTACAAATAAAAAACAACAAAATTTATAAAATCATGTAATTGATTTTTTTATTGTTTTTAAATAAAATTATAAAATTATAAGTATTAAAATAAAAGAAATGAAGTGTTTTAATTAGCATAAAAGTGAATAGATATAACGATCATAAACTAGACACTTCAATGGACATAAAGGTCGAAGATTATAAAATTTATGCACCGCAGTAATAACAATTTTCCTGATATTAGTTAGGTGGGAGGACCAATTTAGCCGTGAGTCAATTTTTACACCTAAGTATTTAAACTCGTTTACGCAGGGTAAATCAAAACACTGACCAAAACATGAATTCTTATCGCATGAGTATACATGATACTTGAAAAAGTTTTGATCAACTGTTGTGTCAGGTCGTCTAAAATGCAAAACTCTAGATTTGTCACTCGCAACTAGTCGGTGATAGAAAAACCATTTACTTAAAATGTGTAAGTCAATTTCAATAAATTGTTTAATTTTTAGGTAATTATTAGACGCATATGTTAAAGCCAAATCATCTGCGAACGCTGTAGCACAGCCAGTGAGATTTATTTCAAAAACGGAATTAAAATAAATTAAAAATAATAAAGGTCCCAAAACTGAGCCTTGAGGAACACCACATCTCAAATTACCTGGAAGACTGTTTGCGTTATTAACTTTAACAATTTGGCTACGATTACGAAGGTAACTGATAAACCAATCCAACACCATTCCTCTAACTCCAATACTTGACAATTTTGTAATGAGTATGCCATGGTTAACAGTATCAAAAGCTTTTGAAATATCCATAAATACGGCGGAGCATTTTTGAGAGTTGTTAATGGCTAGATAAATATTACTCAAAAAATCTAAGAGAGCTTCCTCCGTAGATTTTCCAGCTGTAAATCCAAATTGGTGATCATTAAGAAATTTAATTTTACCAAGGTATGAGATCAATCGTCGTTTAATTAATTTCTCAAATAATTTGGAAAATGTACTCAATAAGGAGATTGGTCTGTAATTATTCATTTGCAGAGCATCACCCTTTTTTAAAATCGGAATAACAACAGCTATTTTCAAAGCGACTGGAAAAATTCCACTCTTTAAGCTGAGATTAAATAAAAACCTTAATATGTCAACCAAATACCAAGCACAGTTTTTAACAACTACATTATCTACTCCATCGTATCCTTTAGAGTGTTTGTTTTTTAACTTCTGAATTTCAGATAGAATCTCTAAAGAATTGATTTCCTCAAAAAAGCAAGAAGTACCAGAATTTTCTCGGTTTCCAAGAATAAACCGTTTTTGCTCTTCACTGTTATTAGTACTATTAAGAATAATTTCAGAAGTTGGCTCTGAAGATACATTTATAAAAAAATTATTAAACTCATTACATATATTTTGATTATCAGTAAGTAGAGTATTAGATTGATTTTTATAAATATGCGTTATCTGGTTTTTATATGTACCTCTACCCAAAATATCGTCAATTTCCTTCCACATAAGCTTAGGATTATTTCCAATTAATTCAAATTTAATTTATAATATAATCTTTTAACCCGTTTAACATTAATATTTACGCGTTTAGAAAGTTTTTGAACATAATTTTTTAACCGAGCGCTATTAGGATATTTTCTTAGTTTTTTTGAAAAATGTTTTAGTTTATTAATTTGACATAAAAGGTAAGAATTCATCCAGGGCTTTAACTTCTTATTATTGCGATTTGTAATTGTGTCTTTGGAAAAATCAATATGATAATTGAGAATTTTTAAGAAAATGTTGAATGCTGTATTGCAATCCTTTTCACAATAAACAAGGTTCCAGTTTTCCACTAGGAGACGATCTCTAAGTTTGTCATAATTTACTTTAGAAATACTTTCCGCATAACATGCAACAGGTCTTTTCGATGATGCAAAAATATTAAGTGTAATTAAATTATGATCCGAAAAATGAATAGGTAAGTTATCAATACTAAAATTGTAAGTATTATTGGATTTCACAAATACATGATCTAGACATGATAGTTTCCTAGTTGGATTGTTAGAGACACTGAGGAATCCATATGATGCAAGCATTGTTTGGTAGTTGAAACTACTTACGTTGTCTAATATATTGATATTAAGATCACCTAAGATAACTATATTATTATTGTTAATTGTATCCAGCAAATTATCCAAATCATTACAAAAAACGTTAAGATCGCTATTACAAAAGCGGTAAAAACATAGAAAAGTCCAAAAATTGTTATCTAACTGAATGTTTAAACTAAGGACATCAGCTGAACTCCAATTACTAATATAACATGTTACAAATGTATACTTTTTATTTATAAATACACCAACTCCACCGGCGCGGTAATTATCATTACAGCAAGCTTTAAAATTGTAATTCGGCAAATTGAATTCTGTAATTTCGTGCGAATAAATCCAGATTTCAGAAACAAAAATCAAATCATGTTGAGTTTTTAGACTGGCTATAAACGTACTAAATATATCAAAATTTGCTCTTAAACTTCGAATATTTTGGTGTAATATACTATATTCACTACTCATAACGAATGCGAATCAATAATATTTTACATACAATGAAAATGATAAAAAGAGCGAAAATAATTAAAATTTCAGTAATAATCGTAAAATAACCTGTTAAATATAGTATATTAGTACGTTTAATAATAGGATACTTAATGTAGACATAAAGATTAGAAATAGTTTTAGAAAAAATAAAAAACGAGTAAAGCGCTAAAAAATAATTTCTATTGTGATTTACATGCAATGCATTAATATTCAATGTTGCCAACGTTACGGAAACTAAACACAAAATAATAATCAAAATTGAAACTGTAAAAGTAATGTAAATAAACAATAAAAGTGGTGGAATCGAAATAAAATGGAACAAAATCACAATAAAAGATAAAAATTGAGCTTGTACAGGCAAATAAATTATTATACTTAACAATTTAAAAAGCATAAGAATCCAGGATGATTTCTTGCCTGTCATTTTCCCTAATTTTAGAATCGATAACGATATTCTAATCAGCATTTTCAATTGGATGATGACTACTTGCAACCCGAAAAATATCACTAAATGATTGTATTCGATGAGCATTTGATCCCTCGGAATTCCGTAAGTAAATTTGACCATTTTTGCACCATAAAAATTTGTAATTGTACTTCAATTTTATGTTTCTAGCTTCATGATATAGCTTGCTTTGGAACGGTGTCAAGTAGTGCATGACAAATATACGTTGCATCGGGTGGTTCACTGGCAAACTAACATCAAGATCTTTACAGGATAGTGTTTTGTGTTTTTTTGTTTGTGCCAATATATTGTTTTTTAGTTCCACAGTTTTAAGTTTAACAATAAACAAACTTTTTAAAACTGGCTTTGACATGTTGTTCTTACTTCCTGGTTCCAGATTTGTATTTGATTTTTGTTTTCCCTGAATTGATACTATGTCATCAGTGTTGATTTCCACTCCAAGTTTCTTAATTGTATTAATGATTACACCACGAATATCGCCATGATTGATGGGAAGGCCTGTTATTGTTATGCTGTTAGCATTCTGCTGTTGGTTGGGTTTATCGTTTTCAGCTTCAAGAAGATTTAGTTTTGTGGTGTTGCTTAGTAGTTGTGATTCTAGTTTGTCAACTCTGGTTTTCAGTTCATTGTTTTCAGATACCAGTGACGTTACCATGGCTTTCAACGCTTCAAGAGCTGAAAGTTTCCTATCCATGCATTTTAGCTGGACCATGATATCAGATAAACTTGGAAGAACAATATTAGCATCGGAAACATCATCCTCACTCTCAATAATTGACTGGTTTGAGGTATCACGGCACTTTAAACACAACCAGCTTTCGGAACGATTTTTAATGCGTAGCATGAGATCATCGGAAATCTGGGCACACCTGATGTGAAATAATTTCTTGCATGGACCGGCACAATTTATGCCAGGGAATTTCGCCTTTGTGATGTTTGTAGAGCACATATTACATGACGACATTTTCATGACGATGATTTCTGTACCAGCTCACTATTTCAATTAACGTAGAACACAAACCACAATTAACAAAGCCTTATTACTATTAAATCTTGTTGTAATTAATAAATTTATATTAAATGAAAAATAACTTTTTATTAAATGAAAAATAAAATTTTCAGACCACACTTAGTATATTCACCAACTTTTAATCGATAGCAGCTATCGATACTGTCAAGTGAAAAATTCGTGATCCCAATATGATCAGCTATACACTTAATAAATTTTCGATCATGAATTACGGTATCATTGGGGATGCCACGTATAATAATTTATTGGGGCTTCGCAATGCGGAATTAGTTGTGTGCCATCTTCTTCTGCACTATGTACGGTCTCATCGCTCGATGACGAAAGTGTGTTGACCTCCAACTTCAGTCTTGATAGTGCGTCCGCTACTTTATTTGTGATTCGGGGTTTGTAGACAATCTCGTAGTTGTACTCCTCTAGCCTGGCTTTCCATCTTTTCAGCTTGCTGTTGCTATTCTTATTGCTGAGAGCGAAGGTCAGTGGCTGATGGTCAGTAAGAATCCTGATTTTCTTCGCTCCATAAAGGTAATTCCTTAGGTTATCTAGAGCCCAAACGATCGCCAACATTTCTTTCTCGTTCGTAGCGTAGTTCTCCTCGGTTTTGTTGAGGGATCTAGATATATACGTTATAGGTTGGTCCTTGCCAATATCTCCTTGCGAGAGTACGGCCCCGATGCTGTGGTTCGACACGTCCGTTGTTAGAATAAACGGTTTGTCGAAGTCCGGAAATATCAATAGGTCCGCCGATGACAGTAGTGATTTTAGATGTTCGAATGCTTTCAATTCGACGTCTGTTAAGTTGATGTCTACTTTTTTTGACTGGCTAGCTTTTATTTGCGCATTCTCCCCTCTTGTAAGATTCGTCAAAGGTTTTGCTACCTTTGCGAAGTCTTTGATGAATCGCCTATAGTATGATGTTAATCCAAGGAAACTTTTCAATTCCTTAAGATTTTCAGGTGGTTTTAGTTTCTGCACAGCCATTATTTTTTTTGGATCCGTTCTTATTCCTTTGTTCGTTATTATATATTGACTCGGAGATTGTCTTTCCATAGTCTGTCTAGAATTTTGTTGACATTTTTCAGGTGTTCCTCTTGGTTTTCTCCTCCAAATATGATAATATCATCGATGTATACATAACATATTTTACCGATGTATTCCTTTAAGACGTCATCGATTATTCTCTGAAAAATCGCTGGCGCGTTTTTCAGTCCAAACGGTAGTCTGGTGAATTCGTATTTCCCGTTCATTGTCGAGAATGCCGTCTTAGGTATATTCTTTTCCATCATCTTAATGTTGTGGAATCCGGAAGTCAGGTCTATCGTTGTGAAGAATTTGGAGTTTCCCAGATTTGCGATGGTGTTAGATATGTCTGGTATTGGATAAGTGTCCGACACAGTGACTGCGTTTAATCTTTTAAAATCTATGACCATTCGATACTTTTTTGATCCCGATGCATCCATTTTCTTCTCTACAATCCAAATGGGTGAATTATACGGACTTTTCGATGGTCTTATAATGCCGTCATTGAGTAGTTGTTTTATTTGTTGGTCCACTTCGGCCCTCATGTTGATCGGGTACGGGTACGATTTTGTGTAGATCGGGTCATTCGTAGTAGTTTTGATCTCCGCCCTCACGTTCGTTTCAATGGTCGGTTGGTCTCCAATGGCTCCAAAGAGTGGTAGATATTTATTGATCATGGTTTTTAATTTTAGCTTTGTTTCTTGGTCCAAATGGTTGTCTCTCATTTCAATGTTGTTGACTTGGGTTGAAATTTTCTCTTTCAATGGGATGTCGATGCCTGGAGAGATGGTTAAGATATTTTGTCTCCTGTCTATCATCGCCTCTACTTTTTTTAAGGTATCATCCCCAATTATACCGTCGAATGAAGTTAGGTTCGGTAATATAAAGAAGTCTATTTGCATATTATTTCCAAATTTTTTGAATATAGGTGCGGTTATTTTCTGTTTTATTTGTATATCACCTCCAGCTGATTTAACGGTGAATGGTTTATTTACGGGCTGAGCACCCTTAGCGAGTTCCTTTTTTATAAAGTTTTTATTTGCGCCCGTGTCTATGAGGAACTTTAATATTTTATTATTGCGGCACTGGTATTCTATGTAGGGTAGGCTAGAGAGGCCTCCTCTATAAAATTTATTTCATCGTTTACATCTGAGACTTCTTCCTCGTTGTCGTCGTAATTACTAATATATTCTTCATACGGGTTTTCGTCGTTTTCCTGTTCCAGGTGAAATATTCTTTGTTGTTTCTGAGCTTTTTCATTGATATCCGATTTTTGTTCTCTCTTGAAGGTTGGGTTCGGATAATTATTTGGTCGGTTCATGTAATCGACCTTCCTGGTTTTTATAGATTCGTCCACCTCCATCGGTGTTGGTGGTTTTGGATATTGCGGCCTTGCTGGTGGTGGTACAAGGTAATTTTGTTGTTGATGGTATGGCTGTTGATATTGCTGTTGTTGGTATGGTTGTTGCTGATATGGTTGTTGCTGGTATGGTTGTTGATACTGCTGTTGTTGGTATGGTTGTTGCTGATATGGTTGTTGCTGGTATGGTTGTTGATACTGCATACTGTACCCCATATTCCTCTGTTGCAGCGATATTCTTGGTAGAGGTATCGGCTTCGTGTATTGTTGAACTCTATTCGCATTGATTTGGTTTACGGGAATCGTGATTGAATTGTCAAAATTCCTATTGTGTATTGGCATACTCCGAAAATTGAGATTTTGTATCTCCAGACATGATGAATACGCCTCTGGAAGATTTGTCGGTCTCTGAATTGTTAGCATTCTTGATATATCCCCAGTTAAACCTCTAACGAAGACATCCAATGCTCGATTCCTGTATGTGTCTATCAGCACTGTCATGGTGTCTGCATTGTAGTTTTCTGTTTTAACTTTGTTGATAATGAGGGATAGTTAATGGTTTACCGTTGCGTAAAATTCGTCGATACTTTTCTTTCCCTGAGTTAGGCTGCCCAATTGATATTCGAGTGTCCTCACATCTCTTTTGTCTGCATAATGTAGCGATAAACATCCTTTTATCGCACTCCAATTTTCGTCGAAAATGTTATATGATAAGAGAGCTGCGTCCGCCGTTCCTCGTATTTTCTGTCTTATACTTTGTAATATGGCTCTATATACAGGTTTATCCTTTACTATCTCGTAGTCTTTTAGGATACTTTCTACACTGTATATCCATGACACATAATGTGATGGATTTCCGTCAAAAATTTGTAGTTCTTTGACGCAGCCTGGTAGTTTGCCGATATCTTTAAGCTCCTGTTCTGTTCTGGGTGCCACGAGTGTTGTATTATTTGGTGTTTTGTTTTCCACTTGATTTTCTAACTGACCAATTCTTCTTTCCAATTTTTTATTTAATTCGATTTGGGCGTTGAGTGCCCCCGTCAACTGTCTTATTGTTGTTTGAATTTCTTCCATTTTTACAATTTTTACATTTTGTTTTTAAATAAGTTTTGAATTTCGAATAAATATTTATTATTTTATTATTATTATATGTTTTATTATTATATTATTATTACTTGAATATTATTATTCTTTATAAATTTTCACTTTTTCTGTATTAATTTGTTAATTGATTATTAATTGAATATTATACTCTTTATAAATTTTCACTTTTTTTTATTTCTATTAATTATTACGCGTTTTTATTACGATTTTATTACTTGTACTTACAAAACTATTATTTTCATTATTTTTGAGGAATTTCTCCTGGGTAATTCTTGATCTGAGGATTAGTGTTTCCTCAGAGGTATTTTAAGTGCACTCCGGGTGTTGTACACTTGAGTCAGCTACTTGTGTCCGGATGATCCGTAATTTCCTTTTTAGCTGCTAGCGTTTATGCTTGCTGGCGGCCTACTGCGGTACGATATTCACTCACGGTAGTGTGTAATAAAATTGGCTATGTTCTCGTGGGTATAGCTGTATTTTATTACGTTCGCAGACAAAATTCCTAAGTTCTCGTGGGATTAGTTGTCTTTTGCCTATTATTATGTTCTCATGGTAATAATAATTTGAACTTTTACACTATTCACTTTCACTTAACTCACTGTTTCGGCGCCAGTTAAGATTAATAATACATTAATCTTTAAAAAACATGTTTTTTATTTGGACTATGTCCGTTTTATTCTAAATCATTCTTAAAACTAATTATATCTTTACAATTTTTCAATTACAAAAACTTCTATCTTGCGAAAATGCTGATTAAAGAAGTTTATGGAAAATTACAGAAATTATATTTATGTGAAAATAAATGAAATTTGAGTGTTAGGAATTTTACTTCTATGCAAAATATACAATGTTGCGATTTTACTATACATGTTGAATGATGTTAATATTGATGACGATGGTCATTATGTTGTCTTAACTCTTCCCCCTCTAAAAATCCTCGTCCCGTGGATTTAAAAATTCAGCTGGACTGGTTGTATCCCAAGCGGTACAGGATGTTGATTGGTCACTTCGTTGTTCTGTTTTGGTGTGTTAGTTGTTAGTTGGTGAGTTTTTGATATGAGTTTTATGAATTCTTTTTCCCGAAAGTGTGGTCACGGTGACTCTATTATCCTTCGCCACGATTTCTTTTCGAAATTTAGGTTTGGTTTTTTCCTGAATTTGTTTAACAGCTGTGTATATTGGTGCTCCAACTTCGTATGTTCTTGGGACGTTCTTTTTTAAGTTCTCTCTTTAATTAATTTAAGCCTCTGATTATTTCTGATCCTTTGTATTACATTTTCATTTACTTTATCCTTGAAGTTTAATAAATTTTGATAATTGACACGTTGTGTCCGTCCAAAAAATATGTCACTAGGCTTCCTTCCGGTGACAGAGGGTATTGAGTTGTTGTACCTATTAACCGCTATATTGACCAATTCTTTAGTCGTGAAATCCTTGTATTCATTTTGCAGACATCGGATTATTTCGATTATGGTGGAGTGAACCCTTTCCACTGTTCCATTTACTTCGCTTTTTTGTGTAGGTGTTAAGTAAATTTGAATTCCTAGTGTTCTTAGGTAATCCGCAATGATGGGGCTGATGAAGCTTGCTTCATTGTCCATAACCATTATTCTGGGTGTTGTGAAATAATGCAGGATTTTGATAATTTTGTCTCTCATATGTACTGATGTTCTGTCCTTGACGCGAAATAGTTTGACGAATTTCGAAAATTTATCAATTCATGTTATAAACTTCTCGCCTTTCATGTCGAGTAGGTCGATATATATAAATTAATTATTTGTTGAAATAACAGTATTCTATCTCAAATTTTGTTAAATACACAATTGCTTTTTACGATTTTAAAAACACTTTTGTACATTTGACTAAATTAATTGTCTACATTTACAAATCATTTGTTAAATACAAAAAAAAATTGTATATCCAATAAATTTATTTTAACAAATTATTTGTAAAGTTTACATGTAATTTGTTGCATTTACAAGTTTTGGTAAAAATCATTTGTTCGTTTCTCAAAAAAAAATGTAGCCTTAACAAAAATATTTGTCGTATTAAATAAAAAAAATTTGGATTTGATATATTTCACAAAAAAATATTGTGTATGCCTCACCAAGATTTTGGTTGTTTTAATAAATAAAATTGTAAATTATAATAACACATTTTGTAATTTTTACATTTTGTAATTTTGTCCAAATAACCTTAAATTTTTGTTTGACGTATAGGAACAAAGAAATTGTACGTGTAACTCTGATATTGTTAATAATACTATGATTTTTTTTTTGAGTGAAAGTTTAGTTAATGCTAATACTGCGGTCGAAAATTTTAAAGGAGGCGCTGAACAAAAATATATTATGCGAAATAATTATGGGGCATTTATTAAGAAATGTATTTACAAAATTCATGAAAAATTTCCGCTAAATAACAAATTTTTCAAAACGGTTGAGTTCCTAAATCCCGTAGTGGCTTTGGGATATCTCCAACAGAAAACCCTGTATATCTTTAGCTGACTTACATGAATATATTACGCTTGCATGTGGTAAGGATCGACTTGATGATGAATGGAGAAAAATAGAAACAGAATTTACAAAATCATAATGTAGAAGATTTTTGGAAAGAAATATCGACGAAAAAAAGTATGAATGGAGAATTACAACAAACCTGCTAACTATATCTTAACCTTGCGGATGCTGAGCGACTATTTTTAAAGGTGACGGATATCAACGTAAAGAAGCGTAACCAAATTTAAAGATTAGTTAAATTCTTTGTGCGTTTTCAAGTCTGCGATATACATTAAAAATATAAATTGTATGACATTTGAGGGGGCTGAGAAGCACTTATCGTTATTAACATCATCAAACTTATACCAAAATAAAATGTACTAAAAATTTAAACATGACTAATGAATGAGTCTACATTTAAGTTAATATAGTTATATAGTATATTTGTAACAAAGTTCTTATTTTTCAGAAAACGAATAAAACATTTTTTTATTATTTTTTAATTAATAAATGTTGTTTATTTTTGTTATGTTTGTTGTTTTTGAAGGCTTTTTCAATAAATAGTCCAAATTAAATATAGGTTTTTATTGAAAGCTGGTTTGAAATTTTTGCCTTAAAGAAACGGAAAAAATCGAGAAGTTTTGGTACGACGACGTGAAATTCGTTTCTAAAAATCTGGCAACACTGGACGGAATTAGCGTGACTAAAACGAGAAACTGCTCCCCGAATGTGAGACGGATCACACAAGCAACAACTATACTCACCGACACTCGAATATTTTCCATGATCACACCCTCACTCTGTCTCACTTTACGTCATAGTCGTTTTACGTTCCATGGTAGTTTCCACGCTCTGGAAAACAAAAGCTCCTTTAAGGAGGAGCAAAAGGTAAGGCTGGAGAGGCTTTTGTGTGAACATAGTCAAACTACCTGCTCCAGAAGACACTATCTTTGGGACACAGGAATCTTTTGGGGTATGTTGGGAAACCAAATAGAGAGATAACCACATCGAGGGAGGAGACTATAGAATGTTTAGTGTAAAATATATAGTACGGAGAAACCAGGAGGATAGAAATCAATATAAGTAATGTGCATCCGGGTTTGGCTCCAACGGAAGCTTACAAGTTCTCTGCAAGATTGCAAGGCCTGCAGACTTTGGTTGTCTTATCTAGTTAGACTCTTTAGAGCCAGTTAGAACTTGGAGTAACTTCCAAGATGCTGGAAAGAGATGAGGGTGATTTTTATTCCTAAAGCAGGAAAAAGATCCCGTGTTGTCGGAAAACACAAAATAAAGTGCCACAAGCACTGTTCTCAGTGAACGGAATAAAGAAGATCGCATGTCAATCGCCAAAAGTCTGCTCTGACAGGAAAAATTGTTTTTTCACAGCTGTTTTTACACAGGATTATTACATGTGTATATGGTAGGATTGTCAAGGTAATTCATAACGAGTAGTTGATGTAAAATTTAACGATTACTGCAGATAACTGATATTTTTGCGAAATTGACGTTATAGTAAGATAACTACGCTCGTTTGATTGCCGGTATCACTAATAGTATATCTCTTACCATTTCTAGAGCCAATACAAATATTTTTAAATGTTAATGCAACAAGATAACATTATCTATTCGAACGGGCACGACGGAAATTCATTTTGTCATTTCAATATTTATTCATTTTCAAGTGTTTGCTAATTGCTAAATATTCTCACATTGCATTGGTTTAATTCATTTTTGTGGGTTTAAATTTATCAAATTAATTATTCATATAATTTTTAAAAAAAAAGTGATAAAGTGAAAAATAATTAAATTGTAAATAAAATGGATACCGTGGACATTAATAATTCATCAGATTTGACAATGGAACGAGTTTGTGTCTGATGTTCAGTTTTGGGTGGTGTTTGCTTATTCCTAGGAGCTTATGAAATGCAGTATTGTGTTGCGTAAACGGTTTACAGGTAATTTGTGAGTGTAAGTGTGAAGTGCTAAATTTTCAGAAATAACTTAAGCAGTAGTGAGATTGGGGGATGTGACTATTGTAGGTATTTGAGGATGAATTAATTTCGTTGTCTGTTTCAACATCCTTTCCTTTATACTATCTTTACGGCGGCAACGCAAGATCTTCGAATGCTTCAATTAAAAAACCCATCCCCACCACTCAGCATGTGGCGGCTCACTCATTTTCACACTTCTATTCGTTTTACATTTACTCACCACTACAATCAGTTAACATGCGAACTCATTCAGTAAACAAAACCACCCACCTATCCACTAAGGCAAGAATAAGAACGGAGCGACAAAAATATAACAAAACAAAATAAATTAAAATAAAAAATCAGCCTGCTCTCCATTCTCCAATTTCATCGCGAGGGCATGTGGTGGTGGAAAATAAATAAAAATTGTGTAATTTAATTCAATTATTAAAAATAAATTTTTATGAATAAATTATATTCAAATTTAATTAAGTAAATATTTAGAAATTAAAATAAATCAAAATAATGTGATTTTTATTAAATCATAAATTGTGCATGTAATTACATTAACATTGGTTGTATTACTGTAGGTAAATTATTTAGTTTTGTAAATTTCTCTTAACGAAAATGTTCGTCCTAAGTAAAATTCACTTTAAAATATAAACCTGCTTACTTCTTCTATTCCACTTACGGTTTCACTCTTTTTTGAATTTCATGTTTATGGTGTTTTTGTATGGCTAGTTTTTGTACCGAGTTGTGACTTAAAATTAACTAGATAATGTAGAATCTCTGATTAATTAGTTTGTAGGTGTCTACTATGTCGTTATATGGTATAACACTGTAAGGATCAATTGAATTTTTAGCTGCACATTTCACTGCACATGTCTGTCGAACCATTAGACGTTGAATGATAACTACAAATTTACAGCTTGAAAATTTTCTCTTCTGTCGCGCGTAGAGTCTAAACACATTGTTTTTTTTATTTTCGCAACTAAATTTTGATTTGTATTTCAAACTGAATTTTTATTTTATTTGTTTGAATTCTTGACACTCTTTCATAACACATACATTATATAACTAATCTTTTAGTGAGGTTTATAAATACGAAAATTGCTACTATTATAACATAAATACCTTAAATATCACGTATGACATTAAAAATATAAAGAAACAAATAATACTAATGAAGATCGAAATTGTTCCTTCAACTTTAGTATGCGCTAAAGCTACCATAAAAGCTACACAGTTACGTTGCAAATATGTTGACTCCGTAATACAGAGACAACTTGACTCCGTAATACAGAGACAACGTTTGAAGAAAATGTAGGATTTTTTGTACTAAACATTCCTGGTGATAAAATTAGCTAAAAGAGGTTTATGTATCTGATAATTTCACGTGTACTAAATTAGGTGTATTTATTATAAAGGGACATTTTAAAAAGGTTTGGCTAGCACATGGAATAGGCCTCCAGATTACCTAGTCAGAAAACCCTAATCCATAGGAATCGTTCATTTAATAAAAGATTCACAATATTATTATTTTGAAATTGCACTCAACTCTCAAAAGGCCAATATGTATCGGCTATTGCCAACAATGATGACAAAGGTTTCGCTAGTATATAGAATAGCCCTTTAGATTTCCTAGTCAAAAAACCCTACTACATACGAATCGTTATTTAATAAAAGTTCTACAAAATTCCTTTTTTTACATTTCGAATAATGTATAGATTTCGTTTCAATTTACCTTTCTAAAAATCTTATTTGAATATATTTTGAACAGTTCTAAAATGATTGTATTTCAATAGGCGAGTTTTAAATCCTAGTTTTTTTCTGTCCCGTCGCTGTTTTTTCAAACGAGCTAAGTGACAGCAAACATGGAAGTTGATAAAAGTAAATATAAAAGCCCTTAATCACTTGAAATATAGGTGTAAGGCTTTTTAGTTTGATTAAATTATTGTTATTAGTATAATTTTAATGATACATTTTATTGTTATTTATTTCTTATTCATATAAAATATCGGATGTTATAAATACCACAATGCGTCGCTTTTAGAGGAGCAAAGTTTATTCAGAATAAAAATCGTCGGTAAAAATTATAAATTATGTATACTAAAATTTGTCCTACAATTCATAATTTCTTTATTTTAATTTTTAAAAATTGCAGTGTACTCTACACCACTACATATCAAATCTATAATAATCCAATATAAACTCGTATAGTTCCAATTGGATTCGTATACGTATCCATATGGAAGAATCTCTGAAAGACTTCACGCGCTCTGATTTTAGTACCACTTTTGTTTTTTTGTTTTCATTTTGTTGGACTTTAATTCTAATTTTTTTTTTTAGATTAAATAAATTTTATTTTTTGTTATTTTAATTATTATTTTTATATAAATATTTTTAATATTCTTATATTGGTTTGTAACCAATCACTTAGACATGCTGTATGGCAAATAATAAATTTGTTACTAGTTGTTATTCATGAAGATGAAGTTTACCGACACGAGCCAATAGGCGAATGTCGTAATATAATCTGAGTGAATAACAGTCATTATATGCTAGAAGAATACGATACAAATAATATTGTATTTTAATATTTTACTTTCTGTTGGATTTCAATTTAATTGTAATGAAAATGACATATTGCCAGTGCCATTGACTACTAAACTAATATTTAAGAAAAGACTACTAGATAAAATTACAAAAATGAGTAACAGTGATTAATGATTAATCACTGCTAGCAGTGAATAATGGATATCATTATAATTGAAGAAACTAAAGTATAATAGTCGTGTTTTCCATGAGAACTGCACTAGAACTCGATAAATTTTAAATTCCTTTTATTCTATGTAAACAGGAAAAAAAAATTAAATTCATAAAGTGATAATGTGTAGTGCATTTCACATAAATTGTGCTGCTGTAATTAAAATTATTTATAATAAACTTTAAAAAATTAATTTTCCATAGTTGCTGTCTTAGCCTTTAGCATCAATATTTTGATTGTCAAATAAATGTTGAAATAAATTTCAGATCGAGATACAGGAATCTGTGATTATTTGGATATCAAAAAAAAAAACGAAAAATAAATTATCGGATCTGTGACACGGATTTTATTACATGGCAGCATCAAATTCATTTTAGCAAGAAATGGAAATTGTCGTGTTTCATTGATTTTAAACTATTGAAATATTCGAAATATAATTTTAATAATTCCTTAACCTAACCAACAGCAGAAGTAGCAAAGAAATCAATTTTATATTCTAACCGTAGGATTCTAAACAGAAACCACGGGATAGTAATATCCCCATTATGTTCATAAGCTTTAAAAGAACTTATATAAGTAAAAAAAAACACCATGTAAAAAAAAAGTTGGGTGTACAATAAAATGAACAGAAAAATACGCAAAATGTAGAGATCATATGAAACTGTTATATCAAAAGCAACTTTTGCGGATTTTTGCTTTAGTTTATGTATCATTACCATCATTACATGCAATTATCTCTGACGCAACTATATTTTAGGTGCTTTGTTTGAATGTCGCTTAAAAATAATTTCTTTTACAGTTAATTAAAATCACGTTACAGATTGATCAAACATATAATGTATAGTAAATATTACCACCTCCATTAAACATATATGAATATGCTCATTAGCAAAATATGATTTAATTAAAAAAAAAGTTAAAATTTTTCTAATTCAATCAATTAAAACACTTTATATAATAAGGGCTGTAAAAAAATTACCCTAACAGTATAGTATACTAGGTAATCATAATAATTGTCTAAAAACTAAATTAATTATATAGCATAAAAGAAAAAGTTCTTATTTGTGTATTATTCCCTCCGTCTCATACGCCAAATAAAGTAATTTTAATATTCATTATTATAATAACTTATTATTATTATTTTAATTTTATATTTTCAATTTTCATTAAACTAAACTAACAACATTAAAAAAATGATAGAAAATGGGGAATATTATATCAAAGCAATGATACCAACAATACACATCTACTCGTATCTATCTAGATCTATAAAAAAGAAAAAGCCATTTGGAAATATTCTCACGAATCTCTTTATTACAACAATAACATTAAAATTTAAATCGTTCTGCCAAATCAATGAATTAAAATTAAAGTGAATTGTTTTTTTAAAACATCCTTTGTTTTGATTAATAACAATTAAAAGAGATTTGTTTGGGTTTTAACACTTACTTTAATTTTTGGTGATCCATAATAAATTGGTATCGTGCCAACAATTAATGGCCTCCATAATTTTTCGGTTATATAATCGTCACATACACCATTCTCGTAGGCAATCACAAATTTGTAGCGTGCAATAAATTTGTAATACTCTTCTGAATCAATTGTTGATATATAATCGGCAGTAAGGCTGAAAGCAAACATAAAATAAAATGAAAAATGAAACCAAAAGCTTCGAAAAGAGCTCTAAATATTACTAAAATACTATTTTAACAGTTTTCACCATTTCTAAAACACGACACACACACATTATGTATAGAAAGCTTTTCCATTCAATTGAACTCTTTAACATCATAATAAAATATTTTTGTTTATGTACATACATAAACCACACATACATTGTTCAAGATAATAAATAAATTCCGCTTTGTTAGAAGCTTATACAAAATATACGTACATACTCGTACGTGAACATACCAATATAGGTAACGTTTTATTTATTGGAACGGATTTTTAACAAAAAAACGAGGTAATCTTATAAATACAATACAATAAAAACGTATGAATATCGTTAACATCTTAATAAAAATACAATCTTGCGAATTATATGTAAATACAATAAGGATTTAGTAGAAGGTATGGGAATTTAAATGGTGCTTCGTTATGGACGCTGGTGCTTACTTATAACTTGGAAAATTTAATTTTTCTTTATTTACAATTTTTATTGCATTGCGAATGGACATGATGGTTAATAAAATATTTCTCGCGAGGATTTACATTCTGCCATTTAGAATGCTAATTTGGAATCTTCTGGTCTAGACTCGATAGATAATGATAAAATTCGTCAATCGATTTTTCCCTTTCATCTCAAATAATTGAGACAGATTTTCAATTTTAATCTCACGTCATATGCAGACCTATAAAAGCTTTCCCATCCCAAAGAATTGCAATCCGTCAAAACTATCCAATTTTCGAAAAATTAGCATTTTAAGTTCTCTCTCTACAGCATTTGGGGTTGCCGTTAAAAATCAAATTCAAAAACATCTAAATAGCAACCGTTTTGTTAATTTCATGCAATCTTTGGTGAGATAATTTCAAATGTAGCACTACTACTGCGTAATTAAATATATGTGTGATGTGTTGCTTTGAGGTGATATGACAATAAATGATATAGATAATAACAAACAAACGAGGAATTTTTATTTACCGTTTTCTTGTCTAAACTTTATTATCCCAAATCCAAAGCAGTCTTGGAATATTGTGACATTTTGTTAGGAAAAGAGCGATATGACACCACATTACATAGGCAAATAACAGTAAAAAAATCATCGCTATATGGGACGACATCTAGTTTCGGTTAGCAAATATGACCAGAAATGATAAAAAAAAATTTCTTTCCCATCTAGTTATCCGTTTAATCTTTTTTCATTGCACAAAACAAAATTCAAAATTATGCATGAGCATGTCATATTGCACTAGGATGCGATTCTGTTTGATGATAATGAAATCTGATAAAAGTATCATTGTTATACACTGTGTTTTTCGATTTCAAGTAAGCGACGAATGATAAATTAATGACGAATTTGTATTAAATTCAATAAATTTATCAGACTAGTTTTTGTCGATGAAAATTTTTGTCACCAATGCTAAAATTTATAAATTTACAAGTATACAGGAATGATTACTAAAATATGTAGAATACATTTAATTATTTTACCAATAAATTAGTTCTTAATAAATTTGATGTATCAAATAGCTGCAAATACATACACATATATTTGCATTTTAATAAACGCATGCATACAAATGTTTATTTTTAAAATTTTAAGTTTCAGCCCGTTTGGATGTACAATACCAGGTTAAGTCTCCGAGTTACTTTTTAGAATCTAAATAAATTGTGTATTTCGGCAACTGCAAATTTAAAATAAACGGAAAATCTACTCTGAAAAATGAAAATAATAAAACTTATTATTAATTTAGCATGTTGTGCGGTGTAAACAGCATCGGTTTATAAAATATTTAAGAAATAAAGTTATGTTTATTGGTCTTAGTACAATTTAATTTTGTTTGAAAAAATATCGCCTTAATATTTTCACATCGGTTTGGTAAAGTCTAGATTCGTCTATGTTAAATTGCCTATAACTTGAAACAAATTTGAAACAATAAATGGTACTAAACATGTTTCGTGATATCGATAAATTCATAAAATAATGTCATTTGAGCTTAGGCACGCACATTTGGCAAGATAAAAGAATATATATATTTAAATTTACTGTTTAACTGAGACTGTGACCCAATAAAAATTAGCTAAACTGATTAAATCCAATAAATGACACTGAACATATGACGTATCAGAATGATAAATTCATAAAATACAGTTGGTCGAGCTTAGAAATTCACATTTGATAGCGACAATTAATGTGTTAAATGCAGGAAGAGAAGATATACATTTAAATTTACTCTATAACTTCCGATGCGGCCCAATAAAAAGGTCCAAATAAAATAGAAACAGTAAATGTCATTATACTCGATTCGCTATAATGATTAATTAATAAAATATTGCTATTTGAGCTTAGAGAAATGCATATTTGGTAAAATGAGAGAAATAACTAACCAACTTCAACTGCTAACTTCTGTTTAACTTCCACTGCGACACAATAAAAATTATCTAAACTGATTAGATACAATAAATAACATGGAACATATGACTTACCAGAATGATAAATTCATAAAATGCAGTTATTTGAACCTAGAAATGCACATTTAATAACGACAATTAATTTTTTACATGCAGGAAGAGAATAAATAAATTTAAATTTATTTAATAACTTCCGCTGCGGCGCAATGATTAGGTCCAAATAAATTAGAAACGGTAAATGCCATTGAACTCGATTCGCTATAATAATAAATTCATAAAATGTTGCTATTTCAGCTTAGAAATGTACATTTGGTAAGATATGAGAATACTATATATATTGTTAAATTTACTGTATAACTTCTACTGCAATCCAATAAAATTATCTAAATTGACTAGATACATTCATAAAATGCCATTATTTGAGCCTAGAAATTCACATTTGATAGCGACCATTAATGTGTTACATGCAGGAAGAGAATATATAAATTTAAATTTACTCTATAACTTCCGCTGCGGCCCAATAATTGGTCCAAAAAAATTAGAAACGGTAAATGTCACTGAACTCGATTCGCTATAATGATAAATTCATAAAATATTGCTATTTGAACTTGGAAATCGCATTTAGTAAGATAAAAAAATATATATTGTTAAATTTACTGTATAACTTCCACTGCGACCCAATAAAAATTAGCTAAACTGATTAGATACAATAAATGACAATGAACATATGACTTACGAGAATGATAAACTCAAAAAATACAGTTATCTGAGCCTGGAAATGCACATTTGATAGTGACAATTAATGTGTTACATACAGGAAGAGAACAAATAATTTTAAATGTACCCTATAACATCCGCTGCAGCCCAATAAAAAGGTCCAAATAAACTAGTAACGGCAAATGTCACTGAACTAGATTCGCAATAACGATAAATTCATAAAATATTGCTATTTGGGCTTAGAAATGCGCATTTGGTAAGATAAGAGAATATTTATTATATAATTTATTGTATAACTTCTACTGCGACCCAATAAAAGTTATCTAAACTGACTAGATGCAATAAATGACACTGAACATATGACTTACCAGAATGATAAATTCATAAAATGCAGTTCTTTGAGAATAGAAATTGACATTTGATAACGACAATTAATATGTTACATGCAGGAAGAGCCTATGTAAATTTAAACTTACTGCATAACTTCCGCTGCGGCCCGATAAAAAGTTCCAAATAAATTAGAAACAGTAAAGGCCACTGAACTCGATTCGCTTTAATGATAAACTCATAAAATATTGCTATTTGAGCTTAGAAATGGGCATTTGGTAAGATAAGAGAATATTTATTGTATTAATTGACTGTATAACTGCTACTGTGGCCCAATAAGAATTATTTAAACTGATTAGATACAATAAATGACACTGAACATATGACTCACCAGAATAATAAGTTTATAAAATGTAGTTATTTGAACCTAGAAATGCACATTTGATAACGACAATTAATGTGTTACATGTAGAAAGAGAATATTTAAACTTAAATTTAAAAACTTTTAAACTTTCGCTGCGGCCCAATAATAAGGTCCAAATAAATTATTATATAATGATAAACTCATAAAATATTGCTATTTGAGGTTAGAAATGCACATTTGGTAAGATAAAAGAATATATTATGGTAAAATTGACTATATAATTTAATTTCCACTGCGATCCAAGAAAAATTATCTAAACTGATTAGATACAATAAATGACACTGAACATGCGACTTACGAGAATGATAAATTCATAACATATAGTTATTTGGGCCTAGAAATGCATATTTGATAGTGAGAATTAATCTGTTACATACAGGAAGAGAACAAATAAATGTAAATTTACTCTATAACTTCCGCTGCGGACCGATAAAAAGGTCCAAATAAATTAGAAACAGTAAATGTTAAAGTCGTTAAAATTATCTAAACTGATTAGATACAATAAATGACACTGAACATGGCTTACCAAATGCTTACCAGAATGATACATTCATAAAATACAGTTATTTGAGCCTAGAGATGCACATTTGTTAGAGACAATTAATGTTTTACACGCAGGAAGAGAATATTTAAATTTAAATTTACTCTATAACTTCCGCTGTGGCAAAATAATAAAGTCCAAATAAATTCAAAACTGTAAATGCCCAATATATAAAATATGTATTGCTATTTGAGCTTAGAAATTCACATTTGGTAAGATAAGAGAATGTATATTGTTAAATTACAATAGTATAACTTCCACTGCGACTCAATAAAAATGGTTCAAATAAATTAGAAAACTTGATGATTTTGAGACAATGGATTTTGTAAATATATAAAATTGCAGTTTAGATCAACAGTTTGACGCATTGATCAAGAATATGAAAAAAAAAAAATGCCAAAGTATCTGGTTACGTAATTTAAATCGTATTTAATGTCCAATACAAATCGAACTAACGCATGGATAAGATTGGTTTACGAGATAAGTTTTGTTACACTGGTTCTATTAAAATTCGCGCTTGAATTAAATTAAAATCAAACTTGTGTGGTTATTCGGCTGATTAGGTTGGTTTTTATAGAGCTCAGATGTAAATACCAAGGGTAAATACCAACCTCGGTAACCAACCTTCAAAAACATGTTGATTCATTATCACTTATTTCTCGATTTAAGCTCGAGCTCGAATGATAATATTTCATCAAATTCTTCTTTGGATGTTGAATACACCAAGGTGGAAAAAATATCTAATTTCATGGAAATTGTTGAAAAATACAGTGAGAATGTTTTTAGGAAGCATTTTCGGTTGAAACGACAAATGGTTTCTTTGTTAATAGGTATACACTATTAAATACAGCGTTGAATTATTGTATAACATAAGATTGTTGTTATTTTGATTTCAGATTTGTATAATGAATCAGATATTTGCCCTTCACAAAAGCACGGAGGTCGTTCAAGAGTTGGTGCCAAAAAGGAAGTGCATATATTCGGTATGTAGCGAATACCTTAACATACAGACAGGTGGGCAACCTTTTTGACATAAATAAAGTCACGGCCTGGAAAGTAATAAATATAGTCTGGTCATGGTTGGTAACTATCAATACATAAATAATCCCGATCCAGCGAGAGAGTCCACCAAACAACAAAGACTTTTGAAAGTCTCACAGGAATATTGGGTGTAATAAGAGCAATTCATGGCACCCACATTTACATTAGAAAGCATAAAATGTAAAAAACATAAAATTAATAATTTAAAAAACACACGGTTTTGATTATAAATAACTCATAAGTTCGGTGTGTCTTTTCTCTACAGGCGCGTCCTTCTTCTGATGTCTCTTTTCCTTCATTTCCGCATGCTCCCTTTTAAAATTTATATTATCTTTTCCAATAGTTTCCTTTTGGGCATTTTGTTTTTTTTAGGGAAATTTGAGCTTGATGGTCCCGGTTCCAAGTCAGGAATTGTAGCCTCACCGTAATTATACATATCGTGAACTTCTACAATTATTTCGTCATTCGCTTGGTCTTCACTATCTTTACTAGTGGTCACTTCACTATCTTTACTAGTTGTTCTTTCTTTATGAAAGAGGTCCTGTAATAAATCCTTGTATGGTTCAATATCGTATGGTATCAACGGCCTTCTATAAAAGGAATAATAACCAACCATGTTGGTTTCAGATTGTAGTTTTTGATATTGTTTTTGTTCACGATATTAGGAAAGAAATGCTCTAGTACCATATAAAGTTAATATTATTTAGTGGAACTAACAACATTTCAAAAATTTCAAAAATAATTTTTTGGTATAAAAATTTTGGTATAAAAATATCTACAAATTATATCCTAATTCAATTTTTTCAAAACAACACGCCAGTGATGTGATAATATTAGGCATAATATGAGTAATAGAGTTGTTAATCTCACAACCGGCAAAATCGAAGCCGCTCACTAATAAAACTTTCAATTAGGTTAACCTACCATTAAGAAGGCTCAAGTTGACAGGCCTGTAATTTCCTGAAGGAAATTTATCGCATTGAATCGTTTCTTGAATCGAGAACTTCCTTTTTTGTCGCAGAAGCCAAATGTTCGAGGCGGGTACGACTTCCGTTTCTCATACATTAAGTACTGGTACTCCTCGGGAATCTGTTCAATCTCCTACATTTTGTCCTATTTTCATTCTTTTCCGCTACGCTCAATTCAATTCATTCTTTTGCTAATGACTGCAAAATTTTCTCATCTTTCTCTTTATCTACTTATATCTCATCGCGATGGTCAGGTGTAAGGTTGCTCGAGGGACTAAAGTTGGCACCTGTTGTCAGCTCCATAACTTGCAGCTTCCACAAATGCCGCGTGGTGACCGCTGGTAACTAGATTGTTGATTCTTTGGCTTCTAGGCTAAAACACGACGCTAAAGGAGTCAACCTTAAACAAATCACTGGGCTGGCTTAAGATGTTACTCGTACCGAGCTGATAATCGACCAGACTAGGGGCCCGGATAACTGGCGCCCTCCGGATTAACCAACCTTATCTGTGTACTACGGATCTCTGCACAGACGGACACCCTTTTCTCCATTACTCGTGGGACCTGTTATGGATCATAAATCAAACAACAAAAAAAGAAGTCCGGCTCTATAACAAATTTGGGCAATCCAGAGAAGGAGACTCAGGTCTGTAGGGTTGCCTCTAAGTCTACAACCAAATCGTCCAAATGAAACTTAAATCTACATTATGTGTATCATCAGCAATTTATTTAATTGTAATTACCTTTCCGCAGCACGAATGGCGACTTCGACAAATTTCATGTTACAAAACTTTTGTACGGCGTTTCGAATATTTTGAAATCACCGCCTTGTAACAGTGCTGTCTCAGACATTTCCAATTTTCACTACTTTATACAATTAAATAAATAAACATGGAAATAATTAAAATACCAAATTTCCAGAACCAACATATTCTAACGGCGAACTATTATTTGAACAGGTAAAATCTAAAACCAAGCATTTAATTAAATTTTCATTTTAATTTTGATACACGTTTGCTGTTAAAATGAAAATCGCATAAGTGGTTGTTTGTAGATACGTATGTATGTACGAGTATGTATGTATTTATGTTTTTCTTTGATTTATTGAAGTTGATAGATTTACCTCTATTTTAGAAGGGGCCCACCCACTAAAACAAACCCACAAAACTAGAATGATGAAACTAGATAAAATCAATGCACAAGTTTTTGTTTGTAAAATAGTTGAATTATACGATCATTTTTAGAAATAATTTAAAATATACACAGGCGAAAACATCTCGACACAGACAATAACCAGAAGAACAATTTTTTTAATAACAAACAAAAAAGTCAGAACTATTCGACTCCTAGGACAATACTTTCCCCACGAAGGCTTTTCTATGTGCGAGTACCGAGAAAAGCCTACAAAATATACAACCTTGATCATTAAATTAGATTACCCGGCATATTCCGACTCGTCGCCGTCTTTGCTCACAAACGAAAAGAAGGAGATAAGTGGCGTTTATATCACTAAACAGTGGGAAAACTGAGAGTCCGTTTTGTGACAGTTTTTTAATCTCAGCAAAGAATGGAGAGATTTGAATTTCAATTGCTTTAACAGCAAGTAGGCACTCATCTGGATTTTGCATTCCATAATGAAACTATTTGGTCAGTAGTGGGGTAGAAAACGTTATCAAATAAAACTCTACTTGCAAAAACTTTATGTCTGTAGTGGTACGTTGCATTACACATTTTTAAAAAACATACACAAAATCGATTTCTTTTTATGGCAACCTGAATTTTTCTTGCATCCTCTAAAAATCATGCCTTGGTTAAAATTTTATTTTAATGTAAAGTGTTTTTTTATGGTATTTGGTTTTTGAGCATGACTTCTAGTTATTGTGTTTTAAAAAATCGTTTAAAAACAGGAATTCCATTGATCTGTTAGTTACTTCTACACCCGTCGATGGACATATTGTCCTGAAAACTAGCGCACCGGGTACTGGTACATAAAATATTTATTATGTTATGATATTGAAACTAAAATTAATACATTTTATATTGTTGGATTGGTTATGAAAGCAGTGATGCGCTCTGAAACATTCCAGACAACCATTTGAAAAATAAAACTGTTCGAACCCGTTTATGGGAAACGAGAAAATTTCTTAAAACTGAAGTCCTCAATTCCTACATATTAATTTAGATACTGCCTTCACCATAAACAACTTTCTGAAAGTGAGAAGCTACTGGGACTGTTTAAAGACAACTTGCACACGACCTGAAATCGGATTACATCCGTTGATATCGGACGTGATTTTATTTTTATCGATTTTTTAAAGAAAGTTACGAATTTGTTTTTAATGACCTTATTGAAAATAGTGCAGTGAGTCTTATGTGTGATATTATTGTGTTAAATAAAATTGTGACTGACCTAGTGAGAATAGTTAAACATACATAATTAAAAACATTACCGTTTTATTGTTTTTGTAATTCTTCGGAACTGTTATTTACATTGAAACAATATCACCTATATGAGTGTATTATTGAGTTACTGTTACATAAAATTATGACTGGCCTAGAAGGAGAACAGAGTTTTAACAATGCCGTCTAGAATATACAAGCCATACTGCTAAAAGCAAAAATTATTATTTTTTATTTCATCGACATAACCTAGATGGCAATTAACATTCGAAAAATGAAATAGTTGAGAGAAACAGAGAATAAAACATTTCAAAAATAAAAAAATTATTTAGTATTATCTCATGCGTACCAAAGGAAGGTTGTACATATTTTTATCTCTGTTAATTGTCTGCATAATTTAAAACTAATTAAACTATTAATAAAATAATGATATAAATATAAATAAATATTAACTAAAAATGTAATATGAGTTGGAAAAATTTATATGAATTTTTTTTTATTAATAATTTTAAACTATGAAAAAAACATACGACGTACAACCTCCCTTTCCTGCGCTTGGATTAATACTAATTTAATTTTTATATTTTCACATTTTTAATCTCTTCGTTTTCAAGTTTTGTTCTCTTTCATTTTTCTAGCATTTATGCCATCTGCAGAAGATTAATGGAACTGTCGACAAATTGAGTGACGTAGATAGCAGTATGGCTTGTATATTCTAGACGGCATTGGTTTTAACATTGCAGTTTTGGTTTTTATATTACAATCGAAACTCTTTACAGTCAAATTTTTTGTTTATCCGGAATTTCAATTGATTAACCGGGATTTTTTTGTTTTCCTTAAATTTTGGAAACAGTGTTGTTTTTTGTATTATACATCCACATACATATTACATATGGATGTTTTACTATACATTATGTTTTTTTGTATGTTTTGTATGCATATGAATATCGAATAGATTTGGTAAAAAGGATAGAATTTGATTACCGTTTTAATTTTTAAATATACATAATGTATACATATTTATGGAATCAAATTTTAGTTTATAGTGCAGTCTTATGGTGTTCAGTTGTAAACTCGTGTAATAATTAATTTTAGGTTTTGACACAACAGTTACTATTATTGGGGATACGAATATTAAATTGTAGTTCTGTGATAAATGTATAGGTACATTTTTGTACGTGTGTATCTTTTGATTGCAGTTAGATTATAGGCCAAATTATGCAACCATCAACCTCGAAAAGGGCGAGCAAAGTTTTGTCAAAAACTATAGTAGATTTCATAAAGACATCTCATGTCGAATAAATAAACATTCAAAGTAGTTGGGTGTAGAAAATACCTATTTGGGTGTAGAAATTATATTTCGAACAATACAGTGAGCCCCTACGCAATATACTTAAAACCACAAAAACATAATTCTCTCTTTGACTAAATTTACTATTCAACTAATACGAGATTGTTTTGAGCGAGTTCAAAAATATGTATTCAGAAAAATTTTCGTGTGTTAAACTAGTTAGTATGCGCTGGTACACCGGTGAGCATGATTCAAGCAAGGTTAGCTCGATGTTTCGAGTCACGTGTTCGTGACGTCACACAATTCTGCCACGTGTTTGTAAATAAATAGAGAAAAAGCGAATGAACCATTTTTTGGTTTGTTTTTATTTTCGTTTTTTTACTTGTTGTTGTCATTTAAAGGTCTCCTTTAATACTAGAATTGACTATCGTCATAAACCAAAAACTGATCATTTGTTTACATATTTAGAGCTAAACTGGTATTAACTGAATCACGACTGGTGAATAAAGGGAATATATGTTTATTTGTTTTGTTTTTATTAACAAATTAACGATGGGTTCTCATTGGGTTATGGGTTATTTATTGTGACCAACCAGCAATATACATTTGAATACGATACTGACTGAATGTGGGATTCTAAAATGATTTTTAGATAAGATTCTGGAATATGGCCAAGTAGTATGGAACTTGTCTATTTCTCAACCGATTATGATGAAATTCGACCTGTACGATGGAAATGGGACCTTCAAATGATTTTTAGATGAAGTTCTGGAATATGGCCAAGTAGGATGGAACTTGGAAATTTCTTGAATGATTTTATGAAATTCACCAAGTGCGATAGAAATGGGATTCTAAAATGATATTTAGAAGAAGTTCTGGAATATGACCAAGTAGGATGGAACTTGGCTATTTCTTGAACGATTTTGACGAATTTCGACTTGTATGATGGAAATGGGATCTTCAAATGATTTTTAGATGAAATTCTGGAATAAGGCCAAGTAGGATAAAACTTGGCTATTTCTTCAACGTTTTTGATGAAATTCGACTTGTACGATGGAAATGGGACCTTCAAATGATTTTTAGATGAAGTTCTGGAATATGGCCAAGTAGGATGGAACTTGGCTATTTCTTGAACGATTTTGACGAAATTCGACTTGTATGATGGAAATGGGACCTTCAAATGATTTTTAGATGAAGTTCTGGAATATGGCCAAGTAGGATGGAACTTGGATATTTCTTGAACGATTTTGATGAAATTCAACAAGTGCAATAGAAATAGGATTCTAAAATGATATTTAGAAGAAGTTCTGGAATATGGCCAAGTAGGATGGAACTTGGCTATTTCTTGAACGATTTTGACGAATTTCGACTTGTATGATGGAAATGGGATCTTCAAATGATTTTTAGATGAAGTTCTGGAATAAGGCCAAGTAGGATAAAACTTGGCTATTTCTTCAACGATTTTGATGAAATTCGACTTGTACGATGGAAATGGGACCTTCAAATGATTTTTAGATGAAGTTCTGGAATATTGCCAAGTAGGATGGAACTTGGCTATTTTTCGAACGATTTTGACCAAAATTGACTTGTATGATGGAAATGGGACCTTCAAATGATTTTTAGATGAAGTTCTGGAATATGGCCAAGTAGGATGGAACTTGGCTATTTCTTGAACGATTTTGACGAAATTCGACTTGTATGACGGAAATGGGATCTTTAAATGATTTTTAGATGAATTTCTTGAATATGCCCAAATAGGATGGAACTTGTCTATTTCTTAACCGATTATGATGAAATTCGAATTGTATGATGGAAATGGGACCTTCAAATGAATTATAGATGAAGTTCTGGAATATGGCGAAGTAGAATGGAACTTGCCTATTTATGAACGATTTTGACGAAATTTGACTTGTATGATGGAAATGGGATCTTCAAATGATTTTTAGATGAAGTTCTGGAATATTGCCAAGGAGGATGGAACTTGGATATTTCTTGAACGATTTTGATGAAATTCGACAAGTGCGATAGAAATGGGATTCTAAAATGATATTTAGAAAAAGTTCTGGAATATGGTCAATTAGGAAGGGTCTCGGTTATTTCTCAACCGATTATGATGAAATTTTACTTATGTGTTTACAGAGGAATATACTTTTGTGAACAACTAAAATTGTTGGTTTAGAAATTCGATATGAAGTTTTGCATTTGTTTTGCATGGCAAAGATTGATTATTTACTAGAAGATATTTTTCCGCAAATACAAGTAAATTATTTAAAAAACACTTTTGCTTGAAGTATAATGTGACTCTAAAGAAATAAAATAAACTTTGTTTGGGGGATTTTACTAACAATTTAGCTAATAAAAAGTAAAATTAGGGGCATTAGAATAAATATTACCAGTCGCACTGTCACTCAATTAGCAAAGCTGGTTAGAAACACTTTCTATGCAATAAGCATTGAGAATCATAATGGAGATTGGCTGAAAAAAATCTCTATTTGAATAGCGGAAAAGCCGGTTTTTCTTATTTTTAGAATTCTTTTAATTAAAGCCCCGATTTATCGAAGATTTCATGGCAATGTTATGGATCGAATAGCATTTTGCCCATCAGTAAATTTTGAAAGCCTGATGTTGCGGGACCTGAAAGCGCCCAATGGCACCCATTTCCAAGCCGTTGAAAGCTTACTAAAAGCGATTGTGTTGCAGTCAGTGCTTTAATTTTCGATTTTATTTTTTAAAGCCAACATATCAAAAATTCGTCGATCTCACACTGTTTGAATAATAATTCAAGTCGGATCATTTTTGGCTTCAAGAACGACGTGATGATAATTATCTGTAGCAAAAATCATGGAACATATCAAACAACTGATAAATAAAGCACATAAGCAGCACGGTTATTGTACAATTGAAATTGTAATTAAATAAGTATTTTATATAAAAACCGCTAATACTTAAGCAAATTAATTAATGAAATATATGTATTATTAGGTAAAAATAATATTAAATTTAAGTTATAATTATATTAATTATTATAATAAGTGATATATGCAAAGTGAAAAGTTTTTGATCGTATAGACCCCTTGTTTGATTCATAAATTTATTTTAGAATTATGTTCATTTTACCCTTTACAGGGATACTAACTACAGTTTCGATAATTAGACTACAATTTAAAATGATCAGTCAATCAAGAAGCTATAGTAATACTTTTTTGACGTTTTCTCTAAATATGAAAATCTATGAAAACTTGGAATCTTTGCTTTAAAATCAGATTTACCTATACCAGGAAGGATGTGCGTGTCATTTTTATTCCAGAAATGGTGAAAAGATCCCCTGAGGATGTTAGGCCTTACAGATCCATTAGCCACACATTATTTATTCTGTAAACTGAATTTATGTAGATTAGATTCAACGCCTTCACGCGACTTGACATCATTAATTGATGACACACTCCGGAACAAAGAGGTACTATTATGTTCCTTCATTGATATTCCACGGGCTTTTGATAATACCAAATTCAAGGTCCTTCCGGAACAAAAACAATTATGGGGTATAGACTCGGCCTGATCCTATAAGTAGTTTGCTTCTTTGTAGTATTAAACAATTCGAAATAGAATAATGTGAAAATGAAAAATCATTTTTATTGTTTTAGCAATTCATTTAATTTTCTTTTGTTAATATCCAATTCATATTAATTACAGTCATTTCAAATTCACTAAAAAATTTATTCAAATAAAAAATTAATAAATACATAATATCTATCTAATCTTTGACGATAAAGATTACTTCAAGAAGTAAGTATCCTTAGCCTTCGGTGGCGGGAAAGCTTGTATCATTTTCTTGTAGAAACAGCGACTCTTCGTTTTCTTCGAGTTTCGATTGAATCTTATGTATTAAGGTTCCGAAATCGTTTTGTCACCCATTTACAATGCTTCCTTAATAGTATTAGTATCATATAATCTAACACTTCCAAATGATGCTCTTAGCAAGAATTAGATTCGTTGAACCAACTTTTAAAATCGTTCATATTATTGGTAGAGCTGATGCAATTATTAATAATGTGTGTCTTTATACCATATTCATGCGAGTGATTTTTAAAAACATTAGAAAAAATATTGAGATGCAATTTTGAAATTTTGAAGTATAATTCACTGGATGGATGAAGAGCACCGAATTCATAATCATTTTTATAGTTCTTATAAAATAAAAAATGTTCACTTCTTGCTACAATTGTTTCTCCCTCCATTTTAATTAATGTCTCGGAACATTAAAAATCCAAAAAAATATCTTGCCGACGCATCATTGAAACTGCAGCCTTCGTCGTCCTCTGAAACTATGGAGTCTAATTCATCTGGCACTTCATTATCTTCTGTTGTTTCTTCTGCGTTACTATCTGAAATTACCGTCTCCTCACAAAAATCCTGTGTGGTGTCCATTAAAACTTCTGATGTTATTATCAGGTCATCAGAATCAGCCTCACAGTTAGTTAACGCTGTATTATTTAAAAATTTTATGGATAGAATTTTGGGAGTACATTATTTCCTCCTCTTTGTCTTACAAGACCAAAAAAAATTTCGATGGGATCTTGATTTAACCGCGAAGTTAAAATAAATTTTGTTTCATTTGCTTTACTCGTCAAATGTTGTAGTAGTTGTAAAATTCCATTTATTGATTGCTTCATACCTTTAAGACAATACATAGTTTTTGGAACAGTAGGTGAAATACAGTCAATATAATTCAGCATAAGATTTAAATTTTCAAAAACACTATTATCTAATGTAAGCCCGTGCTTCTGCGGATTCTGATCGAACAACAATTTGCTGTTTAGGTTGTCGAACAGCTTATTTATTGATTCTATAAATTTTGCAGTTGACAAAGCAAAAGGTTGAACTTGCTTTGAAAATTTATTAAAATCCAGCAAGGTTCTTGTGTATTATTATACAATTTCTTATTTTGCTTAAGAACTTCTTCGTATTTATTTTTGTAGTAATATGAATTCTTTAAATTGACGAAACAATTGCTGCAACTGGAAGGAATTTCGTTATTTATAGATGATGGACCAAAATTACTCCAATGTGCTTCAAAGTTTTCCAAGCTTAAATCTGGCATTTCAGGTCTAATATAAGTTTTAATATCCCTATAACGATTTGGACTTCTTTTCAGCCAATCTCCATTATGCTTCTCAATGCTTATTGCATAGAAAGTGTTTCTAACCAGCTTTGCTAATTGAGCGACAGTGCGACAGGTAATACTTATTCTAATGCCCCCTAATTTTACATTTTATTAGCTCAATTGTTAGTAAAATCCCCCAAACAAAGTTAATTTTATTTCTTTAGAGTCACATTATACTTCAAGCAAAAGTTTTTTTTAAATAATTTACTTGTATTTGCGGAAAAATATCTTCTAGTAAACAATCAATCTAATAGAAAAAATCTTTAACACCTTTGACATACTTGCAAAACTTCATATCGAATTTCTAAACCAACAATTTTAATTGTTCACAAAATTGTATTCCTCTGTAAACACACAAGTAAAATTTCATCATAATCGGTTGAGAAATAACCGAGTCCCTTCCTAATTGACCATATTCCAGAACCTTTTCTAAATATCATTTTAGAATCCCATTTCTATCGCACTTGTCGAATTTCATCAAAATCGTTCAAGAAATATCCAAGTTCCATTCTACTTGGCAATATTCCAGAACTTCATCTAAAAATCATTTGAAGGTCTCATTTCCATAATACAAGTCGAATTTCGTCAAAATCGTTCAAGAAATAGGTAAGTTCCTTCCTACTTGGCACTATTCCAGAACTTCATCTAAAAATCATTTGAAGATCCCATTTCCATCGTACAAGTCGAATTTCGTCAAAATCGTTCGAAAAATAGACAAGTTCTACCCTACTTGGCTATATTCCAGAAATTCATCTAAAAATCATTTGAAGATCCCATTTTCGTCGTATAAGTAGAATTTCGTCAAAGTCGTTGAAGAAATAGACAAGTTCCATTCTACATGGCCATATTCCAGAACTTCATCTAAAAATCAATTGTAGGTCCCATTTCCATCATACAACCCGAATTTTGTCAAAATCGTTCAAGGAATAGCCAAGTTCCATCCTACTTGGCAATATTCCAGAACTTCATCTAAAAATCATTTGAAGATCCCATTTCCATAATACAAGTCGAATTTCGTCAAATCGTTCAAGAAATAGCTAAGTTCCATCCTACTTGGCCATATTCCAGAACTTCTTCTAAATATCACTTTAGAATCCCATTTCTATCGCACTTGTCGAATTTCATCAAAATCGTTCAAGAAATAGCCAAGTTCCATCCTATATGGCCATATCCCAGAACTTCATCTAAAAATCATTTGAAGGTCCCATTTCCATCATACAAGTCGAATTTCGTCAAAATCGTTCAAGAAATATCCAAGTTCCATTCTACTTGGCCATATTCCAGAACTTCATCTAAAAATCATTTGAAGTTCCCATTTCCATCATGCAAGTCGAATTTCGTCAAAACCGTTCAAGAAATAGGCAAGTTACTTCCTACTTGGCACTATTCCAGAACTTCATCTAAAAATCATTTGAAGATCCCATTTCCATCATACAAGTCGAATTTCGTCAAAATCGTTCGAAAAATAGGCAAGGTCGACCCTACTTGGCCATATTCCAGAAATTCATCTAAAAATCATTTGAAGATCCCATTTCTCTCTTATAAGTAGAATTTCGTCAAAGTCGTTCAAGAAATAGACATGTTCCATCCTACTTAGCCATATTCCAGAACTTCATCTAAAAATCATTTGAAGGTCCCATTTCCATTGTACAAGTCGAATTTCATCATAATCGGTTTAGAAATAGCCAAGTTTCATCCTACTTGGCCATATTCCAGAACTTCTTCCAAAAATCATTTTAGAATCCAATTTCCAACGCATAAACCGAATTTCATGATAATTAGTTGAGAAATAGGCAAGTTCCATTATACTTGGCCATGTTCCAAAACTTCACCTAAAAATCATTTTAGAATCCCATTTCCAATGCACCTGTCAAATTTCATCAGAATCGGTTGAGAAATAGGCAAGTGCCATTATTCTTGGTCATATGTCAGAACTTCTTCCAAAAATCATTTTAAAATCCCATTTCAAACGCACATAAAAAATTTCATTATAAGTGGTTGAGAATTAGACAAGTTTCATTATACTTGGCCATATTCCAGAACTTCATCTAAAATTCAATTTAGAATGCCACAGTTAGTAAGTATCATAATCATATGTTTATTCCCAGTTTGGCACAACAAATAGTTCATAACGCAATGTACACCCAAATTAGTAACATAAATTCGCTTTATTTTCATATAAAAATAAGAACTCCAGTCGAAATATGTAGTTTTTTTTATTCAGCCGGGAAAAGGATAAATAAAGGTTAAAAAATCCAAAACCAATAACATAATAGTTATTTGTGTATCAAGAGCGCAAAGTGCCAGTTTGTCACGCGAGAAAGGAAATTGCGTGACAAACAACTTTGCGGACGTGTTTCACACTTTATTTTTCCTACAATCATTTTAAAAAATATAATAAAAAGATAATTTTGTAGTAAAATTTACTATACTGACAATACGATATTATTTTAGGACCGACATTTTGTTCAATCGAGTAGTCAAAGATTTTTTTTATTTTTCATAAAGAAAACAAAAATTTGGTTTGATGTTTTATACAAACATTAGTCTTTCTTAAAAATTGACAATTTATTTTTTGCAACAAAAAACTAAAAAAAATGGATTTAAGTGACAGCGATCTCTCAAATACACCGCCGGACGTTGCTCTAGAAGCAAGAAATGTAATTTTGAATTTGCTTCCCGAAAAATCGAAGCATAAGTATGAAAAGCAATTCGAGCTGTTTTCGAATTGGTGTAACCAAAAGCACATAAAAAACATATCAGAAAATGTCCTTTTAGCATATTTTAGTGACAAAGCTAAGATTCTTAAAAGTTCTACTTTGTGGTCTATTTTTTCGATGTTGAGGGCCACTTTAATGGCAAAAAATGATCTAGATATTAAACAATTTAAAAAATTAATGGCTTTTTTGAAAAAAAAATCTGTAGGGTACAAACCAAAAAAATCAAAAATTTTAGAAATGAACGAAATTTTCAAATTTTTATCCGAAGCGCCAGACGACCAATATTTGATGAAAAAGGTAATATACGATTGTTGTAATAATGTTTTGTATAATTCTTAGAATATTTATTAATGATATTTGTTTTTATAGGTTGTACTTATTATAGGGATTGCGGGTGCATGCCGCCGTGATGAACTGGTAAAATTATCAGTTGACCACATTGAAGACCGTGATTCAATCATCATCTTTAAAATTCCCGATACCAAAACTCGAATTACACGAACATTTATTTTGAGTAACAATTTAGAAAGTAATCTAGATTTGCTTTCATATTACAGAAAATATGCTTCTTTACGTCCTCCAAATATGAACTCACTACGATTTTTCATCAAATATGCTAATGGGGTATGCTGTAAACAGGTGGTAGGTGTAAATTCTATTGGTAAAATACCTCAACATGTGGCAAAGTACATTGGCTTACCTGATGTGGAAGCATATACAGGCCACCGTTTTCGCAGGTCATCTGCATCTTTACTAGTCAACGCCGGCGGTGATTTAATGAGCTTGAAAATACATGGTGGGTGGAAATCTACGACGGTTGCAGAGGGTTATATTGAGGATTCTCTCAACAATAAAATAAATTTGGGTAGAAAAATATTTGGTGATGCAACAAAAAATATACCGCAAACAGTAAATGAAAACCCTCTTGAGCATACTATTACGTCAGAGCGGGAAGTTTGTTTAACCACGGAAAACATTCATTCTATTTTATCACCAGAACTCAATCAACGCGGCATCAACATACAAAACTGCACCAATTGTACCATTAATGTAAATTTCAATAATAATCAATAAAAATAATTACATCATAATTATGTGAAATTTCGCTTTTCAATACTCTTCTTTTACTCTTACTCTTCTTTTCATATGTTCAAATTTAGCGTGCGGTTTCAAGTTTTGTCACACGTTTCTAAGAGAAACGTGTGACAAAGTAATTTGTTTATTAACTGTCAAAAAAACAGACACTTTGGGCTTTGAAAACAGAGAAAAAAAGCCTGCTTTTCACGGCGATTGTAGGAAAACTTATTAGTAAACTACTATGTATATACGAGAAGCGTTTATTTTCGATATACATATCTAGCTTAATGTTTTTTATTTATTTGTTGCAAACTATCACAAATTTTGTATGAATTGATGTACGTACTCACACATAAAAATTGTAAACACAAAAAATAAAAGTAGTGAGAAATACGAAGTTTGGTTCGATTGTTTTTATACTCGTAGAGCAAACTCATGTGGTTTTCCTGTTGCAATAAAAAACAGATTCGGAGTCGAATCCGAGTTGAAAAATGACAGTTTTTTGACGTTTTAACTGGAACAGCCAAAAATCCGGATTCTGCGATTTTCTGTTTTTTATATGGTTGTGTGAATATACGTATTAATTGTCAAATTCTATTTTTATAATTAGATTGTTAATACTGATGAATTTTTCCGTAAATTAATAAATAATTTATTGTAATCATGTTATTTGTTGTATTATTTGTTGATTATTTTACTGTTTTTTAAATATATTTTTCCGCATATTTATTTTGATGTTTAAATGACATTTCGATGACATTTAAATGTAATTGTGTTAGTAATTGCTCCGAAAAATTTTACCGAGCGACGAATGACAGCTGCTGTCACTGACAGCTGTTTCGCTCCGAATCTGTTTTTTGTTGCAACAGGAAAACGACATCAATTCAAAGTCAAACGCAAATCAAGAAGAAGTAAGAGGTAAGAAGAAATTAACAGCAGAGAGTACGATTTAATGAGATTAAGAAGATAAAGTTATTACAGTTCTACTGTATTTTCTATTTGTTGTTGTTGTTTTTTATTTTTTGAAAATAAATGTTCACGAGACGTCTCGATATTACATCGTTTTTGGTTTTGTCTAATAAAGATAATGTAGACATCATACATCAATTAGAAACAGTGTCGGCCAAAAATTTAGCAGCGAAATACGAAATTGGACCACAAACAGTATACGATTTAAAAAGAAAAAACCAAATTTTAAATTTTTTTTTCGGAAAGTCACAAGGGATTGAACGTTCGTAAAATATTAAAAAGCGCAGAACATCCACAAGTAGATGTAGCAACATATGAATGGTTGCGACAACAGCGATTTAGGGGTCTACCTATTTCGGGGGCAATGTTAATGGAAAAAGCCAAAGTTTTTCATGCAGAATTTAAGATAAGCACTACATATCAATATTTCCAAGGATGGTTAGGAAATTTTAAAAGTCGGCATGGGATACACTGCCTCAAAGCATCTGGTGAAAAAATATCAGCAGATTACGAAAGTACCCCATTATTTGTTGATGAACTGCGAGATTTAATAGAATCAGAGAATTTATCGTACGACCAAATATATAATGCTGATGAGACAGGCATTTTCTGGAAAGCCTTACCCCGAATTACCCTAGTCTCCAGAAATGAATCCTATGTTGAAAGTGTTAAAGAAGCTAACGAACGCGTGACGGGTATTGTATGTTCAAACGCTTCAGGAACACATAAGTGTAAGTTACTAATTATTGGAAAAAGTGCACGCCCTCGGGCTTTCCAAAATGTGAAAGAATTACCGGTTCTGTATAAAGCCAATAAAAAAGCTTGGGTAACGCAAGATCTTTGTTTGGATTGCTTTGATAACAATTTTGTTCCTGAAGCTAGAAAAAGCTGTAAAGATTTAGGCCTAGAAGGCAACTGCAAAATTTTGTTGTTACTAGATAACTGCCATGCACATCAAGATGTCACTAAATTCAGACAAAAAAATATCATTATAAAATATTTGCTACCAAATTGCACCTCTTTGATACAACCAATGGATCAGGGTATCATTAGAAGTTTAAAGTGTCATTACCGGAAACAAATGATGAGAAAAATAATAAACTTCAACAAGGAAGAACAAGTGACAAATTTTATAAAATCATTCAACATAAAAAACGCAATATGGTGCCTGTATCGTGCCTGGAGTGACGTAACCAAGGAAGTTTTGAAAAATATTATTCTAATTGTGAAATGAACAACGGTGCTGACATAATAACGGATGAACTAAACGATACAACAAATCGAATAAATAGAGAAGAGTTTTTTAAGTTGGGTGGATTCGGGTATTGGGGCACCGACATTCGCTACAGTAACGGACAATGAAATTGTGGAAATGGTGATAAATCCCAGTAATAATGAAATTCAATCCAGCACCGATGGGGAGACATGAGGAAATTATACCAATTCTTAGGACCTACGAAGCTATAACTGCATGTGAAACGCTTAGTAATTATTAACGAACGTACTACAAAATAAATTTACGGACATCGAACCGGATCGTTCGAACCTATTTAAATATATCAGAACAGTGAAACCTGCTAGGCGAGTATATATAATTTTAGAGGATGCAGAAGGATTAATCGATCCGCGAGCAATTACGGAAAAGATAACCGATTATTATGAGACAGTGTTCAGTGATCGGCAGCTCATGGAGATCATAAACGCTATATTTATCTGTGGCTTTCCTGATAGTTGGAAGACTGCCAAGGTGAAAGCTATACCAAAGCCAGGGAAAATTTGTATACCGGAAAACACTCGGCCGATTAGCCTGCTGAGCGGCCTCAGCGATAGCAGAGCGCTTAATATCCCGAAGACTGTGGGACTCAGTGCACCATCTAATCCCTGATGAACAGCTTGGATTCGTACGTCATAAGCAAATAACTGAAGCGGCACAGTAAAATAATGTCTGTGATATTTATAGATATTATGAAGGGGTTTGGCTCCAAATCGCATGAGGGGCTTCCGAGATTTCGCCGATTCTCATATCATTGATCAGGTCATACCTCACGGATCGTAAATTTTTTGTGTGCATTGATAACAATTGTAACTCCGCCACTGCGGAGGAGCACTGCTCTATGTAATTTTACGAATAATATACAGGTTGCAAATTTTTGCAGATGATACAGACATTTTTTGCACAAACCGCAGAGAATTCCAATGCCCGAACAGGATACAAATTTACTTAAATTCTCTAGTAAACTACTACAAAAAATGGAATATACAAATCAATACTGACAAAACACAGCTGATATATTTCTATCCATATTCAAAATACAAAAATAAATTAAAAAATGCGGTCCCGGTGACAGTTGATGGCCAGGCGAATTATGAAGTAAAATCGGCCAAATATTTGGCCATTACCTTGTCAGGAAATCTGAGTTTCTCCCCGACATAAAAAATTTGAGAAGTCCTGTATCCAATAATGGGCAGTGCAAGTAGCTTGGACTACAAAAATAAACTGATGGTGTACAAAGTATATGTAAGACCAATTATGACATATGCGGCACCGCCGTAGTACGATTTGACAAGTAACTCGAAAAATCTTGTGATCCAAAGAATCCAGAATAAAGGCCTAAGGTTTGTATTTGATAGCTGGCCGCGCCCCCCGGACTATAGGCAATGTACAGTCAAATGCCTCCACGAACTAGCTGGATAATAATCTAAGTAGGCTGATGTCGAGTTCAAACGAATTTCTAAATGTGATAGGACATTGCTATTTATGAATACTTACTTAAACGTTGGTTTGTTTAACATTACCAAATTAGTATTAAGGTCGATTCGCACGATGTGTTTTCAGTTATGTTTTAACAAACGAAAATATGTCAATAAATATAAGTGTATTTTAAAATATTTGTGAAGTTGAAAATCGCATCCACACTTTCATTGAAAACATTTATGTTTTGCAATAATAATATGGACGGTGATAGATTAATGGACATTAATCTATCACCGCTTAATGACATTTGTTTAATTTTTTGAGATTATTACCTGTGTAAAAACATGCCAAAATGGAAAAAAGTTATTTTTGAAAATTACATATGTGTGGAAACATATGTAATCACAAAAGCAAAAATACAATATGTGGAACTAAAAAATTGTCTCAAATGTTGACACATTTGTAAAAATACTTGTAAAAACACGTCGTGCGGAACTACCTTTAGTCTTGTAAATTTGTAAATATTGTAATTTTAGTTTAGCCTGTAAGTCTGTACTGCCGTCCTAGAACCAAAAGCGGTATCTACTGGTGGCATGAAATTGAGATATTACGATTTAAAGTTTTGGTAATAGCCCTTTGTAAATTGGAATGTTTACTGTCTAATAAAAGTGATTCCTAGTCAAAGTAACAGTAAATGCAGTATACTAAATACTAAAAACAAATGCGGTTTGTACATATTTGCACAAGCAGTTACTGCGTTTTTAGCTGGTAGTATGTAGATACCCCATTCGTGCTTAGAAAAGGTATACATTTTAGAAAGATACGATAAAATGATTCTTGTTTTTGGAAGAAATAATATAGATACTGAGTTTTCCGTCGGTAAATAGGTAGAATAACATGCCATGTTACTAAAAAACCCATAAACTCAATTTCCAATTTTTTGTAGATACCTCGTTTGATTCTAGGGCGGCAGTGTAGTTATAAGATGTATAAAAGAGAACAAAAAAAAAAAAAATCAACCAACACATAAAACCACTATGGTTACTGTGGATTTAAAAATTTATTTATTACGGCTGCTGTATATCATTATCAATAAAAACTTTTAAACTAAAACATATGTGTATTTATATGAATGTGGTTTAAGTAAATCGTTTTTATTTTCTTGTTATAATTGATTTATTTAAACCAAAATATAAAAAAAATTCATAACAACAGCATTCTGGTCAAATGGAAATAAAGGCTTCATCATTAAGACAATATACATTACATAGATGGCAGTGAATTTCAAGTTGAAAAATTGTAGGAAAAGCAAAACCAATTCTCAAAATATAGGAACGCGTGATAATTTTGTGATTAAATAATTTTTTTTCGTATTGTGACAGTGACACCTAGCGTGTGATAGAATAAGTTAAATTAATAGCTCAATGTTTTATTGTACTAAATGGAATTATCCATGATAAAACAGTTCTAAATGTTTCTACGCTATTCTAACTGGAAAAGTCATGAGCTTTCTAGAAGTTTGGTTTGTGTATATAAAAAGGCGAACGAAGTCGAATTGGATGGTTAGTTTTTGGAAAGCGATAAAGTAAAGATTAAAAAAGAATTAAAAAGTGATTTAAAAAGTGTTTTAGTGTAAAATAAAAAGTAAAAGTAATCAGTAAAATTTGAGAATAATTTATATAAAGTGATTTTGTGAATTTTTATTAAAATTTTGATGTAAATATTTTGATGTATTTTTAAACGTTTTATAATATTTTTGATTTTTTCATTGAAAAACTTGAAGCTAAAAAACAACATTTTTACTATGGATTCCTATGGAAATCAGTGAAAAGTTATGCCACCAAAAAAGCTTCTAAAAAATACATCATGTTGATTATGGCTCTATACTCTAGAAGGCTCTGCTATTAGATATGGTATATTTAAGGGCATGGCGTACTTAATAATCATCAGGAAAACTAATTATATTTTACCATAGTGAAATGTATCTCGATTAAGTGAAATATGAAAAAATACACAAATTGAAGTGTTTTTGAATATTTGTTTGTTTTTTTTTGTATTAGTTAGATGCGTTTGAACTTAAGTTCTTTTACAGTAGGTTCTTTAAGCAGTATTGTTGAGTAATTAAGTAATAATTTTAATTTTGATCTAATAGTTGTATCTGCGCATATTATAAAATTATTTAAAATGTTAAATTAATTTTCAGTTAAATTAATACATACATATTTTGCTTAAGGATACCAGGAATTAATATAAGAACGTTCATAAACTGATTTTACCATAGTACGTATTATTTAGTAGAATTTAAATTTACTAAATTTGGTAAATAACTTAATATTTAGAAAAAATAATTTTGATATCTGCAGTCAGATTTTTAGAGCCTGATGCAGCTTTACAGAAATTTCAAGTATCCAACGAACAAAAAGTTTATAAATTGTTTTGTGTTATGCTAATTATTTGATCAGATATAGTACTAACAAAACATACTAAATGTTGGCCATGTGGCAATTTGACCATTGTGTCATCCGGGAGTCTAGTTTAAACTTGATCGTACATTCTGGTCAATCAATCAAAATCAAATTTAGTAGGTAGCACAGTAACATAGCAAAATTGACAATTCGACATTCTCATATTCTTCAATCGTTTCGTCGCTTGATGATCGTTGTGATCACACGTATACAATTTGCTCTTAAAATTAAGTTTTAATATATACGTATGGTTAAATAATTTATCTAGACATTTTGTGTTAACATTTTGTTTTAATTTTAAAAAATTTGTTATTTAGTTTTCAATTAAATTAACTATTTTTCTAATAACTGTGAAACGGCTAAAAATCATAAAATCTATCAATAATCTGTGATACATAAATACATAACTGTGATTTTATTAACTAATATTTTTTGATTTAAATAATAATGTCTGTGTGCTATGAATGTAGTGCCAAAGTGTCTGAAAACTTTTTTACTTGTGCTGGTGAATGTAATAAACTTATTCATTTTGGATGTGCAGGGATTAAAAAACCTGTGTTTGATGCCATTTCGATAATTCCTAATTTTTCATGGCGATGTAGTGTATGTATCGATGTTTATAAAATTCTCAAGGAAACGAATGATCATATGAGTAATTCTATCGATGCTATATCAGCGTCCTTGTCATTGCTAAATAAAACATCAGCCACTATTAATATTAACGTGGAAAGTTTGTTAAAACCAATACCATCTCAACGGTCGTCGTCTGTAAAATTTAAAAAAAAACAACAAAACAAACTGATATGGAATTTGCCACACCAATACTTACAAGATCTAAGAGTAATGAGAATAATAACTTAACAACGGCTAAATCGTTAGGCAATAATATGGACTCGCCTAAAAAAAATTTTATTGGTAGTGGTGATTTGAACTCTACTTTGCGTACCGTTGAGCCGCTACGGTGGTTTTTTATTTCTCGATTATGTAAAACGTTACTGATTGTTGTTGATCGTCCGCAGCATCTAAAAACATACAAAAAAGGCACAGAGAATCATTTGGGACACAATTATTTAGATGAAATTTGATACAACAGCGATACGGCATTATGCAAAATCAATCCTTTGATTTTTAAAAGCATTAAACCACAACCTATTTGTTTATAAAACATTTATTTTCTTTATTGTGACACTTAATTATTTGGTATGATCAAGTACCAACCTTTTCAATTAAAATTAATTTTCATTGTAAATAATTATAGTAAAAGAAGTACCAACTTGATTATACCAATTAATTATGTGAAATGCTAGATGGCGATACTATTGTATAACAATTAAATTTAATTTGTATAACACTTTTTAGTATAAAAGAGCGCTCTCTACTATTCATAAAAATATTGTAAAAAGAGATATTGTGAATTAAAGCTCTTTTAGTAAATACAGTGAACAAACAAAATTGTGAAATAAATTGTGAAGAAAAAATAAACATAAAATTGTGAAGATCGGGTGTTTTTTATTTTAATATAAACTGCGATCATAAAGAAGCCCCCTTCAAAACGCGAAACATTGGTCCTTCGAGCCGGATCTCCAACAGTATTTTGCAGCGAATTTGGATTTCCAGCAATATTTTTTGGATTGTTTTTTTTTATTATTTTTTTTTTTTTTTATAAGCGATAACGCTTAAATATACATATTTGGCGCCAAAACGCAAGCGAGTCATCACTTTGTAATAGTAAGTAATTACGATACTTTATAAAGTGATTATTAAGTGCAAAAGGCTTTATTCAGTGCATGAGACTAAATAAGATTAAGGCACTTAAAGACATTTTATTTGAGAAATAAAAATTGTGCGTACTACTAAATATATAAGCGGTGTGTGTGTGTTGTGTTTGCTTAAATATACGGAGGCTTTCCTTGATATTTATAAAATTATAAAACTCCGTTGTGCGCTTTAAAGGCATATTAAAATTCCGTGAACATTTTCATTCGGTCTTTTCCGCAAATTTTGTTTATATAAATTTCAATTTTGTGCGTCGTTCTCGTGTTTTCCATTGCGAGAAGTTTGAACATATCTTGTAGAAGCCAAAATGTCTACTATAAGGGCGCTGAAACGTGTCTTAGCGCATTGTCAAGACATCAAAGCATCTGCCATTAAATTCAATGAAGACACGAGTTTGGAAGAGGTAGACACCAATATTCAACTACTCGAAGAAGAACGGAAGGAATACCGCGAGCTAGAGAAGCTGATTGGCGAGGAAGTTAAGCCGTTAAGGAACGAAGCCCTGCAGGATTCAGTGGAAGAATCGTTTTTTACGATTAGAAAAGTGCTATTTCGAGCAAAGAAGGATCGTGAAGCTGAGGTATCGAAGCATTCGCATAATGCTTCGATCGATGAATTAATGGCGAATCAGCAATCATTCTTGCAAGAAGTCTCAAGTTTAAATAGAAGAGAAAGTGACGTGCGACTTCCCAGGATCAACATTCCTACGTTCTCGGGCATATATTCGGAATTCCCATCTTTCAAAGATTTATTCGAAGCATCGATTGACAACAATGCGAAAATATCTAAGGTACATAAATTTCAATACCTAAAGGGCCTTTTGACGAATGAAGCTGCTGCATTGGTTCGTCATATTGCAGTAACTGAAGCGAATTACACGGAGGCATGGGAAAAAATAAAGGAGAGATATGACAAGAAAAGGTTGGTGATTTCTACCCTCATTAAGCAGTTTGTGGATCAACCAATAATTGCAAAGCCCTCGGCTAAAGCTCTGCATCAGATGTCTGACGTATCTGATGAAGTGCTTAGGGGATTAAAGGTGCTGGGTGCAGAAGCAGAGAAAAGGGATCCGTGGCTAATCCATATTCTGGTGAATAAATTGGACGCTATTACCAAACAAGCCTGGGCAACAGAAACTGCAGAAGATGATTTCCCCTCAATCGAAAGATTTTTTTAATTTCTAAATAGAAGAAGTGATTCTTTGGACACGATTGATTCAAATAAATCACCAGCACCACAGCCAATAGCAAATAATCGCGTTAAAAATTTTCACACTGCTTCCACTGATCTGGTGTGTGTTAAATGTTCCAAAGATCATTATATTAGCAGATGTGAGCAATTTCTGTCTCTAAGTGTCACCGATAGGCGAGGATTTGTTTCGGACAGGAAGCTGTGCTTTAATTGTTTGTCTCCAACCCATCAGGCAGCTTTATGCAGGTCCAAATATAGATGCGGTAAATGCCATAGAAAACACCATGTAACATTACATTCCGAAGATATGCAACGAGAAGGAGCGAACTCAACTTTAAGCGGCAATACAGTGAACCATTCAGAGGAGAGTACCACTTCTGACACTCAAGTGTATAACGCAACATTACCCAGTTTTCACTCATTACTCCCGACAGCAATGGTTCAAGTCACTGACCGATTTGGAAACGTATTAAAGTGCAGAGCGTTACTTGATTCTGGTTCTCAAGCATCGTTTATTACGGAGGCATGTATGCAGCGATTAAAATTGCCGAGATCGAAAGCGAACATATCGGTAACTGGGTTGACTGCGGGAAGCATATTCACAAGAGGAGCAGCTTCTATCAACGTGAGATCGCTGCACTCTCCAGAGGAAGAAATACAACTAGATGCCCTTGTAATTAATAAACTGCCAACTAGGTTGCCCAGTTTTGGATTTACTTTAAAGGACAGTAGCTTTCTGAAGGGGTTGAAACTTGCCGATCCGCAGTATAATGAAGTTGGCGCAGTTGACATATTAATCGGGGCGGACAGATTTTTCCACGTCATCAGAGATGGACGAGCCAGTGATTTTAGTGACTCCATTATTGCTCAAAACACTATATTTGGTTGGGTTGTTTCTGGGATTACCGATAGTAACAGGTTAAGTGAAGCAGCTCAGATGAATATATGCACATTAAATCTACATTTGGATGTCGATATTGACGAAACTTTGAAACGCTTTTTCGAGCAAGAAGAAATCCCCAGTATCCACATGTTAAGTCCAGAGGAAACCGAGTGCGAAGAACATTTCAAATCTACACACAAACGAATTGAAGGAGGTAGCTATATGGTGAAGATTCCTTTTAAAAAATCAGCAGGCCGGCTTGGTGACTCAGTGAAAGCGGCCGAACGGAGGTTTTTAGCATTAGAAAGAAAGTTGCAGTCTAATCCTACAATTAACATGGAATACGCCAAGGTAATAAGCGAATGCATGAAGCTGGGGTATATGGAGCCTCTGAATGAAAACGATTTAGAGATTGAGGATCACAAAAGGTTTTATTTGCCCCATCACTGTGTATTCAAGGAGTCAAGTGAGACCACTAAATTAAGAGTGGTATTTGATGGGTCGGCGAAATCTTCGTCCGGGGTTTCCCTAAATCAAACAATGTTGGTTGGACCAACTATTCAGCCTACATTATGGTCTATATTAATGAAGTTCAGGAGTCACAAGGTAGCGTTAACAGGCGATATCGAAAAAATGTACAACCAAGTCTTAGTTGCTGAAAAGGACACGCATTTTCAGCGAATATTATGGAGAAATGAACCATCGAGCAAGCTAAAGCACTATAAGCTCAATACCGTCACTTTTGGGTTGGCCAGTTCATCATTTTTGGCAATAAGGACATTGCAGCAAATAGGCTACGACAGTCAGCAAGATCATCCAAACATGGTACAACATATTTTAGAGGATTTTTATGTAGACGATTTTATTTCTGGAGCCGATACCATTGAAGAAGTCCTGCAACTAAAAAGCGAGATCACCGAAGTATTGTTATCTGGAGGTTTTAAGATCAGAAAATGGAAATCGAATATACCTGACATTACGGCGAGAGATGATACTGGTCAAATATCGAGTTTCCACAGTTCAGCTGAAACAAAAATATTAGGGCTTCAGTGGAATTCTGCTGATGATATTTTCTCATTCAAACTAAATCTCAATGATGGCTCCAAAGATACAAAACGCCTAATCATCTCAGAATATTCGAGAGTTTTCGATCCACTTGGATGGCTTTCTCCATCTATTATTTTGATGAAAATAATATTCCAAAATCTTTGGTTGATGAAGCTGGGTTGGGACGATGAATTGCCGGACAACATCGCAAGCATGTACAGGGAAATCCGCGGTGAGTTGAAACTATTGGAAAATATACAGATTAAGCGATACATTCCTCAAGGAAGTCTGGTTGAAATTCACGGTTTTTCGGACGCAAGCGAAAAGGCGTATAGCGCAGTGGTGTATTGTAGAGCGATGGCTGAGAATGGCGAGGTTACTGTAAACATAATGGCATCTAAAACTAAAGTAGCACCTATCAAGCAGATATCTTTGCCCAGACTCGAGTTGTGTGGTGCACATTTATTGACAAAGCTTATGATGCTGGTGAAGGAAACAATAAAGCGTCCAGTAAAATGTTATGCATGGACAGATTCCAGTATCGTCTTGATGTGGTTATCCAGTCATCCAGTAAGATGGAAAACGTTTGTGGCGAATCGTACGTCAGAGATTCTGGATAAACTTCCTAGAAAATGTTGGAATCACGTACGATCCGAGGACAATCCAGCAGATTGCGCATCAAGAGGAATACTCCCCTCAAAACTAGTCAATTTCAAGCTTTGGTGGCACGGTCCGGAATGGTTGCAACTGGCTGAATATATTTGTGCTTCACCAACAGAAGAAAATAACAATGAGGAGCAGCTGGCAGAAGAAGAAAGGAAAAACAAAATGTTGGTTCTGAACATGCAGCGGACAGCGGACGTCATCGATTCCTTGATGGAGAGGATTTCGGAACACATTAAATTGGTTCGTGTTTTCGCTTACGTTCTGAGATTCCTAAAAAATCGTCTATTATCGAAAGATGACAGAATTTTAAGTTTCTTAACGGTGGAGGAATTGCAGACATCAAGACTTATCATCATCAAGCATGTGCAGCAACAATCATTTGCCAGTGAGATTGATCGCTTACGAAAAAGAATGGATATTAGCAAAAGAAGCGACATATTATCCTTGGCACCGTTTATAGACGCTAAGGGAATTTTGAGAGTTGGAGGTAGGCTAAGGCTTTCGGATTGTCCATACGATTACAAGCATCCGATAATATTACCAAAGAGCCATGTATTTAGTCGTGGAATTATATGGCACATACATAAGCAAAACCTACATCCGGGCCCATCGTTGACATTCCAGTTAACTAGACAACAATATTGGATAGTTGGAGGAAGAAGCAGCATACGGGGAGTTGTCAATAAATGCGTTGCGTGTTTTAAAAGTAATGCGAGGTCGTCAAAGCAGCTGATGGGAGATTTGCCGGCAGCGAGATTAAAAGCAGCAAGGCCATTCACATCATGTGGAGTAGATTATGCGGGCCCAATACAAATAGCATCAAAAAAAGGGAAGAGGCGCCAGATTTATCAAGGGATATATTGCGCTATTTGTTTGTATGGCAACAAAGGCTATTCATATAGAGATTGTGAGTGACCTTACAACTGATGCCTTCATTGCGGCTTTAAAAATATTTGTGTCTAGAAGAGGAACGCCAGCGCATATCTATAGTGACAACGGCTCAAATTTTATTGGAGCGAAGCGACAGCTGAATGAGGTATATAAATTTATTTCCAACAATAACAATAATTGTGTCATTGCAGAACATTTATCCAAGTCAGAAGTGCGGTGGCATTTTATACCACCCGTGACACCCCATTTTGGAGGTTTATGGGAAGCAGCAGTCAAGTCTGTCAAAACTCACCTTATAAAGTGTACTTCCAACACCCATTTAACATTTGAAGAGATGGCCACTCTACTAAGTCAGATCGAGGCAATTTTAAACTCCAGGCCATTATATGCAGCATTAGACGGCGATTCATCATTCGAGGTTTTGACACCAGCGCATTTTTTGATCGGGTCTGCAAATTTCTACTTACCGGAGAAAGAATTCAATGAAGGGATACCTGCGGGCAGACTTACGAGATGGCAATTTATTCAGCAGCGCGTTCAATCATGCTGGAGAAAGTTCAGCGTAGAATACCTTCACAACCTTCAGCAGAGAAATAAATGGCAAAAACTGCACGACAATGTCAAAATTGGAGATGTCGTACTAATCAAAGAGGATAATTTGCCATCCTACAAATGGGCGCTTGGTAAAATAATTGAATTGCATCCTGATGATCGCGGAACAGTTAGGGTCGTAACATTAAAAACATCAACATCGATTTTAAAGCGACCCATTGTGAAAATATGTAAACTTCCCGAACAAGAAGATGGTTAACGACGGGATCGTTAACGCGCCGGAGAATGTTGTTGATCGTCCGCAGCATCTAAAAACATACAAAAAAGGCACAGAGAATCATTTGGGACACAATTATTTAGATGAAATTTGATACAACAGCGATACGGCATTATGCAAAATTAATTCTTTTGATTTTTAAAAGCATTAAACCACAACCTATTTGTTTATAAAACATTTATTTTCTTTATTGTGACACTTAATTATTTGGTATGATCAAGTACCAACCTTTTCAATTAAAATTAATTTTCATTGTAAATAATTATAGTAAAAGAAGTACCAACTTGATTATACCAATTAATTATGTGAAATGCTAGATGGCGATACTATTGTATAACAATTAAATTTAATTTGTATAACACTTTTTAGTATAAAAGAGCGCTCTCTACTATTCATAAAAATATTGTAAAAAGAGATATTGTGAATTAAAGCTCTTTTAGTAAATACAGTGAACAAACAAAATTGTGAAATAAATTGTGAAGAAAAAATAAACATAAAATTGTGAAGATCGGGTGTTTTTATTTTAATATAAACTGCGATCATAAAGAAGCCCCCTTCAAAACGCGAAACACTGATGATGATCTCATGATGTATATCAAAAACAAATTTGTAGTCGAGAAACCTGTATTGTATTGCTTTCGACGTTAATGATGATCGCGATTATGTATCATTTAAAATCGGTATTCCTGTAAGCAAATTTGACCAAATGCTTGATTCATCGGCGTGGCCTTCTGGAGTCTTGATTAAAGAATTTTTAAATTCACGTCGGAAATCAATGAACAATAATTTTGTAGTCCCACGCTCAGCTCTAACAGAATGAATTTGGAATTTAATTCAATGCCTAATTCAATCTCAATCTATTATCAAAATGTTGGTGGTATGTGTACTAAATCAACGCAGTTTTCATTATTTCTATCGTCGTCATGTTATCCGATATATGTTTTATCTGAAACATGGATGAAACCTGCTGTTTTAAGTTCTGAATTTGTTGATGATAATTATGTAACGTATAGATGTGACCGTTCCAGCCTAACAAGTGATAAATCTGTTGGTGGTGGAGTTCTTGTAGGTATGCATAATTCAATTATAAACTGTGATGTAGTATGTCCGAATATTACTGTGGAATATGTTGCGGTGAAATTATCTTGGACAGTGAAATCATTATATTTATATGCTGCATACGTCCCACCTCTAAGCTCTGCTGAGGTTTATAGCTTACACTGTACAAATATTTATTATTTTGTATCACAGTGTAACGCACATGACACCATATGTGTATTGGGTGACTTCAATCTTCCGGGTTTATGTTGGTGTACTATGATGATGATGAAACTGCTTCTGTTTTTTCATCCAATGTTTTGAGTGATGTGGAACAGATTTTTATTGATGCCATGTTGTCTTTAAATTTACATCAAATTTGTAAAGTTGCTAACATGAATGGTAGAATCCTGAATCTAGTTTTATTGAATGATCCTAATTGTGGATTGGTTACTAAGTCGTTGGAACCTTTTGTTCCGGATAGATTTCACCACAGTGGATTGGAAATTAACTTTGACTGCCAGGAGCTGTTTTGTAAATTCATCAACAATGCACAACCAAGGTTAAATTACAATTTTAATAAGGCTGATATTGCCGGTCTGCAGGAGTTTTTTGAATTGGTGGATTGGGAAGTAACTTTCAATTCTAAATGGAGTGATGTTAATGCTCTAGTCGACTCATTTTATTTGGTTTTATTTGATGCTTTCGACAAACATGTACCTAAATGCTATGAGCGTAAGAATATCCATCCTCCATGGTTTGACAACAATTTGGTCAATTTAAGAAACAAGAAGAATAAGGCACACACATTTGCCAAAGAATTTGGTGATAACTTGGATTGTCTAAATACTTTTCTACAAATACGCTGAGCATTTGATAAGGAACAACGCCGAGCCTATATTAACTATATTTCACGGCTGGAAAATAATTTAATTTCAAACCCAAAACTATTTTGACCTTTTGTTGATGTCAAAAGAAAATGTTCTGGTTATCCACAAATGATGTCCTTAAATGATGTAACTGCCTGTAATGCTGAGGACATAAATGAATTATTTGCTGAATTTTTCCAATCAGTCTATCAAAAATACAATGATAATGCTATTGATATTTCATTAGGACCTCGTAGTTCGCATCATCAAAATTTAATTGGAATACCTTATATTTCAGTAAAAGATGTCAGCCTTGGTATATCCAAGATGAAATCGGGATGTGGTTTTGATAACATACCTGCAAAAATACTTAAAGATCTTAACAGCTCGCTATCATTACCACTATCTCTGATATTTAATGCGTCTCTGAAGAGTGGTGTATTTCCGTTGGTATGGAAAAAGTCAATTATAATTCCCATTTTTAAATCCGGAAAACGGAGCAACATTAAAAATTATCGTGGCATATCTATATTATCATCACATTATTTCTGATTATTAGTATTTTTAATGTTAAACCTTTATTATCACTTCAACAACATGGATTCGTAAGGCATCGTTCTACCACTACAAATCTTTTAAGTTTAACATCTAAAGTATTCAGTGCCTTTGACTCTAAATGTCAGCTTGATGTGGTTTTCACTGATTTTGCGAAAGCATTTGACTCACCTCAGTTTGAGTTACTTCTTGCCAAACTGGACAGATTTGGAGTGAGTAAATTGTTTTTGGATTGGATTGGATCGTATCTGCGTGATCGGAAGCAGGTAGTTTAAATTAACGGGTTTACATCTAAGATGATTGAAGTTCATTCTGGAGTGCCTCAGGGCTCCCACCTAGGACCTGTATTATTTAATGTCTTCATCAATGAAATTACTTCTTTGTTTCAGTATTGCGACTGTGAATTATATGCAGATGACTTGAAAATATCAAGAAGTGTTTGTAGCCCGCAACAATGTAATGAATTGCAGGGTGATGTTGATTTGCTGTATAAATGGTCAGTTATGAATAAGTTGAAGTTAAATTTGGAAAAGTGCAAGATTATGAGCTTCTCCAGGAAAAAAGCAGTTATTCTTCATGAATATCTTATTGGTAATCACCAGCTAGAATGATTTATGACATTTAAAGATTTGGGTGTTGTCCTGGACCATCAATTGAATTTCCGAGACCATATTAATTTAATAGTAGCTAAGTCTAATTCTCTACTTGGCTTTATTCAACGTATCACCAAAGATTTTCGTAATCCACAATCAATTAAAACTTTGTATTGTTCCATTGTTCGGTCTAATTTGGAATACGCGTCGATTATTTGGGATCCTGCCTACAATATTTATATCGATAGAATTGAACGAATACAGAAACAATTTATTATTTACTATCTTCATAAATTGAATTGGCCATTTGATCCGAACCTCCCAATGTGGCTGAATAAAAAGAATTTGCCATCCTACGGTGACCGCTGTAGAATTGCTGATCTGGATTCATTGCTTGTAAGACGTAGATGTGCTGCTTAACAGTTCGATTGACTTCCCTAAACTACTTGCAAAGATTGATATTCATGTGCCCTGTAAACCTACTCGGATTAGGAATTTTATATATTTGCCGACATTTAAATCTAATTACGCACATAATGCTCCGGTCCCGGCGATTTGTCGACAATTTAATTGTAGTTTTGATGTGTTTGATTTTAATATTTTTAAATGTTCTTTTAAAAAATTAATAAAAACTAAATTATAAAATTGTAATCAAAAAAGGATTTTTTATCCCGTTGATGATGTAAATAAATAAAATAAATAAAAAAAAAATATTTATAAACATATTGTTGCACAAAAAAATTATATTATATGTATTTACGTGCAAAAATACTCTGTCTCATACTCGTAGATTCATAAGTTAACATAAATTTAAGAATAACGGGATCGATTGAATATTATGGAACATAAATTGAAAATATAATTTCAAAATACATAGCGAAGCCTTATCTATACCGTTTGTAATATGAGAATTTAATTTTTCTATTTCTTTGCCAAAAATTCGATTTTCGATAGAATATTTTATAATAAGGAAATTATATTCATGAAGCATGCAAAAATTGTAAAATACATAAAACACATAAATGATTATGCTTAGTCAATGATGGTACATTCATACAACCAAAATTTCTATATCCATAACGATACAGTTTCGTGCACCGGTTTATGGATACTTACTTAAAGCAAAAGTTGTATTTTTCGTTTATCTAGTACAAGTTTTAAAAAAAATGTATATGAACAGCATAGCTAGAGCAAGAGCAAGAGCATGGAACGGATGGAATATACCATTATTAGATAATACCATAATATGTAAAAGTATATAAAAGAAAACATACGAATATGTATATTAGTTATGTGCATAATTTTTTTTGTTATTGCATTTTCTTCCTTAAACATGTATAAAACATAAAAGTAAATAGAATAATATTATTATTTGGTTAAAATTCAAATATTATGATCAAATTTCCTACAGTTTATTTATGTTACATCTATAAAAGCAAAACTAACCTACTCTCTTTGTGTATACAGCAACATCTGAACGAATAAGTTGTTACAGAGTATTGTTTCACAATAAACACCAAAATGTTATGAAAAATTGTAGATAAAATATTTATTTCACTTTACTTCTATATAATATATACATCAGATATACTCGTACTCGTAAATAAATAAAAACAATTTTTCAAATGCACTTTTATTCATAAAGTTGGAAGTTTATTAGACTTTTCACGCTTAAGCTCAATTCTATTACCTTCTTTATGTAAAGGTTTTGTTACGAGCAATTTATATTTGGCTAAATGACAAAAAATACCTACACTCAGAAAAAAATGTCCTATTAACTTGTTAATAAGGTCACTTTTAATTTAATAAGACAGAAAACAATATGAAAATCATGTATGATTAATATTTTTTGAAGAAATTCTTTTATTGATTCAAAATTATCGTTCACATTAAATATCTAATTGTAAAAACTATTGTTTTAATTACAGAACCTTTTAGTTAATTGCATCAAATTTAAAAGGCGGTTTAAATATATTTAATATTATCATCTTATTAATTAATCAAAGTTTGACCACATTAATTTTTTTAAAAATAATAAGATTTCCTATTAATTTAGTTTTTTCTTGTACGACGGTAAGTTTAATTTAACAGTTCGTACTGTTTATTTAATATTATGCCATTTTACGTAATAAATTTATAGTTTTAAATTATTAATTTAAAAATTGTTAATCATGTTAAACCAATAATTTTAACTATAAGTTTATTACGTCGAAAGATTTGCATATATTTTTGATCAAGTGAAATGAAATTAAATTAGGTGAAAACACTTAGCTTCTCTAGTGGCCAACGCTTTAAAACCTTATCCAAAACCTTTGTGCCTGATTGGGGAATCTAAATAACAAAAATACCCTATAATAGCCTACGTCATTATAGATTTATAGATATATGTACTTTGTTGCAGAAAAACAATCATATAGATACGGTCATTAGTGAATATTCCACCACAATAATGTTTAAACATTTCCTCAAATCTTATTGTTAGAATAGATTCAACTAAATTCAGAATATTTGCGCGAGATAATTTAAGTGAACCATAATTTTAAAAGAATTATGAAATTTCAATCGAATTTAACATAATATACCCTTTTTCCAATGACGTAGTGCATATATCCCATTTCTTAATGACAATTCATCATCTTGAAGCTAAATCCGATTTACAAAAACAAATAGCCTATAGGTACATAATATGCATATTAGCGTATTTGAATTAATAACATTTCCAATTAATTCATATTTTTCTTAAATGTTTATAGTTTTAAATTAATGCATTAGAGTAAATTGGTTAGAATTACGTAATAAATGTATGGTACAATTCTTCGAAAATCACCCTATATTTTTTGCGATTTCAATTCAATAGGACAAACTATTATTTTAGTAGGTGGTTTGGCGTCTATTGGAGGGGGGGATAAAAGTTGAGTAGATTAATCTACCAGCTCCGTAACCTTCCAATAGGGTGCGCATCGCGTGAGCTGTTCTGGTCTTGTCATTAGGCAGCTGCGTGATGGGTACAATTGTGTAAGGGGTAACCTGTTCACAATTCGCAAGTGTACGTACTGCCTCCTCGTGGCAACCACTGGTAACTAAGGCCACTTGGCACATTTTTGGCCATTTGGCACAGTCTAAAGTACGGTGCTAAAGGAGAAAACCTTGACAAAAAACCCTAATCTAAGGTGGAACAGCATATGCCGATGGATGAATGGCTGATAGGTTAATCAGCCCAAATATGCGGACTCTGGATACCAGGCACCCTCCAGTTTTATTTAGCCTTCCTGTAGTAAAGCTGGGTGATCTACAGGTGATTTGCAATTCCCAGCAACTCGTAAGAGTAAAATCAAATGGAATACGGGGCAGGAGTAGGAATATACGGGAGTCCTTGAGTCCTTATCTCGAGGTCCTTGAGCTCCAATGCTACCGTCTTTCTAGCGGAACTACATGCTGTAGTAAACATCTAGGAGGGAGAGCAATAAGCCCAGATAGTATGTATCACGTACCGGGAGGCAATATTGTCAGGTTCATTAAGAACCTAAATATTGACTGGACGGATAATTAAGCAGATGCCAGCACAATAGATCTTTTAGGTCGCAGTGCGAAGTGGCTGATCGCCCGCATGCCCCTCCCCCCCCAATAATAATAATAATAATTATTATTTTAGTAGTATTATCTTATTCTTTCGACATTTGGGTAGTGCATATACATCCTTTTTTTTAATTAACATTATTCTATGTCCGCATAGTGTGTACTCCTTTTATAATATTTTATAGGAGTTTTAAACTAAATCATTTCAATTATCTTCATCAGTTGTTGTGCGTCTGCGAAAGGCAATAGAACAATTAATAGTTATTGTGTTATTTTAATACAGTGAAAAAAAAAATTAAGTGCGGTGCGTAAGCTACATTGTAAGTATGATAAGTATCCATTATTTTATAAAAATGTATATACGTATGTGATATCGTGTTAATTAGTGTTAAAAGTTGTAGTAAAATTGCATGCGCAATAGTGCTTTTTTCTAATTATATTTTAGTACCGTTTAATTTATATGCGCAGTTACTCAAGTTTTTGTTCTAATACATTATGTTGTATTACGTGAAATAAAAAATTTTAATTTAGTAAAATATATAATGATTTTAATTAATATTTTTTTAGAAAAATTAGGAATGAATAATAATAATATTAGTAGTGTTGACATAACCCAAAACATCGATACTAGTAGTGTCAATATTGTTCTAGAAGAAGACAATATTGTTTCAGAGGTGGATGGAATTAAAGCTCTTATTTGTGGATCGTTCGGATTTGATGAAATAGTTTTAAATCGAGTTATTGGTAAATTATATTGATTTGTTAAAATTCAATTTATATAATTTCTCAGCGCAGTCACTTTTTAATAATTTAATAAAAAAAATGTATTTTTATTAGAATGTGGTTTAGACTTAGAAGGTCTTTTAGTAATTAGTGACAGCGATGTTAATGATTTATTTCCCGTGAATATGTTGGGGGTACGTGCAAAATTTAAATCCATTTAAGTGTATGTAGAAAAGAGGTATAGATATATTTGTTTATTCATGGATGGTTTATATTCACGAACCAACCATAAGCTTGAAATAATTTATATAATTTAAATATATCATACAATTTAATTTTGCTTCGTTGTACGTGTTATATTCATAAAGGCTGACACAATTTCTGATGTATTTACTTCATGCCGAGAATGGTTTGATAAATGCTCTTCTTCTGAGAGCAATTCTAGTACAACCCCATCATTATTTTCGGAAGCAAATAACAATAATACAAATTTAACATCAATTTTAAATGGATGTCAGAAAGGGCTTGCTATTTTACAATTTTATAAAGAAAACGAATATTTGGATGAAATTCTTCAAGATAATTTAACTTCAATTATTGTGGATAGCTTTTCTAATGAAAATAGAACCATGAGTATGAATGACATAAAAAATTTCGCCAATGAAATAAAACATGTTTTTCCGAAAGAAATTGTTGTGAGTTCATTTAGATTACATTTAACTAATGTTTTTTTTTTATACATGCGTATAACATCAGATTTAATCCCAAAAAATTGCATTCGATCATTTCAACCCAAGTAACATTTTTTGTCAAAAATTTGGTCACGCTGACCAGTTTTTCTGGGCTAAATAGCATTGCTATAAATGCTAAAAAGTCAAAATGACGTCCAAATGACTAACAAAAACATGTCACGCTGACCAAAGTGGGGAATGATTTTAGCTTTCACAAATGCTAAATTAGGGGCTATAATGCTATAAGTACAGTTATATTGCTTAAAGTATAATAGTAATTTACATAGCTAAAAAGCTTTTACAGCTTATTTAAAATATATATGACAAAATAGCATTTATCAAATATTAGTCATATGAAAAGCAAAATAATTATTTTGCATAATAGCGTTTTATGTAGCCATTTAGTCAAACAAGCATTTTAGCATTTTATAGGGCTAAGAAGCTAAAATGACCATATAGGTATTAAAAAACTAAATTGTTCTTAAGAATGACAAAATAATTTTGTAAATGTATATTATTTTATAAAATAGTTATTTTGTTTTTAAGAATGACAAAGTAAATTTTGTAAAAACATATTTATATAAAAAAGTTATTTTGTTTTGTATATTGACATTTTGAAATATTTATAACACCAATGTATATATTTTATAATAATAAATATTATAATATTTTCTCGTAATAAAAAAGCACGCTTATACCGACCCAAAATTAGGTGGGAAGAAAGTTTGATCGGCTAGTTCTTAAAAGTAGGACTGAAAAGTATAATGCCCAGCAGAAATACGTCTTATTTATTGTACGTAGAAAAAATATTTTTTTAATGAATTTCAGAATATGGGATAATTTGGGATAGTTTGCACATGCAATAGATAGGGAATTGAAAGATAGGAATAAAAATGTATTTCTTTTCTATGTCTAACAGAGAAAAACGAAGAAAATTAAGAAAATAAATAATGGAAAAATCAAAAAAGATGGCACCCATAACATAATTGCGGAAAAAGATGTCAGCCATGACATAATAGCTGTAGCAGAAGGAATAATGTTAATATGACAAAATATTCCCGTAGAAGGCTAAATAGTCAATTTACAACTAATTAGTTATTATGGTGACAAAAGTGGTATAAAAAATGCCATTTCGTCATGAAATTTGCCAAAGACCATTAATAGCAAATTAGAAATAGGAAAAGCAAAATGATCTTTTCCGTATGCTATACCACAATATTGACATTAACACGTTGGCTAAGAGTATAATACCCGTGTCACATGAAAAAATTTATTTTTATTTTTATTTTATTTTTTTTTTTTTTTATATTTCGTTTTAATTGGGTGCAGAGCGGACTTATTGACAGTCCTAGCTCCTTGTAACTGTCAGAACTTCTGCACCCAATGCGCGATCCTTCAAGTAGAGATTGATAGCTGCCTTAAATTTGTTCATTTTATAGTCCAACGGAAACTGGACGTCTGTTAGCGAATTCCACTTCATTGATGTTCGGTACATAAATTCGCGCTTTATTTCTTCAGTTCGTGGTTTCGATAGCTTCATCGTAAACCTATGAGCATTGGTGCTTCCTCGTGTAACTCGTGTAATTGTCAATGCCTCATCGTATTAAGTATTGTCTAAAATGTACTGTAAAACCGGGACCTCGTGTAAATTTGTTCCGTAGATGCAGATGTATTACCCATATGCCTCACGATATAATACATTGTTTATAATGTAGTGTATTACCGGGACTTCATGCATAATTCGTAACATGGAATTACCGGTGTATTACCGGTGCCTCATCGAAAAATTTAAATTTTACTTCAAACGCTACATTGGTTAATATTATTGGGGAACCCCATAAAAATGAAAGAAATTTATTTTTCCTTCTAAAAATGATATGGGGAAACAGTAAGAAAACCAAACATAATTTTCAGCTATACAATACTTGTAAGCAAAGTGTTGATGTTTCGGATCAGTATACTCTAGCTATTTTAGATCAACCCGTAAAACCATTAAGTGGCACCACAAAGTACGATTGGATATTTTACTTGGGACGGCCATTGTAAAAGTATACAATGTAATTAGGGTTACGGAAATTTCTTCAATTATCGATAAAATCTCATAAGAAATATATTGTTAACTTAAAAAATATAATTACATATACATATTTCTAATGAGGCACAGGTACTACATGACAGTTTTCACGGTTAGAATTTTGCATGAGGTCCCCGTATTACATTTTTTTCGTAAATTTTTGTTTGATGTGGCACGGGTAATACACATGTATATTCGTAAAATTTTTTGAATGAGGCATCGGTATTACACAAGATTTTAGACAAAGTTTTATACGATGAGAGTCTGGCAATACACCAGTATCTACGTAACGAATTTTACATAAGGTCGCGGTATTACACTCTATTATAAACAATCATTTATATGATGAGGTACGGGTTATACACTGGTACCTATAAGTGACGAATATCACATGAGGTCCTGGTATTACACTATAGATAATATACAATGTTTTATGGAATGAGGCACGGGTATTACATCGGTTCATAATTTTATAAAAATGGCATGAGGCACGGGTGATACATTTATTAATAAAAATAAATTTTTTCATGAGGCACGAGAATTACACACTCTTAGCCAACGTGTTAAACAAATAATTTTTCAAAATGTCAATATGACACGTAGGATGCTAAATTGTCATCCTATTGCTATTTTGTCACATATATGATGCTAAATTGTCATCCTAATGCTAGTTTGTCACATAGAATGCTAAATTGTCATCCTAATGCTATTTTGCCGCATAGGATGCTTAATTGTCATCCTAATGCTATTTTGTCACAAAATTTACCGAATAGCAGTTATACTTTTCCGTATGACTAGATAAGACTATATGTATTATGTATAACTATTTCATTTTACATATTCCTTTTTACTTTAAACAACTATACATATTTTGCTACTCATTGTAATTCTAGCTGTCAATCTGTGCACAGTATAATAGTGAAATCTGCTTAAAATGGTATGTATAATTTAATTTGGACATAATATTTCTGGATTAAAATATAAAATAAAATAAATTATGTGTCGTGCCAATATGATGTGATTTTAATTAATTTTAGGCGTTATTCTGCGTGGTTGGAATAAATTGTGGAACAGACGAGCAGGAAATTTTCGAGTGTCCCCTTGCTGGTTCTCCAAAGAGAATGGGACTGTGTGCTATCCTTCGGGAACTAAATTTAATTCCTGGAAAGGGCGAACAGATAAGCCACCTCTCTCCAAAGGAGGAAATTGGATAAAGGTTCCAGCAACATTAAAAGGAGAATTTCACGACTATTGTTCGGCAGTTGGATGTGCAAAACGCTTAGAAATAATGGATACATCCGAAGAGGAAACATTTCGTACTAATCCGAGAAGAATAAATGCTTTTCACAAAGGTTTGTCAATATAGATAAAATTAATAGATATAGCATTAATAATTTTAATATTGTTTTTAATTAGGACGTACGGGATTTACGGTTGAGGGGATGTTGACAGATCGAAACATTGTGAGCAATGTTCAGTTAAAACCACCTGAACAAACGAAATTATCTGGTTTCAATAAAAAGAACTCGCCAATGCAATTAGCAATACATGAAGATGTTCAGTTGGCTTCTACATCGGAGCTGAATTCAGAAAATTATGTTTACGAAGAAGATCAACACATCGTTTTAATACAAAACGAGAACCAGTATACTGAAAATTGTGAATCAGGAAATGAAACGCTAATCCAAAACATCAGTACCGAAGCATTGGCTGGTATGTATAAGTTGTATAACCAAACTATGGATTAAATACTTTTCTAAATGGTTAAGCTAAAGCTAATATATTTTATTTATTTATTTACAGAACATATTGCAGCTACTGTCACAAAAACTATGTTTACTGAGTTTGCCAAAATCAATGCACGCTTGGATAAAATAACTGAGGCGATTTCATTTTTGGGGATTTCTCAAAAAGAACCACTTAAAGCTCCAATCTGCGATCGAAATCCGTCATATTTATTGCCAATCGACGATGAAGTACAAATGGAAAAATTGGAAAATATGTTAAGAAACATAGAAAATCATAATTTATTTGTTGAGGAAATATCCCGATATGCGGGCAAATCAGGGGCTATGCGTGGGCAAAAAGTCGCCCTAAACATAGTGGACAAATGGTTTAAAAGAGAATTTTTCGTGCAATGTAGTTGGACGGGAAGCATGAAAACCAAAATCAAACCCAACGCCGGAAAAAAAAATTAAAAAAATAAATTTTTCCAGCTTTAAAAGAGTTGTAGAGGCATTTTACTGCGTCGTTCACCTGGCTGATTCGCGTTATTCCAAGCAAGAAGCAGAATACTTCCTCAAAAAACAAATGCGAAACGCAAACAGCCGTTTAAAGCAGCTTCAAAGCAGCGAAGTTAGAAAAGTTGTGAAAGACCCCGAGCAACAACAAAACGACTAATTGAGCTTTTATGATATACATATATATATATTGAATTATTATTATTTTTATATGAATTATTTTTATTTTTATATGAATTTTACTTTTCAACTAATTCTTTATTTCAAAAAAACTTAAATATATATTTATAAAATGTTTCCAGTATGTTTTTTTAAATCAGTATGGTTGTTGAATCAGTAATGTTCTAAAATAATTAAATATTAAATGGTATGTATCAATGGGATGAATACAAAACATTCTTTTAGGTTTAATACATACTCAATGCAAACAAATTTAGATTTTACTTGCGCAGGAGTATAGAGTTCATCAATATTCATGGCACCATCCGATATATATATACCAAGTCTCGAAGAATGCATCGGCTCTGTGAAGAAATTTTCTTTTGATTGCACCGAATTTCCCAGTATATATATTTTCTTGTTGATATCAATTGCATATTTCATTGCAACAATATCACCAGCACTAGTTAAAAACCATTTATTTTCCTTTGTAATTGCCAAAGATAATCCATCCCTTATTTCGATCTTTTTGTAGAATTTAGTTGCATCTGGCAGCTGTTGGTATATGGTTTTAATTGCACCACGAAGGTAAGGATAATTATTAGCATTTTTCTCACTTTCATAAACATGTAATTTATCGATCTCTGCCATTCGGCGGGCCACTTGTGCTAATGGCCTAGCACCACTGCGTAATAAATTTTTTATTTTGTATAATTTACTTTCAAAAGCGTATGCACTGAATGTAGATAATGGTCCAAACCGAGATACTTCTTCGGTTAAATGGCAAAGATTATGCATATTACATGAAATGGAATCTATGCCATAAATATTAATGTACACTTCAATAAAATGCAATAGAAGCACATTTGCAATATCGAGATAATCTTTGATATATTTTTCGTTAGAACAAATTGTAATTGCGCAAAACAGGTTGAGAAAATTTGCATATGATTCATTATCTAAATGAACACGGAAAACAACAATCCCAATATAATGAAGAAATGTACGAAATTCCGTGGCTTTCCAAAATGAAATAGTATCCAAACCTCTAACAGCGCGATTGATATCAGAAGGCATTTTACAATTGTTTAAAAATTATTGATCTGTACAATTGCTCTAGAATCCCACTTTCCGGTTTTTGTTTGTGTTTTTATTTGTCCGGTGTAGCATAACAATAGCCTTTTCATTATTCCCACATGTAATTGATGCAGCATATCACACACCATAACATCCTGAACCATATTCATTGGTAAGAAAAGAAGAGCACTTTCTTCTTTATGATGATCGGAATCACTTTGTTTACGAAACGAATCATCTGTGCGACGACGTGCATCAGTTCGTGGATAACTCATATGTCTACCATTATACTCTCCAATTACTTGGCACTTTTGACATCCAGAATAAGCATTAAAATATACAGTGCCTGCAAATTAATTTATTGCAAATATAAATTAGCAAATTTTTATAAATTAGAGTTAGAAAATAACCAAACATACCTTTAATCATGCTTCTCGCCGGGGCATCACAAACAAAACATCGAATTTTAATTATTATCTTGTTTATTTTTTGGAATATGTCCATTTTTGTGCACTTATACCACAATGTTTAATTAATTTGAATTTTAAATAATTAAATTAAATAAAATAAAACAATTATCAGGTACATTGGCTGAAATATTCATCTGTCACTTTGAAAAACAACATATTTTCAACGATAACAATACGATCAAAAGCAGAATCATTTATTGGTATAGATATGTCGATGACATATTGATTTTGTTTGACGGGACTCTGAGACAACTAAAAATTCTTCACAATCACATTAACAACATACACCCAAACATAAAATTCACTTTAGAAGTAGAAACAAATCAGCAAATAAATTTTCTGGACATAACAATAATAAAAAATCAAGAAAGAAAACATGAATTTAAGATATATAGGAAAAACACACAAACAGATCACACCATACACCACACTTCAAACCATCCACATCAACATAAAATGTCTGCTTATCGCCATATGATCAATCGTTTAAATAATATTCCTATGAAAGAAATAGATTACATAAACGAAACCAATACCATTAAACTAATAGCTACACAGAATGGTTTTAAAAGTAATATAGTCGATAACATGATTAGGAAATACACACAACAACGTGAATTGAGATCTTATTCCAACCTAACGAGAGAGGAACAAATAAATAAAACATACATAACCATGGACTATACCAAGCCGACAGCAAATCTTGTACACAAAATATTCGGGCAGTATGAATACAACATTGCATACCGCACAAAACACACAATAGAACACCTCACAAAAACTAAAAATACAATAACTGATTGTGAATCAGGAGTATACAGATTAAATTGCAACGACTGCAGTGCATTTTATATTGGCCAAACTGGGAGAAATTTCAAAATAAGATACAAAGAACACACACAAGAAATTGGTAAACGTAATATAAAATCTAACTTCGCTCAACATTTAACTCAACACAAACACACACACACCGGCTATCACCATAACTTAACCATTCTTCACAAAATTCCAAAAGGGGAAAAATTAGACAGAATAGAGGAGATGGAGATATATAAACACAAAAACAACCCAATGTTGCTAAATGACCAAATCCCACACAATGACATATACCATTATATATTGCGCGAAATTTAAAATTTAAAGTTTTTAATTAGAATATTTTAAAAAGTTGACGAAGGGAGAATACCCGAAACATGTACTTACTTTAAATAAGTTTTAATAAATAATACCACAGAAAGAAAGTATTCTAAATTGTTTTATTTTATTTAATTTAATTATTTAAAATTCAAATTAATTATTATCTTGTACCCGTTAATTACTAAACCACTTTGTAAAAGAGGTGACAGCTCATCGACGAAGGAATTTAAAAATAACTTTGCGTCTGGTTTATTAGATCCGCTGTAAATTCCTATGACCATTGGAATAAAATGATTGATTTCGTGAATAGTGAAAAGGATCGGCCAAAATTGAGCTTTGGAACTTCTATAAAGAGGAATTCCATCGATGTTAAAGTTGCAACTGATTGTTTTGTTTTCGTCCAAGTTTTGAAAATAGGATTGTAAACAATTTTCAAATCCATTATGCCAGTATAATCCATTACTCATTTCCACAAAGTCTAACTTTTTTGTTGGAGTAAACAGCAAAACTTGTGGATCTGTTGGTAATTTTTGCAAAACTTGTTTATCGTAGCATTGATTATAAAGCGAGCAAAGCTGTTTTACTGAAGAGTGTGAAATATTGTTGTCAATTGCCCATTTTCTTACGTTGGTTATAAAGTAATCTTCAGTCAATTCATCTACCTCAGAATCACTATTGTTTGAATAATATTGGTCAAATATTTCTATATCATCAGAATCTTTCACTACAGTTTCACTTTGAATTAAATTGTTTGTAGGTGATAGATTGCTATTCATCTTCAAGACGTTATTAACAATTAATGTAGAACTTGAAGTTGAATTTGGCACATTTAAGTTCGAGGGCAAATCAGACGTCGAAGGCAAATTTGACTGCACAATTTCAATTGAGGAAAATTTCATGTTTTTCTGGAGAGTTTTAAACCCTATAACACATATAAACAAATATTAATTTGGAATGTAAAATAGATTAGATGTTGTATAAATGCTCTTAAATAATAATAGACTTACCCATTGTTTGACAACCGTTCACTTCTTTCCGCGTTTCATTTAGGATTTTTGTAACATTTCTGTAGTATGTGGTAGAGTATTTATATTTTTTTAATGAGCGAAAGTAGTTCTCCATTTTATATTTGCAATTATATTATTTAACTTTAAACTCAACCTTGAAAAATATAAATTATTTATTCCAAACAACGTCCGCCTATCGTTATGCTTAGCTATATGATGAATAATGACGGTTGACTGAAATATTATGTATACTACTACAAACGTCACAAATTGGTATAATAAAATTATATTCTTTGGACGCTGCTAATTTGCTAAAATAACCAAACAACTCCTTTCAATGCTATATAGTCATTTTTGCTACTTAGCTGCCACAAAAGCAATAATATAGCGTAATATCTTTTTAGATGACTATTTTGCTGTTATGACTAACGTTTTACTAAGGTGACTATTCAACTTTTTTATTTTTTGCTAATTTGCCCGTAAAAATGCAAATAAGCAAAAATATAGCATAATAACTCTTATGATGGCTTATTTGCTGTTAGGCAAAATAGCTGTTGTCGTGACTATTGTACTATTTTTCTTTTGGCTAAATTATCCGTATAAATACTTTTTTGTTATATCAGCAAATACGCTATATTTTTGGTCAGGAAAATGTTTTCCTGACACATATATATTGCAAAATAGCTATTGACAATTTAGTCACAGAAACTGGTCACTGTGACCAAAAAAGTGACAAAATTTTGCTATAAAAGCTAAAAATACTTTTCAATGTTACTTGGAAAGTCAATTAAATCATTCAAATTTTAGTCACATGCTAAATGATCGGTTGCAAACTTTTGGGATTTCATCATTTTCATTTTGTTATGAACTCGACATCAAAAACATTTACCAAATTTCGTTGTTTAAAAATCTAAACTTTTTTATATGTATGTGTAATTTAAGGAGTATTACTATAGAAGGCGTGGACACGGCCTTAACCCCGTTGGAAAACTTCATGACAAAGCCGCTAATGCAAGGGTAAAACTAAATAAACGTCTCAAAAAGATACCTAAAATTAAGTCATCAAAAGATTAGTTCAGAATATATAAACATTTTTAATTATTGTTTTCGTTATTAAAGCAATATTCATTGGTTTGTATTATATTATATTTTTTATTTATATAGCTGTAGCTTTCGATATTTCTAGATGTCATTTTCAAAATAAATAAGCTATTGATTTGGGAAATGATCGAAAACATATAGAAAATTAGAGCAATTATTTATAAGGAAATAAAATAGAGGCCCAAAAACCAATAAAAAATTATTTTACTTTTTGTTTCCTAATAATAATAAATTAATTTTCTTAACTTTTAGAAACTTCAAATACTGGTGAGACCTCAGACGTAAATTGTACACAGGACGACGAAGAAATCATTATATGGTTAACCCACAACAATGAACCGTGGACTGAAGTCGAAAAAATGAGCAACTGTACTCGAGTGCCGCCAGCGTGAAATTAAATCTCATCATTCCGATATTCTAAAACAGTGGCCTTTACTGAAGAATAGTCTTGGCTATACACTGGTAAATTTTAACATTATTCGTATACTAAAATAATTTGTTTTCTAATCCATTTCTATTTATTTACGGATAGATTGAAATAGACTACAAACTATTATATCCAGAAAATTCATCACGTTTATTTGATAATTGGCAATCTTTCGCTAGTAAAATTATACCCTATTTCAAAGAACACGTTAAAGATAAAGCAACTGTTCTTCAGTTGATACAATGGGATGATATTAACGATGAAAGTAAGTTATATTGATGATCACAAAATTAGATTTATTTAAGCTATTTTTTAATAATGAACAATTGATTTACTTATTATTTTCATATTTGTATTTTCAGATTCTCGAGATTGTCTCATATTTTGAATCCTTCATTCAATTTTAAAACCCTCGATACTGTCACGGATAAAGAATAACAAAAAGATCAAGTGGAAACCGTCAATTTTGGACGCACAGAACTCAACAGTTTTACACTGCGTCTCTATTAATGATCTTAATACGAAGGTAGATGAACTAAAAAACAAGTTTTTCGAAAAAGGTTTGACATTTCAACCAATAATTATAGTTAGTGGGAGAAAACTTAAAGAGTCTCCAAAATTTTTTCACATTTTATAATGGAATAGTTTATAAATTCTCGAAAGTTCATGACTTTTCCAGTTAGAATAGTGTAGAAACATTTAGAACTGTTTTATCATGGAAAATTCCATTTTAGTACAGTAAAACATTGAGCTATTCATTTAATTTATTCTATCACACCCTAGGTGTCACCGTCACAACATTTTCCCCACCATCGCTTATGACAATTTATGTATGAGTATATACCTGATCATCCCGTTGTTTGATTACTATAAATAGATCGATATGAAATAAAAGCGTCAGTTCTGGATATAATTTTGAGTTAATATTTTGGGAGTGAAGTTTATTGGATGTTTTTTTTCCTCATGAAAATTTTCAAGTTACTCCGGTCAGAGAAAACCAAAGTATTGAAATCCTGTCGAAAACGACCACAAATTTGGTGGGTCCAAACCCACTTTTCTCGACGTTTGGAAAGTTCCCGAGTATAAATAAGCAAAAAAAATACAAATATTCGTCCGCCTGTCTGGATGTCTGTACCCATTATATCTCGAGAACGGCTTGTTCGATTTACAATTTTTTTTCGTCAATCTGTTTCTATGGTCAAGGCGGAGATTTGAATAACTTTTGAAACCTGTATGTCAAGAGCGTCGGGTACTTGCCATACCGAGTTGACCGAAAACAGCTGTCTGTAGAAATATTTACCAATTTGTTATTTATGCTGGTTTGAATATTGAATTTGGGGTTGAGTTTATGTTAGGAGTGAATTTGCGGGTTGAGTTGCGGTTAGATTAAGATATGGTGAGCAGTTGCCCAATGTTTTATGTGAAAGAGAGTTTGCGATTGAATTGAGGGTTGAGTTGGGGTTGGATTTGTGAGCAATCTATTTAAGTGGGTGTTTGTATGTATGTACAGCATATGTGCATCATATTTAAACAAATCCACAAGCCTTGACCCATTTGAACCAAACCGTACATAAATATAGTTTAAGACTTAAGAAAGGTGATTGTTAATATCTCAAACCTCAAATTGAACCTTTAATATTTCAAATTGAACCTTTAGCAAATTATATTGTTACGTTTTCGCCTTGTCAATCAAGGTTCGTATAACTGGATTGTGAATAAAACAAAATCAATTTTATTTATCAACAACGAATTTATTTATTTAGCACAAAATTATTACAACATTATTAATTAATAATTCACAAAATCACTTTATATAAATTATTCGCACAATTTTACTATTCACTTTTACTTTTAATTTCGCACAAAACATTTTTTAAATTTCTTTTTTAATTCCTTTCTACACTATCGCTTACTAAATACTAATAATCCAATTCGACTCCGTTCGCCTCGTGTGTATACACAAACCAAACTTCTAGAAAGCTTATGACTTTTCCAGTTAGAATAGCGTAGAAACATTACGTAACAATTTTATCATGGAAAATTCCATTTTAGTACACTTAAACCTCAAACTAAATAATATACAGACATTGCGTCAAGAACAAACTGGTTAAAATACTATGGAGGTAGGCATTTTAAGTCGAGAGGTAGTAATGCGCAATATAGTCGAACGAAGAAAACCGCAAAATAAAATATTCAAAAAACGGAAACATAGTCTCTCATAATATTCTCATTTATTACTCGACACAACAACAACAACAACAGCAAATTAAGAGAATACAAAACAAATAACAAATTAACAACACTTAGTTATTATTCCTTTTGTTTTAGTTTAGTTTAAATTTTTGATTTGAGTGATCGGCTCCAGCTGTGGAAACGAATAACATTGTAATTACATTTACATACTTTTAAATTGATTTATTGAAAATTAATAAATATAACAATAGATAGGTAAGGTAATAAATTTAATTTGTTTAAGTAAATTGTAGAACAATTTGTAGAAGATTTAGTATTGTGTATTTTATAGCAATGAGTTAAATATACAGTGACAAGCGAAAGTGATCACTGATGACCTTTGCATGTCTGCAATTAATATCAATTAACATTTCGCTTACCTTGCCTTTTTCTTTCAAAACCTCTTCAATATGCTTCAACATACTTGTCATTATTTTTTGGGAAATTTTGAAATTATTTATCGTGGCAGGAGGATCCATTAGTTGTTCAATATTTATAATAGATTAGTGATATATGTCTTTTGGGAATTATCTTAAAAATTAGATATAAAATCGGTTTGAGAAGGCTAGTTGAGTTCCCTTAAATTTTTATTTTCAAACCATATTTTTTTTTGCAATGGATTTAAATAGTTATATTGCTGTAAGATAATGTAGTGCACGCTGCAATATACCGTTTATGATTTGAGTATAGGCATTTTTTATTCCGATAAATTGAGTTATCCAAAAATTACGAGTATCTATGTGTATCGCAACGGTCATTCTCAAAACTTCATACTGCCGCCGACATATACATACACTGGGCAAATTAAAAATCGGAACAGAAGTTTTCTTCGAAAAAAATACCCAGATTGGAACGCTTGTATCTTGGTGAAATAACACCTTTAAAAAAAAAATTTGTTTCTAGTTGAAGGAAATTTTGTTTTCTTTTCGATACTAGAATTTGTTTTATTTTATTTTCTTTTTTTATGACTTTTTTGAGTAAAACAAAAGTGCGGCCACTCCTTGTTGAGTTATTGAAGTTTTAGAGGAAACGTATCAAAAAGTGTATACACGTTACCAAGTACATTTTTTTACAGTTTTTTATCTTGTAAACTTAGCACTATACGATAAAATTTTAAGTATTTTCAAAAAAAGCAGTCCCAAGAAGTTTGAAGTAATGTACCAGTATAAAAACAGATATCAAAACAGATGATAATAAATCGGTTGAAAGCTTATCGATTAAGATCACGTCGACCACAGACATGCTCTATAGGGTTTAAATCTGGACTTCACGGAGAATGGTTCATTAAATTAATGCGGTGCTGGGCCCAATGCTGGGTCCAATTTGCCTTTTCATGGAAATCCTTGAATGAAGCTTTAAAATGTCTTCCACATATCGTGCTGGTGTTGAAGCTGTATGTTGTATTACTACCAAAGCAGTCTTCTAATTCCACGAAAACCAGCCCAAACCATCACCGAACCCCCATGAAATGCTACGACTGGCACCACGCAATTAGAGTTTAATCGTTCTCCTAGTGAACGCTGCATCGGCCGTCTGATGCATACAAATTGAACCGGGATTCATCCGAAAAAGGACATTACAGCAGTCCCTTTGAGTTCAATTGGCATACTGTAATGCATAATTTATTCGTTGCCGACGATGATTATCAGTCAGAAACGGAACTCTAACAGGTCGACGTGATCTTAATCGATAAGCTTTCAACCGATTTATTATCATCTGTTTTGATATCTGTTTTTTTACTGGTACATTATTTCAAATTTCTTGGGACTGCTTTTTTTGAAGATACTTAAAATTTTATCGTTTAGTGCTAAGTTTACAAGATAAAAAAATGTACTTGGTAACGTGTATACGCATTTTGATACGTTTCCTCTAAAACATCAATAACTCAACAAGGAGTGGGCGCAGAGAAATTTTCCTAGGACATTTTTACAAGGTTTCTAAATTCTCTATAAAATGGCCGATTTGGATTTTTGAATGAAATATCGAGCAAGTTCGTTTAGAGTTTCAAACAGCAGTAAATTTTGTTTTAGACACCTTTTGTTTTACTCAAAAAAATCACAAAGAAACAAAATAAAATAAAACAAATTCCAGTATCGAAAAGAAAACAAAATTTCCTTCAACTAGAAACAAAATTTTTTTTTTTTTTTTGGTTAAAGGTGTTATTTCACCAAGATACAAGCGTTCAAATCTGGGTATATTTTCGAAGAAAATTTCTGTTCCGTTTTTTAATTTGCGCAGTGTAGCTGCATAGACCATTTTTAAACAACTCAATTAATCAGAAGTGTACACAAATCAAAAACATTACAGTGCACTATATTTTAATAAAATGATGAATTTAAACCCACTGCCAAAATATGGTTAAAAAAAATAAAAAAGCGTCATCATTTTTGCTTGTCACTGTAGGAAATAAGGTCAGATTATTTATTAGCAAATTTCCGTTTAACGTCAAATCATAATTATCTGTGCAGTTCTATTTTACCTGGAAATATATGTTCCAGGATTTAAGATGAAAATTATTGAATTCCATTATTGCTTTTAGAACTAAAGTCGGATATCAATACTTTATAAATGGTGCAAAAACGCATAATATTAAACAGGATGTGCTGTTATAATGTAAAATTTAAAAGTAGGCGTAATTTTGGGATAAACTGAAAATTGGGAAAATTTGGCAATAGTTCGGCCATGTTTCTTTTGCACAAACTTTTATAACTTTTATAACATTATAACTTTAATTTCAATAATTGCATGTTTCTATATCTACATTTATAAATGTATTTGTTTGAATTGTTTGTATCTGATCTGTACCATTTGCAAACCAATTTTTAAAAATGTTATAATCTTGTTTATTTAATTAAAAATATTTAGATCATTAACACAAAGTTTAGATGATGAATTACAACCGTAAAAGCACATATAAAGTTTGTGGGATAAAATGTGCAGTTTATTCATGTAAGGCTTCTAGAAAAAGTAATCCTGAAAGAAAATTTTTTGCTTTTCCTTCGGATAGAGATCTATTTGATGTTTGGATTGCTAAATGTGGTTTAAACGAGAGCAATTTACCAAAAAGACTGCAGGTTTGTGAAAAACATTTCAATCCTGAATTAATCGGAAAGCGTAAGCTTAAAAAGAAATCAGTTCCAGAATTTTATTTAAAATATCAAGACTTGAAAACTGACGGTGAAGTTCTGCCTGCGTGTTTAACCTGCGTGTTATAATTTTCTTAGGGAAATCTTAAATTTCCAAATGCCATCCAAATCGTCGTTATGCAGATGGACATTAATAAAAAATTTAAAACCCGGGTTAAATGAGTCCATTCTATTGGCATTAAAAAATGAGGTCTCGAGTATGGATACAAAGTCAAAAAAATCATTTTAATTTTCGATGAAGTTTCAATTCGGCAAGACTTAGAGTATGATCCAGTTTGCGATGTAATCGATGGTTTCAGCCAAACAAATAATGAGAGGTTCGACAGCTTAGCTAAATATTTAACTGTTTTCATGATTCGCGGGCTACTAAAACCTTACAAATTCATGATTTTGTATCATGCTACAGATAAAAATATGGATGGGGTAACATTATCTGAAGTTATTTTAAGCACTATTAAGGTATTGATTGATGTAGGCCTCGAGGTTATAGCCATTGTGTGCGATCAGGGTCCAAACAATCGAAAATGTTACAGCCAACTCGGAGTGACTGAGATTTCGCCTTATTTTGAATTAAACAAACAGAAAATTTTTGCGCTATACGATCCACCTCACTTGATCAAGTCGGTCAGAAATAATTTATTAAGTGGAGACTTAGAAACTCCGGATGGAATTGCCAGTTGGGCTATTTTAAAAGAACTATTTGAATATGAACAAAATTGTAGCACAAAATTATGCCCAAAATTGACATCTCGTCATATTTATCCTAACGCTTTCGAGAAAATGAGGGTAAAACTAGCAACGCAAGCATTAAGTCGCACAGTAGCCGCCGGCATAAGAACCATGCATGAGTTCGGCACATTCTCGAATAACTGCAGCAAGTTTGCTCTCTCAACGGCAAATTTTATAGAGAAAATCGATAGATTATTCGATAATTTAAATAGCAGAAACCTTTTCTATCGGAATCCTCAAAAATGCGGATTACAATTAAATAATTCTATTTACAATAATTTGGAAATGATGTTGGATTATTTCCAAAACATCAAGCCGCAAAAAAAAACCTATATATTGCTTAACTGGAATGCGTCAAACAATTAGAGGGTTATTATTAATGTTAAAACAATTAATTCAAAATTCGGATGTTGAATATATTTTGACATCTCGAGTAAATCAAGACCCGATCGAAAATTTTTTTGGTTTAATTAGACAACGGGGTGGCAACAGTAACAATCCTTCCATTTATGATTTTAACCATCTTGCCGCCAAAATTATAACAATGAAATTTTTGGAGAATTCTTTTTTAACAAATTGTGAAGCAGATCAAGATGAACTATTGGTACCAGAATTTTCGAACCTTCCTGAACAAAGCTGCAATACGCCTCCACTGCATGAAATAAGTAACATCGATGATATTACCTTTGAACAAGACGAATTAGATACTGTTATAATCGAAACTCCTTGTGATAGTCAGATTGAAAAAATAGATGATTCATCTCTAAAATATTTTATAGGGTATATTGTTAAAAAAAAGCCATGTTTAAATTACAGGAATATTTTAATCAAACAAGATGAATCAATTAAAATGAAAAATGAGTCATTTATATTTTTCAAAAATTATACGTGTAACACGCAATTTGGATCCCTTCATCCACCAACTGAATTATTTTTTAAAATTGCAAAACTTCATATAAATATTTTTTCAAACATTTTTAAAACAAAAGAACACTTTATAAATATTAAGAGACTTATATCCGAAAATTGTATAGCAGTTACTAAGAATAATGTGGAATTTAAGTTTTGGTTTGAAGAACAGAATCCATGTAATTCGCATAATTTAGACCTACTCGATTTTATGCTCCTTGTTCTACTAAGAAAACATAGTAAGTGGAATGCTAAGAAGTACAAAACAAATCCTCATCAAAATTCTCATTCTCATCGCAAACTTAAAATAATAAAATCTTAATTTTACTTAATTTTAATAATTTTATGCATAATGGTAAAAAAATTATTGATTGAAATACTAAATATACCATATACTCGTACATATGTAATTTTGAAATATTTTTGTTCTGTTTCATATAAATTAATGTTAAATTAGCTGCGTAAATTATTGTTTTTATTAATAAAATGAATATTATATTTATATAAGCTTTTTTTATTATTGATGTTTTAAAAATTTATATTGAAGACATTATCTGTCAACTGTTGATATTATACAAATTCTTTAATTTTTTATTAAACCTGCTGATGCTAAAATTTGGTTTATTATTTATTTCCTGAATTCTCCTACACAATACGCTGGACCTGCTGAAAGGCATCAAGTACGGGATATACGGCACAACCACAACTGTATTATTGCATGAATTAATATTTTATAATTTAATCGTACAAGTACTTCTTCCCACAATTTATCACATCCTTTTGGTCTGAGCAGCTGAGCTGAGACCAGTTTATGGTGCTCGTTCAATTTACGATGTATATTTTACATCCAAATATAATGTGCATACTACTAATATACTTTTAGCAAGTATGTATTAATAATACCCACAGAAATTATGAACAAACTCACCGCTTTTCGGTTGTGTTTTAATTTTATTTCGGATGTTTGTTGTAATAATTCATTCATATTATTATCATTCATAAATTTGTATTCCTTTTTACAATTTTTACAAATATGTACAATGTACATACTAATTCACGACACTCGATGATAAAATAATTGAGAGCGAGAAATAGAGAAAACAGGTAATACTGAGATTACAAAATAAAATTGTTATACTTTGCTTTTATTTAAGTATTTAATTGAGAGGGTCTACTGTAAAACTAGTTTGTTGTTGTTTTTTGCTTTTTTACTAATATGCAATGTCTATAGTATTTATTAGTCTATGCTTAAACATTGAGCTATTAATTTAACTTATTCTATTACGCACTAGGTGTCATCGTCACAATATGAATGGCCAACTAGGATCTAACTTATCTATTTCTTGACGGATTTTAGTCAAATTTGACATTCGCTTTGGAAATGCGATTCTAAAATGATTTTTAGATGAAGTTCGAATATGGCCAAGTAAGATGGATCTATTTCTCAACCGATTATGATGAAATTTGATATGTGCATTGGAAATGGGATTCTAAAATGTTTTTTGGATGAAGTTTTGAAATATGGCCAAGAATGGCAGAACTTGGCTATTTCTCAACCAATTATGATGAAATTCGGTTTACGCGTTGAAAATAGGATTTTAAAATGATTTTTAGATAAATTTCTGGAATATGGCCATGATGAAATTTGACATGTGCGTTGGAAATTTGATTCTCAAATGGTTTTTGGATGAAGTTCTGGCATAAGGCTAAGTTAGATGGAACTTGCATATTTATCAACCGAAATGATTTTTAAAACAAGTTCTGGAATATGACCAAGTATGATAGAACTTGGCTGTTTCTCAACCGACTATGATGAAATTCGATAGGTAAACTAGTATTGGCGTTCTAAAATTAGTTTTAGATAAATTCTGGAATATGGTCAAGTAGAACGGAACTTTGTTATTCCTTAATTGATTATAATGAAATTCGAGATCGGGAATGAGGATTTAACCCTTACTCAGTGCATTGGGTCAAATTGACCCCAATCTTTTCTTTCGAATTCAAAAAATACATTTCTTATTATTTAAATGGCACATGCCTTATAAGAAATAGCTTCAACTAATATCTTATTCACGCAATACAATGAAAATAGAGCCCAAATTACTTGTAAATTTGGTAATTGAGTAGTTTTCAATTACTTTCTCTATGAAATATATGAAGATATACTTTGGGTCAGATTGTCCCCTGTACACGGACAACATGATAGTAAGCTATACACAGAGTGAAGGTTAAAATAATATTTCTAATTCCGAAACTCTGCACTGCCGTTATTAGTTTCAATACTGAAGCGCGTGTCCGCTACACATATATTTTTCTTGACAAGGCCAAACATACCGCTCTGACAACAAATATTCAGAAAACATAACCCAAAGATGAAAGCGAAGGATTTGCAAGAAAAGTTTCTAATATTAATAGATAAACTTGATCGTTTAGCAATTGAAATATTATGTTTAGGCTCTCTTAAAGAAACCTCAACAGGTGCTTGATTCATGGTGCTTTTGACATATTTCTCACAACCTCGTCTAAAAATAATTTTTGGGTCACATTTCCTTCTATTCGTTGGAAACGTCAAAACCCATCATAATCGGTTAATAGCTCAGTTATATTCTTACTGACCACATTATAGAATTTTATCCAAAAATCGTTTTGGAAGCCAATTTCCAATGCACATGTCAATTTTCAACATAATCGGTTAAGGAATAGCCAAGTTCCATCCTAATTGGCCATTCATATAATTTGTTAAGGGTTCAATTTGAAATTAAAAGGTTCAATTTGGAATATAAAAGGTTCAATTTGCAATGTAAAAAGTTCAGTTTGAAGTGTAAAAGGATCAATTTGAAGTGTAAAACCTGCATGATGGTATTAATGGTATGATGGTATATTGGTATGATGGTATGATCGATCGTATGATGGTATGATGGTATGTTGGTACGATGATATAATGGTACGATGGTATGACATGACGATGGGTTACAAACCGTATCAAAGCGATATATAGTGAAAATTGAATAGTGCGATAAAACAAGAGTGAATACAGAGGAATTTGAACTCTATCGGTCGAACATATTTTTTCTCTATAAAATTCTAAATAAAATTTAGTTTTATGACGATATACCTCAACAGGGAAGACTCTTGGTGGGGTTATGAACCATTTAAAATAACAAAACTCATGCAAGTAGTATCGTACCTTCTATTTTTTTTTTTGGTTTTTATTTTATGTTAAATCTTAGCTTTTTGCTCAAAAAATATTGCACTAGTTATATGATTTTAAATGTAGGTCATTAAATAAATAAAGAAATCGGAATACGTGAATAGTGAACGAATACGTAATAAGTAAATTACATACAGAAAAAACAATATAATAGCCATTTATTAAAGAGAAAGTAGAGAAACAAAAAAATCTGTAGTTCAATATTTCAGCCGTTTAGATAGTCAGGAGAGCTGTTTTTGAATTCGATTCGAACGTATTCGACTCCTTGAGCTATAAAATTTATATTTGATTTAAAAAAAAATGAACGAATCCCCAACCCGGAAATTAAAAAAATTATGAAACTTTAGGGACATGTACATCACATAGGTGTCTACTATGCAATTTCTGCAGAAAAACGCTATGACTGGGTGAAATGGATTTTTGAAAATTCGAAATATTCTACTATGCCTCTGCGCATAACTCGTTAACTGTAAGAGGTAGAGAAAATTTTTTTGTTTGCTTATGACAGCACGACGGTGGACATGAAAGTAAATTAAGTTTTAGAAATTTCAATTTTTTATCTTCAGAATGGACAAACACAAAAAATGTTTGTTTGAGTTTTATTAAGTAGGTAAAGGGAATATTATGGACTACTAGAAAAAAAAATATTTGGCGATGAATCAAGATTTGATGTTAGTGTAGGTGATCATCGAAAAAGAGTTATCAGAACAAAAAACCAAGCATTCCACAAAGACGGCCTAAAACGACCAATTAAGTTTCCAACTTAGGAAAGTTACATTTCATTGAAGGTACCGTCAATGCGCAAAAATACCAGGAAATTCTTGAAAAGAACTGGTTGCTTTCCATACCGATCTTATTATGGCCGGAAGGAAATTTTTTTCCAACAGGATGTAGCATAATGCCATTCGGCAAAAACTATAAAATATGGCTGCAAGATCATAATATTCCTCTTCTTGATTGGCCCGCAAGCAATAACTGAAATCATCCACAGATAAATATTGCTGATTTGCGGCAAAAGTTACAGGCTATTTCAGATTGTTTTACCGTTGAACAATGCGAAGCTCTTGTTAAGTCTGTGCCTACTCGTATAAAAGCAATTATTAAGGCTAAAAAGGGAACGTAACGTCAAACGTTACTAAAGCACGGTGTCCGAATATTTGTGTCGGCAAAGTTTGACGATAATATGAGTTATGATTTTAAATTTGGTTTCTACTACGTTTTTCTTTACACCGAATTAAAAAAATAGTGTAAGAATAATGTATTTTATAATACAAAAATAATTAAATTGTAAAGTTAATTGGTTTTATTAATATTTGAGAAATACATAATAATAACATTGTTTTGGAGGATAAAGTTAACTACCTTCAGAACGAAGATAAGTAACATATTTTATTGGATAGGTATTTTATTGATGTAGTAAATACCATAAACGCAATGGCTGTGAAAGCTTTTTCATTAAATCCAGCTAAATGATGACTAGGGATAATGAGTATTTCATTTATTATAGAAATTACAAAAGTAACTCCGACTTTGGTAGACTGCATTTGAGGCATCTAAACAGTTTGTATTTATTTTCCGAAAGATGTTTAGTAAAACTCCCCATATTAAAAATATAACGGATATGATTATAAAAATGTGTCTCGAACTAGTTCAAAAGGGTGATATTCAAAATAATTTTTTAAACGCAAACATTGAGTGTTACGATCATCATTCACAAATTTTAGATTACATAATACTTGGTTTTCTCAGAAAAGTTTGTAAATGGTCGAATAAAAAAAGTTACACTATGGGAAAAATTAGCAATAATGAATCAATAAAAATAATTTATCCACTTTTGATATATAATAGCCCGATAACTATGCTAATTTCAAATAAAGAAAATGTAAAATAACCCATTGTTATTGTATAACCCACGCTGCTAGGGGCAACGTGAGTTATATTTGGTATAACAAAATGTTGAGTAGTCATTGGAAAATTATTCGTAGTGAAATTGAATGAAAAACTATATTCCAAAAATTAATTAAATTAAAGTACACCATGACAATTTAAGGAACGGTCACTATGATAAAATGTATTTCAAAATTCAATGCTCCAGTGTGAAAACACAAAATGGAACTATTTCTTATTAATTTACGAAATTTATTTCAACAAAAGTGGATAAAACGTTGTATGCCACTCGTGAGCAAAGAGATATTGTCCACTCAGGATAATGTCCCACTCGGCTATCGCCTCGTGGGACAAACTTATCCCTCATGGATAATATCTCGTTTTGCTCACTAGTACCATAAATAACTATTATAATACAAGAAGAGGACTTAAATATTTCATTATTCTCAGTGAAATTTACATGTAAAATATAAACTAATTTTTATGCTAAAATAAAACATTTTAAATATAAACACCCTATTACGGAACTTTTTATTAATAATTAATTAAGTTGACATAATTAAAAATAACAATATTTTATATAATTTATTCTAAATAATTGTTTACAGTATCGCGTTGCCAGCATAATTTGTATCCCCTATTTATATAAGTATATCTACATTAAAAATCATGGAATTAATTTTAATAATAGTAATAACTTTTATTATATTAAATGTTACTGTTATTTTTTCTTTTAGGTTTTAAATAACAATATTTAGTATAAAATTTCATTTATTAATTAGTAACTATTATTATATCACAATTAACATAATTATCTAACACAAAGGTTATACTCCAAGTCAAAATATCTTAAAAAACCAAAAATTATATTAAATTTTGTATATTGAAAATAAAATTGAGATTACATAATTCGTTTTTTAATTATCTGGAGCAAAATTTCATCATTATCATCATTATACAGTCCACTAAAATATAACTTGTGACATATAGTGGAGCTGCGAAAAGCAATTTTGAGTAATTTTCATAAACCATTTCAGCTGCACCCCAACATTGATCATTCAGATCGAAACTGAACTTGCAAAATTTTGATAATTTCTCACTCTTCGTAAATAAGACAAGAAGAGTTTTATTTAATTTTTTTTACTACAATCTAGTTTTCTAAAAATACAGTGTTCGAATATTGCCTGATTAGCCATATTTCAGAACTACATCTAAAAATCATTTTAGTTCTTTTTTCCATCAAATATATAACGAATTTCACCAAAATTTCACCAAAGAAACAGTCAATCAGCTTCCATCCTAGTTGGCCATATACCAGGACTTAAAAAAAACTTTAGAATCATATTACCATGGTACAAGTTGAATTTTATCGTAATATCGTTTAAGTAATGCGTAGAGTTATAACTGTAGAGAAGAAATAAACAAACGTCAAGCATCGAAAATTCTGTGTGAAAAAGAGAAATACTAAAATATATTAGGGTCGTACTTAGAATTTTATTCAATGGATTAGAATAAAGTGGGTTGCTTAAAATAAAACAGTTAAAGTTTAAGAAGCATTTTTATTTTAGATGGAAATACACTTAAATTCAACATTTTTAATAAAATTAGTTTTATTGTTAAAAATAACTTTTCTAAAAACGCGGCATTATTTTACACTTTTAGTGGAGTCCTGGTAAAAATAATTGCAAACAAATCGTAAGGAAGACAACAACAAGAATATTTTTTTTTTTTGATAATTATGTAATAAATTCAAATAAAAAGTGTACTTTTTTTTATCACAAACTACAATATTTATATTACAATTTTAATTTCGTTAAACCAGAATAAAACTTATCGATGAAAAGAAATGCCACTTGATTTGTTGCGAGTATTGTTACGACCTTTTCTGATTATACACTTCATTTTTCATAATTTTTTTTTAATAGTTTATCACAATTATTATATTTATTTTTTTTATTGTGATAATTTTTAATTTTCATGAAACTACGCACAAAAAACTTTTTAACAACATTAAAAACTATGTAAATTGTTTGTTTACATAAAATAAAGTGCAATCATATATTATTCGTAAGGACCTATATACTAATATCCGCCTTTCTCCAAATGTGCACGCATGAAATAGAATTTGTACATAATTCTTCGCCATATTCCAAAACCATCTAAAAATTATATTAGGATTCCATTTCCATCGTACGTATCGAAATTTACCAATCAAATTCCTTTCGTCAATCGTAATTTTGAAAACCATTCCATTTCATTTAAAAGAGTCAAATACGCCTTAATTTCGCTAATAAGAGTATCATTGTTAATGGCTGTTAGTTGAACTTTACTTTGGTTTAAAGCTCTCAATATACCTCTAAATTCTCTAACTTTGGCCATTTTTTTAATTTACAAATGATAACTCGTTATTTTGCTGTTGTTTGTATAAAATTAAACGCACAACAATATTTTTACACTTATTTGTATCTACTAAATACGTCTGAATTTCGATAAAATATTGTTTACCAACCAATTTATTTCCGATATTAACGTATAATTAAGCTTCTACTCTCAGTTACAACCCGCTCGAAGAACCATAGGAAAATTACCAGAAGAATTAGCTAAGTTCATCGTAGGGCTTGTAAACCGGTTAAACCCGAAACTGGTTACCCGGGTTTTTGTTCATTTTTACTAAACCTGTAAAAACCGGGTTTGCCGAGCAACCCGCGTTTTTCTGTAAACACTGAAAGTCTATTTTTTTGTTTCTTCTAGTAAATAAATGTATTTTTATACAGTTTTTCGTGAAGAATTTATTATCAAAATTGCCTTACATATAATAATTTTTTGTGTATTACACATTAACAGGGGCCTAACTATGCGATTCGATGACAATTTTCGACGGCTATCGATTTGTATTGTACAGGAATAAAAAGGAAAACAATAACTATTGTTTTCCTTTCTCTTCCTACACCTTCCTACACAAAACGATAGCCGTCGAAAACAGTCTCGAATCGCATAGTTAGGCCCCTGTTAAAAAATAAAAAGAAGAGAAGAAAGGGTATAATTAACGCGAGTTGAGAGAATCCTTTTTTTTTTGTTTTTTAGTTCAGTGTTGAGTTGGCTCGGCTGTAAAGAGAACTAAATTTCGTGTTAAAATATATTGTTCGTTAAACATAAAATTTTTGTTTAAATTCATTCTCAGTTACATATCATTTAATTTTAAGTAACAATTACTTTGAGAATACCTTTACAGTTATTTATAGATAAAGAATTACACAATATAATTATATTTGTAAGTATATTGAAATTTATGTAAATATTTTTATTGATTTTCATGCGTACAACAACTAATTCGTATAACATTTAACTTTTAGCCTTTTAATTTAGCCTCAAAATGACAAGCAAAAAATCTGGAGTTTGGAAAATATTCCTAAAAGAAAGAGAAAATACGGCAAAATGCACAATGTGTAATTCAGTTCTGAAATGTGCAGGCGGGAACACCTCAAGTTTAGCCAATCATCTTCGAGCAAAGCATAATATCGATGTTAAGAAAAATGAAGAACCTCTAGAGAAAATAGCAAAATTAACTTTAGATACGTATATCAAAAGGGAATCTATGGGAGAATTATTGGCCAAATGCGCGGCGTATGACGGGTTTTCGATCCATGCTATGGCAAATTCAAGTGATATAAGAGAATTTATTGCAAAACATGGCTTTGAAATGCCTAGGAGTGAGAAAACAATACAAAAATTACTCGTTGATTTTGCTAATGAAAAAAAAATCGGAATTTAAAGGTAAGTTTTTAAGAATGACTCAATCTGGAACGCGTTTTTCGATAACAATAGATGAAAGGACTAGTTGTAATGGCAAAAGATATTTAAATGTAACATTACATTCTCATGGGGATAACTATAAATTAGCTTTTATTGCCATCCAGGGTTCATGTGATGCGTACCAGGTTCAGTCATTACTTGAGCAAAAATTGGAAGAGTACGGTATAAAAAGTCACCATATTTTAGCATCAACACAAGATGGAGCCAGCGTTATGAGGAAATACGCTCAATTGAACAAAATGGAAAATCAATTTTGCATGAACCATGCAATTCATTTGGCTGTTGTAGACACTTTTTATAACAAAAATACTACATTGGATGAAATTTCAGATTCTGAGAATAGTGATGAGGAAGTGGAAAATCGGAAGAATTCTTTTACTGGCGATCATAATTTAAATATAGATAATGGGATTGATAATATGAGGTACAATTTAGAAGATATAAATATTAACGAAATACTTCAGAAATTTCGAGAGACTGTGAGATTTTTCAGAAAATCTCCAGTGAGGAACGACCTGTTGCAGCGATATGTTGAAAAAAAAGCTGGTAAAAAACTTAAACTTCTATTGGACTGTAAAACAAGATAGAACTCCCTTATTCCTATGATGGAGAGGTTAGTACAACTTAAAGATTGCATAAAAAGCGCATTGGATGAAATCGGCCGTGAGGATTTATATAATGAAAACTACTTCAATGTTTTGCTAAATTTAATAGAAATGTTAAAGCCGACAGAATTGGCAGTAAAAGAACTGAGTAAAAACTCTTCAACCTTACTCTCTGCGGAAGGAGTACTTACATTTTTGTTTAATCAAATGAAACAAAACACTACTGCTTTAGGTAAAAAATTTTATAATGCTTTGAAAATAAGAATTGCCGAAAGACGAAATAAAACTTTAATAACACTTTATAAATTTTTACAAAGTGGAACTTTTCCACAAACGAATGTATTGGAACTTTCATATTCGACTAAAGCGGCGACTTTGAGCTTGGCAACGACGTTGGCTCTAAGATTATTTGGTAATTCACCAATTGATGGATTGGCTATTGAAGGGAGTATTGATGAAAGTGAAGTTGAACCAATACCATCCGGATCGGCTACTTTAGCAGAACAATTACAACTATCAATTTCTGCAGTCTTGCATGGTTCTAACGAATGTGCCAACAATAGTAATTTTGAGACGGCCTTCCAAAATGAGTTGAAAATGTTTGGTGTTACTAAGGAAAAATCTATAAAGGTCACCCACTTGTTCAACGCTCTGGCATCAATACAACCCACTTCAACAGACAGTGAGAGAGTCTTTTCGATCGCAGGTAATTTTTGTACCAGATTGCGTTCATCTATGAAATTTGAACTGTTGGACGCACTAATTTTTCTTAAATATTATTTTATTAAAAAGGAAGAATTATAAGTTAAGGTTTTCTGCTATATTTTTTACAATGAATTCTAACATGTTATTTTTAAGTTTTTTTTTCTGAAATAAAAAATAATAATTCTAAATACCAGAGTTTTCTTGTATATTTTTGTTTATTTTCCTTGGTCTACAGCAAAATTATATTTAAAAGGAAGGTTGAATTGTATATTTAAAGTCGTACTCAAGGCGTTTTTTAAATAACTTAAAAACCCCGGTTTTTTATTTTATAAAAAACCGAAACCCGGTTTTTAAAATTTTCCGGTTTTTTACATGCCCTAGTTCATCGGCTTCTAAATTGTTTGTTTGTTAAAATCTCGTGTCCGGAGTCTATTTGTCAAACGTCGAATATGTATTGTGTGGGTACTTTCTGGTGTCTGAGCGGAAATAAATCATTGTACTTTGTATTTTGTTCGATTACTATATATTTATTTCGCTCAAATTACTTTTTTCTTCAAACGTCTTAAAAATAGCCTCTTTTAATACAGTTATTGGGTATTGATGATTGGAAATATAGAGAAAGCACTACATACCGGCATAAAATAAACTGTAGTGATCCTAAACAATTAGCATCAGCGCTCGCAGAACGACCAAAATATGATATAGCTGAAATTTCTTAAAGCCGAGCATTCTTAAATATTTTGTCTAAAATCACGGCTCCAATCGTCAATTAAAGTTGGCATTTTTATTACGATTATAAAAATGTTCGAGATTCCAGGCTATACGTTTAATCCTATTTAGGGAGTAGAAGTATTTTAATACTGTTTTCAATGTAATTGACGCGTCATAACTTCGCAAAATACAAAAACGAAAAAAACTTAAGGCTTCCCTAGCTAAAAACTCCTTTACTCTTTTTTCTGTGCTTTGCCTCGCATGCAAATATTTAGCGTATTTCCTTGACAAATTTACAACAACAATTGCATAGGCTAAATCGCCGCAAGAATAACATTAACCCGAAAAAAATGGGTTTAATTAAACATAATTGTAATTCTTGGTTATGATACCTGCCACCAGAGTCAGATTACATATTAAATTTATACTTTATTTCGAAAGGTTGGCTTTTGTCAATTAAATCAAATTGGCTATTTTCTTGGAAAAAAATAAACCCAAAATAATTCGAATAAAATTTTGGTCAACAAAATACGCTTATAATTGTTCTTAAAACTGTGGCAACCCGCTAAGCAATTTAAGCAAATTTCGCATAAGCATACTATAAACGTATCACGTAGTGTAACACTAATACATTCTAAAACTTAAATAAAATATATGTAGTACAAAAATACCTCGCAAACAAATTTAATTATCATGATGCAGAAACGACGTAACTGTTTCGTTTTTGCTACGTCCTAAACGTAAAGAATACGAAGAATTGTACGAACAAAATTCTTCGCTGATGTTTCGTAAACGTAACATCAAATTCCATTTTGAATATTAATGGAATAATACTTATAAAGAAACGATCCATTTAGTTTTGACTAAATAAATAACTAAGCAAATAATTAACGTCCCAGTTTGATTTAGAAAAATATAATTTGTTGCTTAATATTTTTTTTTATAATAATACTAAAATAAAATATTATCATATTGGTTGTATATAATCATATTCCTATGTATAACAAAATTAACAAATAAATAAAAATTAAGAGGTTATTGGTAAATGTTTTTTTAAATTTATTAAAATTTAGTGTAAACTGCTCACACAATCTACTATTATCTTTCACCGTTTACAAAGTTTTATTTTCTAGAAAGCTGTGTTTTCTTAATTTTTGCGAGAGACACCTAAAATTTTATAGATTCAAATTGGTTTGCCTACAATTATTCCATTGGTGCAATTATATTTTTTGTATTGTCAAATTAAATTGTATTATTAATAATCAACCAAGTAAATATCACAAAGGTTTACAAATTTTCAATAATTTCAGGTAAATTAATTTATAATAAAATAAGTTTTATTTAATTCAATGAAATCCACATTAATTCCGGTAAATAATTCTCTTCAATATGATTTATAAGGATGATTACAAACTCCAGTTGATGTCTCCAGATAAGTAAAAAGTTGCTACAAGTTTGCTAATTTTATTTTATTCCTTTCAGGACAATTGAACCATCATTGGCACAAGTACCTGGCAAAATTCCTTTAATTTGGTTGTAGTTTATTTTTTAGTGGTAAAACCTGAACGAGAGACATTTCAAATTTCGTATAAAATTGAAGAAGTATGTAAATATTTTTGTTATGCCTTTTTTCCAAAGATTTGGTCGTTTTTGATGTAAATCAAAAAATTCATGTAAAAATAGGACGGAAAATCCGATACGAACGAAACTGTAAATTATATTCGAGAAAAACAAACAGAAAATGCACCGAACTTGCATACTATATACAATTCAAATTACAATTTCCTTCAGATTAAAAAGGAAAGGCACAAAAAACGATGCAGGTGTAGTGTAAGTGACTCAAAAAAAATGAAATGGAAATACATTTGAAACAAAGAGGAAGTACACGCATATTTTAAATATTATTGTAAATATTATAGCATAACCAACACAAATGGGTTTTTACAAGCCCAGCTGTCCTATACATAGAATATAAAAATGCACATTGGGGAGTATTAGTGATTTGTCGCCATGTTTGTAGGGTTACCTATAGGAAATATACATTGGAACAACAACATTATTTTAAATGTCTGACAGGTCGTACATTATATTTCCGATTTACAACTTCGAGATAAGCAACAGATTTTAGGGCTATTATATTGTATGCATTATATAGGCTATTATATCGTACATGCTGCGAGTCGAATCGAGGTTAACCTTCTACTTTAACTATGTAAAATACATCGACTCTATATAGTGAAGGTTAAACTTAATTAAATTTGGTTCAACTTGTAGCGTTTACAATATACATAATTGCCATACAAAATGTTCGACGGAATTTTTAAAGCGGCATCTGAGCTCAAGAATTAAAATGTCTTAAGTCCACTTTTGTCCTAATTAACTTTTATGCATTTTCCTATTAATTTTTAACTAACATGTTTTCATTTTCCCAACTTTTAAGGTTGTTTAATTCTAAAAAAAGGAGCATAAGTCATATACGTATTGCGGCTGTCGTGTGCTAGTTTATTACATCACCGGCGGTCAATTGTTCAGCATTGTTCATTATACGTCAACAGCAATCAAGTAAAATTGTTGCATTAAAATTTATAATTCCAATGTAATGTTGATATCCAGGAATGTAACCTAAAATCAAAAGAGAACACACAAAGAATCGTTTGATCGTGAATGTAATTACCATTTATACTTGTCTGAATTAATTGTACATCAGACGCTTCTTTTGTTCCTATAATTATAGATTCATTTAAATTACCACCACAAATTTAATTTGTTTACATATTGTTTTGACAGTTCCAATTTGGGTACAATACACGGCTTGTATTATTGACGATTGTAAAAGTAGAGAAAGCGCCTCTCGAGGAAAAAAGTTAAAATGAGGCAACCGGCAAAATGACATTTCTCATAAATGCGACGAGACAAATTTTTGCAATCCGGTAATTAAAAATTGTTTTTATAATCCAATTTTTTAGTTTTTATAATTACAATTATTATCAACCTGGTAGGTAAAAATTGTGTTTACAGTTCAAAATTGGAATTGTTTACAACAATTTCGAACGTCAAATTAGCAGCTACCTCAGTTTACAAATTTTCCACTAGGTGGAATCTGTGATGCTCCAATCGTCAATATTAGGTATGATATTACACGTTCAAAACTTGTATTAAAATTGTATATTGTTGAAATAAGTTTATAATATCTGTCAACAGATGACACTTTATATATTTTTGGGAATTTTTCCGTAAAATCATTGAATTATATAAATTGTCATTCTAAAAAACGTTTTTGCGCTGTAAGCATCTGTAAGTTTCCCTGCAAACCTCACCGCAGAATGCCTCTTATTAAAATGTTTTTGAGTATCGGACAAACTTCCCAAGTCTCTAAAAGACGGTATAAGTCAAGTAATACATGGATATGCAGAGTCTCCCAATGCTATTCTCCTGTCATTAATAAACGACTCGTGTTTTTCGACGCATCTTTTAAACAACTCAGATTTTCTGAGCATATGACTATCATGGATGCTCCTTGGTTAAAAATGGTATAATATAGTAATCGTTTGAATTTTGCTTTGGTTTCAAGTGTTGGTTTCTTCCGATTTACCTTTATTTATTCTTCTCATGCCCATTTTATAAATGTAATTCAGTTTGTGTTACTGAATATTTTAGCTGATTTTGTCTCACCTATTAAAGAATTAACAATTGATCTTTTTAAGCGAAAATGGCTATGTAAGAAACTCTTCGTCCGAATATTTTTGTATTGTTTTAATAAAATTTTCTACCCGTGTTTTTTTAGATCTGGGTAAATCTGTTTTTTTTTTTGATCCGGGAAAATCAGAGAAAAACAAATCTTCGACCTCATCCAGGCTTGATTCAGATGAATCATGGAACTTAATGCATTAAAAATTTTCAGATTTAATTTTACCTCAATCATGACTTTTGGAACTTTGATTCTGCTAAAATAAAATATCGCACACAAAACATTACTCGCCCAAAAATGTCTTTAATTATACCGAATACCGCACAAAAATATTTTTACTTATACCGCACAAAAAATATCTTGATTATCTCACAAAATTTAGTTTATCGCAATTCGCACAGAAAAATTATTTTTTGACATAAGCCCAAAAGCAACAACAATTATTTTTTCACTTATCCACCTAGCGAATAAATTTGATGTAACTGCTTCTAGCTGCTCATGATAAAATAGCCAAACCATAGTAGCCAAGCCAGGAAACAAACCCAAGTACTTATAAGTATTTGCGGTGGTCGACTGGAACGCAACTATTGATACATGATAAAATAATAATTTAGAAATTGTTTAATCGGTATGCTCATTCTGTTGCTAAGTTTGGTTGTAGGGGGTTTATAGGTAACAAAACTTATAAAAGTGGTAAACATGGAATGAGACTTGCTACCGCATGCTAAACGCAATGAAACATGTAGTCTTTCCAGCTGCTATGGTTTTACAGTAAAAACAGCTCCTGTATCTAATAGAACCGCCTTATTCGATTTAGTTCAAACTGATCAAATCAGCGATACCACTTTGCTGTGATCACCGGGTTTGATGCGACCATTCACAAAAGTCTAAATATGGAATCTTCTTAAAGATTGCCGTGTATGTGTAGTGGTGTATAAATAAAAAATAATATAAAAACAATAAAAATTAAAATAATTTTTTTTTTAAAAAAGAATTAAAATTGAAATAAAAATACTCTCAGGTCGGAACATAATGTTGCTTCAACCTACGTTTAAAGCTATCTTTGCTAAAGTAAAAGTCGAAGAGATGGTCAATTTTATTAAAACTCTTGGACATCATGTTTTCTGGTCCATTGTCACCATAGTTTGTTCTGTGTTTATATAGATGAAGGAACTCTTGTCTTCTTAAATTTCTACCCGTTGCCTTCATTTTAATTGATTCCAGTATAGATGGTGCATCGATTTGATCTAGTAAAATATTTCCACCAAACGAACACTTTGAAAGCTCTCGTCTATTTTCCAATGTTGTGATTTATTAGTATTTGCATCCGCATATCGCTTCAGGTTAACCTAGTACGGTAAATGTTGGTCATAATCGCATCCATTTTTCCATGATATATATTGTACAACCTTTTTTCTGGATCCTCTCAATATTTAGGATATGTTCATCGTAAAAGGGACACCAAACATTGAAAGCATATTCAATTTGAGATCTGATGTAAGGCATAATACAGGAGCTTAATGGTCTCGAGCTCATAAATATCTCCCGTCCAACGCTTAATAAAACCAAGCATGGAATTAGCTCTAGCGATGCATTGCTCAATGTGCTTAGTAAAGCACATGTTAACTAACGGCAACCATTTTTTGTACATTTGTACTAGAAGTACGTGGATTTTTCCTAATAATTTGTAAAACGGCCGGTTCATCTCTCTCATTAAAAATCCTTTTTCTCTCGGACCTGGTTTTATATAACACACTGCCTATTTTTTGTGCACGCTGACAATGTGTTGAATTGTTGATTTAGCTTTACCCACTAGTTTTGCAATTTCGTTAAGGGAACGGCCCTCCAAATGCAGTTTTTTAACCACCTCGCGAAAATCCGGAATTGTTTGTTTCTTTTCCATTTTTAATTTGTATTTTAATATAAATTACGTGACCTAAGCTTTCTTTTACACTGGTTGATTGATTTATAAACAAAATTTGGAAGTTATTATATACAGATGTAACAGTAATTAAAAGTTAAAAGCTATCGTACTGATCTTCTATTACTAAGCTCAATATAGTGAATGCGGTTACTCAAATATGATTTAAACCATGGAACAAACTGTTTAGAAAAACCGAATCTGTATAACTGTTCCACCGTTTTACAAAGACCGATGGAGTCTAGGGCTTTCACAAAATCTGTATACACCATATTAACTTGCTTATATCTTTCAATTTCTTTGATGGTGCTGCTAGTAAATTCAATAAGATTTGTTGGTGTTGATCTTTTGGATATAAACCCATGCTGACACTGTGAGATGAATCGAGGAACTAATGATCTGAATGAGATACCAGCTCAAATAATATGTAACAAGAAACATCATTTCTTACTCCAGATTTGAAAATTGGTGTCACTCAGGTTATTTTCCATTTCTTTGGAAATATTGCGAGGTTTAAAGATTGATTAAACAGAAGACACATAGAGGAATTGCCAACCTCGTGAAATCTTTTAACAATGAAGCTGGAACACCATCATTAACCACCTTCATCTCCGTACTTCTAAAGCTCGATGAATATCTTCGCTGGGTAACCATTAATTTCACGTTTTTCTTTAAAAATCCTCCAAAAATGTTTTGGATCTTTTCTTGTTTTTTCCTTAATATGGCTAATGTAGGTCTTATACTTTATTTCAAAGTACCTTTCGTTACACGCAGTAAATTTATGTTTGGTTTCCTCGGAGAAGAATTTCAGATTTTGTTTGTTAGCCTTGTCTTTCTTGTTCTTTTGATTGATAAGTTTATTATCTTACCATGGGGGATATTTGTTTAGTTTGGCCACAGCAGTAGGAACAAATAATTCTATGCGCTTAAATAAGATTTTCTAGAATTTCTCCACGTTAACATCTATATTGCTACAGTTAAGTTCCTTTTCCCAGTTATTCCATGAAATACGGCATGCAGTTTTATTGGTTAATAATAAAACATGGCCGTTGCTTTCAAAAATTGCTTCTAAGCTTTGTGATTCATTTACTTTAAATAGATTTCATTCATTTGTAAAAATCTGGTCTAAAATTCGGTTTAGACCGTTTTGGATCTCTCAAATTTGGTTTAGTTTGATGTCAAAAACATTATCGATGAACAAACATTCTGTTTCCAAACTCATATTTAAAGGTAAAATTTCATCCGTTTCTTCGTAATATGATCAGCTCTAAAATGGTTGGAAAATTAAAATCCCCCATAATTAAGATGGTGTCAGATGGATTAGCAGCACTTCCATCATTATTTAGATGATTAACTTGACAGAACTGTACTTTACTGAAGCTCACCAAGACATGGCTGTACTGAAATATAATCGTTTGTATTTTTCATTGACAACAAATAAATTATAAATCTCAATTTTTAATTAAACAATTAATGTCGATAAAGTTCGTCCTCCAAAATGATTCAATAGATACTTATACATAAAGGTTTTCACATAATTCTTTTGCGAGTTGAGCGTGAACTGGCCCATTGTTTTTTTCTATTATATTTGGCTTAACTTGTGTAATTATCGAACATTTGCAAAATCTGATCTAATCTTATAGATAGAGAGCCAGTGATATTGTAGAAGACCAAACTTCCTAATGACAGATATCGTCATTGATGGTTTGATAATTATCAAAATCCAGGTCCAAAGAGTGAATATCACTGGGTTGTTAATTAAGGGCACTTCAAAGTAAAAAATGAAGCTGAACTCTTATTACCGTGTCTGCCATTGGGCCAATCATCCTCTGAATACGAAAATGTAAAAGGCAGACGTTAGTGATAGAATGATAGAATGCTTTTTCGTGTCACCGTTGTTTTCTTATCTCTTCATGTCTACGCATTTTATGGTAAGAAAGCTTAAAATATATGTTAAAAAGAATAAAATTTAATACAAAAATCTATTTTTTTTTTCTACGATAATTTGATATAGACTTATGAACCTTTCTTTTGTTATATGTATTCCGATACGTACGGATTTATGGTACAGTAATGGCTATTACTTAAAATAGCCTGAATAAAAGTTATTAAACGAAGGAAACGCATTACGCCCGGGTTTAAACAGTCTGCCTCAGCAAAATACGAACTCACGACGTCAGCTTCGTGAATTTTTTTGTTTATTGTTTAGTATTTCATCATTTAGCCCGAAGGCCGACATGTTAACTAACAATTTTATTCTGCGATATCCGCAGTAAATTTTATCGAACATTTACAAAATTAGCGATTTCAAATTAACTGTTGCCAAAGTATTATTTCTAATAAACTTCGTTTGGTGTTTTATGCTACAAATCGAAGATTTTCACACGATTATAGACAAGGATACTTGTAAACAAAAACGTAAACATATATTTATTGTCTATTTGATTAAGCTTCAATTGCTCCCCCATGATCATATTATACATATGTATGTGTGTTGCTATTGAAAACAAATTGAATCTATTTATATCTATAACACCTAATTTGATTTTTTCAATATATAGAAAATTTAATAAAAATTTTCCATTTTTCCTTCTATTCATGTGAAAAACAAAATACAACAATATAATACTAATAATAATTCAATGAAGTTCAAGTAAACGTAAAAATAAATATGAGATGCAAAATCTACCTTTTATTGATACGATTGAACATACTCGTTCATATATTGGAAATATTTTTTTTATTACATGGTTCTTGGAATTTCTATTTTTCATTTCAACAAATAAGTTACATGATACAAATCATATTCATTTTACAACAATTATGTTTCATTATTTTTGTATATTTCATTGTAAATAGACCGGATTATGAAGCTTTTAAAAAGTAACAATTATTATTAAATTAACAAGAGACAGGATTACTCGCGACAAATATATAATTATCAAATTGACAGATAATTGATTAATTATTCACTTTCACATATGATTTAAATTTAAAACATTGGACGCGAAATTATATTTCATTGTATGAATCAAAATCAATCAACCAATAATTATTTGATCCGAAATCCTAGAACGCAGAAAATTGAGAACTTTTAAAATAATAGTTCGAAATTTCTGTACATTCCTATTTTGTTGACTGAAAACTTAAAATAATCGGTTTGTTAAAAATGAATGCCAGATGATTACTCTGCTAATCCGTCAAAAAAAGTCGTCAAATTTTTCCTGGTTTTGTATTTGCTCAATTAAGTCAAGCTTTAAAATGAAACAAAACACAAAAAATAGTTATTATTTGGATTGTAAGACCGAGGAAATGCCCTAGGTGACGCAGTCTTCAATAATGTATTACTGTGTACGTTTGATGTGACTGTATATGAGGTATGGGCTGACTACTACTAAACCAGGCAGTAACGCAACCGAATAAAAGAGGGCACGTACAACCAAATGAAGCTGCCTATTCCAAAAATCAATCCAGGAGGGAAATAACCACAAGGAGCTATCCAAATAGCAAGATGTACTGATGTTACAGATAAAGCAGAAGTTAGCATCAACAAAATACGATCTGAAAACCAACAACTACTCGAATGAATCCGTAAAATTGAAAGTGAATCAATTAACCACGAAGATGAAAGATATTTTTATTTTACATGTAGGAATCCTAGTGGACACTGTAGAATACCAACAAGCGTCTGACTGCTTCCGAGAAATTTTCACAGAAAACACAGGATGGTGTGGACACTTTGATAAAAAGGTAGCAGCAAAAAGCCAGAAAGGGGAAACAACCGCATCTGGATCAACAAAAGTGCAACAGAAGACACACAACATGAGTCAGCTATTTAAAATACTAGTAGTATTTCTTCTGAGCAAAAATACCATAGATAAAATTGTTCATCTTTTTGGAAAAAAGGTTCCATCGAGGCCATTAAACTCACATACCACTTGCTACAGTTAATGCAGGTACTTGCAGTAACTACCAATAACAAGTGTCAGCTAAGATGGTGCAGACGCATGTGACCGGCCGAAAGATGTCAATATTGGATAGAAGGAAGGTGGGGATTGCGCAACCCTTTATGTCCATTACATAATCAAGCATTCAGTAGACGGCGTCAGCACATGCCACCGAAAGGCAACATTGTGGCATCAAATTGTCAAGAAAACGGCTCAAAGCTCCCTAGTTACCAGTAAGACGGAGTACTACTAGCAACAGCATTAGTTAAACCTACAAAATCGAATATCTACTGAAAGAGGTCAATAGCAACCAGAATAATTGGAACCAGCGCATTCCGCTCTTCATGATATCGTAGGAGGGGCCATCGGTCATATGAAGACGCAATATGACTTGTGGTTGAATAGTGCGAGATTTGAATAAAGAGATTATGCTTTACAATCCCTTATTTATTAAATAAATAATAGAAACAAATATAAATCTCGGAAGTTACAGCAAAGTAGGGAAGGACCATTTAAGGCCACCAAACGATTTAACGACATTATGTGTAGACGTTAATTCAACAAAGCCCCCGGGTAAAAATGAAGGTGGCTCAGATCGAGAGGTTGACAGCGTAGAACGATTTATAGGAGTTCGATCTGTTGAGGAAGCTGCTATTTTCGATTTCGTGAACACTAACTTTGATATTTCGAATGTTGCAGTGACCAAGTTGATACCAAATAGGCGACAAATCCAAATCTTTTCGCCTAGGCGTTCTGGACGAGGATTATGATATTAATATCCTAATAATCTGCGAGACCTGGTTTACTTTCAATTCTGAAGAATACCTCCCACCTGACTATGTCGTTCACAGAACAAACAGATATGATTTTGAAATCGGGCTTAAAGGGGGTGAGGTTTTGATTGCTGTAAATAATTCTGTTCCTAAAGGGTTGATAACCTGTCATCGTAGTCTTAAGTCAAAGTCGCCAAATTCCTCTGTCGTCATCACCGCTGTGCATGCTCTCTACGGATCTGACTTGGATTATTATAATCGTCATCGCTGTGTATGCTCTCTATGGATCGGGCTTATCATTCTGGGTGACTTCAATCTGCATCTTTACATCATTTTTCACTTATGAAAGGGCATTATCCATTATCGACTTCTTTGCTAGTTCCTCAACCAAGCAGCGAAACCGTACAGTACAGTAATAGTTAGGGGAAATACCTGAACCTGTTGTTTGCTAATGCGTAATGTATTCCGAGAATTTCATATGTTTGGATTTCACCAGCTACCAGAGCATCTAACAAACGACGATTACGATAAATATTTTTCATGTTAATTGTACAACTGATTCTTTTTATAATAATTTTTATTTTATGTTCAGAAATGTCGACTACGCCTCTTTAAACGAGTTCCTTAGCAATTCCGATTAGGACCTTTTACAATTTGAGGGAAATTTAAATAGCATTGTTTTGATGTTTCACGACATTCTCAGGAATAATATTGAAGGAAAATCAATTATCTTGGTTGCTATTGACTTCTTTCCGTAGCTGCTCGATTTTGAAGATTTCATTACAGCCGTTGCTAGTAGTTCTGTTTCTTATTGGTAATCAGGGAGGTTTGAACGGTTCTCTTGACAATTGGATGCCACAATGTTGCCATACAGCAGCATATGCTGACACCGTCTAGCGAATGCTTGCTTAAATAATGGACACGAAGACTTGCGCAATCACCATCTTCGTTCCATCCACTATTGACATCTTCAAGCTGGTAATAAAACTGCTTCCGGGCGCCGTGGTACGATAATAAGTTGAGACATCTCGAGAAACACCACAACATGTTGCGTCCCTTATGGAGGCTGTAAGGGGTGCAATTGTAGCCCGATTTGGATATAGACCGCAAAGTTTCCAATACATAGTACACGAATCGAGGAGGAATTCACATTCAGTTTACATGAGTTCTGGAATTTCGTGAATAGTAAGAGAAAAGTGGTTGATTTCCCACCATCTATTGTAATTGTAACATTCGTTCCATTTTTTTTTTCTTTTTTGTTTTTTTTTTCTTCACTCTCAACGCAATAAGATTTAATTGCGGAGGGTCAACTGTATTGCCAATTTATTGTACCCTAGTTCAAAATTTTTTTTTATCAATGACTTCACATACAGACAACCTGATGCGATGAACCATAAAATCATTAAGCATTTAACATTTTTTTTTGCGGGGAATAAAAATTTACTAGATCATTCCATTTTTTTTATGATCTCCGCTAAATTGCGGTTTTGTCATGAGGTGATTTGGTGTAGTAAAATTAAAAATGAGGGATCATTAGAGTTTGGAATTTCAACCAACATTTTTGGCTGAAAGCAAAAAAAAAAATCTAAAACCCAAGTTAAAGTGTAGTAAAGTTTTTTTTTAAGTTTTTTTTTAGATCTGAAATCGTAAGCGCACTCTAATACAAACTGATAAGCTTAAAGATTTCCAAAGTAAAAAAGTTAGTTGTGCTCATTTAAAAGAATTGCCTTTAAAAATTTTAATTCAAGTGTTAAGAACTTTGGTTAAATTCAGTGATGAACGTGAAAACAATAATTTGTTCCTATTTGGCTCATGGTGTAATTTAGAAACTATAATACTGTGGTTGAAAACAACATATAAAATAAAATGGAAAAAGTTGTAGCTTGAGTCTCATTAAATAGACTTTATTCTATATCATATTATTAAATTTCATACAATAGAAATTGTGGCACCTCGATTTCAAGCTTAGTGATTGCGTTCAATTTGGTTGTGAATTTTTTTTTTTTGTTGTTGTTGTGCAAAATAATAATAAAATAAAAACATTGTATTATGAAATCTACTTGCTATTTGCACCGAATTGTGTAGTAAAATTGGAACGGGCTGTTCAACGCGGATTAAGTCATCGGAGGCGCATGCAGAGGTGTAACATATTTGTGGTGATAGCGGATTTTGTCGTAGCTGATTTAGGACAAAGGGAACATATGGTTTATGAACCGGGTGTGGTAATTGTTGGATAGCGGTTGTTGCTGGTGATAACTTATGACTGGCTGACGACATAACCAAGGACTTAAATTGATAAGTTGTGATTCTATTTTCTTTTCATTATTTTTTTTTGTCTCATTTATTGGACATTATTTAAATATTTCATTTTTTTTATTATTATCTTAATGGTTTTTTTTAGTAATAATTAATTCAATTCTTGCATCTTATTATAATGCTAACTAGTTAAGTAAATTTTCTTTTCAACAGTCAACTAATATTCTTTATTTTGTTTCTTTATGATTTTTTTTTCTCTCTGTTTTTTGAGATCTTTCGTTCTAGGAGAAAACCGGACTTGTCGAACCGTGGAAAGTGCTTTCTTCGTCTTCGGCATAGCAAGGTAACAATTAAACGCAATATTTTTTTTATTAAACATTTTGTTTGCATTGAAACCGGAGTAATATTACTTAGCTGTAAAATTTCCTAACATGATATAATTGTGATAAGATGTTGTAATTACTTTCCTTATTGTTTTTTTTGTGATTTTTCTATTATTTGCTAACTTGTAGTAAGATAATAAATTTTTATTGTTCACAAAATTGAGTAAATAATGTTCCTAATAAAATGTATTAAATCACGTTAGAGTTAAAGTATAATTTTTTTTGTTACAATGAGTGGCTAGGTCCGGACATAGATATGGAGTGACGTAGATTGAGGTAAGTGATGTGAGTTGAGTAACCTTCCATCTCCCGCCATAGTTGCCAGAATACAATCCCACGACTAACATACCTCTCCGTTAGAGCTAGCGGCACAAATGATGTATTCTGGAATCACATGATAATCATTTACGGTTTTTTTTTTTGATAACGTTATTTCCCTTTAGGGATGGCGTTACACTATGACTGACTTATCATATAAATTAAGTACCAATGGAATAAAAACCATAGAATTCTGTCTATCAGTCGGTTTCGTTGAATGATTATTCGTAAATACTAATATACGTCTACGTGTTAATTTGTAAAACTCATTAAAAATGGTCTAAGGACCGGTTGCATATTAGAAATTACACGAATTAATTAATTAACATTCAAAATTAAAATAAAATTAGCTTACACAGAAATAGAGCTGTATGAATGTCGTGAAGAGGAAGAATTGCAAGAGAATTTGTCTGTATTAGTATAATTCGCTAGTACATCCGTCCATGAGAAGATTGATTTTTTCATAATCATAAACTCATCAGTTCGAAACTGGATTAAATTCTCTTACAATCTTCGGAGCATATTAAAATCATATAAATTAGAACTAAATTTATTTTAAAATACCGCTGATTTTATTAATATGAATTATTGTACGTACTCCAAACTTGCTAAATCATTTGTAGTCTTACTTTATTCCAGAACGAATAATTTCATTCCACTGAGAAGTAGGTATAGAAAATTTATCTTCTTCACGCAGTTATAGTGTTTACCACTACAGTAAATATATTTAATATATTTAGTTTTATGAGTTGGTATTAAATAACAATTCTCAATTTTTCAATAAATTAGAATTTAAAATTTTGTTAATTATCATTTGGAATTATTATACTTTATTCAATAATTTATTATCAAAATTTTATATTTGGTAAATTCTAAATAATAAATTACATCTTAGAGCTTGTTTTACCAAAGTAAGACGCCAATTATTTTGAATTGTTTAGCTAAAATGTCAATTTTTTTTTCAATTTATAAATTAACGACATCAAGAAAATACCACATTTCATATGATTAGTATGAAAAACCAATTATTTTTGTTTGTGGCTTGTATATCAAGGTGCTATGATTTAACCTTACATTAATAAATTATTATAAAAATAATAAACCTTGCACAAAAACATTAAAGAATTGACTTATGCAAGATTCAAAATATTACCAAGATTTCCAATATTAAAAAGTGGAATTATTTATTATTTAGCAATGCGGGATTGTTTTTGCAGGATTTTGATTAAGCAGCATTTTGAAATGCAGGATGTCGTTGCGATCTTTCCATAAATATTATTTTTTCTGAACAAAATAGCAAAACAATAAATTATTTTTTAGTGGTAAAATTGTGTGCATAATTTATTTATTTAAAATACAATCATATATCATATAAACATAAGATTCGATGAATCCTCCCTGTTTGCTTCAACGGTCAGTTGACATTTTGAGTTATTTATCAAAGAAATGTCTAACAAAGACACGCTCCAAGTACCGAGGAAGTGCATAAACAAAATCCACGTGCCGTTTTTAAATCTCACTGCTGCCTGAACCTGTGCCCCGCAAATGCTTACCATAAAACCAGCATTTTCGGAAATGGAAATGGTGAGTATAAAACCACCATTTCTGGAAATGGTAACAAAGAAACAGCATTCTTTGCCATTATCGCAAGAACCCAACATGTTCCAACCATGCAAACCCTTTTATAAAACAAGCGGTTGCACAGAGGTGCTTTATCGACGAGATGACAGATATAAAGACGATGCTTTACCAAAATTAATTTTTTGTGATAGGTATATTCAAAAGAGTTACATATGTGTCTCCAAAATAAAAATTTTATTTTTATAAAATGTTATAAGGAAAATATAAACAAAAATCTAAAAAAGAAAAATTATTTTTCCTATTTGAGCTATTTCTCATTTAAAATACAACAAAAAATGTTAGGGTCAGTCAGCTTGACCCTTGTCCACCAACGACGTTAGAGCAAACAGGCCACCTACATAAGGTTAATAAAAATAAAGTTGTTTGTCCTCTATGTATAACATAGCCCAAAATACAGTTATACTTGAAAATTCTAAAAATTTCTTTAGATTTACTAGTATACCTCAGATGTCTGTAATCTATAACTGTAAACAAAAACAGCAAAATTCGAAAACACATTAGATAATCACAAAATTTTCACTCGTTTTGTAATATTTTGTGAATTTGTTTTGCCTTTTTTTTGCAATTTTTGAAAAGATAATTTTTGGTTCGATTTCATCACACTTGTGCTGTCTCGATTTGTAGTAAGTAACCTTTTATTTCAATTTGACCTGAATGCTGTTGGTATGAAAAATTTATAAATGTTGGTTTAAATAAATCGATTATTGCAAAATAATGAAAGTGATTTTCTTAAACGATATTCATATATTTTAAACTCTAAGATTTATGAATATACATCAGGGATCATAATTAAGAATTTATGATATTTTCATTCAAAAATCGGTCTTAGAAAAAAATACGATTTCCCATATATTTTATATTGAATGTTTGTTCTTTCCTCGTTTCTAATGCCTTTATTAAAGCTTCGTTTTCTACAATATGGCTTTAGTATAACACATTGAGGGCATCCAGTAACAATTGCAGAACAACAAGGAAAATGCACTAAGCACAATTATTAGAAAACGAAGGCGTGTAACTTCTGCTTAAAAGACACAGATCAATTTAACCACTGCAAGCGTCACAATTAGTGATTGTTGACAGAAAGCGTTACGTGACATAAAGTGAGATGTTGGAATAGTGTTGGAAAATAAAGTTTGGAATTTCTCACCAATAAAATCATCTTTAAACGGCAAAAGCCAATCGTCGAATCGAATTTAGTCCAGAAATCATAACAATATTATTTTTCTCCGATCGTAGGAAAAAATATATCTTTCCGTTGTTTTTTCGAAACGAAAAGCTCATGATTCCAGTATGATGTATTTGTTGCTAAGCAACAAGTAATAATAGTATGAGAATATTTTTTCTGGCCTAGGCCGGGAATATGTCGTGGCTAACTAAGCAATAATTTTATGTTATTTTCGATTTTTTACTTTGTTTTGATTTCTTAATATGCGGGTGTTGTCGTGGCTAGCTAAGCAATAATTTTATGTTATTTTTGATTTTTTACTTTGTTTTGATTTCTTAATATGATAATTAATGAATAATACTAAAAATTATTTTGGGTTTATATTCGTTTTAAAGTCCGATCGGAGAAAAAATAGTATGTACAATTCGGAGGAAAAGTGCATTCCCGAACTCCCGTGGTTGCCGGACTCGGCGATCGCCTCGTCCGCCAATTTCCACTATCGTCCGGGAATGCAGTACTTTTCCTCCTAATTATACAATATACTATTGTCGACTAACGTACAATACCAGAGCCTTCTAGAGTATAGAGCCATAATCTTAATGACGTATTTTTTAGAAGCTTTTTTAGTGGTATAACTTTTCACTGATTTCCATAAGAATCCATAGTAAAAATGGTGTTTTTTAGCTTCGAGTTTTTCAATGAAAAAAGCAAAAATATTATAAAATATTTATATAAAAGTTTTCTACATATCTTTAAGAACAATATACAAGAAGACCATATTGGTATTAAGTAAATATTAATTGCAGAAATATTAAAATTAAATTATTTCTAAAATATATTTTATCGAACTTTCATTTTGAAAAATACATCAAAGTTGGCTCTGACAAATTAAAATAATACTTGCTAAATTTATCTTTAGTCTTACTAGTGTACGTAAGATGTCTAAAATGATTACAGAAAAATACGAAAAAAAATTATTTAATCGCAAAATTATCACACGTTCCTATATTTTGTGAATTTTTTTTGATTTTCCTACAATTTTTGAACTTAAAATTCCCCCAGGTGGTAATTTTTGGTACGATTTTTCCAAATTTTTACGGCCATCACTGCCATCTAATGTATATTGACTTAATAACCAAACAAATCGTAGTAAGCTTTTATTTCAATTTGACCAGAATTCTGTTGTTATGAATTTTTTTTAATATTTTGGTTTAAATAAATCAATTATTACAAGAAAATAAAAACGATTTACTTAAACGATATTCTTATATGTTAAAATTCAAACATTTATGAAAGTATCTCAGAAATCATAATTAAGAATTTGTAACGTTTTCATTTAAAAATTTGTCTTAGGAAAAAAAGTGATTTCCCATATGTTTTGTGTGTTTTACTATAAAATTTTCGTTTTTTCATCGTTTCTAATTCCCTTATAAAAGCTCAGATTTTTTGATTATGGCTCTATAAAATACAGGGTGCTCTGACAATACACTTATTAAACATTTGTTTCTTCAATTATAATGACATCCATTATTCACTGCTAGTTTATCTAGTAGTCTCTTCTTCCATTATTCACTACTACCAAGTAAAAATTTCATTTTTGAAATTTTATCTAGTAGTCTTTTGCCATTTTCATTATAATTAAATTGAGACGTCAAAATATCGACCGAAATTATTTTAGGATTATTTAAAGGATTTGATTATTAAATACAATATTTTTTATCGGCCGTGGACAAAGTATCGTATTCTACTCACATATAATGGCTGTTATTCATTCAATTGATTTACGGCACTCGCCCATCGACTCGTGTCGGTAAACTTCATCTTCGTGAATAACAGCTATCATTATATGATTGTTGAATAATGTACTATTAAAACGTGCCTAGAAAAAAAACTTTATTCAACACATCAACCGTTTTGTATACATATTACATTTTCTATCAGAATTAACAATGCATCGTTCAGGTTTAATCAAGATTAATTAACTGGTTATTAGATGTATAGACAAACCCTATTCTAATTTTAGTATCTGAAATTTGTATTAAATGGATACAAACTGTTTCAAAGTTCACTGTTATTTAAACAGATTATTTTGTGAAACAGATAACTGACAAAAATTTAAGTATCCTTTTAATGTAGCTAACACTTATGTGACAGAATATTATTAAATACACGAATGGAACCATGAAAATTTATAGCGAAATAATATTAAGGATTACTTAAATTAACGTAATTCTAACGACTTAGTGTTTAGGTTTGGAAAAAAAAAACGAAAAACTCGTAACAACATTAAAAAATTAAAGCTCAAAAGTTTTAAATTTTTTGACTGTAGAGTTCCAAAATAAAATTTATATTTTAATCAATATTATATTAAATTTATAATAAGAAAACATTAGTAAAACGACAAAGTTTAATATTCTTAAGCACTTATTATGTAGCAAGTTAGCGGTACTATTTATAGTCAAAAAATGGACATGAAGTAAAAGTTTTATGTTGTGTAATATAAAAATATAAAAAAAAAGTTTTCAAATTTATTTATTTTTTTTTTTTTTGCTGTTCTCTTTATTTTTATTACAAATTTATTTATAATATTTATAAGCAAATAATATGCTGAGATTAAACTTTATCTTATACTAATACTGAAAATTTTGTCTTTTTATCAAGATAAAGAGAAGATATAACATATACAAACATGTAAGAACATGACGAAGAAATTTTCTAAAAATCCGAGAGGCAAAATTAGATTTTCAATTCCTTGTTTCTTGTTGGGACATAATGATTCCCAACAGATCGTTTAACATATAATGTACATAGATTAATATATATTTTTTATTATTATTTGTAGTTACAATAATTAGAAAGATTATAAAGGCATCCTCTCGAAGGATTATTTGGGCTATTTAATTTCGTTTACTTATTTGTACAACCTTAAATTGGCATAAAAATGACAATGTTTTAACATTTTTTATGCTACCATAAAATCCTTTAATTGTAAAACATAAAAAGCTATAATATTAACAAACTTTCAACACTTGGAAAAGCTTAATGCTAATTAATTTTATTTTAAAGTGGTAATGAAATTATTTATGTTATTTATTTAAATTTGTTAAACTTTTTCTTTATTTTAAATAAGTTTTATTTTGTTTATAGTTTGAATTTTAATTTATAATCATAAAGTTTTATTTTTATTTTTGTAATTTTCGATTTACAATAAAATACACAAGCTAAAGGAAAATTTATTTCTGATAACTTTTGCATTAACTTAAAACTGTGCAATATTTTAAAACTTAAAACTATCGGATAGGAAAGCATGGGAAAATAGTTATTCACGTTAATTAAGAAAAGAGGGTTTCGTTCAGACTTTTATTCGGTATTACTTCTAAGTTTTAAAAACAACGCTTGCAGGGTCGACATTTTTACCATTCTGTATTCCCACATTCCCAGTCAAACCATAGTTATTTGTTCAGTCAAACAATAGTCAGTTGTTTCAAAACTTTAATAGTTCCAATCTTAACCGCTAATTTTCCTTCATTAGCCGCTTTCATTGCCACTCTATTCATATATATATAGTATATAGTATGTATATTCTCGGGAAAAAGGTGGTTTGGGTTGAACGTTTGGTTTGGGGTTGAGCTGAATGTTGAATAAAGGTTGAGTTGAAAGTTAAGTTGGCCTCAGCTGTTAAGCCACATGTGTCGTCCCGCGTTTGTGGAATTCGTTTTTATGAGCAAGCACCGAATGAGGAAATATTCGTAGCACTGTGCTTCGTTGGGTGGTGTAAGTACTCAAACGTAAGTGGTGGTGCGAAATGGGAACGACGAGGTTCATCTTTGGGAAAGTTTTATTTTCGAAGAAAAGCAAAAAGAATAGTACGATTTTATTTCTTCTCCTAGTATTTCTTAATGCGTGGTTTCTCTTACGGTTGATTATGATTATTAATTTATTTTGAATACTGATAAATAATTGTAGAATTATCTATGTACATAAAAAATATAATTTCGTATTGAAGCACGTGAGGAACAATTTGTTCACGATTCAAGCCCTTTATATGTGATAGAAGGAAGTTCGAGATGATTTTCCCTCGAATGGAGGTTGAATCAAACAAGATTTGTTTAGAACATTAATAAATATCCAGAAATAGGGGATTTGGTTCGGCTACTGCGACCATGTCATCCCACTGGGCCGTGACCTGTTGAACAATGAGGCTCAGAGACCAGATTTCGTTCATGTCTGTGGGACCCAGTCCGTTACACAGTTGTGATTGAGTTGGGTTTGCTTAAGTTTAGAGTCGGGTTGCGTTGAGGTCGAGTTACAGTTGAATAGGGTTTAAATTGAAGTATACCAGGATTTGAATGAGAGCTTCGGTTAGGAATTAATTTGCAGTCGAGTTTAAGGTTTAGTGAGAGATTAAATTAAGTTGGTTTGAGTTGAGTTCATACAAGCATTCAGCTTTCCAGTCAATTTGATTTCGGGATTATCGGTTGAGAAGAGTGTTGCGATTTCATTAGATCTAAGTTGAATTGAAGTTGAGTTATTGTTTAGTTAGCTGGCGTTGGGATTAAGGGAATGGTTCGGTTGGGGAATCATTTGGGGTTGATTTAGGATTAGGTTAAGGGTGGATTTGTAGTTGATTTGGTAATTGAGTTGAGGATTGGGATGGCGGTTAATTTTGTGATTGCATTGCATTTTGTGATTGATTTGGAAGTAAATCGAGGTGAAGGTTGAGCTGTAGATTGTGCTGAGCGGTTCAGTTTGCGATTGATTTGGGGGGGGGGGCGTTTAATTTTCAGAACTAAAGAATTGACCACCTCGTGAGGTTTTAGCCCTTTACATTTTTCCATCTAATTTTTCGATTGTCGCAAAATGATTTATCAAGCTGGTCAGTTGTTGACGCTCGAAGAAGAAAGACGTGTTTTTGTCGTCATCTATTGAATTTAATTTTATTTATTTATTTGGTTTTATGTGGTGTACTAAATATGTATTTTATATATATATATACATATATATATATATATATATATATATATATATATATATATATATATATATATATATATATATATATATATATATATATATATATATATATATATATATATATATATTTTAATTTAATTTAAGTTACTCGAAATAATAATAATAAAAGTGAGTGATTTTGGTTTAGTAAATGTGCGTCATTTTTTGTTTGTAAGCGTGGTAAATAGTTCCCTTAAATTGATTAATATCGCATGTGATTGTGTATTGAAAAGTGTTGTGTAGTGGAAGTGAATCAATATTTAGTTGATGAGGAAAAACTTCAACAAAAGAAATATGTGTTCAACAAATCATGCCGGTACTATCCAGATATCGTTAGCGGTATTTTCATACCACATAAACTGGTCTATATACATACATACATATATGTGGTATGCATTTCTGAAAAAAAACTGTTTTTTTGATTTCTTTTTATTTTATTATATGGCTGGAAACACACCGAATTAGTCAAAACGTTTTTGCTTCGAGTAGGCAAGACGATTTCTCTAAACATAGTGCACATACAATCAAACAAATTGTTTTTAGTCAAATTGTCTCGTGTTGCTTTATAGGTTGGTGTGAATTGACTTGTCGTCGGAGTTAGCGAATGATTTTGTATTATGTGCATGTTATTTTATATATAAATATGATAAATATGTATATTGTAATTTAATACAATTTTTTTTGTACCATAAAAATCCTTATTAATTTGATTTATAAAACGGCGACCACGAAACGACTTCAAACACTTTTTTTTTTTGATTCAATCAGTTTTGTCTTGTGTTGCTTTGATTTGTGTCAGTGTGAATTAACACATTGATTTATGGAGTATGAACACGTTCAATCATGTTTCATCAGTCAAATTTGACTTAACACAATTTTGCTTTATTATGTGTGAATGGACTCATAAAGCACAATACAATGTTTGCCGTTCTATGTTTTATGAAACAAAATGTTTGACGTAAAACTGTTTCGCCTGATTCAGTGTGCATAGCGCTATACAATCGTATGCATTTTGGCCGCAAGTCGCTTTAAGGCAAGAAAAAAACGTTTTGTCTAATTCGGTGTGTTTCCAGCCTATGATTTGCTATGGTAAGGGTTGTAATTGTGTTGTGTATAGTCAGATCCGACGGCTGTATTGGTTTATACATTATAAACACAAATCTGTTTTTGTTTGTTGTTTAAATATTATAAGAAAAAATAATACGTAGATAGGTAGAGAGTACATTTCTTGATAGGATCTGTGTGGGGAGTGAGCTGGACGCCGTGTAGATATTTTGTTGGTTTTGGGGTAGGTAGTTATATTCACAGACCACAAATGGATTGTGTTTTGTGAGTATGCAGAACAAATTGATTTGTGTTCGATTTAAATGGGATTCTTATACTTCGTATAATTGAGTACGTTTGAATTGAATTCAGAATCGGCTGTAAGCAATATATAACAAATTATTTATGCATTCGAAAGTTTAATACATGGTATTGGTTATGAAAATGCACCAAAAAGTAGAAACAACAATAATTTATGTTTTTATATCTTCATGATGAGAAGGGAAAATGTATATTGTAACTACAAAATTGTTAAATTTCTTATTTTTCTTGTGATCGTATTTCGGCTTAGTTGAACTAGTTTTTATAGGAATTTAAACTTAGTTTTTATAGGAATTTATATTGTGTCTGGGTGTAATATCCAAAGCAACTGTAATTCTAGATAGATGCATGTTGTTTTTGATGGCAGTGCATCTATATATATAACAAAATAATTAGATATAATGGGGCATGGGTTGAAAATTTATATTTTTGTTTTATTTTATTTAATCGTCAAAAATACAGGAGTTTTTTCGTAAGTTCAATATAGTAATTTGTTCAAACGATTTTTTTTTTTGGGACAGGGTTGATCAGGTTTTGGTTTCCTACACCAAATTGAATCTGAATTTAAATTTCGTTGAATATATTATGGGTTTGAATTTTAATTTGGTTTATGAGTCAAATCATAGATTTTATGCAAATTGTTTATTCAATGGGTACAAATAGGAAATTAAAAGTTTTTGATTACCGACCAAACGGCGCAGTAGTTAAAGCTGCGGCGGTTGGATCGGGAGGTATCGGTTTCGAATCCCGATAGTGACGGGGTGCAAAAGGGATTTTTCATCATCTGATTACGATCGTTGATGAAGATGAACACATCTATGACCCCCTGTTGAGAGTGCAGAATCCATGGGCCGACCCACCTTTCATGTCAGCACTATAGGTTGGCATGAGGCAATGCAATGTGCAGGTGGTTTATACAAAACGGGTCTATAGCCTGAAAGTTTTAGCTTTAGAGATTTTTCTAGTATAGACAATTCCCGCCTTTACTTATTTTGTAACTCAGTTTCAGGATATTTTTTGCCTTAGTTCTGCAACTAGCCAAATAGAATTTTTCAACTCGTATATTAGTTTGGTGTTTAATAGTTGCGTTCCGCTTAAAAAGATTACTTGCAAAGCAAAATCTCCGCCTTGGTTGTCTCAGGAAATTTCGAATGCCGTAAATATTAGAGTTAGTCAATATCGTGTATGGAAAAGGTGTCCTAATAGTCAGTCTCATTTAGATTACAAGCAGGCTCGTAACAGAGTTGTAGGGTTAGTTCGAATTGCTAAATGTAATTTTTTCAAGGACAAGTTAGACTCCTCTCTTCCTCCCAAGGTTTTCTGGCGTAATGTTCGTAATTTAGGCCTAGGCAGATGCAAGATTAGTTCAAGTGGGGATTTCAAACTAGTCTGAACTCGGGCAGTAGTTCCGTCGATTTGTTCTCTAACGCGTCCTCTAATTCGTTTTCGTTTTCAAATATTTCTCTTAACAATAGTTTAATTAGTTGCTTCCAATCTGGGTTTAGAAAATTTCATAGCACTTCTACTGCATTATTAAATGTATGTGATGATATTAGGCGTAATATGAATAATAGGGAATTAACTTCTTTAACTTTGTTAGATTTTTCTAAGGCCTTTGATTCTATTAATCACAGAATTCTTTTTAATAAACTCTTATCTCAGTTTAGATTTTCGCTTTCTGCTGCCAAATTGATTTTTAACTATCTTTCTAATCGTTCTCAGGCAGTTTTTTTCAACAATTCCTTGTCTGATTTCCTTCCTGTAATTTCCGGCGTGCCTCAGGGTTCAGTGCTGGGTTCTCTATTGTTTTCTATGTACATAAATAACATAGAATCCTCCATACAACATTGTTCATTTCATATTTTCGCTGGTGACGTTCAAATTTAAAGAAATAGTCGTTTAGATCAGGATTCTATTGTTAGGAATATTTCTCTGATAAATGAAGATTTAAGTAATATCGTTAGCTAGTCGGTCTCTAACAGGCTCGTATTAAACGCAAATAAATCTCAGTCGATTATAATTTATAAAAAACCGTTAGATACTTCGTCCTTTCCTGGTATTTTTCTGCAGGGTTCGCTAATTGAATATTAAAATACTGTTAGGGATTTAGGCTTAGTTATTAATAAAACTCTTACTTGGGGTGACCATTTAGTTACTATTAGTAAGAGGGTCTTTGGCATGCTTAGTTGTTTGTATAAAGTGGTTGGATTTTCTGAGAGTCAGTTTAGGAAAAAAATTATTTTTGTCTTATCTTCTTCCTCAGTTTATCTACGGAGGCGAGTGCGAACATTCAAAGGGGACAGACGTGTTTTTTCTATCCTCTTCAAAAATTTAATTTAATTTTATTTTTGTCTTTATTTTTGTTTTATTTATGTAGTGTAGTGTTATGTATATACTTTATATACATATTTATATACATTTTAATCCTAATTGAATTCAATTTTAGTCTAATAATAATTAAAGTGTAAGTGTAATAATAATTGAAGTGAATTTTTGGAAAATGCAATCCACCGGGATGCATTTATCAGGCAATGTTTTATATTTATAGATAAAGAAATCAAAATTATTGATTTCTTGTTTAAGTGCATGATTTTAACTTTAGTAAGATTGTACAAGAAATTCAATTTCAATTTTAATTGCTAAAATCTAATAATCGAATAGAATTAAAATAAATTTTAACTTAAATAGACATACGTCGTAGTTAATTTCATATTTGAGTTTATTTTTACGCATACTTATATGCGTTCTTGTGTATGTAGTTTATATACAATCGACAAAAATATATACTTGAAACATGATATATAACAAAGCCAACAACAGGTTTTGTGCAGTCGTCTCGTTCGCTCTTTGTATAGATTCGCTCAAGAAATGTACTATGTTTATATTGTTGTTGGTTTTTGTCTTGTAATATGCGAACAACAATAGAATAAAGAAATTTTTTGTTGGTTTTGGTATAGTCGTCACAAATATTTTCCTGTTTAGTAGTATTTGGATATTAGGAATAATATTAGGAAAACACTGAAAACATGATAAGTATCCTGCTACGCACATGAAAGATGGTAGAAATATTTACCTTAAATGTGTGTTAGTGGTTTAGTATATAAGATTATATTATTTGTACAGGGCCAGCACTGATGTGGTGCTGTGGGCCTGATTCAGTGATGAAGCACACAGAATGTATGAGACATTTAGTTGCTTGTGGTTGAAGGTGTTGGTGCGAAGGTGGAATGAAGATACTCTCATCTAACCAATCCCAAATTCCCAATTGGTTTTTTTTCATTGTTAACATACCCAATTTTCTTTTTCACAATTCGTTTGTTTTGTTTTGTCTACAATTTGTGTGTTTTTCTCGCTCATTTGTGTGATCTCTCGGTCACCGATGCTTTCGTGTGTAAGCGCGGAGTAAATTTATAATATTGCCAAAACCAACATTAATATACTACAAGCCTGATTGTCACCAATGTTATACATTTGTTTTGCGCTTGTACATGGAAGTGTTGGTGATCGACAGATTGTATAGGTGAGGGAGGGAAACATACAGGTTGTAGATGGAGCGGAACAAGCGAGTTGTGGAGGGAGAATTGGGTATGTTAATAATGAAAAAAACTAATTGGGATTGGTTAGATGAGAGTATTGTTATTGTGTTTTCGCACTAACACTTTCAAGTATAAGGTATTAAATGTAAGAGGGTATCTGTGTGCTTCATCACTCAGTCAGGCTTGTAGTGTTGCATTAGTGTTGGTTTTGATATTGCTGATAATCGGGCTTGTGGTGCATTGGTGTTGGTTTTGTATTTGTATGCTGGTGTTATTTTTTCGCTCTGTGAGTTTTAGTATTCATGGAACAAATATGGTGGGCTTGATAAAACATGAATATATAGGTTCAATGAAGTTTAAGTGTATTCGACTGAAATAGGATTTTTATACTTCGTATAATCAAATGGGTTTGAGTCGAATTGGTATCCGTCTTATACAATTCATTGAAAATAGTTTATTTATTTATGATTAATAATTTTTTTTTTTTACGCACGTTTATGCAAACTGCATCAAATTGATTTTAAATTAATTTAATTTAATATTATAAAATTATAAATTAACTAAATATATAAATAAAATGCTAATTTGGAAATGATGATTTGAGTTGAGTTAAGATTTGGTTTTCAACACATAATGACGTATTCATTTATGTGTGCATGATTTAGTGGCAGGGTAATATGTACGAGAAATGAGATAAAGTTTTATGGATATATTTAGATTTATTTAAGAGTATATTTAGGTATGATTTATTTTTACAGGGTATTATAAACTACATTAAATTATATTTAATTGATTTTATTAATATTATAAGTTTATAAATTAACTAAGTTAGATAATTAAATACTAATTTTGAAATATTAATTTTAAGTTGAGTTGTGATTTGGTTTGCAACACATAATGACGTATTTATTTATGCATGCCAAATTTGGATTAAACAAATGTGAACAACGTGGAACTAGATAAAGCAAATTGTGATGCTAAATGTTTTGAACTTAATTGATTAATTAAATTAATGGATTTATTTGAGTTTAGGTTGCAGTTTTCACATACAAACGTCAATTTTACTGATATGGTACACAGATAAAATTTGTAAGAGAATAATGTTTAAGGTTCCTTCCACTGTTTTATTATTTTACTTACTTTGCATGCTTGATTTTGCAGGGTAATATGTCTATAAACGGAGTTGAAGTTTTGTGGAGTAGATAAGTAATAAATGTCGTATATATTGATTTTTGTTTATCTTAATTATGTCAATAAGATTATGTAGCTGTTATAAATTATACTTAATTATATATAATTGTTAGATCGTCTCCGTGCTACAGAAATACTGGTGAATTCTCGCTCAGCATCCAGAAACTCCAAGTTTCCAGCTGTTATGTAGCGTAGAAATTCTATTGTCTGGTGATAACTATTTTATTTTATATATCACTAACTAATTTATTTAAGTTAAATTCGATTAATTAAGTAGTAGGGATATGGTATAATGGTGATAATTTAATTTAGGTTCTGGAGATACTTGGGAAATTCTATTTGAGCTTTATTCGTAAGTGCCCTATATATATACATGTAGAGCTTAACTAAATTATTGGCATTCTAGACTTTTTGCGGCGTAACATAATCAATTTTTAAATGATATTATATAATTTTATAAATAAAGAACTTCAACCTTATTATTAATTTCCTTTTTTCTAGATCTGTAGGAAATTGCTGATTAGTTTAAGTTTAATTTTATGGTTAAATATATATTTTTAACTTTTATTTTTAAGATGTAGGATAAACACGATGAGAACCATTGGTTTACCGTTGTGCTGTTTTCTGTTTGGAATTATTAGTTTTATTATATTAATATTATTAATACTTTTAAAAATTTATTTATTTGTTATATGGGAACTAATTTATAATTTATTTCAGAGAATTTTTGTGTTCTGATAATTTTTATCAATTTTTATAAATATTACTGAATAATCATACTAACTGTCGGCTATACCTGGATGTTTATTACGGGGCTGTTTCTATCACTACTAATTATCCTATCCTATCCTTAGATTTTGCTCTGTGTAAAAGGAACATGGTGTTACCCGGCCAGGGTTGGACATGGAGCTGTCACATTTATATAGCGTCGGAGGTGGTTGTGCTTTCTTTGTTGTAATGGTGCTTCGATGTCCTCAATGGAAAGCATTCACCTGTGTCATAAAGTTGCTGTGACAAATCAATTCCTCTAGAATTTTTAGCCTTGAATTGGAATGTCTCCATATTTGTTTTCATAAAATGTAGATTTTTTTTTTTTTTTTGTAATGTGTAATATATTCTGTTTTATCCATTAATATATTTTAATTAATTTAGTTTTAAAATACTTAAAGGGATTTATTTTTTAATTTTTTTTTAATTTACTAATAAATAATCCAATTTTCAGAATAAACATAGTTCTAGAATTAATCATTATTATAGGGATCAAAATTAATCCCGAATTTCAAATTTAAATTTTAGTTGGAATCAACCCTCCAGGATTAACAAGTAGTGAATAAGCTGTAGTTTAGAAATTGTGTTGTCCTGTGCTAACTATTTTTACTATATAATTACTAACAATTTACTCTTATCCTTCGGCTGGGGATGCATAAATGGGTGTACGATGTGTGCTTGGGAATACTGAAGATCCGGTTATAATAATTATTCATTTAAGTAAAAAAATTTGTTATTATGATGTTTATTAATTAAATTTAGTTTTCAGAGTTGCCTGGGAATTTGTATGTTAATTTTATTTGTTGATTCTTAATATACTTATAGTACCTAATTGAATTATTGAATTATTAATAAATCTAGGTATTGTGGTGCTGTAATATTATCATTTAAATCATTTTGTATAAATTTTATAAAATAATTGAATTCATAATTACAATATATATTTTCTTTTCTTAAAATTTTATGTTTAAACGGTTTAATGTTTATGTTAATTCTTGTTGCAGTAAGTAATAATTTTTAATTGGAAATAAAAGGACCTTTAATAAGGAAATAAGCTCTGTTATTTTAAATTTTTATTAATTTTATTATTTTATCAGGTAAATTAATAAAAGACAAGGGTGAAATTACAACATTAATAATTTTTTAAGCCCTATTTTAGATTTAGGATTTAGGGAGTCCTGAGTATCCGGCCCTGGATTCCAGAGAAATGATCATCTAATAATGTAGATTGTGCTGTCTTGTACTAACCTATTTATTATATATTGTACTAATAATTTACTAACTATCAATCGCATTGGTGTCTGTAACCGGGTCGAGTCTGCCCCAACTAATAATCCTATCCAATCCTTCGGTTTTGTTATATGTGAACGGGTGTACGGCATGGGCCCGGGAGTCCAGGAGACCCTGCTATTATGCTTGGTCGTACACTCATAATCAATCATAAAAGTTTAATTTCAACTTTATTTAATTTAATTTTATCTTTATTTTGTTATAATGATGTTTTTTATAATATGTAATCATAATTATAATTTTAGCTTAGTAATTTTAGATTTTCTTAAATATTTTATCAGGTAAATTATTGAAAGGCGAACAGGGGGAAATTACAACATTAATAATTTTTAATTTAGGTTTAGGGAAACCTGAGTATCCGGCCCTGGATTCCAGAGAAATGATCATCTAAAAATGTAGTTAGATTGTGTTGTCTTTTGTGCCGTTAATTTACTAACTATCGATCGCATTGGTGTCTGGAACCGGGTCGAGTCTGTCCCTACTAATAATCCTATCCAATCCTTCGTTTTTGTTGTGTGTAAACGGGTGTACGGTGTGTGCCCGGGAGTCCGGGAGACTTGCTATAATGCTTGGCCGTACACTCACAATCAATCAATCAATCTTCTTCCTCATTTTATTTACGGTGACATAGTTTATTCGGTATGCTTCAGGAAAATATGGATGTTCTCCAAAGATGTTTCAATGCTTGTACCAGGTTTATTTTTGGTATTAGGAAGTTCGATCATATTTCTGCCTACTCTAGCCTTGTTTTAGAATGTAGTTTATCTATTTTTTACGAGTTTCGCGTTTGTCTTTTTATTTGTAAACTTCTCAAAGCTAAGGAACCTTGTTATCATCTACATATATAGGAAATTAATTTTTAGTAGGTTTCGTTCCTCTAATTTCCGCCTAATTCCGGCTAAAAATTGTTGTAGGTCGCTAAACACGTCATTTTATGTTAGGGGAGCTTTCCTTTGGAATTCAATTCCATTGGAAATTAAGAGATTAGGATCGGCAAAATTATTTTGGGTCAACATTTTTGGAGTGGCGTGATTGACGGCCAATACGTAGTTTTTTAAATTTATTTTTATTAACTATGCTATTTTTGTTAATTTTTAATATTATTTCACCTCGTGCTGTACATTTTATTGTGAATGAGCTACTGCTCAAATTAGAATGTGTAAGCATGAGGTGGAAATTGTTTGAAAAAGTTTAAGAGGTTTTTATGCCTAATGGAAGCAACTTCATTATTTTTTATTTTTTTTTTTCGATTGCTTTGTTTCCATGTGTGCTTTTTGCTTTTCCTTTTAATACTAAATTATTTATAAAATACTATAAATAAATAAATAAAATAAAAATAAATAGCCGTACGTTCTCGATTTGTGAACTGCGAAGGAGTTGGGAGTGCCTTGAGCCCCAGAACAGATTGCATAGATTAAAACCAAAAAAAAAAAAATATTTTTTGATTTATATTTGAGTTATTTAATATAATTTAGTATGGCAACTTTAAGCTGTTAGTATTTTATGTGTTCTTAATTATTTTAAATTATTGTGCAATGGGATTTAAACGGAATAGAGTAATAAGCAATTAATTAATTTAATTTGATATTAGAGGTATGTCTGGAATTAGGTTATAGTTATAAATCTGGAAATTAAACTTATATGGTTTCAGGTATTAGACGTTTTTAAATCGAATTTTAGAATTTTTTAAAAATTAAGTAATGTTCAATATATCGAATGGATTCGATATATTGAAATTTTCAGATAAAAAGCAGGGCGCGGCTTCAGTGTTTATCTATTATTGTTCATTATTAAACTATTTTGCAGAGCTACTTAAGCAGAATAAAGTAATAAACAATTAATTATTTAATTTTTATTTTAGTGGTATTCCTGGAATTAGTTAATTAATTTCTTTAATTTCTGGAATCAATAGCTAGTTAAGCTAAAGAATCTTTCCGATTTTTAGTTTTTGATTTTAGAATTTCAGTTATAAAAAAAAAGATATTAGTGTTTAAAATTCATAATTTAGAATTACATTTTTATTACATCTCAAATTTCAGGTTGTTTAGTTAGTATATAATTTGCTGTCTATCAATTTAGATGCTGAAATTCAAATTTAGGTTATTTAAGGGTGTTAAGGGCTGATTTTAAATAAAGAATTAATGGTGAAGTAAATTAGGTTTTGGATTTAACTGAATTTAATGAAATTAAATTAATTTGTATTAAAATTAAATTGAGGTAAATTTAGTGAAATTAATTTTTCCGTGTAATCGAATCATTAATGTCATAATGTTAGTGTATTGATGTGGATGTTGGTATTGGTGTTAATGTTCAAACTGGTATTAATGATTGATATTGGTTAGTTAAAATGGTTTTAGTTCAGAAAACACCTGAGAAACTCGAGATGGCACTGGCTGAGGTGACAGCACGATAGGTGGCTTGAATTATTAGCTGCATTTCTTGAAGTTTGATCTGATCCAGATCAGATCATGTCTCATGAAACGACACAAAAATACGTAAAACAAAGAAACACCAAAATTCAATCTTCTACTCGTTTCGTTTTGAATCTGCCTCTTCATACTCGTACTTTATTCATCATATTCTTTGTCGCTTTACAAAATATTGTTCAACTACGAAATATTGTTCAACTATTTTTAGATCACCATTTGTGATCCAAAATGAATGTTAGATCAAATGTTGTTGTTGCTTCGCATGTAAATTTTGATCTGATCCGGATCACTATGCGTCAAGAAATGCAGCTATTGTCAAACTATTAATGTTAATTTATTTGAAGTCATAAAGATAAGGCTTGGTCGTTTGCTTGGGCTTGGTCGTACACCCTGATTAATCAATCAATCTCGCAAAATGATTTGTCAAGCTGAAATAAATTTTCAAAAATGAATATCGAACCGATATTTTTACTCACTACGTATTACCAACCGAAAGTTGTTTTAAGAGAAATTGGAAAATTCGCATTTTCTACCACGTAATCGTATTTAGAATTTGATTTTTTGATGTTCATTAAAATGATTTCTGAAATTAATATTATATCCTTGAGCCTCCGTCCATCATCAAATATATGATTTTATAAATTTAGCAAGGGATGCAAAAACACCTTGAAAAAAAACTTAGTTTTAATTTTAAAAATATAATTTGCTTTATTTAAAAAATAAACGTTTTCAATCACTATATGATCATAAACATAAAGATTGAAAACGTTTATTACAATCCATCACAAATTGTTGAAATCAAATACGAATAACCTTTACGAATAACTCGCATAATAAACATTTCGCTTACAGCTATCAATTTTATAAGAAATAAGGTGCGACTTTACAGTTCTAATTTGAGAACTCTCACTCAACAAAACTTTTGATAAATAATAGCTCGGAAAGTTATTTTAAAATATTTTAAACAAGGGTCTACATTGGTAAGAAAAAAGCAACAGAGCATTACGTTAAAATAAAAGTATAGTTCTGAGAAGAACTAACTGTTAGAAGGACTAGCAAGACGTAAATTTGAATCCATAAATAACCAACAGCAATTATGTGTGGGTCAGGGTGAATTTTATTATAATTATATATTTAAATTTTCCATACACTCGTAGTTTCTTATTTTAATAATAGAAAGTAATGAGTAATTTCTTAACAGATTAATTTATTGTTAAAATTATTCCTCCTAAATATTAAAGTTACCTTAGTTTATCCGAAATTTAGTATCAAACAATATATACATTAAAATTCGAATTACAGTGAGGCAACTATAATCCTATCCAAAAATGTTACGTAGTGTCAATTTATTTGACTTTCACATTTAACTGTCGTTTAGTTTTAACTTTCGTTTCTTAACGCAAAATAGGGCCCCAGAAAAGTGGGATTAAATTAAAAAATAAATCTACGCTTTGAAGCACTCACTGTATCAAAAGTAATCATAAATTTGATTTTGATAGAAAAGATTGTGAAGGACGAAAACATAAAAGTAAAAGTACGGAAAATTAAATACGCATTTCATTCCAGCATGCTGTTTTTCTAAAAAGTCAGGTAATGTGTAAATGTGAAAACTTGTAAAGTGCAAAGCTTACTTGTTTTAGTTTACAATTTTTCGATTTAACTGCTACTAAAATAATACCGAAAAATTGCAAAAGCGTAAAAGTATAGCATGCTTTACTTTTTACAAGTTTTCATGTTTTAATATTACTTTACTTTTTAGAGAATCACGATGCAGAAAACAATTAATTAAATTCACCTTCTATCAAAGTTATTTACGTGGGATATCCCATTATCTGTTTGTTTTTTTTTAAATTTAGACATAGGTATTAAATTTAACCAGTATTGCAAAACTGGGTTAAAATTGTATTGTGCGTCTTCTTTGGATTTCATTCGTGTACTAATCATAATCAGTATCGCAATGATAGTATATTTCCACCAAAAGCTAACGGATTCCTACATGCACATTAGACATGTTGGCGGTTTATCAGGAAATAGGACCAAGGTCATTCGAGTTACAGATATGCATTTTTCTGCTTGTTGCTTTGGTAAAAAAATTTAACCCAAAATATGGATATCTTATTCCAACTTTGCCTACCATAATTTTTTTCTCCTGTAGCATTTGAAACTTTTGAGCATTTTACATTCTGTAGCTCTACCATCTAACAGATTTTTACTTTGTTCAGCCTTCGATTTTTTTATAAAAATGTTAAAGATGGTTTCAAATTGTTTATAAAACTTTTACAACCATATCACAGAAGTAGCAATATGTGCATTTATCCGTTTTGTAAAAATTCAAAAATGATAAATTGTTTGGTACATACATATACATAGTTGGAATCGCTTCATTAATCATCTCGCCTGAATTCTGTTTTTAAAAGTTTGAAACAAATATTTTTTAAACTTATATTATTGCTACTGATGTACTCGTAAGTTCATATTTTGAGTTTGTTTTATAGTTTTCATAATGTTACTGGAAATGGTATGATTAACTCTATATAATTTATAAACACATGTTAAAACAATATAAATTTTTATAAATGATTAATAATCCTTGATGAATGAATGGCAAAAACAGGATAAAAAAATTTAAATTAAAACTATAAATTTTTTATGCTGTTCACAATGACCAAATACACAGGCTATATGTACGTTGTATATACTTGTGTAATATGAACAAAAAAATCGTCTATTATACCAATTTTACTTTTACAGCTTAACAAATGCAATAAAATTGACTAAATTAAACTTGTTTTTTTTGTATTTTAAATTAAAAATCATTCGCTTGCACTATAATTCCGTTGATGTTTTTTTTTTTTACTTTTTGTTACATAAATAAACATATAAAATTATATTGCAGTTAAGATTACTGAAAAACTGGTAACAGCAAAGTAAATTTTCAGTGAAAAGAAAACCTTTTTATTTAATGAAAAAAAAAAAACGCTGAACAGAAGAAAACCAAACAGCGCAAAGAAACATCATTCTATGTTATCAATTTACCAAATAAATTGCAAATAAACTTTAAGAAATCGTTTGCTATGTGTGTATGCTTATTTACAAGTCGGTATACTATTCATCGTTGTCGTGTTGTTGTGAAACAGAATAAAATTTCCAATCGATTAAATTTTAAAATCAAATTTGGATAAATTAAATTTTCAATATACGAAGTATATCGTATAATAACATGTATCCATATAAGATAAATTGCGAAGAAGGAATCAATATTATATAGATAAAAAACATAGCAGGTAAAACAAAGTTTCAAAGTTTACGTACCTACTACACGAAAAACAAAATTAAGTTTTACGATCTTTGCACATATTTACAAACAAAATAAATTCCAAAACTAGTCAAGTGTAACTCAATAAAATACATTATAAACAAATTCATACAAACATGTACGTAAAGTCAAATACATTTTTGGATAGTTTATCTATTTTCATCGTACGTGATGAGTATGCTAATTTAGTTGTGGGGTGACATTTGTATGTAGTATGTTGTAAAAACATATTAAGGTAGAAAAATAGACATTGACAACCGAATTTTATATATACATATAGTACAGTAAGTACTATCAATACATTAAACATTATATTAGTATTTAGATAAAACACTTACCTCTCAGGCATTTTTTTATTATTTAAACATCCACCATATGAATCAATTCGTATATATTTTGCTAATTCCCTGATGTATTCATCACGGCCAGACATTGTATTACAAATAGATTGTACATATAACACAGGTGCCAAATTTTCACCATTTGTCATTGAACTTTGTTGAAGCTTATTTTTAGTTTCGATCGAAACAAAATATTTATTCGTTGTTAAAAGTTCTAAGCTTTTTAAATGTTGAAATGTTAATGGAAAATCACTAAAGCGGCTAAATGTTGATGTATAGTTAAATAAGCTTAAAGTTTCTTCGTAGAGCAAAAATGGTACATTTTTTGGCGATTCCTCATGGAACAGTGCCCATTGATGGGACGGTTTTCGTGGTAATGGAAAATTTGTTGTATTCATGTTGCTACCATAAAATATAAATCCCTGCAAATCATTAAAAAAAAAATGACAAAAATATATTTTTTTTTTGGAATTTTACAATTTTCAACTAACTAAACATATAACATAAAGCTATCCCTTATTTTAGTTTCCCGCTATCGAGTTTCAAACGCTTTGGTTAAAGTATCAAGTTTAAAAATTGTAAATTTATATTTGGAGAACACCAAAAAAGAAATAGCTTTAACAAATATTAAATGTGTCATGTAATAATCAAACGTAATCATTTTGATTAAACCTCGCCAGTTGCTTATTTTATAAACAATGTTTTCCAATATGTAACCTAGATTAAGAAGCCTCTATACGAGATACATACACATATAGTATAATACTTACATTGCTCGAAAACAAAACTTATTGAGAAAATAATATTTAAAGTTTAAGGGTTATAGTATTATAACTATTATATTAATAACACGAGTGCTGTTGTGTTTGCAGGCAAGGCAAGTTTGCTAAAGCAGTTTTCAGCAAGTGTTCACACTGCCTATTTGTGATGGCTACTAGAAATTACGCTCTTAAAGGAGTGGGCTGAAGTTTAAGGGCTGGGTCATTCTACGAGGGGTTAGCTTTGGGTTAACAACTCAATCACAACGACCACGGACACGATATAAGGAGGATATGGATTTTAAAAGGAGGAAAAGAATTTTAAATTTGGAAAAGGGATGGTATTTACCCTAAATCGCCCGAACAAATTTCACAAACTCTGATCAAGTACATAAGTATAAGATCTGTAACGTAAACCAGCTTGATTGAGTTACGTTAACATAAAAATTCAGCAGACATTGATCTGCTAGCTGGAGTCTACATGGGAGGTGAGTAATGGGAAACTCAACGAATATAATCAGCTGCTTAAAATCAAATTTCAAAACAACTTTAGGATAAGATTCCTTATGACGAGATCCTCTTTCCTTTACTCCGTTAAAAACGCGAAATTACCTTATTATAAATTTATCATTAATTTATGTAAATAGTATTTTGGCAGTGTACATATATCAACTACAGAATTCACAACACATCACATTTAGACTTTAAAAAATATATTATGAATTTATTATTGTTTACATGTCATTAAATTTTCACCATCAAAAATGTAGTAATATAGAGAATTATATTATTTTTACGATCAAATGATTTTTCGATCATTTTTACCAATTTGAGTTAGCCCACTTTTTGGCGATTGATTTTTTGTTTACAACTTTTTTTAAATATTAGCGCTAGCTAAAATACCGGTGTTATTTTAAACTAGAAAAAAATGCAGAATAATATTTTTATTGTTAATTAGAATTAATTATAATTTGGCTTTCGAAGAATAAGTAGCAAAAACAAAAAGAAAAATTATATTATATTATTGAAAAGCATAATAAAGTGATATTGCCAATTGCGACACAAATGTCTACATTCTTGAATATTCATAAAGTATAGCAAACTACATAATTAGAAGCAAATATAAATCAAGTTCAAGCCTTATTTGAATAAGAGAAGCGCGAGTATTTGAGTTGTCTCTAAACCAAATAATTTTCAGAGCCACCAAATCCTAATCAACGGAATTACTGGCTTACATTTCTTACAGATTAACGTGCAACAAGCGACAGTTTAGGAATTTTTGATGTGAAAACATCTTTTGCGGCAGGAGTAACTAAAAAATTGCATATACACTATCTAACAAAACTATTCACACAAATATTGACCAGAAAAGAAATAAATGAAACCTAAAATCAACACAAAATGTGCGTGCGCCGACTACGAAAAAAATCGACGAAAGTCTTCTTTATTTTATTTTGTTGTGAAAATATCTACTATGGCAGCAGAGGCGCAGCAACGAATATTTTTAATATTTTTGAAAACGAAAATCATGCATGTGTAGTGTAAGTGACTCAAAACAAAAATGAAATGGAAGTATTTTTCAAACAAAGAGAAAGTACACGCATACACATCTCCCGTGATATAACAAAACATAGTAAGTGCATTTTCTTAGTTTTGAGATAAATGCACTATTATGTTTTTTGTTCAGCCATTTGTTGTTAGTATGACAAATTTAAAATTATTAAGTGATTATTATGGCAAAAAGTGAGCTGAATTTATTTAAATATATGGATATTCAATAAAACAGACGGTTTCAATGTTATGCTACATACTTAGTTTTGTGATTTGCATACGGAAATGATATTAAATAAGAATGCTTTCACAAAACTTAGTATGAGCACATGCTACATTTTATAAAAGCATTTTCTATTAACTATAATTATTTGTTTCTTTGACAAAACATATCAAGTAAGTACATGCTATGTTTCGTAAAATTCCTAAAATTGAGATCAATTCGAAATAAATTCATCACATATTTATTAATTAGGTATATAAAATTTAGTTAAACCTATAAATTAGACAATATGAAAATTCATTTAATTCGAAAATAATAAAACGTAATTAAATTAAAATTCCAAAAATTCGATTTATTAAAATAAAAGTAACAAAAATAAAAAGAAATATAGACAAAATCCATTAAAATTCATTGTAGTCGTAAAATAGTAATTTAATATTTATTCTGCTGATAAAGTGCACAAGTCCTTAGCACAATCATTTGTTTCATCTCCTCCCAGAAAAGTCTTTTCCGAGCAGCCATATGTGGCAGAAGTTCTTTTTTGATTTTATCCAATTTGACTGTGTTGACACCCAAATTAAATTCCATAGGTGGAGAGGTATATTGGTTTGAAATTTATCTTTTAAGAAAAAACTTATCTTATTTGGCGAAACATCATCTAATTTTTCTTTGTAAAAAATGTTTCGCGATCCTTTATGAAACTCTGCAATCCGTACTGTTTCAAGTAATGGTATTATATATTCATTTTTCATATTTTTTCTTCGTATTTTTGAACCATCACAAAATTGTCGAAAATCTTCTGCTTGTAAATATACCACATCGTTGTTTTGGTCAGCTTTTTGTATAACGTCAATAACGTCGGTCATATCCAATATTTCCGCTCTTTTCTTCCATTCAGCTCCAATTCGACCATGCACAGCGTCAGCTCTCATGAACGAATGCCCTGGTTCAAAATATTTTATTGTTATCGACTTTGGTCCCCATTCTTGGTTTACAATAGATACCAATGACGAAAACAAGGTCCAGTTTTTGTTTTGTGCAGGGCAATTATCTGCCCAAAATATAAAATTGTCCACCTCAGGCCTAGCCCGTCCTATAATTTGATAATAAGCTGAAGTGACATCAGCGGCATTGCGACCCCGAATTCCTTCATGCCAAAGAACACATATATTTTTCCCTTTGTGTAAAGGAGCAAACGTTTCGTTCATGACAATTAAACGACTCACAAAATAACTATTTTTAATTGTCATTTTTGGCACAGTAAAAATCTTTTGCATGTCTGCAGTAAATACGTTGGAGTTTGCTGGATATTCATTGCCACTGTCGCTTGTTTCTGGCATCTACATAACGTATTTTATTTGACTTATATCGTTGACATGTAAGGCAGAGTCGTTTTCAATATGAAGTACTTTATCAACTTCTGCAGCGATCGAAGAATGTTTCACATTATTGCTTTCAAACCCATTATTGGTTTTATCAACATGAGGAGCATGATCAGTTGATATGTATGAATCTGTTCCAGTCATTTGAATATCAGTGCTTTGTATTGCGGCCTTGAACTCCAAGGCCGAAAGAACGGCTGTAGAAGTTTGAAATTGATCGACCATTTTTTCGATTTCTGGTAAACCTTCGTCTGGCATACCTATTGCGTTTTCGATTATAGCTGATGAAGAAATTAGCATAATGTTATTTTCAGTACAATGTTGTTCATAAGTAGAACAAACCGGGCATTTGTCTTACGGTTGAACGGTTGTCGTACGGTTGAACCGATATTTTGTTTTACAAATACCTTACGATATTTGTCGTACCCGATTTTCTCGGAAGTAGTCGAACAGAAAGCTCTGTGCAAAAATCTCACATTTACATTCTGTGGCAAATAACGTCTATTGGGTGCATGCGTCAGTTTATAATGCAATGCCACTGGGTTGAACGATTCGATGTGAGCTATTATTTTTCCATCAATTTCTATTGTATCTAATTTTTTTTTCTTATTTGCGGCCAATGCTCGCTTGTCTTCCAAATCAACTGTTCTTTTCGCCTGTTTCGACCTTAAATGATATGTTATTATTCCATCGCTTCTGGTTCCCAAAGTTGCAAGAAACATTTTTTTGCAAACAATAACATTATCTTCATTTGGGTCTATGTTTGGAAATTTATAAATCAATGTACGGTTCCTCGCCTGAGTAATGGTTTGATTTGTTCGTCTTTTCACTTTAGTTTCGACAATGTATTTGTCCAAAAACATCCTCCGTTGAGCAAAATCGTACGATTTAAAATTTTTCAATATGATCTGCCCATTGAACAAATGCACCTTCTCGTAGCATTTAAATTTGCAGGAGCATACTTCTAATAAACCTGTATGCCTTTTATATGAACTTTCATTTATCACTGTGTTCGGTTCCTTCTGGTTTTCATTCGCATTTTCATTAACCTGTTCCTTAGGGACAGCTACTATGATATTGGTTGCACTGGAGTCTTGGTCCTCATCAAATCCCGGTTCATATACGAGGCCATGTCTTAAATTATCATCCACTGGCAATTCATACGTAGGATCAGCATCAGAATCATCTATTTCAGACTCTTGATCAGTATCAGACAGTAGACTCTCAGACATTTCGAATTCCTTATTCGAAACAAAAATATCGCCACTACCCGATAACATTTCAGTAACATTTTCTGCGGTTTTAGTTTTAAATAAAAATAAAGAAAATTCTATTTATAATATATCACCTAGTTTAAACAAACTTACAATTTCTTTTGTTCTTCACCAACGGGATAACTAGACATTAAGAGATGGTGTTTGGTTGGAATTTTATCATTATTGAGATTTTCACGTCTAAAATAATTTATATTATTATAAAAATGTCTTTAAAGTACACAATATAACAACTTACGTTTTATTTCGAACCAATTCAACTAATATGCGACCCCGTGAAGTCATATTGCAATTAGTCATATTGTAAGAGTTGTATTTAAAAAACAATTTACTGAAATGGTTCTGGCGTTCCAATGCAAAAAATTACTTAAATAACCAAGCAAAATTCAGGTCTGAAAAAATATTTTTTGTTCTTTGGATTTTAACGTATGCACTTTTATTTTATATTATTGATCTAAATTCAATTTTTCACTCACTTATATAAACAGCAGGCTCAAGAGCGACAAATAACACGTTGAACTTGCAACTCACGAATGGTTTTTTTGTTTCGCTAAATAAATTCGTATAGAGTAATTCGTATAGACAAACCGACGGTGAATCCCAATATTATATGCATTCTGCAGGTGCATGTAATATTGCTATGTTAATCTCTTTCTCTCTTTATACACAAATAGATTTATTTTAGTAGCTTGCACGTCTCGTCTTGATAGAAAATGATATCAAAAACTTTTACGAAACATGCTCGTTCGAGTATTAACCACACGAAGTACTTTGTTTTGTTCTTTATTCATCAGATACTATGATTGTGGTGATATTACTATAAAAATATAAATCATCAACAATTTTGCAAAACATAGTATATACACAACATGCTATGTTTTGTAAAAGAATGTGTGGCATACTATGTTTTGTAAAAGCAATTTCATAAAAATGGTGCACTTACTATAAAATGAGCACACACGTATCTCAAAAACTAAAAGTGGTATACGAAAACGGATTACAGATTTGAAAAGAGCGTAAAATTTTAAGTCAGAATATCGATAATTTTACAAAACATAGCAAAAGCCATTACTATGTTTTATTATATCACGGGAGACATATACATTGTACATTGATATATAATAACATAGTATGTAATTTTAAAATTATTTAATCAGTATGCTTTGTTATTAATATTGCGCATGCTGTTAAGTTTGGTTATGGGGAATTTCGCGCTATCGTCTTTCCAGCCGCGATGATTTTACGGTCAACACAGCGCCCGCTAATAGAACCGGTCTATTTAAATTATTTCAAACAAAGTGATGCCATTTTGCTTTGTTCAGCGTGTTTGCCATAACCATTCACTGCAGTCTAAATATGAAAACTTGAACAAGATTGCCGTGTATGAGTAATGCTATATTTTAACAGAACTGTACTTTGCTCATGTTAAATTAATGTCAGTAAGGTTCGTCTTACAAACCCAAAATAACCGCCTTTCCAGAAACCCCTGCATTTCTTAGCCTCATCGAAATGGCTCGAAATGATTCAATAGATATTTATACATAAATGTTTTCACGTAAATCTTTTACGTGTCGCCTTAATATTTATTGTAAACCTCTTCGCAGTTGTACAAAGTGGCGCTACTTGCGATGGTTACAAAAATCCAAAATTGCTATAAAAATCCGAAATTGTGGTAGTCGAAAAGGGGATAATATTGAAAGATGCCATTTAATTTATTTTTTTAAAGACTCACACATTCCCACTTATTTAAGAACAGTTCTTTTTTGTAAATATAATTTATTTCTCCAATACTTCGTGTAACTACATAATTTCTAACTATTAAATTGAAAGAGGGTTAGAAGAATGATTTTTTTTGCAAAATACAACACTCGTTTCTAAAAACTCTCTTTTTTGTCTCACTTTAAGGACGCCTGTGAAATTTAGTTAATACGACTTAAACAGCAAAAATACCATAGATGTTTGGTTCTGATTAATGCTTGACGTTGATGCAACTTTGCCTGGATGATGCTCCTTTCATCTGACTAACTCGCTCTTGAATTTGAAGAGACCACACTATTTTGCATAATTATATCTTAAATGTTAAAAGCTATTTTAAAAATTTGTAAAAATCGTGGAAAAATGGCTACAACATCCTTAAACAGACGAATGAAGTTTAGGGAAGCCTCTAATTCTGGTCATTGTTTAGGAAAAATCCCAGGTTACACCTAGCTGAGCTGCCGTTCATCATGTGTTATAGCCACACATTTAAAAAACCAAAAAATTTAAAAAAGGACATTAGCAGAAGCACTTTAGTGCCAGCCAGCGTCTTGCTTTTCTGATAAAAAAAAAATATCTTTTGAACGGAATCGATGGACAACTACTATTTCATGATTTAGGATAAGAATAAATTATTTTGGACAAAAGGTACAATAAAGGGGATGTCTGAAAAGACCAGCTGAGTCACACAGGAGACAGAATAAGCGAGAAAGTACTAGAGGAGAAAAGTCTACTCAACGATATTTTAAAACCGGTACAATGCATTTGACAACGTTTGACATGAAGTACTTAACCATAATTTAAGAAATATCCTAATGATGCTAATGATCTACTTGTTTTAGAAAAAAAAAAACTGCAGCGGCTTTTACTGATGACACGCCGATCTTAGCTGTTGAAGCGTAGCTGTTACAATCAGCTATTACTCACATATAAATAAGTAGCAATATGACGAATTAAACTAAAACTAAATCAGTTCAACTTTACAAACAAACGGCTTCGGATCGCTAAATCTTTAAATTTGTAAGTCGTCTGCAAACAAATGATATATACAATTAATGATCGCTTCTGGAAAATCGTTTATATAAACAAAAATGGGCCCAGAATAAATCGCTGTGGAACCCCAGAATCGGTGTAATACGTTCCAAAAATAATTGAACCAATACTTACTCTCTGAGAACGACCAGACAGATATAAATTAACTAATTTGCATGCAGTAGATGAAAATTTGAAGGTTTTTCTTAGTTTACTGATTAGAATCTGGTAATCGATACGATCGAATGCTTTGCTGAAATCTTGCAAAACAAGTGCACATATGAAATGAACCTGCATCGATAGTCCGACGAACATCGTCACAAATTTTAAGTAAAGCTTGAATTTGATGTTAATAGCAATTCTTACGGTATGGACGGTAAACAGACTGATAATTGGAAAGCATCTTGTCCGATTCAACATGTCACAAGATTTGCGTGTGCAAAATTCTTTCAAGAACTTTAGATAATCGCGGCAGTAAACTAATCGGTCGAAAATCAGATAAAGTATTATTTTTCGGAATTGGTAGAATCTTGGAGTATTTTCAAGTAGTTAGGACAGTGAATGTCATAATTACACTTTTCAAGTCGTGAAGTAGCAATCAATGAAAGGAAAAATAAGTTTTAAAAATTTAATGGGAATATCACCTATGCTTGTTGCGTTTGATTTGATGGAATTTAGAGCAACAGTGAGTTCAGTAAATTCGATTTTTTTAAAGCTGAAATTACCTTCAAAGAAACCGGCTTACGCAAAATTATTTGAACTATCAGTGACTGTACTTGAAGATGTGGAACTGAAAAAATCATTCAATAAATCTGATTTTCCGAAAAACCCTAGAATGACGGATTGAGAATTTAAGAAAAATATCTTACTTTGGCAGCCTCTTTTACAGAGTCATACTATTTCTAATTAACTTAAATTCTTAGAGTTAAGGCGATCAGTATTTATAGCAAATCTAGTTAGCCGAAGGTTCGGATACTTTAGTGAAAAAACAAGCAGGTTTGAATTTGAAAAAGAAAAAAAAGAGAACTAAAGAAAAAAAATTTAAAAAAAGTCGCAGAAGCCATTAATATATTGAACACAATTACCAGAGCCTTCTAGAGTATAGAGCCATAATCTTAATGAAGTATTTTTTAGAAGCTTTTTTAGTGGTATAACTTTTCACTGATTTCCATAGGAATCCATAGTAAAAATGGTGTTTTTTAGCTTCAAGTTTTTCAATGAAAAAAACAAAAATATTATAAAATGTTTATATAAAATTTTTCTACATATCTTTAAGAACAGTATACAAGAAGGCCATATTGGTATTAAGTAAATATTAATTGCAGAAATATTAAAATTAAATTATTTCTAAAATATATTTTTTCGAACTTTCATTTTGAAAAATACATCAAAGTTGGCTCTGACAAATTAAAATAATACTTGCTAAATTTATCTTTAGTTTTACTAGTGTACGTAAGATGTCTAAAATGGTTACAGAAAAATACGAAAAAAAATTATTTAATCGCAAAATTATCACACGTTCCTATATTTTGTGAATTTGTTTTGCCTTTCCTACAATTTTTGAACTTGAAATTTCCTCAGGTGGCAATTTTTGGTACGATTTTTCCAATTTTTTACGGCCATCACTGCCATCTATGTAATGTATATTGACTTAATGGCGAAACGAATCGTAGTAAGCTTTTATTTCAATTTGACCAGAATGCTGTTGTTATGAATTTCTTTTTAATATTTTAGTTTAAATAAATCAATTACTACAAGAAAATGAAAACGATTTACTTAAACGATATTCATATATGTTGAAATTCAAACATTTATGAAAGAATTTCAGAAATCATAATTAAGAATTTGTAACGTTTTCATTTAAAAATTCGTATTAGGAAAAAAAGTGATTTCCCATATGTATTGTGTATTTTACTATGAAAAGTTTCGTTTTTTCCTCGTTTCTAATTCCCTTATAAAAGCTCAGATTTTTTGATTATGGCTCTATAAAATACAGTGTGCTCTGCAATTACTCGTCAAAATTATTTTCAGCACAACAATTCATTCTACATACAAAACGACGGATTACCAATGGGAAGCTCACTTTCAGGCACCTTAGCTAACATTTATTTAAATTTCATTGATAAAACATATATCAACAACAATAAAAATAAATACAAAACAACATCATTTATTGGTTCAGATATGTGGACGATATAATTTTATTGTTCAAAGGAAGCCATAGACAACTTGACAACCTGCACAAATATATCAATAACATACACCCGAACATTAAATTTACACTTGAAATAGAAAACAACCAATCAATCAATTTTTTGGATTTAATTATCGAAAATAAGTGTATTGCTTTCAACCAAAATGAGTTAGGTATTTTATTTGGTTAACGGCTGGTCAAAGCAACAGCAAAAATTAACCAAAATTTGGTCTACTTTTTTTCATGTATTTTCTTGTCAATTCGACTCTTGTGGCATGTATTAAAACTAAAAATTTGGTTAAGATTTGTTTAACCACTAATTTTTTTTAGGTTAAGCTAAATTATTTTGTGGTCTATCTAGTACGATTGTTGTTGTAATTTTTTTATTTTTGGTGAAAGCAATAGAACTAATGTCAACCAAAAACACAATTTTAAAATATACCGAAAAACTACACAAACCGATCACACTGTCCATAAATCTTCTAACCATCCTCCGCAACATAAAGTCTCTGCTTACAACCATATGTTGAACGGGCTTAACTGTATTCCTATGAATAAAGTTAATTACGACACTGAATATAACATAATAACACAAATAGCAACACAAAATGGATTCAATGAAAAAATGATAAACCGGCTGAATAAATTTCCCTGCTCCCTTGGCCCTAAATTATATATCGGTCAAACTGGTCGTGTATTCACGAAGAGATTTGCTGAACACATACACGAAATAAAATACGCACATACAAAAATAAATTTCAAGTCAAATTACGCTCAACACATAATACAGTATGACTGACACGAAGTGTTACCAACTTCAGACTGTTATTGCTGTCAAACCAGTGATGACAGAGCGCTCAAATTTACACTAATGACAGTTCATTCCATTGTTTACAAGCATACAGAAGCATTTTAGTGGGAAATATTCAGAAAAAAGTTATCCGCAATAGAATTCAAGCGTAATAGTGTGATTTCTCTATATTTGGCTGGAAAATCACAGCGGCAGGTTTTTAACCAGTTAAAACATCTGCATGTGAATAAAATGTTTGTGTATTGCACCATAAATCGTTATAACGATACTGGCAGTATTGCAAAACGCCATGGTGGTGGACCGAAACGCACTGCAACATTGCCGTATATCATTCGGAAGGTGAAGGCCAAATTGGCTCGGAATCCGCGCCGTAGCAGCAGAAAAATGGCCCGTGAGGCGAACATTTCGCTCGAACGGAAGCAACGGATGCTCAAAAAAGTTGTGGAAAGAGCAAAGGAGTTGTTAAGCTTGCACGAAAGTGGCGATTTGCCGAATTTGGTTTTCTCCGATGAGTCACCGTTCGTTATTTGAGCAATATGTGAACAAGCAAAATGACCGGATTTATTTGCCCGGCCGTTCTACTGAAAATTTGGACCAACGGATTGCCACTCGAAACCAAGCGCCGCCGATGGTGATGGTTTGGGCCGCCGTAACGGCCGAAAGCCGTTCACCGCTCGTTTTTTTGGACCGTGACATCAAGATAAATGCTCAAATTTATCGGGATCATGTGTTGGAGGGAGCGTTGAAGCCTTGGGCACAAAAACATTTCGGCCGCAGAGCCTGGACATTTCAACAGGACTCGGCGCCGAGTCATAAAGCGCGCGTCAATCAAGATTGACTGAGAAACAACGTTCCGCGGTTCATTTCCACTGCCCTGTTCACGCCTTAAACTTAAATAAATGTATATTAAAAAAAATAAATTAAATTAGTTGTGATAAAATAGAAAATGTACACTAAAACCATCACAGCCAAAATGTTTGTTATTTTGAACAATGTCAAACATGATCGATCTGCATAATCGACAGCAGGGTGGTTTATCTATTTATAAAAGGCTTTTTATGGTATTTCCGATGCCATAATAATTATGGAAAATGTCAACTTCTTGTAATTTTTTACGCAAGAAAATCTCGTTCACTTTTTGAGAAACCATCGAGACGAGCACCACTTGGAGATACGCTGAATGGTAACAACAATTTAAATTTATACCTTTACACTTTATATTAAAATCTATATTACATATATATCATTTTATAATCAAAACTATTAATAATATACTCTTGTAACAATTATATTGTATTTGGTGAAGTTATTTTTTTTAGTAAATAAATACGGTTCATATGGTGACAATTGTTTTTTAAAAAACCTTCAGTTTTACTTTATTTTGAATTTACGTCCTGTTTATCGATTTGGTTTGTGAAAGTGATAAAAATGAATCCATTTTATTTTTTTTAAAAGGTGTTGTGCGCTATTCGCAAAACTATTGTGTTAAGCTGCGACATTTTATGGTGCCGAAACCCGGGAACAATTAAATTACAATAAAACGGTGTAGTTTAGTGCTATTTACTATTTGCTTCGCTCAATTACCATTATATTGAAGTGTGAAGTTTCAATTGCATTTACTATTTGCTGCACTTATTGCTAATCACGTTGTGGCTTTAAATGTAATTTCTATTTGCGTCACTCAATAACCATTATAGTGAAGTTTCAATTACATTTTCTATTTGCTACACGTCTAGTGCGTAATTTAACTGTGTTCCATTATTACGTATTATTATTATTCGTATTCCTGTGAATTTAAACAATGGCTGAGTTACAAGCCTTGATTAAAAAACGTGGTAGTCTAAAAGCCACAGTGACAAATATTAAAAAATTTACTGACAAGTTTATTCTAGATCCGAATCAAGCTGTAATTGTGGAACAAATCGAAGCCCGAATTGAAAAACTTAATGAAGCATGGATCGAGTTCCACGATATTGACAACCAAATCTTGCTTCTTGACAATGGCTTGTCTGAAGCCGATGATTTCGAAGATCGATTCTATGAAATAAAAGGGTCTCTAAAGCGAATTCTCAAATCACGGGCTCCTAGTGTTGCTTCCGCTGCAAATACTACACATGATCGATCGATGTTTGAAAATCCTTGCGAGCGTTCGAGTTATCAATCATGTGATCTTCGCCTACCACGTGTAATAATTGAACAGTTTGGTGGGGACTACGCCAAATGGCAGTCCTTTCAGGATCAATTTGAATCCTCCATCCACTCAAAAGATAACCTTTCAACCATTCACAAGTTTCAGTATTTGAAAGGCTTATTGAAAAATCAGGCAGCGTCATTGATTAGACATATGGCGATGACCGAAGCAAATTATATGTTAGCCTGGGAAAAACTGAAGAAAAGATACGACAAGAAGAAATACTCAGTCAGGGAAATTATCGAAACTTTTTTGAATCAACCGTCCGTACATGCTGAAGGACACAAACAATTGCGAATCTTATGTGATACTTCAGATGAAGTACTTCGGGGTCTTCAAGCTCTGGGTACAGAATGGCAAACTCGTGACCCGTGGTTAATACACATTGTGATGAAAAAGCTCGACATCGAAACTCAACAAGCTTGGGCAAAACATGCGATAGATATTGATGTACCCACAATTAATGGTCTTTTAGAATTTCTGACAGCACGCTGCGATGCTTTGGAGACTTGCACAACAGCAAAACGTCCAAATTCTAGTCGTCCGCATACTAAGGTACATACAGTTACAGCTGATTTAAATAATTGCGCTATGTGCAAGGCCACCAACCACTTAATCTTTAAGTGTTTCAGATTTAAAAAACTTAATATAGTTGAGAGAAAGCATTTTGTAGAAACTAACCACTTGTGCCAAAACTGTCTTACTTCAAGGCATGAAACTAGTAGCTGCCAAAGCCGAAACCGATGTTTTAAGTGTGGAAATAGACACCACACGCTACTTCATCAAGATAACGTAACCAGTGACACTTCACAATCGAATAATTTACTCAACCAACCCAAATCAGCCTCAAATTATATCGCTACTATTGATTCTACAATTAACAAGAATGATAATTCGTCTACACTCAACATTATGCCTTCAATCAACAAATCTACGTGTGTCAACTCATCAACAACATTTCAACCAACTCCAACAAATAGTAAAGTTGGACTTAAATTTGATATGACCAAATCAGCAGAATCTTTAACGTATTGTTGTTCAACTGATGATTCGAACCTGCAAAATATTCTATCAACACATGCTGGGTGTCCAGTAAATACATTGTTGTCCACAGCTGTTTTCAGCATCATCGATCAATTTGGCATTACTCACAGGGCTAGAGGATTACTCGACTCAGGGTCGCAAGCTACCCTTATCAGCGAAGCTTGCGTAAAACGCATTGGGCTTCATAGGAGTAAATCAAATGTCACAGTTAATGGATTGTCATCGCAAAAGGCTGGAGTGACAAAGGGCGAAGTAAAATTGCATATTGTATCCACAGTGGAACCTGAAAGCAATATTATTGTAAAAGCATTAATTCTCAGCAGCTTAACTTCCAATCTACCTACCAATAAATGTGATGATACCTGTTGGCCGATAATAAAACACCTAACCTTAGCTGATCCAACCTTTAATATTCCTGGCGTGATTGATATAATCCTGGGCAGTGATGTTTTTTATAAAATTATTCGATCAGAAAAACTGCAAATCACAGATCATCTTTTCGCGCAATCTACCATATTTGGCTGGGTCATGGGCGGAAAAATAGCTAACTTTACGGCAGAAGAAGAACCTAAAATTTTCCACACAACTATTTCGAATAATGAGACTGAGAGGGAGTTAATCAGTCGGTTTTGGGAAATTGAACAAATTTCTTGCTCTACAACCAACCATCCTTATGAAGATGAATGTGAAGTTCATTACAAGCAAACTACAACAAGGGCAGACAATGGACGGTATATTGTCAAACTTCCGTTCAAGTTACCGCGAGAAAACCTTGGATCCACGTATCATCAAGCATTAAGACGATTTTCATTGTTGGAGAAAAAATTCAGCAAAAATGATAAATTAAAACAAGAATATGTGGAATTTGTGAAGGAGTACAGAGCACTTGGCCACATGGAGAAAGTTGAAACAGGTGATAACGTTTCAAACCAATTTCAAGCGAGCTATCATTTACCTCATCATTGCGTAACCAAGGACTCTAGTAGCACGACTAAGCTAAGAGTCGTTTTCGATGGGTCCTGTAAAAGCACAACCGGGTACTCATTGAACGATATTTTGCTAGTGGGACCAACAATAAAGGATGACCTTACAACGATACTTCTACGTTTTCGGATGCACAAAATTGCTATTTCAGCCGACATAGAAAAAATGTATCGCCAGATTCAAGTTCATAGGGATGATCAAGACGTTCAACGTATTATTTGGCGGAATTCACCAGATGAAGACCTTCAACAGTTTCGTCTCACGACGGTTACTTATGGCACATCAAGTGCTCCATTCCTGGCTTGTCGTACATTAGGTCAACTAGCGGATGATTACAACGACGTATACCCAGATGCCGCTAGCAGATTGAAATCTAGTTTTTATGTTGATGATATGCTAACTGGTTGCCACGATTCAAACGAAGCCATTCAAATATACCAAGATATGTCATCACTATTGCAAAAGGGAGGATTCAAATTGCGAAAATGGATGACAAATGATCCAGTATTAGCTTTACATATACCAGAGTCCGAAAAAGAAACAAAATTTTTAGAATTTGACGGCATATCGCTAATAAAAACACTTGGCCTGTTTTGGAACCCACAAAATGATTGCTTTAATTTCCGAGTTTCACTAGACGACAAACCCAAACTGACTAAAAGAACTCTGTTATCAGAAGCTTGCCGAATATTCGATCCACTTGGGTGGCTGTCTCCATGCGTAATAATAATAAAAAGTCTATTCCAACAGCTTTGGTTGCGTAAACTTAACTGGGATGATGAACTGCCTGAAGATGTTATGCAGAATTGGCTGAAAATCAGATCTTCATTACACCACCTTCAAAGCATCCAGATTCCACGATTTGTATTTACATGTTGCCCAAAATTTACCAATATCCAGTTGCACGGGTTTTCTGATGCATCAGAGCTGGCATATGGTGCCGCAGTGTACATACGTGTACAAGATTCTACTGGGAACATTTTGGTCAACCTACTTGCTGCAAAGACGAAAGTTGCTCCAATTAAGCAAATTTCCGTACCACGCCTTGAATTATGTGCCGCAGTACTTTTATGCCGTTTAATTAAGTACATACAACAAGCTGCTAAGTTGGAAATCAACTCAATTCACGCATGGACCGATTCCCAAATTGTTTTGGCCTGGTTGTCGGATTTACCAAAACGGTGGAAATGTTTTATTGGCAATAGAACTTCATACATCTTAGAAACCATTCCTCGAGATCACTGGATGTATGTTCCGTCAAAACAAAATCCAGCGGATTCAGCATCCCGGGGACTTACTCCGCAGTTGCTACTCACAGATAACTTATGGTGGTACGGACCTGAATGGATAAAGCAAGATGAACAACATTGGCCCAAAAGTACGCCAAGCACCTTTATGAGTAACAACACAACAAATGATCAGCTCGAGATTCGCAGTAAATATTTGAAAACCTACCACACCAGAGTAGACTCCAGTCATCCTTGTCAGATACTGTTTAGCAAATATTCGTTACTCTCAAAAATTTATCGAGTTTTAAGTTACACAATCAGATTCATGTATAAGTCTAGGCGATTGATTACAGAAGAAACAATACATTTAAAAAACTGTATTTTTCCACCTACAGTCGATGAAATAATACAAGCTGAAATTATTTGCATTAAATGGGCTCAAGCAGAATCATTTCCAGATGACCTTCAGTACATCGTGCAGCATGGTGAAGTCAATCGTGGTAGCACAATTTTGTCGCTGACACCGTTTATTGACGACCAGGGTATACTTCGTGTTGGAGGGAGAATAGCAAATTCAAGCTGCAAGTTTGACACGAAACATCCCATCATATTATCACAGAATCACGTATTTTCGAAGCTTATAATCGATAAGTACCATCGTGATAACTTTCATCCAGGATCAACGCTACTCACAAATATTATCCGCCAGAAATTTTGGATAATTGGTTGCCGCAATGCAACAAGATTCTACGTCCAAAAATGCATTTTGTGTTTTATGAAAAAACGGGCAACAAATCAACAGCTTATGGCAGATCTACCAAAGGAACGAGTCACTATAGGGCGACCATTTCTCAATACAGGAGTCGACTATGCAGGCCCCTTGTACATTAAGGACCGAAAGGGAAGAGGCAGACATCACACTACAAAGGCATATATTGCTCTGTTTATATGCTTGTCAATAAAAGCTGTACACATTGAGCTTGTATCCGATATGACGACAGAGGCGTTTATTGCAGCTTTAAAGCGCTTCATCTCACGTCGTGGCATTCCTAGTCAAATTTTTTGTGACAATGGAAGTAATTTTGTTGGAGCCCGAAATGAACTTCAGTCCCTCTATGATCAATTCAAATCTGAAAATCACATTAAGCTAATATATGATTTCTTATCTCCACAGAAAATCAGATTCAGATTTAACCCTGCAAGCGCTCCACACTTCGGAGGATTGTGGGAATCTAATATAAAGAGCATTAAATCTCACCTATATAGAGTATCCGGAAATACAACGTTCACTTATGAAGAAGCAACCACCTTACTTATTCAAATTGAAGGTGTGCTGAATTCGAGACCGCTTTGTGCGATTTCAGAAGATGTCACGTCGTATGATGTATTAACTCCGGCACATTTTCTGATTGGAGAACCACTCACGAGCATTCCGGAACCCGATTTAGTTCACATCACTACAAGCCGATTGTCTAAATGGCAAAACATTCAAAACCGCGTTCAATCCTTTTGGGCATCATGGTCAAGAGACTACTTAAGTACACTTAATCAACGAGTCAAATGGCGCACTAAAACAACAAACTTAGACGTTAATCAAATTGTACTTATTCGAGATGACAAAATTCCACAATCACAATGGATTATAGGCCGAATTCTACAGGTGCACGCCAGTAAAGACGGTTTTGTTCGAGTGGCAACAGTTAAAACGTCCAGGGGCGAATTTAAAAGGCCAATTGTAAAACTAATTCCACTTCCAATAGAAGATAATGACGATCGCAGAATTTCAGTTGTCACATCACAAAATCCACTTAGTTAAGTAATTAAAATGCTTAAATTTATATAATTAACTTTTTTTTCTCTTATTTTTTTTTTACTTATTATATAATTTACAACTTAGTTAAAATTCTCATTCTTTTTTAATTATAAGCTACACCCTATACATTTTTTTTATATAATAACTCACTAAATAATTGAATAATATACCTAATGTTATATCAGCAATATTTCCAAGGTACTCCAACCATTAATAATTTAATTTGTTTTTTTTCGGGGGCAGTAATGTTCACGCATTAAACTTAAATAAATGTATATTAAAAAAAATAAATTAAATTAGTTGTGATAAAATAGAAAATGTACACTAAAACCATCACAGCCAAAATGTTTGTTATTTTGAACAATGTCAAACATGATCGATCTGCATAATCGACAGCAGGGTGGTTTATCTATTTATAAAAGGCTTTTTATGGTATTTCCGATGCCATAATAATTATGGAAAATGTCAACTTCTTGTAATTTTTTACGCAAGAAAATCTCGTTCACTTTTTGAGAAACCATCGAGACGAGCACCACTTGGAGATACGCTGAATGGTAACAACAATTTAAATTTATACCTTTACACTTTATATTAAAATCTATATTACATATATATATATCATTTTATAATCAAAACTATTAATAATATACTCTTGTAACAATTATATTGTATTTGGTGAAGTTATTTTTTTTAGTAAATAAATACGGTTCATATGGTGACAATTGTTTTTTAAAAAACCTTCAGTTTTACTTTATTTTGAATTTACGTCCTGTTTATCGATTTGGTTTGTGAAAGTGATAAAAGTGAATCCATTTTATTTTTTTTAAAAGGTGTTGTGCGCTATTCGCAAAACTATTGTGTTAAGCTGCGACATGCCCAATGGCCACCAAATTCACCGGATGCAAATCCGCTAGATTTCTCGGTTTGGGGTATTTTGAAGAGCAAGGTTTGACAAAAAAATACTAAAGTGTCGATCATCTCAAGCAAGCGCTTCGCCGGGAATGGGCCGCAGAGCCACTTTCGTGCTGCATGCAATAGCTTTGTCGGCCGTTTGAAGGATATAATCGCGGCTAATGGTGGCCAAATCGAACTAATGCAATTCGAAAATTTAAGTATTTGTGAACATTTTTTACTTTGATTCAATCAAATTCATCAAAAAATAAAAATTCTGTGGCATTTTGTTTTGGTAACACTTCGTATCAGTCACCCTGTAACCGAAAAACATTCATACACGGATATAAACACAAACCTAAAGATTATACACACATTACCAAAAGGAAAACAATGGACAGGCTTGAAGAATATCATATTTACGAACACCGAAACAACCCGATGTTGCTGAATGACAAAATCAAGAATCAACACAAAAACAATAGTATTTACGAACTCATATTACGTAACAAATAGACGAAGTAACATTTTTTACCGAAAGGGAAAATGTATAAAAAGACGAAAAAATTTTCAAATTATTATAGTTATTAAAAAGAAACTGATGATGGACGAATGTCCGAAAACTAGTTATTTCTAAAAATAAAAACAAAATTATCACTATAAGAAAGTTTTTTTAACTTATTTAAATAATTTTTAATTTTTTAAGAATTGTGAATAAAGTGATAAAGCCACAGCAAATCGAAAATGGTTTTATAAAATAAAACAAGAGAATTTTGTATTATTTTCTCTCGAAGAAAGAGGTGGTAAAGAAAAATGTAAAGCTAGTAAAACTAATGTACAGAAATAAAAATTAATGCATCTATTCTAAATAAAAATTGAGGTAGACAAAATATGCGTTGTGCTAGTAAAACCAATGAAAGAAAAAAAATGTACCTAATCGAAATAACGTCGATATCCGGCTGTCAAGGAGCTGTTTTGTGGAAAAGAAGCCATGTGCAAAACAATTACCAAACCAAAAAAAAAGATATCAAAGGAATAGTTCAACAAAAATTTAAGTGAACCAACAAAAAAAAATATCTAGAACGAGGTTTGCTCCAAAATTGTACAAAACAACCAAAAAGGAATTAAAGCTTCACAGAGTGTCGGTCGGTCTTTAAGGCACCTCCTGATTAAGAGGAGCGGGGGTACTTTTTCGGTTCAGCAGTTGGAAGCCTGATAAAGCACGCCGTTCAAGGTCAATTCCGGGGAATGGGGGAGCGAATTGTGTTTGCGTCTTTGTAGTTTTATTATTATTGTGTTGATCTGTTAAATCTTAAAATTTTTGGTAGTTGGTGTCATTCCATGTTAATGTAAATTCAAGTCATTTTTAAAACAAAAAAAAAAAACAAAAAATAAAAACCAAGTGGGATATTTAATTAAAGATTTAGCTCCATACAGGGATCGGGAAGCAACAACAAGAACCAAAAGTATTCTAGAAAACTCCAAAAAAAGTTCTTGTCAACGCAAATTTTGCCAAATTCGATTATGCAACAAAACCAGAACGAAACGGTTTTTGTTTGATTTTTTTTTATTATGTCGTTTTTGTTAAATTATGTTCTTTTATTTACATAAACTAAACCAAAAGTTACAGTTCCAACCATGATGAAAAATCCGTCAATTTCACGGCTGTGGTAAAACTAGGTATAAATTTAACGTTGATAGGTCTTGTGTTAAATTTAATGCTTTTAAGATTTATATGAATAATCATGCTAATTTTTGATTATTTTAAAACCAATTATTGTTTTTAAAGCAAATAATAAAATTATTTTTTTCGGGATGAAACTGAAAAATGAGTTTATATTAGGAACATTTCGGGCCAGCCCGAAACTTATATTAAATTTAGCCGAGACACTATTCAGAAAAACAATTCGGGCTGAATTTCGGACTAACCTCAAATAAATTTCGTTTCACTGGTCTACACCAATGTGTAGAATTAAAAGTTTAAAATATTACAGTGAAAGTAGTAATTTTGGGAAAAGTCGTTTAAAAAGTGTGGAATTTTCGAGATCACCTGTTATTTTTCATTTTTCAAAATCAATATTTTGGAAAATGAAAAATACAGCTGATTTCGAAAATTCCACACTTTTTAAACGACTTTTCCCAAAATTACTACTTTCACTGTAATATTTTAAACTTTTAATTCAAGTGTGTGTGGTGTTCTGAAAGTCATTTATATTCTGCGGCAATCAGGTTATACAAAATATTCATGTTTTACTTACGAATGGGATAGATTCACGCTGGGAAATGAAAACATTATCCAAAAAACTTCTTTGATATTAAACAAGTCATGTGATGTCTTGTGCAGTTCTATCCTGTCCCACAGAACATTTTTTTTTTTTTTTTTCAAAAATAAATTATGAATGGATTCTTATATTTTCTACCACGCTCTTTCAGAATCTCTTGTTTAAATTGAAATAATGTCTTATAGCTTCTGAGTTAATTAAATTAAATGTTGGCCTTTACAACAAAAATTCCGTTGTTTTCTCCTACATAATAAATAATAATAAATAATAGCCCCTATTTATAAACTAAGGAATCTTAGAGTAAATATTCTTATAACTTTCCTTTTTTTGTTTGTGACTTATGTATATAATACATTTCCTCATGCGAGTACTATAGTGTCCATACGCCATTTGGAAAATTTTCGAGAAATCGAATTTTAAACTTAGGACTAAAATTTGCTCACCATTCTAATCAAATTTTTATGTTTTGTTAGTTTTAGTTTAAAGCTCCAACATTTCTGAATATTTTACAAGAAAGACAAAATAAATTTTCTTTCTCTTAAAACCGGGTAATACATTTTTCCCCAAAAAGTCAAAAATGGATATTGGACATTTTCATATATATTGTTAAAAGTGTTTTTTGTTTTTACAAAAATGCTAAAATGCATTGGATATAGGACAGACCTAAAATAAAAATACAACATACAAAATCAAAATAAAATGCCAAAGATATTTTATTTCAAAATTTCCTCATAGAATAGGATAACTGGACAAATAAAAATTAAAATATTGATAAACAAAACCTAGTATGGCCGAAAGAACAAAAGAATTATTATTTATTTCAGAATCTGGATTAAAAAATCTGAAAGAGCATGACCGATTATAAAAGAATCCATAGTTAATAATTTTTGGGAAAAATGGTCTATAGGACACTATAGTACTCACGTGACGATTTTTCTAAGTTAAAATAAAATAAAATAAAAATTGTATAACATACACATTACAAATAGGAACTGGGCCTAGATCCATTTTTGATATTAAAAATAAAAACATGGAATACAAATTCAGGCATTTTTCAAGCTCCAACATAAGCTCTAGTTTTATTTTTTCTTGTTGAATTTTATAAATAAATGTCAAGCATTTCTATAAAAAATTAACAAACCTTAGAAATTTTATTGGGAGGGTAAATGGTTTTTTATTTACGAAAGTTGTAAAGCCACATTTTTAACAGTAATTTATTTATTCCAAATCGGTTTTATTGTTAATAGATTTATTATTTTTTAAAAATACACTTAAACTGATTTTTTAAGGAACTACTCCTCTAGTTTTAATAACATCGAATACCACCCTGGGTAGAAACTCTGCTGTTGGTGCCGAATAACTCAAATGTAGACTCATCAGTCCAAAGAATATTTTGTCAGTATTCTATTTCCCGCTCTATATGAGCTAAGTCGAAAGGAGACGTTTTGTCTGATATGCAGAATGAAGAAGTGGCTTTTTCTTAGCAACATGGCCAAACAAATTCGCCTTTTAAAGACCTCTTTTTATTGTCTTGTTGCAAATTGATATTTCTCTATCGAGGTTTTTGGTACCGTGACCTTCTGATTCGCTGGATGTCCGCTGTCGATTGATGGTACGACATATAGTACTCCAGATTTGGAAATGTTATGTTTGTATAATAAAATGGTTTAACTTCGTAAGTTAATCGAAAATTCACCACAGCGACAAATACAACAGTGTTGTATTGTCACTGATTAATAACAAAAATTACCATGTCAGTGACGCGAACTCATAAAATGTTACCAATCCAAAAAATTCGCCCAACGCGCCAAAAGAAGTTTTCACTTCAAAAAAAAAAAAGATTCATCGGCTTATCATGATTTCGTTTTAGTTTCTGAATAGAGGTAGGACATTAAAATTAAACAGCACATTTATAAATAGTATATAAACAAAAAACAAGATAACACTTATTAATTAAAGAAGTTACACAGCTGCTAAAAAGAGGTGACAAAACACCTCTTCCATTATATATGTTGTCTTTTGAAAGAACAGAAGACATTAAAAATATTTTATGCAATCAGCGTAATACTCCATATGAAAGTGCAAATAGAAGCAGTTAAAAAATCTAAACTGATCCCCCAGTGCAAAAAGTGCCAAGTCTACGGACACCCGCAAAACTTTTGTAATAAGGAGCCCAGATGCGTGAAATGTGTAGGAAAACACCGTACGGCTGAATGTACGAAACCAGAAGACACCCCACCAAAATGTGTCAACTGTGGAGAGGCACACCCAGCCAACTACAGAGGTTGCATTGTTAAAAAGGAACTGCAAAAAATTCGCAAAAAAACAAACTGGGAAACTTCAGTAAGTACCAGGCCAGAAATTAACTCAGCCTCAACAAGAATATCTACAAATTTAAGGCCACACCAAACATTAAACCAGCTATCAAGAACTAATCCAAATGTAACATTTTCTGATGTACTATCTATTGGAAGTTCGAGAAGACAACATAGTCCTCTTTTAGTTAATGATTCAAATAATAACCAAACTAATAAAATACTACAAGATATTCTTGACAGACTTAGTTCACAAGAAGAAAAGCAAGAAAAAGCCCTTATATCAATCCTACAAAGGCTCACCCTTCTCGAAAAATATGGCAAATAATTTAAAAATTCTTGCATGGAACTGCAATGGTATATTGCAACGACAAAATGAAATACAACTGTTTCTTGATTTAGAAAAAATAGATATACGAGTATGTATGTTTATTATCTGAAGTACACCTTACTACTCAAAGTCATATAAAAATCGTGGCTACGAAGTTCACTCAGCAATTCATCCTAATAATAATGCACGAGGGGCCAGTGCCGTGATTATAAAAAAAGATATTAACTACCATCTGCAACAAAAACTTGAAAGTGATGAAATACATGCAATTAGCATTAGCATTAACACCCGCAACCACAAGTTAGTGGTATCCGCAATATATTGCCCACCTAGATATAACATCAAAGAGAATGCTTATACTCAGTTCTTCAAGCAGCTCGGTGAAAAATTCGTAATAGGGGGTGACTTCAACGCTAAACATACTGACTGGGGATCAAGATTAACCACAACTAAAGGGAAAGACCTTCATTAAGCAATAATTAAATACAACTGCAACTGGCATGCTACTGGAAAACCAACTTATTGGCCCAGTGATCAAAATAAAACATCAGACCTAATTGACTTCTTTATAACAAGAAAAATCCCGGTTGATTATATACAAGTGCAGGAAGGATTGGACTCCACATCTGACCACTCCTCTATTTTAATGATAATAAGTGATACAATAATTACTAATGATAAACAGCCACTGTTAACAAATAAATATACTGATTGGAAAAAGTTCAGGAATGAACTAAACAATAGCATCATTTTAAACACACAACCTTCATCAGAAGAAACATTAGAACAGGAGGTGGAGAAGCTCGTCGAAGACATACAGCTAGCGGCGTGGGAAAGTACTAACACAACAAACAAAAAAATAGCTGGCAAATGCTATCCAATGGAAATTAAATCACTAGTTATAGAGAAGAGAAGTACCCGAAGGGAATGGCAACGTACAGGAGACCCAACCGTCAAAAATAGGTTAAATAATTTAACACAACGAATACGTAGAGAAATACGGGAATTTAAAAATAAATCAATAAGTTCATACCTACAATCTCTCACCTATGATAAAGGTAGTGATTATTCATTGTGGAAAGCAACCAAATATTTGAAAAGGCCAGTTATGCATATACCACCAATAAGAACAAATAATGGTCACCTGGCTAAAAGCAAAGAAGAAAAAGCGGAAAAATTCGCGGATCATCTCGAGTGTACCTTTCAGCAAAATTTAACAACAGTTAACCAACAGGATATACTGTTCGAAAACCAAACAACTATCCTGAGACAGGAAATTCCATTAACTAATGCTAAAGAAGTTAAACAAGAAGAGACAGGAAATGAGACAGGAAATTCCATTAACTAATGCTAAAGAAGTTAAACAAGAAATAAAGAACCATGTAGTTAGTACTTAAAAAAACACCAGGATATGACCTGATAACTGGAGAGATTCTAAAACAACTACCTAATAAAGCTATTAAAAAATTATCGGATATAATTAATGCTTCCTTCAGACTCCGTTATGTCCCTCTATCTTGGAAATTTGTGGAAGTGATAATGATACCTAAGCCAGGTAAGCCACCAAGTGAACTGGCCTCATACAGTCCAATATCACTTCTTCCAACTATGTCAAAACTATTTAAGAGGTTGTTATTAAAACGAATTAAACCAGAAGTTGTAAAATCAGGAGCTGTTCCGTCCCATCAGTTTGGATTTAGAGAGGAATGAACACTCCACAATCGACCAAGTCCATAGAATAACAGATATAATAGAAAAATCCTTAGAGGAAAAAAAAGATTTGTTCAGCCATATTTATTGACATAGCGCAGGCATTTGACAAAGTCTGGCTAGATGGTTTAATATTTAAATTGGAGAAAACTCTGCCATTTGAGTATTGCGAACTGCTAAAGTCATACCTGAAAAGGAGATATTTTAGAGTTAAACAGGAAGGAGTTTACTCCAGCATTAAAGAAGCTAAAGCAGGAGTCCCGCAGGGGAGTGTCGTAGGACCTTTCCTTTTCGTACGTTTACTAGCGACATACCGCAGACGAGCAATACAACTATCGCCACGTTTGCAGATGACACTGCAATTCTAGCTGTTGGTGACACAATCGGTGAACTCACATTCAAACTACAAATAGCCGTAAATAATATATAAAATTGGCTAGCTAAGTGGAGAATTAAAGTGAATGAGTCGAAGTCTACTCACATTAACTTCACTAATAGATCAATAGAACCACTACCAGTGACTCTCAATAATATCCCTGTACCACATGCCAATCAAGCAAAATACCTTGGTATGAACCTTGATGCAAAGTTAAAGTGGAAAGTACACGTGAAAAAGAAAGCAGAAGAGCTTCAGTTAAAATATAGTATAGAAAAATGTACTGGTTAATTGGAAGAAACTCTCAGTTATCCATTCAGAATAAACTTGTGCTTTATAAACAAATACTCAAGCCGGTCTGGACATATGGTAATCAACTATGGGGATGCACCAAAATCAGCAATCAACAGATAGTTCAAAGATTTCAAAATAAAGTTCTCAGAGGAATTGTAAATGTCCCTTGGTACACTCGTAATAGTGACCTTCACAGAGATCTCGGAATAGACACAGTCGCAAGTGAAATAAAGAAATGTGCACAAAAACACCAAGAGAGGCTCCATCATCACCCTAACATCGAAGCTGCAAGACTACTTCATCAAGAGGGTATAATAAGAAGACTCAAAAGACTAAAACCTTTTGAGTTGCTTGAATAGTTCGCACAATGCAACATCAACCAAAACAACACTTTATGGAAAGAACACATATGAGATCTTTATTATTATATTGTCAGAGTCAAACGCTGTTAGTTAAAAATGACTAGTTACTTTGTAAAAAAATTTATTGTTATTATCATAAATAAAATATTAAAAAAAAAAAAAATAAAAAAAAAAGATAACACTTGAGATTTTGCTAGAGAACACGAAAAACAACAATTTCTAGGAATTATAATAATTTTTTAAGATTCGTTTTTTGGTTTAAAAAATGACAAAACACAACAATAGTTTACTTTATTTACTCTTTAACTTACATTAATTTAAAAAAAAATGTCAAACTAACCAAAAAATTTTGATGTTTTATTAAATCCCGATTCTCAGTGAAAAAACACTTAACACCATTGCTGCACTGCAGCTCATATTCATAATCACCGATAAAATTTGTCCACCAAATAAACACATTTCGATCATCACTTAAGTCACTATTGAAATCTAATTTTGCTTTTCTGTCACTGAACACAATTTTACGTAAAACCATGACCGAAACAAGTAGAAAAATTATCACTTTTATAAAAAAAATATTTAATATTTTCTTCATAATAATAATTAATTAAGTTTATTTGCGCGGATGGTACTCACTACAAAAAGAAACAATTTAAGATATTTTTGTTTTCTTGTTATTATAATAACGCGCGATAATCGGAATATTATTTATACAAAACTGATTCTAAAAATAATTACTGTTCTGAGTAAATGTACTTACTACAATAAATCATATTGGATGGAGAATACTCCACACATACTTTGAAAACAATTTGAAATACCGGAAAGCGTTATCTGAGATTTTGTTAAAATGAATTGGAAAGTTGTAAAATTTAATATTCTTGATATTCGTAATATAATAATGCTTTATCGGAAGGCGGAAAAAATGTTAAATATTTCAATCTGTCAACACATAAAATGACAATTTAACTTTTAGCGCCAATACGCTTGTACATCCCATTAAATTTTAATTTGGTTAAGTTTTAAGTAAACAATGGTATAATAAAATTTAAACAAATAAACTTTTTTTATTAACTGTGATTAAAAATAATAATAAATTAAACAAAAATCGTATTTAAATTTCCAGTTATAAAAACATATTGCCATTAGTCCTGAAACATTTGAAAATTTGCAATGAGATTTGGCTTTAAAAATTGAATTTATTTTATTGATAGATTTAAGTGGATTTGAAATTTAATTATTTAAATATTATTATTGTTATTTACGTAAATAAATTTTATGTTTGACACCTGATTGTGCCGGTGCAAATACTCCACCTGCGCAAGAGACTGGCAAGCACTAGTGATGTGTTGTATGGATTCTGATGCGCTGCCACAACGCCTACGGCGGTCTGATTGTGTATTTGTATCGTGTATAATGAATTTCAGATAATTCCGCGTATTGATTACCTGATCCTTGATAGCCAGCAATCCTTCAGTCTCTGGAAAGACATCTCCAATATTTTATTGTCGACATGAATTTGGCTTAGGTCATGTTGATGCCTTCCGTGGAGCGACTTCTGAGACCATGCTAACGTTTTATCCTGATCAGTAATATTTCTCTGTTCATTTGAACTATCAGAATGGCATAAACTTAATGGTGTGTATTTTGTGTCTGCTTTAACTATTGCGTTATATAGTGGTGATGTGTTTTGTTTAGAGTAAAAATATTCCCGTAGCTTGTGTGTGATTTTGTGATGCAGATTGGAAATGTCTATTACGCCTCTTTCACCTAACTTCCTAGGTAGGGTCAGTCTTTCAATCGCAGATTATGGGTGATGTTTTCTGCATTTTGTGAGTGTGGTACGTGTTAATCTTTTTAACGTTTGAGGATCAGTTTCTGTCCAGCGTATAATGCCAAATGTATATGTCAAAATTGGGATTGCTTATATAATTATTGCTCTAAATAAATTCTTTGAGTTTAAGTATGTTTTGAGTATACCACCACCAAAAAGTTTCCGGAATAACCACCGTGTGGCGCTCCCATCGTTCCGATTTGAGTTCTGTTTTTTTTTTGTTAAGTTGGTACATCTGTTGTTGATATTAACTCTAAATCTTAGCGTCAAAGCTTGATATTTGCAAAAGTTACGTAGTCAAGAGTACATCTATCTCTGTGTGTGTTGGCGATTATTTACAATTTTAGAAATGGATTTAAATTTGCAATAACGAACTTGTATTAAATTTTGCGTAAACAACGGATTTAATGGTGCGCGAACGTTGGAAATGTTGGAAAAGTGTTTCGGCAACGATTCTCTAAAGAAAACGGTCATTTACCAGTGGCACGAGCGGTTTAAAAGTGGTCGTGAGTCAATCGAAGATGATGAACGCAGTGGGAGACCATCGAAGTAAAAGAAATGTTGGTCAATAACCGCAAATTAGCCATCAGAGAGATAGCGGGGGACTTGAACATTGCCTATGAATCCGTCCAAGACATTTTGGTTAATGATTTGGGTTTCCGTCGTGTAGCAGCAAAGTTGGTTCCAAAAGACCTCAATTTCATGCAAAAAAGAGACCGTGTTGACGTCGCAAAAGACATGATTTGCGAGGCTGAATCCGATCCCACATTCCTCAAAAGGATCATTACTGGAGACGATACGTGGGTTTATGAGTACGACACGCAATCCAGACATCAGGCAAGTGAATGGCGTTCACCAAATGAGCCGAGACCAAAAAAAACACGTCGTTTTCAGCCAAAAAAGAAGGCAATGCTCACGGTTTTCATGGATTACGTTATGAGACGTTTGCGTGAAGCAATTCGCCGAAAGAGACCAGAATTGTGGGCAGAAAACTCGTGGATTTTGCACCATGATAACGCACCGTCGCACAGTGCCATCATTATTCGTAATTTTTTGACGAAAAATGCAACAAATACCATCCAGCCGTCGAACTCACCTGATTTGGCTCCCTGTGACTTCTTTCTGTTCAATCGAGTTAAAAAACCATTACGGGGAACGCGTTTTAGCAGCCGAGAGGAAATAATGGAAAAATCGCAGGAAGCACTGATGGACATACCGAAAACCGAATATAAAAAATGTTTCGAGGATTGGATCAAGCGCTTAAGTGTGTTGTAGTCGATGGGGATTACTTTGAAGGGGACAATATAGATTCATATTAATAAACTTGTATTTTTAATTTTCTGAATAAATTCCGGGAACTTTTTGATCAAGGTCTATTTTTCTATTTTTGTATTATTTGTTTTTTGGTGCTTGTGTGATTTATATAGAGAGATTGAAGAAAGCCAAGATATTTGTAAGTATCCCCCTCTTGCATTGATTAAATTATCGAACCATCCTCAAGTTTGATACCCCCAAACTCCTGTAGCCCTCCATTAATTAGCTATGTCCTGCACTTGTCCAAACCAAACTGCATTTTGATGTTATTGGAAAATGTATGTGCTATTTGTGTTAGTGACTGAATATGTGTTTTTTTTTATGCGTACAGTTTAATATCATCCATATACATCAAGTGTGATTTATGTATGTAAAACTTGTGTGTTGTGTTTAATTGTATATCCGTAATTGCTATTGTTTAGAATGTTTGAGAGTAGATTCAGAGAGAGACAAAACCAGAGAGGGCTCAAAGGGTCTCTCTGACATATACCTCTTCTAATGTGTATTTGTTTTGTTGTAATTTTGTAATTATTAAAAGACAGTTGTAGGGTCGTTCTCCAATGGCTCATGGAATGCTGAAGAAAAAGAATGATTTCAGGCTTAATTTTGTACAACTACAAAACCTTCACCAACCATAAGTGAGGAACAGAGTGAAAGCCTTTTTGGTAATTTATAAACGTTGTAAATAGATTTCGCTTCTTAGTATGCGCTTATTTAAGTACCACCGAGTCAATGATTAACTGCTCTTTAGACGCTTGTGACTCTGGCCAACATCCTTTTTGTTGCTCCGCTAGGAGCGATTGGCCTCTATATTTTTCTGATTTACTAAATCGAAAATATTGGGATTGCCATGAACAATTAATATATTTGTCTATAAAAAATGCCGAAAAATCAACTTATTAATCATTACTTTACATCATTAAATTAAAAAATCATTTTTCTTTTAATTCATGTTTTGTTTTTGTTTTTTTTTTATGTTTTCATCTATGCAATCTTTTCTGGGGCTCAAGGCACTCCCAACTCTTGTTACGCGGAGGAGGCATGACCAGAACACCGCCAAAAATCCGGTATGTGGGGGACCAGGAATATAAGACCCGAACCTAAACGCCCAACTCAATTCAGCAACCAAGTTGGCTTGGCTACTCCTAGAAAGAGTTGGTGTCAGGCCCGAGTCCGCACCCGGTCATCGCAGAACCCCAATCCGATCATCCACTTCGTGTCGCACGTTGCCGTGGACGACACCCTAGCAGTGGATGATGGACGAACCGAACTGTTAACCGTGTCCTGTGCTCCCCGCGCAAGCAGAATATCTCCGCCAACATCACCGCGGCTTTGTGCGCTGACCAGCACAGTCTGTAGGGGTGGTAATTGGCGATGCCGAACGGAAACTTGATTTAAGCCGCTTTTCCTCTACTTGTACCGGACCACACTCACATGACACTTACCTTATTTTACAAAAAAAAACTATACACAAGCACACACACACATTTCCGCGGAAACACTATCACTCCCTGAAAATAATTTAATTAACAACACATATTTTTTTTTTTTTTTTTTTTTTAACACGTTATAAATAATATTTATTAACAAAAAAAACTTGGCAAACAAAACTTTTATTACATGATTGTTTCTTTGTTTGTCCTTTGGTTGGCCCGACGTGTAAGTCAAGGGATCTGACTCCCAGTATCCTTAACTCGGTGATCCGCAACTCACTGTGGGTATTCCCGGTGGATTATCGGTGATCTGCGGACGATGAGCTCATTACCCGAAGATCCCTTAAAATAAAATAAAAATATGCGCTCCCACAAAAAATATCTTGGCCTGCGCTCACCGGTTAAAGTCACTGCCGTACTTACCCCAGACACCTACACGTCTGGTATGCCGCCAGACTTCGTGTACGCGTTGAACCGCCAATCAGTTGCAGGAGGATGTTGTTGTTCGTCTTACCCTATTTGTTTGTGTTGTTTTTCGGGATCACCTGGTTCTGTTGTTCTTCGGAATCACCTGGTTCTGTTGTTCTTCGGGATCACCCAGATTTTGTTGAAATCTTTTTGTTCCCCCCACACACACAGGTAATTTTTTTATTACTATTTAGTTATTATTAATGTTTATCTATTTATTATTAATATTATTTATTTATTATTAAGGTTATTATTTATTTATCATTAATATTATTATTATCATTAATATTATTATTTATCAATAATGTTATTATTTATTTATCATTAATATTATTATTATCATTAATATTATTATTATCATTAATATTATTATTTATCAATAATGTTATTATTTATTTATCATTAATATTATTATTATCATTAATATTATTATTATCATTAATATTATTATTTATCAATAATGTTATTATTTATTTATCATTAATATTATTATTATCATTAATATTATTATTATCTATTATTAACTTTATTATTTATTATTAATATTTATTTACCCAAATTTTCTGGAATGTGTTGTCCTCTGTGTGGTGGTGGTAGCATGATCAAAGATCAAAAAAGAGCGATTTATATTTTTGCCTCCGCTTTTATACTTATTTTTCTGAATAACAACAACAATTTTTTTTTGTTTTGGTCGATCGCGACGCCACCCCCATGTCAACCCAATAACTTGTACTTATGTACGCAACCAAAAAACACAAAAAAAAACAAGGCAATTACTGCCATCTGTACTAAAGTTACTCCATACCGAACACTAATTAAACCCAAAACACCACCATTTGTATTGGTGTTGTTATTGTTGGGAATTTGTGACAGGTAAGAATTTTTCCTATTTATTTTGCTTTCAATTTAATTTATTTTATGTGTTTCTATTAATTATTTTACTTTTGACAGATGATACGGTGCAGGAGATGTGTGCCGAAATTTGGATAGTGAGCGAAGTAGCAACGAAAATTGAAAGAAAAAAATGGAAAATAAAGAAAAAAATTTGAAATTGAAATTGAAAATGTGTATGTGTTTTTATTGATAAAGCGGACGATTCTGTGAATCGTAACACTCTTTCGCAGTTCATTTTACTGTTCTACTTTACGCCGTAGTAGCCAAATTGACGATGTACGGCTAATAGACTCGCTTTTGTTTAAACCACCTGCACATTGCATTGCTTCAAGCCAGCCTATAGTGCTGACATGAAAGGTAAGTTGGCCCATGGATTCGGCACTCTCAACAGGCGGTCATAGTTATCATAGTAATCAGATGATAAAAAATCCCTTTTGCATCCCGTCCCATCGGGATTCGAACCCATGTTTAGTCGTTATTAAATTTGAACAAAAAATTTAAAACTATTCAAATTAAGGCCGAAATTATGAAAAATGAGGTTCGTTTATCTGCTCATTTTTTCACTAACCCTAGAGAGAATATAAGGCCAGTGGACCTTCTGTCAATGAACTCATTCATTTTGATACCAATTGAACAATATTCGAGTCGTTTCACAAAACTGATTCTTGTTGTTCAGTTATTCCGATTCCCCACGCTTACCAAAAACTCGTTTATTAAATGGTCGATTGATGTGCGGAGAACCTCATCTGTATTTACACGTTGGTTTCCGTTCCAGTTCGGGAAGTCCGAAGGCGAATCTCATCAAAAATAACTTGATCAGTGGATATTACAACTGGCGATGCTATATAGGTCAGGGGCCTAGATACGTTGCATTTGTCGCACTCTCTTACGGCCAGTCCTGAGAGAGTATTATTTTGTAACTTTTGTGGATTCCGATATTTTGCAAATTTTTCAAGAGCATCACTGCAATAATCAAAATGATACAAAGGTTTCGTCAGGAAATATGAAATAAACCAATACTATTAAAAGTATTTTTTTACTAATTTAAAAAATATTAAAATTCCTCGAATTCTCTAGAAATGAAGTTCGACGGGAAATAAAATTCTGGGTTTCTTAGGAAATACAATTTCTTGGGACAACAAAATTTCCAAATGCAGTGGTAGCTTTATTGGTAAATTCTTTTCTTACGTATTTTAATTGTTCTAAATGGCCTTACACATGTGGGTTAATTTCGTTTAACGGTTAAACTCGTTTTATAATACATTGCTAATATTCAAAAGATTACATTTTTTACCCCCTTTGACTTTATGTTGAAAATCATCCATCACGCTCACGATATGTCAGACCCTCTACATTAAAATGGTTTTCTATAACCTTTATGTCATAAGCGGCTACCCGGGTTAGCCATTTGATTTTAAAATGGTCCTAAAATTTTCATTTTTTGAGTTACTAGGTTATTATAACCCATCGACATCCTAAAAATTACTAATTTTTAATGATTTTCAAACAGGAGCTGGAACACTAGGATTGTTCAAGTTGAGATTTGTTTCTTTTTAACATTTATACCTTGGTAGCCAACAGAAGAAATACTTGAAGTAATAATGGTTTTGTAAAAAAAATGTTTTGTTATAAAAATTTGATTTCAACAACATACATTTGTTCACTCGCCATCTCAACTAATTCGTCCTCACTAAACAATACACCTATAATTCACTTGTGCAGACTGCAGACACACCAACTGCGCGACGAAAAAACCAATATCATAAAACAAAATAAATTAAAAAAAATCAGTCTCGCCTCGGATTTCATGGTAATAACAATTCATCTGAATCGGACAATGATGTCGATCTAAATTTAAATTCCTGCATGCACCATGATTGTCTAGATCAAGAATTGTACAGAGCAATTAGCTCAATTGGAGATGTTCGTACTCGCTCAGAGAATTGTAATGTAAAAAATGAATTCAAATCATTTGATTTAAGCAGAAAAAGGGGAGATTTATTGGAACAATTTTACCAAGGATTGATGACTATTAGACCAACGATCAACAGTAAATGAGCGAGTGTTCTCAGTCGCATCTAATTTCTCAACGAAGATATGCTCTAAAGTTAGTTCGAAATCATTAAATGCCTTGATTTTCTTAAAATATTATTTTAAAAAAATCAAGGCTCCCCTCTCGCGAGTGGCGAATGATATTTCTACTTTTTTCAGTAGATATGTTATGAGGGATTGGCCTCTTTATTTTTCTGATTTACCAAATCGAAAATATCGGGATTGTCATGAACAATTAATATATTTGTCTATAAAAAAGCCGAAAAAATCAATTTAACATATTTTTGTTTTAATTTTTTTCTTGTCAATTAATCGGACATTTGCTATTCGAAACCCGGAATAATTGCCATCCCTAATGGCATTGGCTAATTTTTATAAACAGTTTTCGACAATAGATTTGAAAATGTAATCAAAATGTTTTAATGGTTTTGTTTCTCGGGCGAATTGCATATTCAAATTATAGCAGAGCGAAATATAGACACATACAAGATGGAGCGTCATATCACACCGCAAAATGGGTCCTGGAGTAAATATAGCAAAAAAAAAAAAAATCCTTCTGAATTGTGCGAGTAATTCGCCAGACCGGGCTATATTAAAACAGCAATTGTCGAAAAGATTATCACAAAAAAGTTCAATGTTGATAAACCTGATCAACACTATGCCGCGTCGTGTTTCAGTTTTGCTTAAAAATAAAGGAAGTCGGGCGAAATATTACCTCGGTTGCATTTGTTTTTTTTTTTTAATATTACAAAGGTTAATAGATCTATTTTAATCAATTAAGAATACATCAACAATTTGGCTACGTACTTTATATGTGGAACCATATGGAAGCCGGCTGATTGGGCAAATTACAATGTACGGGTGGTGGTGGAATTCTTATCAGGGTAGGCCCACATCCAACTCAAAACATAAAAAAATCATTTCCGGTACACTAAGATCTTAGGAGATAGGCTCTGAATTATAATGATGATATTATGATACATTTATATGGAACCTTTTGCAAGCAGGCCGATTGTGCAAATTACAATCTACCGGTGGTGCTAGGACCTTAATCAGGGTTACCGCTTACTGTTATCTACTTAGAATATAAAGAATCATTATAAACAGACATGGTACATTAGAAAAAACATACTAGGCAAAAATTTCAGTTTCGAAATACCTTTTTTCAGTTGATTCCGTATATGTATAGGCAAAAACTAGGATGTTGAATTAGATGAATTCCTGAACTTAAAATAAATTAGATATTATTTCCTAAAAGAGAAATTGTAATTAACTGAAATTTTTTATACTTAGCTTTGTTTTTGTATCGATGATAGTTTATTGACATTATTGAGATTAATTTGTGTGATTTTAATGTGCTGATCTAAAATCCACTACAAAGATGTGGTTTACTTCAATTTACCAAACACTATGGAACGCCAATGGGAAGAAGCCATAGATTAATTTAAGTTAGTAAATTAAGTCAGAAACAAATTGCTCATTAGTCCAGGAGACTAGATTGTAATTACATAAAATAAATAAATAAAAAAATTTATTTTAAATAAAAAAAAAAATATATATATATATATATACATACATACATACAATATATAAGAGATGGAGCTGAGTAAGAGAAAGAGGCATTTAATACAACGGACATTTGGAGTTTTTGGACTTTTTGCTCGATCATTCCATTTTTTGCGAAGCTATTGGACGCACCATCAACTTATAGAGGCTAAAACTAAAATTTATTTAATATTTTTGTAATTCAATTTTGTGCATCGAAATAAATTCAATTTTGTTCAATTCAGTTTGGTCAAGTTTGTACAACATTATAAATTTGTGAAATAAACATAGAAATATTTTAGTTTTTATTAATCAAAATAAATAAATATATTCAGTGAGATTATACTTATTGCTTTATAGGCATCATTTTTTCCAGAGGATGTAATGGAATAGTGTTAGATGGCATCCAATTTTTAGGCAAAACGTAATTCCGGAATTTTCGAATTTAAATGTTTTCGATTCCGGAATTCTGGAATTAATTTCGGAATTGATTTTGTTGTTAATTAATAATCATATGCGTTTTGTCTTTTTATTTTTAAACTTTTTAAAGCTAAGCAGCCTTGTTATCTATATAGGAAATTAATGTTTAGTAGGTTCCTTTCCTTCAACTTCCGCCTAGTTCCGGCTAAAATTTGTTGTAGCTTGTCAAACAAATCCCTTTATGTTAGGGGAGTTTTCTTTTGGAATTCAATTCCATTGGAAATTAAGAGGTTAGAGGTTAAAATCTCAGTCATCTCTCTTTAAGTCAGCTAGATGCTACTTATGCCTTTTGTTCCGATTAATTTCTTTCCATGTCCGCTTTTCCTTTTAATACTAAATAATTAGTAAAATACTATAAATAATTATGTAAGAACGATGCTAAATCGCAGTTATGATTAGGATGGATATACACAATTTTTAGAATTTTAAAAATTTATAGAATTTATAAAGTTTATAGAATTTGTAGTAATTATAAAAATTCCTTAAATTTAAAAACACTTTAAACTCTATAAATTACATCAATCCTATAAATTCAGTAAATTTTACTAATTCTATAAAGTCTAAAAATCCAGAAAGGTTTCTTAAATTCTATAAATACTGTAATTTTGATAAATTTTATAAATCAAATAAATTTTAAAAATTGTATAAGGTTTAATATGTCTACTCGTATAAACTCAATAAATTGTTTAATTCTATAAGTAGTGTAAATTTTGAATAATATAAATTCTTCATATTTTGTAGTTTCCTTGAGTTCTATTAATTGTGTTAAGTGTGCCTGTTCTAGAAATTCTACAAACTCAAATTTTACTTGTTTTGTAAATACAAAAATTTCGATAAATCCTGTAAATTTTAGCAATTCTATATTCAATAATTTCTATAAATTTTTGAAATTTAATAAATTCTATAAGTCCTCTAAATTTAATAAATTGTATAAAGTTTAAAAACTCAGTAAGTGCTTTAAATTGTACAAATCTCATAAATTCCTTGGTTCTTATAAATTGTGTAAATACGATAAATTTAAAAAATCCAAAAAATTCTATAAGTTTGATAAATTCTTAAAATTTTCTATATTTTCGAATCTTCTGTATGTTCTATAAATATTTTGAAGTCTGTCAGTTCTATTAATTCTACAAATCGAAATTGCGTTTATTCCAAAAAAAAAACATTATTTCCATAAATTCTACAAATTTTATAAATAAATTTTATAACTTCAAAAATTTCGATAAATCCTATGAACTTTAATCTTTCTATAAATTTAATAAGCTCTATAAATTTTATAAATTTAATATGTTCTGCAAGAGAATGGTTTTATAAATTTAATGAATTAAATTTTAAAATTCAGTAAGTTCTTTAAATTCTGCAAATTTCATAAAACGCTCTAAAATACTATACAACAAACTATAAAAATCGAACATAACCATAAAAGTCGACCAAGCATGCTTCGAAAACTAGGACATAAGGAAAAAATATTTTAAAGTCCGGTTGTCGAACCGTGGAATGATGTTGAACGGGAAAAATCAAATGCTACAAAACCAAAACTGAAATATGCCTAGGCTTTTGCAGCAACACAAATCTTTGCAAAATTACAGAAATGTTTAATTCAATCACAATTTTTGAAATATAGTACTATCAAAATGCGAATGGATTTATTCCCCTGCCTAGTGTGAAAATATTATTCATTTATTAAGTCAGTATCATATTTAGATCGGCATTAATGTATTGATATGTAATTTACCATGTATTAATTCGTAGGAAGTAAAATTAAATTGGAATTTTACTCATTTTAGTTCCATCAACACTGTACATTTTATCTCCCAGGAACATAAACTTTTCCAACCCACTTAAAGGTAATACCACTATCGTTTTGAGGAAAAGAACAACGTCTTTTACAATTGGTTTTTTTCAGAGTATTTTCTTTTCACGCCATTTCAATTCATTTTCTATATTTGAGTTATACATTAAAGCGATTTCAAAAATAAATGTATATAGTGAAGAAAACATTAAATACATGTATGAAATTGGATACAATAAAATAACTTTTAATTCTTCAAACATAACAATGAAAACCAGGAAAATTGAGAAAAACAATATAAAGTTTAAAAAGAAAATGAAAATGTTAAAACAAAACAAAAACACTTCTATATTCGACGTTTGTAAGAACATTGTTTATTTATTGTTTTGTAAGTTATATACAGTTTAAAAATAATGTACATTATGTTTCACTGTTCTGAAATATCATCTAGAAAACAATAACACTTATGGTTTGATAACCAATGGCAATTTATTAATCGAAATTGAATTTGTTATGTTTTCCAACGGCAACTAGTGAATAATATCAGGAAAACTATGTTTGTACGTGCTTGTAAAATAATTTATATGGTGGTACTTAAGGAAGTACGAAATTGAAGCCGAAAAGTTTAGTTAACACTGAAAATACCACAGCAAAGTAAGGTGAATTATTTTTTACAAAACATCTTTTTGAAGTATGAAAATAATTTTAATTAAAGTTTTAGTAATTTTTTTGGTTTTGATTGAAAGAAAATTCACATCTTTTGAGAAATATGTAAAATAACTCCTAGAATTTTTCTTGGAATTCATACTGTTGTTTTCGATTTAGGGCGATAAATTTTTTTTATAATAATAAAAAATATTTTGAATTGTCTCATTTTACGATTATGAAGAAGTGGTGTGCCAGGATCTTGCTGCTGAATAATGATTATTTATTTATTTTTTTTTTAAATTTGAACCTGAAACGAAGGTCCATTGTAAACGCGAAAAAAAAGTGCCGTATTCGCTCCATTCCAAAAGAATAGAAGCACCAGAAAAAAGTGCAAATATATTTTATCCATGTATAAAAGTGATATATAGCAATTGAGATTATAGCGGAAATGATGAACTGGTTCATCTTTTTTCATTATTTTGATATTTTAAAGTAAAGCTTGCAACCAATTAATAAATTTACAGTACAATAGCCGCATTTCTTGACGATTGATCTGATCCAGACGAGATCATGTCTCATGAAACGACACCAAAATGCGTAAAACAGACAAACACCAAATTTCAATTTTCTGTCTCGTTTCATTTTCTATCTGCCTCTTCATACTCACACTGTACTCATCACATTCTTTATCGCTTTACAAAATTATTGTTCAACTACATTTTAATAGCTGAACCATACCGGATCAGTATGCGTTAAGAAATGCAGGTAATATTTATAGTAAGATTTTGACACAACAAAATCAAACTATTGCTTTCTTTTACAAATTGTATTGTTTAAAATTAAAAATGTATTTTCACCTTTAACTTATTTACCGTTTACATTTTAGAAATTTTAATTGAATTGTTTGTTACCAAGCACAAAATTATTTATGGGATACCACCCATTCCTATGGGAATAAAATAATGCTGGCATGGCGTGTTTTTGCGGAATGCGATATGACTTAATGATATTATGTAATATGAATTTAGTAAATGTTATGTGAAATTCTATGCATTTTTCTTTTCACCTTAGAAATTGTTGCATTAAATCTAACAGTACCAAGTGGTAACGGTGCATTGAAACCCGAAAAATCATTTTTCCGGTTAATGCGATTTGTTAAAGAAAAATATTTACACCATTATAATTCAAACACAATAATATTTGTTTATTCCAAAACAATTTGCCTTTGGAATATCGATGATTCATTAGATCATCGTACATACGGATAGAAGAAACTGGAGTGACAACGGTACAGCTAACATCAAAGATCTGCCAATTTATAAGCCACCGATAAAATTACCGAAGAAACGAAAAATGGAAAACGAACAAATGGAAAAATATAAGGCTAAAGTTAAAATCGTTGAGACCATCAAGGAAACGACGCAAGTCCTTCGAAACAGAACTCCAGACATAGAAATACATATATGGTTCGTTTGACCTTCTGGTAAACGGGGAGGTACAAAAAATTGAACAAGTTTCATTAAGAAACAGGACAAAATTAAACGTGATGTCTATAACTTACGAAGAGCGAGAGGAAGATGAAAAATAGATTTTAGATTTTTTTGCATTGATTAATTCTTTTTTTATGTTTATTTTTATTTATATTTTTATTATTTAAATTGTGATGAATTCGTGATAAAATGCTATTTGTGATTACTGAAATGAAGCTGTTTTTTAATAAAACGCTAATAATTTTAAATATTGTCTAACTGCCATGGTACTGATCCATAGTTGCTGCTAAAATATGTTTTAAATTTATTTCGAACTTCCTTGACGTCGCTAGGTGAATTACGGATGTTGGTTCTACCTACTCTGCGAAAGTTACTGGTGTCGTTTCTACACAGGCCTGGAACTGAAAGCCCAATATTTTGGTGGTCTACAAGACCATGTGTCATATAATCCGGGAAGTTTTATGAAGCAAGTTAAGAAGACAAACGCTGCTTTGTTAGTTGGTGGTTGGCATTAATCGGACTCCTAAATATTCGCCTTTTACAATTTATATCAACAATTCGTCGGGCGCGGTTTAAACAATAGTTGAAAATTCGTTTTTCAATTGTCAAGTTTTTGCGGCTGTATCGTTTCATCATATTTTGATGGAGCTCAAACGCATCATCAGATACAAAGGCGTAAGGCATTGTCGAGAACTGTATATTTAGGCTTGAAGGAGGTGACAAACTAAAATCAGATACATTATGTAATTTTGGTTATACGTATAGTATAGTATATATCGTGTTTACATGATCAAAATCGAAATATGGTAGAAAAGATATTTGAAAACAATACCAATATAATACTATATAATCAGTATATTACCTTAAAACAATTAATTTTCATTTATTTAAAATATACAATAAATACCTGCAATTCTGATACCAGTACATATACTGTTTGTTCGTGATATCGTTTTGAAATGTACTTTTTTGGAAATACCCTGTTTTGTTTATAATTTACAAATATTCCTTTTAGTTTTTTTCCATTTAGAAAATATTCATGAACACCTCTGGAATAATAAGCACAGATCAAATAAATAATTTAATTCAGACAATATAAATAAGAGAAAAATGTACTTCCATTGCCAATGTTTTAATAAATTAATTATAATATCCAATTATTACTAGAATATTATTGCTCTTATTGTATTCTATAAATTTACCAACCGGAAACGAATGACAAGTTTGATTACTCGGTTTGTTTATGTATCTATAATGTATAATATCGAGAGATACTATAAGCTTTCCAAAGTGATAAAAATTATGTAAAACTAAAAGCACAAATCTAAAACGTACTACACAATTTTTTGGAATGGATATGCCAGTCACGTCTCTAGATTATAATAAAATACAATTTGTAATAAAAGTGCAAAAAAAAAATTAAACGGGTGCCTCGCAATGTTTGGTATAATATCCAGTGTTCCACAAAAAATAAGAACTAGAAAACTTGGAAAGGTCTAAAAACATTTCATGATGAATTACCCTCAATAAATTACTTCACAAAATCATAGTAAAAATCAAATTTAGCTTTACCAATATCAGAAACTATCAGGAAAAATCCAATTTATTTTTTGAAAATTTATATAACAGAAAACAATTTTTGTCACAAGCTTTTTTTTCGTTTATTTGATTTGCATAAACGTTAAAAATTATATTTTTTTTCGTTTTTATAACGACATATAGAGAATACCAAAAATGTTCAATCCCACAGATAATTCTATTTTATTGCAATTAACTTTAGTTTTATTGTGTATTCGGTAAAGTTTTATGTTTGTACAGTTTTAGTAGTTGATTTTTATGTTAAATAATTTATTCATCTAGGGATTTATTTCATGAAACAAAACATAGCACTTAAAACATTTCATAAATGCTACGTTTGCCTATATATTATACAGTCAAGTGTTTTGTAAAGCAACTAGGTTGTTTTCTTATTTTTTGCAGTAATATTTCTTGTTTTTTCTTTATTTCCAAGCAAAAAATAACGAAATAATTTATATTGAAATTGACTTTCCGATCAATCATCAAAATCGTTGGCTGAATTAAATAGGTCACTAAACACGTAATATTTTTGATAATATAAGTATGTATAGAAGTTTTCGACTCACCGGTGCTTAATGGAAGTGAAGTTGAACCGAAATTCTTTCGAAAAAACCGTTTCCCAACAAAAAAAAAATGTACGATAATTTAATGTCAGCCACGACATTAATTTAAAAAATGGAGGTGTGGGCAACACACGACTTTCTTTTACGAACAGAGAATTCTGAGAATTTTTTTTTTTTTATAACTTTTTTGTTAAAATTTTTATTTGTTTTTAATTTTTGGACACATTTTGCATTAATTAGTTTTTAGTAAACCTTATACTTTTTAAGATATTTGCAAAATAAATTTTCTGGACCAAGGGAGTGCCCACTTCCGGTTAGCCGATTTGGAATAAAATTCACTGGGACCTCCCAATTTATCAAAAAAGCTTAAATCTGAAGTTTCAGTTCGATTGGTTAAACCATCTGGGCTGTAGAGAGGACACAGACAGACTGACAGACAGACAGACAGACACCATTTCGAAACTCACTTTTTCGCGCTCAGGGGACCTCAAAACAAATAAATCTCTAAAAATCTCAAGGTCCAAAATTTTCATGATTACTATACTTTATTTTACTAAAGTAAAAGAAAGTAAAAGTCATCAGTACAAAATCTAAAGTTTCATGACAATAAAGATTTTAATTTACATGAAACTATTAATTGTCAGTATCAACTGCCACTTTCACTGAATTCTTATTTATGTCATGGAGATGTTCTTTTCTATTAATATTGCTTCTAAACCTATTATAATTAGTTTATAGATCATCATACAGTTCCCCGTAGTTCTCTTTTTCCAATAATGTTTTTCTGTTGTTTTACTGGTTCATGGAATATTATTTATTGAAACCAAACAGATTTAATTCAATTGTTGTAGCAAGAATTGTATCATTACATTGTTTCCAGGCAATATAAACAAGGTATTAGTGCTTGGGCGACAGCTGAAATAACATGCACTGTATACGGTGAAGCACTAATAACAGACCGATACCGCGCAGATACAGCCTGAAAAGACGAACCGAGGGCTGGGCGTTCTTCCGACTTTGACGACAACCTTTTAAAGGCAATATTTGTAACGAAACCCCACAAGGGCTTCGATAACAGAAATGAGAATAGAGGTCTGGTGCAGTATAGTAGCTGGCTAGAGCTCACGGCTAACAAAAACAAAACGGGAAAAAATAGCGGAATAGAAAAAAACACAGAATGAAAAATAATCGAAAATCTGAAAATGAAATCAAGGTGGAAAATAGGCTCTCAATGGAGGTGCAAAATCTGTGTATACACCATAAACCAACCCAAAGTAAAAAAAATATAATATTATATAATAAAGAGAAATAAAACAAACTGTAACAAAATTTGAATCAGGCTCACTAATCAAAAAACTCGTTACGCTAAAAAAAATTACAAAAAAAAATCAAGAATCAAAAATCAGAAGATCATTTACGTTACAATTAATTTAAAGGAAAAAAAAAATTACAGTTTGCTTGATGTATTCAATACATTACGGCCCGTCCAACCACCATCTCCCGGCTGCCGTCGCAGGATCCCCCTTAAAAAAAATGGTTGCCTTGTCCCCACGGGCGAGAATACCAAAATTGTATTCACTATTTTTTTTATCTTAATTTTTCTTCCGCTTCAAAATCAAAAAAAACACACAAAGATTGAATCCCAAGGCTTATTCACACCAAGAGAAAATAACCCTTTAAATTTATATTTATATAAATAAGGAAAACAGTTTGTTGTATTTGTTTATTAATTATTAATTATTATGTATGTTTTGTTTTATTTATTAGTTCACACGTTAAAAACGTTTTCTTGCAAAATGCGAATATTAGACTAATGCCACTATGATAATGTATCATTGCCACAGATATGTTGTAATGAAATCCCACAACGGGGTTCCGTTAACAGACATAAGAATAGAGGTCTGGTGCGGTATAGTAGCTGGCTAGAGCTCACGGTGCGGCGTGGGGTTTTCCAGATGTATTCTCATGTTTGAATAACCGCATGAAGAATAACAATGAGAAGGAAAAAGGGAAATTGAAACTATTTTTGCCACGGCCTCAGCGGTTAAGAAAATCATAAACTAGGAGGGGTCGATCCGGACTGATCAACTCATATGGCGTGCCGCCCTCCATCGTCGGAGGAACGAACGGGCACGCACGGAACAAATATTGAAAAGGCCGACCCTCAACATGATCATTATTCACATCATCCGATCAAGCATGAGACTCACGCATGATTAACTGATGACACATGATAAAAATAGGATAATTAAATAATCAATCATTCAATAATCAACGGTGTATAAAAGAAAGCACTAAATTGATTGTAAAAATTCTGCCACTGATTCTATTTTATAAAATTAAACATTCTTATTCACTGTTTGAAACAAAAAAAAATACAACACAAAAAAATTTTAACCGAAACCGTTATACACCTAGCACCATATCCTAACGGTAAAAACCTAACGGAATCAAAACAAAGAAATAGTAAATAACAATTCACGTAAATCTGAAAAAAATGCCCAAAAGAATCGACGCGGAAAGTCTTGCTCTGAATGGGGGATGTGATTCAAATGTATGCACCACCACAAACTCAAAAGGAAGGAAATATAATGTGTTATCAAAAAAATTTTAAAAATAAAAAAAAACACAAAACAAACTGTTACATATCATTTTTGAGAGATATTAAGTTAAAAAAAAAAATAAAAAAAATCTTTCAACTAACTTAATTAACAACAGTTGATTTAGAGTAAATTACAATGGAATACGAAATTAACAGTTTGCTTTCTTATAAATCGGATATAAGGTCCGTCCGGCCACACCGCTACCAGCGCCGTCGCAGGATCCCCTCCAACTGGTTGGTCTGCCTCCACGGGCGGGAATACTGTCTCAGTACCACACAGGGTATGCAAAACACAAATCATATACAGTCACCTCACCGATGTACGATACCCAGCGTCCGTTATTTATCTCGGCACGCTTGTCTAACACTGACACCCTGGGAGGTTGATATACTTCCGTTTAGCAACAGCGCAAAACGGTAAATTATATAAACAAGCAACCTGGCGTATAACAACAAGCGGTTCACTTTAAGCACCGCACAGACAAAGTCTTAATTCACTAACTTTTCAACAACGGAAGATGAAAAATTGGAATTATATTCCGTGTTTTTTTCTCTTAACTTTTAACGAACCAACTGAACGATATATCGTATATACAAATATGTATATAAAAATTATTCACTTTAATGTGGTCATTTGTATTTTATTGTTTCTTTATTTGTATATTTTTTTCTTTTTGTTTATTTTCTTTGCATTTAATACAATACCACCCAAAATTATCACAAATTTTCCTGAATCCGTCAATAAACTCCAACACACAAGTTTAACCAGAAAAAATTTAATATATCAAAAAAAATGGAAAATAAAAACATCACCATTACGAAGGAACTTATTTATTTAACAACACATGTACTGTTGCATTACATGACAATACAGTTATTTTTTAATCAAAAAAAAATTATCAAGTTATATGCCACACGGCAAAAATAAAAATAAAAAATAATCAAAATTTTTATTATAGTTTATTTGTTTTTTTTTTTAATGATTCACAATCGGCAAAATATGTCGCTATCTATAAATATATTTGTTATATTTTTTTTTTTTAATTTTTTTTTTTTTTTTTAGACTGGTGAACAAAGAACCACACTTCACAAGAAAAAAATCAAAAATTGACTCTACTTATCAAAATTCAAAACTAGCCTTATTTATTTGCAAATCAATACTAAACTCTACCTAATATATTTTTTAACTTTATTTTATAATACAAATTCAAAAACGACAAAAAACTCTCACTTTCAATTTGTTTTGTACCTTTTCTTTATGTTTTCTCAATCCGACGACGAACATATCGTTGTCCACTCTTCGTTACAAACATTATTACGCCCCCCCTCCTCCGACCCCCCCCCCCCCTCAGAGCAATTTCAATAAAATGCACCAACGAATCAACAATACACAAGCAAACGGAATATTCCAGACGGAAATCACTAAAAGAAATTAAATAAGTTCGCAATACACGATCCATACACAGACATGAAAATATTTCACACTGTACGTATAATTCGATATAACGAACGTGGAGAAGTACAAAATTTTTTATTTATCTCTCTTTACTATGTATCGAAAACACAAAATATGTTTCTCGACAAAACAGATGGAATATTACTTTTAACTTTAAAAACATAAAAAAACATAAACAACCCTTCAAAGCGTGAATTGTTATAGAAAGAAATATTAATTTGCTTGTGCGCTTCGATTTCCACAAATTTTGTTTCATATGGTGGAGACGGATGACGGTCGTAAGGTCGTAACAATGTATCACTATTTTTTCCATGGCATCTCCTTAAAACGGAAATAATCCGCAAAAACTGAGATTTTCTCGTTCCATTAAGTTTCCGTCTTTGAGGATTTTTACGTACTAAAAATGAAATTTGGTTCGGAAATGAAAGTATTAAAAAACACCCTTTACATTTCCACAACTTCCAATTGTGTAGTGTATTTATCAAGCATAATAGAAAATAGCAGCTTCTAAGGTTGCTTTAAAGATAAGTTGGTAAACAAATTTTTCAATTCTTAAAATGTAGGCAGTTTTCTTTTGAAAAATCCTATGTAGTCAGTTTTTTTGCTCAAAATTCAGGATTTTTTTTATCTAAAATACCAGTTGGCAACCTTATTCACGCGACTCATCAAGCCGACGACGAACATATATTTTTCTCTTCTTCGGTGTGTTTGTGTCGTGTACACAGAAGTTTTCCCCCAATTCAGAGCATTTACAAGAAAACAACAACCACAAATCACAAATGTATTATAGAAAGAATATTCCAGACGAAAAACACATAAATGCAATTCAATAACCATGGGCAGTACATAACTTAACCATAGACACAAATTAATTTTATACGGTATACATATCTCGCTATACCAATCGTCGAAAATTATATTTTTTAATATTTAATATACAAGGTCAAAGTAAAATATGTTTACAGCAAAAACCAATAGAATATTTTTCTTTTAAAGCATAAAAAAATATGAACCCTCGGTAAGCGGGGAATCAATTTTACGTGCGGAACGATAATTTGTTGTTATTTTCTTCTCTTATTTTCTGCTCACGGTTATGACGGAAAGGCGGTGGTAACATATTGGAGCAAAATCCACGTCAATCAATAAGAGATACAGCAGACATGCTAATTACATCACAAACAACAGTTTGCCGTCACCTTTAGAAATTAGAGAAAGTCAACAAGTTAGGAGATGAGTGCTTCACAATCTCAGTGAACGGAATAAAGAAGAACGCATGTCAATCGCAACAAGTGTGCTCTCACGGGAAAAAATCGAGCCTTTTTAAACAGTATTATAACAGGTGAAAATCGGAAAAATTTGTTACCTATGACAATGTCATGCGCAGAAGACAGTGGCTTGATAAGGAAGAATCACACCTAACAGGTGTTCAGTTCAGTCTCGATCTGAATGAAAATTACGACGGCTATAACAACTGCAACAACAAGCTCTTAATAATTGTAACGTCACCCTATTATGTAACGCATATACATTTTGAACTAAAGTACCCTATTGACAACTGTATCTTAACAAAATCAAAGACTGAAGTGGTGGATCCATCAATGAAACTTAGTGTAGGTGTCACGTTCAACAATATTAAGAAACCTGTTTTGTTTTATGTATTTGAAGGCCCAGTTGAGGCAATTTTTCAGGGATGTGGACTCTAAGAAAAAATGTTCGTCTCTGGCTCCAGCTCCGTATCCGACTCAGACACCAATATAATTGCAGGGTTGACTATTCCTTATCTAGACGAAAATTCAGAAAGCCAAAATCTCGAAAGGAAAATCCAGAAAAAGAAAATCCAGGAACAAAGAAATTCACAAGGGAAAATTCACAAAACGACAATGCAGAAACTCGACTATAAGTCCAAATTAGAATTAAAATTTATAAAATTTCTATAAAATTCAATTTTTGCTTAAGAGTTCTAAATATTTATGATCCTGGAAATCGCTTCTTAACCTTGCAGACACAGATCAAAGGAATTGTATCGTTCGAATCGCTTTTACAAATAGATATGGACCAGAAGGGTTGGGTACTAAATCTTGCTTTCTATAAATTCTGACGATGATATGTTATTTTTTTCTGTGCTTCAAGGTTTTTCTTAAAACTTGCTAGAATATACGTTGTCCTTGCCGATACAATTCAAAGTAATATTTTTTTTGTATTTGAATTTAAGAATTATTATTTTTATAAACAAAAAAAAAAATTAAAATTCTTTTACCAATACATTTTTATTTTTAAAATACCCATTCAACCTTTACCAGAGTCACTCCAAACAAATCTGGTCACCCTAGCATAAATGCGATTTCTATTTGAAATATAAGGTTCTTCCGGATTATTTTTTTTTTTCTGGCGATGGTCCGAAAATTATTAAAAGTTTAATATGTGTTGCGTGTAATTCGCTAATACTTCAACTACATGGCTGCTTTCCAAAAATTTAGAAAGTAATCAACGGTGTAATTAGCCATTAAGTCGCTATAGCGTAAGAGATTGACTGAAAAATTATATTTTTCATAATTCTCATTCAGATCAAAACTAAACTTGCAAAACTCTTGGTAATTTCGCTCTTCGTAAAAAATAACTATCTGGCTACGATGCGGTAGAACCTTATATTTCAAATTTAATTGTGTGTATGTTGGTATTGTCGAGGTATAATTCATCACGAGTTATTACTGCAGATAAATATATTCAGCACTATGCTATGTATAATTGGGGTACAATAATATTCTCTATATAAAATAATAATAAGCACGCCAAATTGCGTATTATATTCAATAATAAACAGGTAATTCTTGTCATATTGACCGGTCCGTAATAAACAATGAGTGAGAAATATTGAGAAATGGCGTTCATCACCAGAAAATTTAAAAGCTTAAAAACTTACGTAAATTTAAAAAAATACTAACACTAATTCTAACCCTAATTAAAATACATTTTGTTCCAATAGTTTTTATAATAATATGTAGATATTATTTGTAATATAAACAAAAATAGAAAAATTAATTAGAAAATAATAAAATTTGTTAACCAAATAAGTGCCATGGTACCAATATACTACATTTTAATGATAATGTAAATTTCTTACATACATAGACACATTTTTTTTTGTAAACATATTTATTTGCATGCATTATATTTATTTATTTATTTATTATTATAATTAATTATTTATTGATTTCCACATTTACAATTTACAAATGATTACATACATACGTATATTATAACATAAAATTACAATTATTAAATGTGTTCTTAAATTAACCAAAATATTGACGTTCTTCTTAATTTTTTTTAAGTTAAATGAGTTGGCCGAGAAAGTGAGGGTTCGTAGTCGCTTCGTAAAAATTTCAAATTAATTATGTGGTATCGATCCGGTCGTGTTTTAGTGAAAATAAAAGTATGAAACATCATTAAGTAGTGTGAAGATGATCTAAGATCTAACTGTATCATAGGGGGGTACTTTTTAAGTACTACATTTCGGAGGTTGGGGTATAGAAGTCGTGATGAAACACGAGATCACGAACATCAGCTGTAAATGGATCAGGTGAGCAGGTAAACTGTATTTTTATGTGTGAGGGTGTTCAAGAACGGCTCAAATAAGCAGCATTACTAGCTCTTGAAGGTTGATGGAAAGATCCCATCCCAAACTGTCTCCTAGCAGGCAATATGCTGCTCCATAATAAAACCATCAAAAGATCTGTGAACGTTTTCAGACTTCCTAAGGAAACAATTTTAAAGTAAAGTGAAGATCAAGGGAAAACGTTACAGAGTGAATGAAGAAAAAATTCTTGAGCTTAGATGGTTTGTTTTATCACACCCACCTTACTCCACGGCGGATCTTGTACCGACAGACTACCATATTTTCTGTTTCTTACAAAACATTGTGGATGGAAAAACCTGCAACTCTGAAGAGGAACAGAAATTTTACTTCCCCCGAGTGAACATTTAAAATAATTTACTTATTACTTGGTTGAAAAATTGTGATAAGAGTAACATTTGAAGATGGTTTCTGGATTCACTTTTCTATTCAACGGCCAATTGAAAAAGAAACTTTTTGGACATATTTAGACTCTGTGGTTTTCTTATGTAGCACTTATACGTTGATTACCGCTAAATATAAAATACTGGAAAAGACATTCAGAGGCGATCTGCGAGACCTTCGTTCTATGTTCTATTTTCGTGCAATTTGATCAAGTGCATCAACACCAAATTTAGTTTTGTTATAAAACTTAATAGTCTCTGGAAGACTTTTATTATTGTTTTCAATCGTGATAAGTTTATGTTTTGTTTTTAGAATTAGTACCTTAAACGCAAGGCCCAGATTTGTAAAGCATTGTGAAGAACCGGTTCATTATCACTTTATTCATCACTCTTAATTTTTGCCGTTTTGTTAGCCCTTATAGTTCCAATCAAAGTCGTTTTTTTCAAGTAATTTTTTCGCCATTTCCATGCTTGTGAAGAAATTCACGGTGGTTATATTTCTTCCACGCCCTACGTACAGTTTAGCAAGTTTGAGAACTACGAACTGGTTCAGAGGTCTTCTGAGGCTCGTCTTTCATCATTACCTAAGTACGGGAAGCCATTTATGAGATATTTGCTTTTTACGTCGGAAGTTAACCAAAATTGTATGCCAATTATATCTGGCTTTTTTTGCACGTATTGCGTAAAAAGCCATCTCGCCTTTATTGGGAACCACTGATTATCAATGGTAATGTTTGCATTAGGCTTACAACAAGCCTGACGGTTTTCAATAAATTTATTCCATGTTTGAGAAATTAAGGGAAACTTATCATTTTATAAACGTCGACTACGTACAGAATCGTATCAGAATCCGAATACACATTACTTAGTTCAAATTGGTTTACCTCAGAATAAGTGTCAGCAGAAAAAATATACAAAAAAAGAAGGTAGTTCGCCGCGTTTCAAGTATTCGAATGAATAAAAAACAGAAATTGTATGAACTCAAGGTTACGGTAGATTCGCTAATTGGATAAATACACAAAGCTAAATTGGCAGTGCCTTTGTTAGAAATTAGTTAACCCGTCATTTTCACAGGTTTTCGGAAAAATAGGTATACCATACCATATACCGATATTAGGGTGTCTAAAGGAATATGAATTAGGAAATACATATATTCATGTCATTAAATCTATAAACGCCTACATACATTTTTTTAAAAAATTGAAGTGTGGCCAACACACGACTTTCTTTTACGAACAGCGAATTTTGAGAATTGTTTTTTTTTTTAATTTTTTATTTTTTTTATTTTTTGGAAACATGTTGTATTAAGTAGTTTTTTGTAAACCATATACTTTTTAAGATATTTGCAAAATAAATTTTCTGCACCAAGGGAGTGGCCACTTCCGGTTAGCCGATTTGGAGTAAAATTCAATGGGACCTCCAAATTTATCAAAAAAGATTAAATCTGAAGTTTCAGTTCGATTGGTTGAACCATCTGGGCTGTAGAGAGGACACAGACTGACATACTGGCAGACTGACATACTGACAGGCTGAAAGACAGACACCATTTCGAAACCCACTTTTTCGGACTCAGGCGAACTCAAAACAGATAAATCTCTAAAAATCTCAAGGTCCAAAATTTTCATGATTACTATGCTTTATTTTACTTACGTAAAAGAAACTGATATGTTAGAATTTTCTTTAATTTTAAACATTAAATCTGAAATCAATAAAATTGACTTTTTTCATCGGAGGTTATGGGAGGGCAAGATTTCGTTCCATCATCATATGTTCTGCTGTCTCCTCTACTCGCGTTTTTTCATAAAAACTCCATGAACAAATTATTTTTTAGCCTTTCTATGTCCCTTATTTTTAGTTTAATTTTCACATGCGCTTTTATTTTCTTTATGGTTCAACCAGAACCATATTGATGTAAATAGAACCGTTACATCAAGATGGTTGTGGTTGAACCAGAAAGAAAATAAAAGCACATCATTGACTTTTGATCGAGGAACTCAGGAAACGAAATGGGCCAGTACAGTGGGTTAAGTTCCAAAATATGGACACACTAGAGCATATTTATTGCACTTTGAATGATGTTTGTATTATATTTGGTGAACTCCATAACTCAAAGTTTTGCAATAAAGAGGAAAAGGAAGCTTCAGTGAAAATGCAGCAATTGTAATGGAAATCACAAGAAAAATTATAGAGGGTTCCCAATTTATCTAGAATTTAAAAGGAGAATCAATCCAAAGCAGCCAGCAGAGCAACGCATGGCTCATCTTCATTCCTCAGCTAGAAAGGAAGCACGACCAAGAATTGTACAAACACACTGTAGTCTGCACCAAGAGGTTTCGTACGCAAGTGTCCTTAAGAGTACCGCTCCTAGAGTGCAATCAAGTGAAGAAGGAAATATCTCAGCAGATTTAAGCAAGCTAACTGATATGATGCAAAGCTTCATGACGATGAAGGAGAGGACTATTACAGATAGTCGTAAAATATCAAAAATGACTGTTCTCAAAATAGCCATATGGAATGCAAATGGCATAGCACGACACAAATGGGGGTACAAACATTGCACACCTAGCACAATTTTGATATAATGTTAATATCTGAAACACGCTTCACCAAAAATAATTATTTCAAAATTAATTGGTGGCATTGCTGTATTGATTAAAAGGCGGTGAAATCACTATGAGCTTTCGAAATATGAGAAAGAAGATATACAATCAACGAGCATTTGTCTGCAGGAGCAGACAACTGGTAACTGTGTAATACCAAAAGTGTACTGTCCTCCAAAACATGCAATACAAAAACTGCAGTTCTTGGATTACTTCAGTTGGCTGGGTAATAAATTTCATGCGTGGGGTGTTTATAATGCCAAACATACTCAATGGGGTTCCAGATTAACTTTTGAGTAACTAAGGGCATTCCACGTACATATGCCACTAATTGCTATGATCTGTCTTTTGATCACTCACCGGTAATGGCAAAAGAAATGGCGAACCTATTTGTAAGAAACAGGCGAACTAATTGGTATCAATAAAGGAGATAAGTCGAACAAAATTGTTTACTGATTACTCCTTTTATACCGCAGATATTGATACGGCGGCTGATAACCTAAAAGATGTCCTATCATTATCAGCTGAAAAGGCTCCACTCGTCATAAGTAGTCTTGAAAAAGTAAATAATATATCACATAATATACAGGAACTAACCGGAGAAAAGCGAAAAATTTGCCGTCAATGGGAACAAACAAAATCACCCTTATTGAAATGGAATTTCGATTCGATTTACATTGTGGGAAGAAAAAAACCAGAGCATCCAGAACAATTTAAGTGGTCTCTCGGCAGCCGAGAGGACAGATTATACTTTGAGGAAGGCAACAAAAAACTTAAAAAGGCCTCAAACACGAATTCACTGATTAGACCACCAACTTGAAATTGGGAGAGGAGTGATGAAGAAAAAGCCAATGCTTCTGCCGTTCATCTAACAATAGTATTCGCCCAGCTCGAAAAAAATTAATAGTTTCGTGCTATCGGAGCAAATAGATGATGGCTTTCCCTATAAAGAATACAATTAAAAATGGCATGAGCCGGAAAAAGGCCCAGTGGAATGATCTCATTACTGGAAAAATGATAAGGAAATTGCCAGGCAAACGCATAAAACCAATAAGATTCATATTCAATGCGATCATGCGGACCTCAAAACTGGAAGATATCTTTGATCACGATTATCCATAAGCCAGGAAAAAATGAAACGAGGATTTATAATATCATCCAATAAACATGATGGCGACAATTTCAAAGCAATTTGAAAAAATGCTACTAACGAAATTGAAACCACCTTCAGAAGAATGGCGCGTTATTCCAGACTATCAATTTAGATTCCGAAACCAACATAGTATTACGGAGCAAGTAAACAGAATTATAAATGCAAGCAAAAGCTCCTTCGAGGAAAAGAAATATTGTTCTGCTGTCTTCTTGGATGTCGCACAAGCCTTTGATAGAGTTTGGCACGATGGACTAAGCTTTAAAATTAAAAAGCTTCTACCGAAGAAATTTCACTCAATTCTCGGAAACTACCTTCTTCAAAGGCAATACATGGTCATACAAAATAGCACAACTATTTGCTTAAATGATATTGACGCAGGTGTCCCGGAAGGCAGCGTTTTAGGGCCAATATTATACTTGTTGTACTATATTATTTTTGTTACATCCTGGTGTCAGAGAACAATCCCGAAATTGCCTCAAAGAAATTACAGAATCATTCAAACATCTTTTATTAGATCGCTGGCTGAATATATGGCGAATAAAACTAAACGATAACAAATCAATTCACGCTGAAAAAACGCACTTGCCCACCAGTGAAATTCAAAGATAAAAATATTCCTTAACACTTAGGTTTGTTTAATAAAGCGTACCAAATAACAATTACATTTTCTAAAATGTATTGGCTGATGGGAAGAAAAGCTCAGCTGTCATTAACTAATAAAGTTTTACTGTACAAAGCGACAATCAAAACCATATGGGCATATGGTATTCAGTTATGAGGATCCACCAGCGCTTCAAACAGCGAACTCCTGCAATGAACCCAAGCGAAAATACTTCACAGTATTACCAATTCCATTTTTCAAAAAAATTGAGTTAAATTCAAAATCTCATATATGGTACTTTCTATATTCTTCTTTGTCTGATAAAAAAAAAACGGTTATTTATGAGTCTACCTATTATAATCTCCTCAGTAATTTTCAAATAGCATCTACATCTAGCATTAGACTTGCGGTTACTTACGGTGAAAATATTTTATTATAACAAATTTTTAGATTTTGACAAAAAAATCATTAAAACCTTTTAAATACATCGTCGTTTGTGTGTAACTGAATTCATTTCCCACCGCACTAAATAATTAAAATAAATTTGTTTTTTAAATAATTTGATCATTTGAATTTTGATTGTGTAAGAATATGGGGGCGTACACTGACACTAATAGCACCCACAAAGGAAACAAACCACTTTACATTTGCCGTTTTTAGTATATACAGAAGCGGAGATTGAAATCCGGACAGGCACATACAGTTTTATTTGCAAAAGATATTTGTCCATACGTTTGGAGGTACAAAAATAACACAGTGAAAACTGTGATTTTTTATTTGTCCTGATCTATGTCCGGTACTGTATATATAAAGATGCATTTCGCTAAACTATATTACGTAAACATCAAAAATTACTGTCAACGTGTGAAATAGAGCAAAGTTGAGCAAAATCTGAAGCTCTCAAAAGATTAGCAAACCTGAAACTCTATGTATAGTTCCATAGATGGCCTCACATATTCGCTAGCATCATTTTTAGGCAATATTCTAAAACCTAGTGTATTTAGGAAAGACCAATTCGTACATAAAAAATTCCGAATATTTCAAAAATAAAATTAGTAATGTTATACCCTAGACACACTGCGATTTAATAAAACCGATTTAGTGAATTTTTCGAGATTAGCCGCAGTGTCTTAACCTCGATTTAGCTCATCCCTTTATTTTTGCATAGAAACTTAAACTAGTTTAGCCAAATCGGATTTATTAAACCACAGTCTGTCTAGGGAATTACGATCCCAACAAATTTTCTGTTAATCTCTTTAGATTTTACGTCTTTGTTTACCAACGTCGATAGCCAAATTGCCAAAAATATTATCAGTCAAAATTGGAGAAATATGAAAAAAAAAATGCTAAATCAAAATTAACAAAAAAACTATTTTTTACTGCTTTAGATATCGTTTTGAACAATTCTGAATTTTCTTTTGACAACAAAAGTTATAAACAAATTTTTCGCTCACCAATAAGCCCGATAATAGCAAATTTATTAATGGGAAATTTGGAAAATTCGGTTTTAAATTCTTTAGATTTACAACCAGTGTTTTACTTTAGATATGTGGACTAATTTAATTCGAAAAACAACAGAATAAAATTTACCTTAGAGAAAGAAGTAGATAAAAAAAATTTCATTTTTGGACATTCAGCTGATTCATGAACCAAATGGCAAAATTACGTGTGATGGGTACAATAAAAATACTTGGTCTGGTAGATATTTAAATTTTCATTCTTTGCTTCCCAACAATTATAAAATTAACACCATTAAAATTCTGACCCAAAAAATTCTAAAACTTTCCGATACTAAATTTCACAATAAAAATTTAAAAATTCTAAAAGATACATTATGTCGCAACCAGTATCCGGAAAAATTGGTAAACCACATAATTTGGAAACAAAAAAATGCCCATACAAATTTTATTTCTCGATCAAAAAATGAAATCACTAATTATTTGGCCATTCCCTACGTTAAAAATCTTTACGACAAAATCAAAAATCTTTTCAAAAATTATAACTTTAAAATTATGGGACGTGCAGCTACAAGCTTAAACAACAACTTTTATCAGGTACAATGTAGTTGCAACGCTACCTAGCTACATGTGACAGATGAAACAAAAAGATCGGTTTTGGAAATGCTACAAATTAAATCAAGTACAAATTCAATAAATGTCATTGAAGATTACGCTTATATTGGCAACTCTTATGATTTGTTCATTTAAATTGTTTTTTGCCTCATTCAACTTTATTTTTATTAAAATGTGCAACCTTTTTTACATGAAAGCGCATTAGCAAGGGTTTTGTCAGAGCACCCTGTATTTTATAGAGCCATAATCAAAAAATCTGAGCTTTTATAAGGGAATTAGAAACGAGGAAAAAACGAAACTTTTCATCGTAAAACACACAAAACATATGGGAAATCACTTTTTTTCCTAAGACAAATTTTTAAATGAAAACGTTACAAAATCTTAATTATGATTTCTGAAATACTTTCATAAATGTTTGAATTTCAACATATATGAATATCGTTTAAGTAAATCGTTTTCATTTTCTTGTAATAATTGATTTATTTAAACCAAAATATTAAAAAAAATTCATAACAACAGCATTCTGGTAAAATTAAAACAAAAGCTTACTACGATTCGTTTGGTCATTAAGTCAATATTCATTACATAGATGGCAGTGATGGCCGTAAAAACTTGAAAAAATCGTACCAAAAATTACCACCTGGGGAAATTTCAAGTTCAAAAATTGTAGGAAAAGCAAAACAAATTCACAAAATATTGGGACGTGTGATAATTTTGCGATTAAATAATTTTTTTCGTATTTTTCAGTAACCATTTTAGACATCTTACGTACAATAATAAAACTAAAGATAAATTTAGTAAGTATTATTTTAATTTGCCAGAGCCAACTTTGATGTATTTTTCAAAATGAAAGTTCGAAAAAACATATTTTAGAAATAATTTAATTTTATTATTTCTGCAATTAATATTTACTTAATACCAATATGGCCTTCTTGTATATTGTTCTTAAAGATATGTAGAAAACTTTTATATAAACATTTTATAACATTTTTGCTTTTTTCATTGAAAAACTTGAAGTTAAAAACACCATTTTTACTATGGATTCCTATGGAAATCAGTGAAAAGTTATACCACTAAAAAAGCTTCTAAAAAATACGTCATTAATATTATGAGTCTATACTCTAGAAGGCTCTGGTTTTGTTCGAAAATACATAGCTGGGCATTTCCATGAAAAGGCGGTTTTAATAAAAATTTGTGATTGCCTTATGTTTTGATTTATCTATAAAAGAAAGAATTGTTTGAGATATTTTTCATCAGAGTAGCCTTAGACTTCAACGTCAACACGCTGATGTTTTTCTTTACCGAAAAAAAAAATCAAAACTATTAAAAAAACTAAAAAAACACGATAAAAATAGGTATACAACGCTCGCGGAGCGGAATATTTCGCCTAAAAATACTAATAATAATAATAAAGAACAAATAAGACAAGGAAAAAGGAAAAATTAAATAACCACAATCCTTAAAACGAAAGAGAACAATCTAGTGTCAAAAAAGTGCACCAAAGACACAAATAATTGTCAGTGGCTTAAAACAAATCAAAAACAATTCGTGTAGACCACTACATAAGGCAAGAATGCCAAAAAAAAAGTGGTGGCTCGCCACCAATCGATGAAAGAATGCTTAGCTACATAAACAAGCACGTCAGTAAATTATTAAATAAGTCTATCCAGACAATCACCAACAACATAATGAGCAAGCTAGAACTAGCTCCTTCTTCAAGCAACTCGCAAGCGGCGGGTCTCCCCAAAACAACTGCTCCCACTAACACCGAGGGTGGCAACATGAAACGGGCTGGAGGCAGCTCGATCGATTCGATTAAGGCCGTCGACACGAAGCGCCAGCGCAGCAACAACGAAAATCAGGTGTCTGAAGACGTACGGCAGACCGTCAAAAAGCTAATCAATAGCGACGATTACTCATCTGGCTCTGACTCAGACATGGACGAGGACGTGGATCCCACATACAACCTACCAAACACCGAGATGGGTGGTAAATTCGAAAAATTGAATACAGATGTACCTGCGGAAATAAATTTGCCAGTGCAAAAGGCCTCTAGGCAAAGCAAACCACCACCGATCATCCTAAAAGGCTTTGACAGCAACAAAATACAACAGCTAAAAGGAATCACAAACGAGCACAAGGAAACTCTGCTTAGAATTTACCGAGATAGCACCGTGGTTTACACCACAACAACCGAGGACCATAAAAATATTGTGGAGAAGCTGAAGCAAGCTGACCAACGTTTTTACACTTACAACTACAAAAGCAATCGGCCTAAAGTTATGATACTAAAGGGTATTCACCAGGAGACGGCCACTGAAGACATAAAAAATGACCTCTTAAGCAAAGGCCTTAAAGTAATCAATGTCTACCCCACATTAAAAAAAACAAGGGACAACAACGGCACGGAGAAGCAGGTGAAACTCCCATGCTTCACGGTATCGTTCGAACACGATACAAAAAATTCGGATATCGTAGTATTTGGAGGATGCTGCGGATATAAAATCATTTGGGAAACAAAGCGAAAGCAGCCGGTAACACAATGTCGAAAGTGTCAGGCGTTTGGACACGTTGCATCAGCCTGTAATATGGGGTTCCGATGTGTGAAGTGTGCCGGTACTCATGCCCCTGGCAACTGCCCTATCAACCAAGAAGCCGAAGCAAATAATGGTACACCTTCAGCAGAAACAACACCAGTTAAATGTGCGAACTGCGCTGGAGTGCACGTCGCAAGTTTTTCCGGATGTCAGGAGAGGACGCAGTACCTGGGTAAGCTAAATAAGGCCAAAAACCTAAAAACAAACATAAAATCACATAAACGGCCTGAAGGCAATTCATTCAAATCAAATTTTGTAAAACCAGGGGTTTCATTCTCTGATCATTTCAAAAACAACACTGAGTCCGATTTTAATTCTAATAATTCACCTGGATTCTCTCAGCCGAACGAGAGCTCGGGTAACGTCACGGGCGGACTCGGCGAGTTTATAGGTCTTTCTCAGCAGCTTTTCGGAGTTAGCTTTTTTTCACTAACTGGCCAGGTATCTGGCTTTCTGTCCAAGTTAAAATTAATTCAGGACATTGCCGACCGTAAGGCTATGTATCTGAGCTTTGTTTGTCAATTTCTAAAGTGAAAGTCTTAGGCTTAAACTGCAACAGTTTAGTTAACGTCACGCGTCGTCAGGAGCTGAGGTTTCTCTTAAAAGCTCATAATCCTCATTTTGTCTGTCTTAACGAAACTAGACTGTCGGCCTGCCACAGTCTAAAAGTATCAAATTATTCGATATATAGAACCGACTCAAAGCCACGGGGTTCCGGGGGCACGGCAGTTTTGGTCCGGAAGGACATTCTACATTCAAAACCAAAAGCTTTTATCAACGAAAACTATACGGCGACCATGGTACATATTGGGACTGGAGAAAACTCATTTCTGCTGGCGGCCGTATACTTTCGAAAAATAGTGTCGGCTGACATTGCTAGGCTTCTCAGACATGCAGACAAAGTAGTGCTCTGCGGGGACTTCAACGCCAAACACCCTCTTTGGAATTGCTACAAATCAAACACAAACGGCAAAAGGCTCTTTGAGTACTGCGAAGCAAACGAGATCCGTATTCTTTTTCCCTCCGAGTGCACTCGAGGTGACGCAGTACTGGATATCGCTATATCCAAAAATATTCATGTGGAGGACAACATGGAGGCATTACAAGAATTCTGTTCAGACCATTTGCCGATTGTGTTTGACATTCCCGACAAACTAAATATTTTCCATCAAACGGATAGGATTAAGGTCCCGGATATAAAAAATGCGGACTGGGATGGCTTTAGGCACTTTATACACCAAAAAATCGCTCCGTCAAATAAGTGCGAGATAGTATCAACCGAGGACATCGACCAGAGGGTGTCAAGCTTCTCTAGTATTATCACAAAAGCATTTAACAAATTCGTTCCTAACTGTGACACAAGTGAATATGCTCTGCCAGACAATATTGTAAGTCTAATTAAACTTAGGAATTACGTTAGAAACAGGCACAGGAAGGCACCCCTCATTTTTACCTCCACCTTGGTCAACCGCATCACGAGGAATATTCATGACGCGATTCGACAGTCTTGGCGGGACGATATTAGCAAAAAACTATCCACTATAAAGCCTGATAAGTCAAACTTATACAAGAGCATAAGAGGTATCATGCCTGCAGGAAATAGAACCCTAATACTTGAGGACCAAGATGGTCCCGTCATTGACCCCACAGTTGTGGCGAACAAAATGGCTGACTATTATGAATCAGTATTCAGCGGATCTGATCACGTGGCCAGACCTGAAATTGTGGAAGAGGTTGCGAATTTCGTCTCCTCATACCCTACCCCATTTAGCAAAGAAAGCTTAGCAGAGATCGAAACCAACTCTGACGAGATAGCCAGCTACGTTAGCAGGTTAAAAAACAAAAAAACACCGGGTGTAGACAGTATTTCTAATCGGGCCATTAAAAATCTACCAAAGTCTGGTTTTTTTCAATTAGCAACTATAATCAATGCTATGTTCAGGTGTGCACACTTCCCCGACTGTTGGAAGCTGTCTAAAATAATTTTTATACCCAAACCCGGGAAGCCTTGTAGACCAAAACATACTAGGCCGATCAGTCTGCTCAGCGGACTCAGTAAGATTGCGGAGAGGATCATTTACTGCAGGCTATGGGACTCCTGTCGCCACCTGATTCCTGAATTTCAGTTTGGGTTTGTTCCACATAGATCATCCACGGAGGCTATTATGAGACTGACAAATCAAGTAAAGAAGGCTAAAATTCGTCGTAAAACAACTTCAATCGCCTTGCTGGACATTAGGAAGGCCTTTGACTCAGTGTGGCACATTGGTTTATTATCAAAATTAATTCGAGGAGGAGTTTGCCCGGTATTGATCGCTCTGATTAGAGCTTACTTACAAAATCGCAAATTTTACGTTAGTACTGACAATACTTTCATTTCTGAGACAAAAAAAATATCTGCTGGTGTCCCTCAGGGCTCTGTACTGGGTCCACTGCTCTACGTAATATTTACAAACGACATTCCAACTCCTACTACTAAGGACACGTGGGTCCAAGTGTACGCCGACGACACCACCGTTTTCTGTTCAAACTACAGCGCTTACCAATGTTCGATAAGAATACAAAAGTATCTCGACTCCTTGACAGAGTATTTTTGCGAATGGAACATTGCCATAAATGCTTCCAAAACTCAGCTATTGGTTATTAGACCTACTTATAAGCATCGTAACAAGTTCAAGGATGTAATTCCGTTAAGGGTAAACGACCAGGTAGTCGAAATTGTGGACAAGGCTAGATACCTTGGTGTCACTTTCGATAAAAACCTGAGTTTTGGCACACACATAAATGAAGTACGCAGACGGGCAGCGATGGCCTTCCAGAAGCTGTACCCGCTTCTCTGCAGCAGTAGTGTTCTCGACCACTCCAATAAACTATTAATTTATAAGCTATTTATAAGACCCATAATTATGTACGCCGCACCGGCTTGGTATGATTTGAGCAACAAAGGTCAAAAAATGGCTATTCAAAGAATCCAAAATAAGGCACTCAGATTCGCATTTGATTCTTGGCCCCGTCCACCTGATTTTAGGCATGAGCCCTGTTCTGTCCTACACAAAAAAGCTGACACTCTGACACTGGGTGAGTTTAACGAAAAGCTGCTGTCCAATGTACTTAACAAACTTCTGTCCTCATCAAACGAGCTAATGCTCAGTATTGCCCACGGGTATTGATTAGCTGGAAACGTTTATCTGTTTGGGTTTTTGGGCTCACGTTTAGCTTAACCTAGCAAGAAGATTCATGCTTTGTTTTGTATTCATTTAGTTATAAGTCTATTATTTTATAGTTTTAAGTTGTAAATAGAAAAAAAAAAAAAAAAAAAAAAAAAAAAAAAATAATAATAATAATAATTTTCAGAAACATTTGTAATGCTTCTTAATGGGCAGAATCTGTCACTAGCGCTAAGCTTAATTTTACTATAATAACCACTAATAATATAATGTAATTTCAATCATAAAACCCCTTAGGTTACTGTTGAACACAAAGACAATTATATCAGTACAAATTTCTTGTTAAAATCGAAATCAATAAATATATATTAAAAAAAAAAAAAGATATTTTTCATTACGCTTTTGAAAATGAACCCGAATAGGGTTCGAAATCTAAATCTTTAATTAGTACAAAAGAAATAAAAAAAAGCCCTAAACCAAATAAAAATTGTTTAATTTATCTATTTATAGTATCGACAATTATTTTCTGCAAATTAGTACGGTAGTTATAGTCCTCGAAATATAGTAATTCAATGGGTTGTACTTTTCCCCGTAAGCATGTTAGTATATAAAGACCCATCCACTGGTTTGTGAAAATCAGAAATTTTTGTTTTGCTAGTGTGCTTTGTCGCAGTTGGTTGACGCCAAACTTGTAACAGGCTCGTCGATGACATTCTCTCTCTAACGATTTTCCTAAAAATTAATAAAATTATTGTAAGTACATGCACCTAATGCAAATGGCATCAAATATATTTAAAGTCTTACCTGTACTTCCATAGTGTGCAGCCATTGCTTATGTATTTATAAACCAAGCCGAAATTAACGACACCGACAGAAAATTAAATTAGCTTTTTCAAAATCATATAAAGGATTCAATTCGGTGCTTAGCACAATTTCAATGAATGTTGTGTCTATTACAGCTTGCAATCGTTGAGGCATAGTTGACACCAAATAAAATAAAATCAGGGTGTAAGTAGACGTTTCTTCTGTAGTCTAAATGACACGAACACCATTTTCTGCCTTATTTACAATAAAAAATCATTCGAAACTTCACTTGAACACGTTCGTAGAAAAAATTAATTTAATAATTAAAAATATTTCATCACGAAAAGTTTTTAATTAAATATTTTTATAATATTCCTACAGACTTCTAACAGTATTTCAGAAAGTGAGTCACTAAATTCGTCAACAAATTTATAATAAATAACCCACCAAGGTTGTAACGCCATTGAAAAGAATTTATTTTAAAAAAATCGTTTCCATTTCCAATAGGTAGTAGAAACAATGAGTTAATAATGACATAACCCTAGAATTTAAAATTAGATTATAGAGAGTTAAAGAATTAAAAAAGGTTTTATGTTCATTGTACGAAGACAACTTTACTATCAACATCATCAATCAAGTTGTTTAAACTGAATTTTAGGATTTATAAATTCAATTTGCGGTTTTAAATAAAAAAAATTATTTTTACTAAGTAGATTTAAGACGATTTGTTGGATAATAAAATACACATCATGCTACCCACACATACCACAGAGTTCAATATTCTTTGATTGATGAACTATTTCGATAAATTTGACATCAAAAAAGAGATACCAATCAATCATTACACTTCGTATGATATAAATTTACTACACTGATACTAAAACGACCAACTCGTTATCAGACAGTATCGATAATTTTTTTTTAATTAAATCAAAGATGAAAGAACCAGCACTTAATTCGAGATGAGATAAAATCGAAATTAAAGCCCTCAAACTATAAAAATAGAGTTTATTTATTTTAACACTTAAAAGACTCTGAAAGAACATGTGTAGTTTATTTTATATGAATCATTTTTTTATATTATTTTGAAAAAATATCAAGAGATAAAAGTGGTAATATGTACTTGTATGTTAAAAAAAGGATCTACTGTGCTTGAAATATAAAGTGGTTTTTAATGTTTCATAACAAAAATCAAAATCACATCGTTCCACTTAAAGTTTGTTGTAGAATTTTTTTATTTCGGTTCATACTAAGCCTACATAAATATTATAAACGTTTTGGATTTAACATAAATAAAATCAGATTTTAGTTCATCCTTTAATTAATTATGTCAATCTTTCTTAATTAAACCTACCTAAGTACAGTGTACATTATATCTCTTGGTGTTAGCCTTTCAGAATTAAAAAATTGTTTAAAAATATAAAATGGGAAGATGGGGAAAAAATCAATAATTTCTTACAAAGGAATAAAAATAAACTTTGAAAAATACAATTCAGTAGTTTCGATACTATATAATTCATATCTCATCAAATTCAGTTTCTTGGACTAACTTGTTTGGTATTTGGTGTTTGACTTTAAGTGTATGTTGCAGGAGCTTAGCAATCCAATATCTTACCAGAAGTATACAGGTTCAGAGAAAATATCGCCAACCGAATGTTCGCTTTACGTGATATTGCTGCAATTCCAGCAAATCTTCAAGTTTATTCACTAAATATTACCCAGAGTAGAAGTATTGATAAGTGTCTCCCAAATCAAACCAAGAGATCTAATTTTGCAAAAATTTTCGGAGCATTTTTTTTTTCTTTTTTCAGGAAGCGGCAAAAGAATATGCGATACTTTATAATCACAAACATTCTGAGTAATACTACTGTATTGAACTCTTCACATCCTTATTTAGAGACAAGAACTCACATTTTGGCCAATGCGTTTTGATTTAAAAACACTACGTATATGTAGCTTCAATATTTCATACTTTTGATGTCACGACTAGTGATTGGAGCATAATCAAATTCCACAATCGCGGGATATTTTTAGACGAATCCCGGGATATTGAAAAGTATAAAAACTTAATTTTATACACTAAAATCTCGATTTTTAAAACTAATTGGGGATTGGAGCTGTCTCTTATTCCCTATTATCCCTTAAATCCGAATTAGATTTCAATGAATTAGGCATTACGATTGAAATGGGATTGTAAAATGATTTTTAGATGAAGTTTTGGAATTTGGCCGATTAGGAAGGACTTGGCAACTTCTGAAACAATTCCGATGAAATTCAACAAGTATGATGGAATTGGTATCCTAAAATGATTTTTGGATGAGTTAGTTTTTTATTTTTATGAGCCAATTAATATTTATAAATTAAACAATTTTTATTTGGTTTAGGGATCTTTTCATTTCTTTTTTAATTAATTAAAACTTTAGCTTTCGAACCCTATTCGAGTTCATTTTCAAAAGCGTAATGAAAAATATATCAAAAATTCCTTCTTTTATACATAAATCAAAAAATAAAGCAATCACAAATTTTTATTAAAACCGACTTTTCATGGAAACGCCCAGCTATGTATTTTCGAAAAAAAACCTTGCTAATGCGCTTTCATATAAAAACGGTTGTACAATTGACTAAAAATAAAATTGCATGAGGCAAAAAACAATTTAGATGAAGCTTTTGAAAATGAACTCGAATAGGGTTCGAAAGCTAAAGCTTTAATTAATTAAAAAAGAAATAAAAGGAGCCCTAAACCAAATAAAAATTGTTTAATTTATTTTTGGATGAGGTTCTGGAACATTGCCAATTAGGAAGGAACTTCCTATTGTGAACTTCCTATTGTATCCGATTGTGATGAAATTCAGCATGTACGATGGAATTGGTATCCTAAAATGATTTTTGGATGAAATTCTGGAATATGACCAATTCGCTCATTTCACATTTTTAACCTTTGTGTCAACACGAAACCTGGTGTATTTCGATTGCTTGCCAGATTGAACTTTTCAGTAGCAGCCTAAAACAGAAAAAACAATTATAAAAGTTTAGTTTCCAAATTTATAAGTAGGTACGGTACAACTATAAGAGGAATAAACTGATATATTTGCGCAACTTCATTCATTTTTACTTTCTCTATTCGAGAAATGTTCATTTTTAGATTGTTTGGAAAAAAAAAATTCAGTGGAATTTTTTTCAAAATAAAGTAGTTTACGTCTAGAAAAATACCGATATGTATTTAGAATGGAACTTTTCAAAACGAATATTAAAATATACGCTGAAGTGTTTATAACGTTATGTAGCTACTCTACAAATCATAAGTTGTTTCTAACTGAACCGATATTTATTAGTGAGTTGAAGTTTATACATTCTGCCAAAAAAGTACTGGGAATTGTTAAATAAAACACAAAATTTAAGTTAAGTCATAAAAATTTTAATCTAAATAAAAATTCAACCGTCTAGTTGAAATAACAAATTAAGTCATTTCTCATTATCATTTGTCATCGTCATCATAATCATGTCCATTGTTGTATATTTGCTAATTATTGTTATATTGATATTGAAATATTTTTATTGTTAATTTTAAGTTATTTTCTACTATTGTAAATATGTATGATGTATAAAAGCCACGGGTTATACATTGAATAAAGCATTGTTATTATGATTATTATTAATCAACCGTTTAAGCCGGTTCTAGAACCTCATAATGTACGATTCCCTTCCAATTCCACCATAAGCACATCATAATCTTATGGGGTGTCAATCCTGGCACTAAAGTCGTTTGTGGTGGTGCACCTTTCTTTCACCATGATCTGTTTTGAACTACATTCTCCTATTTTATCTATTTTTCATCGTTAGTAATGATTTGCTTCAAAAATGAGTCGAGTCGCTAAAGAAATGTCGGTCAATCAAACTTTTCATCGACAATTCATGATGATATTAAATGCCTTAGCAATATCATGGCTGCTTATGTGTCGGTGTTCTTCGATTTTTTGTAAGAATTCATCGTTTTTTTTTCAGTGATTAGTTGACCAGAGCGAAGTGATCTTTGACATCGAAATTTCCAGAACGGAAGCGAGCAAACCATTTACATGCTGTTGTATTCGATAATGCATCTTAACCGTAAGCACCACAAAATTTTTCCCGGGCTTACGCAGCGTTTTTGCATTTTTCGTAGTAAAATTGCACAATACAGCGGTATTTTACTTTCTTTTACTCTAGTAAAATAAAGTATAGTAATCATGAAAATTTTGGACCTTGGGATTTTTAGAGATTTATGTGTTTTGAGGTCCCCTGAGTCCGAAAAAGTGGGTTTCGAAATGGTGTCTGTCTGTCAGTCTGTCAGTCTGTCAGTCTGTCTGTGTCCTCTCTACAGCCCAGATGGTTTAACCAATCGAACTGAAACTTCAGATTTAAGCTTTTTCGATAAATTGGGAGGTCCCAGTGAATTTTACTCCAAATCGGCTAACCGGAAGGTTTACAAAAAACTACTCAAACAAAATGTTTCCAAAAATTAAAAACAAATAAAAATAAAAAATTAAAAATTAAAAAAAAAAATTTAAAAGTTTAAAAATTAAAAAAAAAAAAAATTTAAAAATTATAAAAAAAAAATTAAATTTCTCAAAATTCTCTGTTCGTAAAAGAAAGTCGTGTGTTGGCCACACCTCCATTTTTTTTTTAAATTTCACTCATTTTCACACTAATATAACTTTTGGTACGATTGACGAAATACAAAACTCTCTTCATGAAAATTATAGACTGAAATGTCAATACACGTCAGTATGATGCAATCCGATTAGTGTTGCCCGATACATGACACAAAACACCATCTAGTGACAAAAATCTCTCAATACTTTTTCCCCAATCTAATAAAAGACAAATTAAAATCCAAACTAAAAGCAGGAATAGTCCCTGGATTATTAACGGACCAGTTACCACGGATAAAAAGAAAATTCTTGATCTAATTGAGTTAAGGTGATAGCTATGATCTGTCTTCTGATCACTCACCGGTAATAGTAACAGTAAGTACCGATGTCCTAAGGAACGAAATCGTCTTACAAACAAGAAAACTAATTGGGATCAATATAGGAGGCTAGTCGAACAAAAGTATCTACTTAATGTTCCTCTGATCACACCAGCTGATATTGATGCGGCGGCAGAAAATCTAAAAGATGTCATGACATTATCCGCTGAAAGGGCCACACCCGGCATAAGTAGTTTGGAAAAAATTAGTAAACTGCTACATAATATACAGGAACTAATCCAGTAAAAGCGAAAAATTCGTCGTCAATGGCAGCAAACAAAATCACCGATATTGAAATGGAAATTAAATTAAGTTATTAAGGCCCTAAGATTTGCTTTGAGGGAAGAAGAAAATGAAGAACTATTTAAGTGATCTCTCGGCAACCGAGAGGACAGATTATTCTTTGTGGAAGGCAACAAAAAATTTAAAAAGGCCAAAAAATTCGAATCCACCGATTAGACTACCAACTGGAAAACTTGCATAAGCCCGAAAAAGGCACCAGGACATGATCTCATTACTGGAAATATGATAAGGGAATTGCCAGATAAATGCATAAAACTAATAACATATCTATTCAACGCGATCATGCGAACCAGTGATATTCCTCAAAAATGGAAGATATCTTTGGTCACAATGATACATAAGCCAGGGAAAATTGAAACGTGAATCGCATCTTATCGTCCAACTTAACATATGTAATAATTTTGAGCTTAAGATTTGATTAGTTCTTGTGAGTTTTTTATGTAGAAAGATTCAAGAATAAAGCCATTGGCAACATTAAAAAAAAAAAAGTTAGTTTCGCAACTTCATGTCCTCTGTTGAAATAAACTCCACGTCTTCTGTTGAATTTTAGCATCCTTCAATCAAACGGCCCTCCACTAAGAAAATTAAACATCGATTATACATAACAAATCTATGTTTCTTGTTTGTCTTTACCTGTGCAATCTTTTCTGGAGGAGGGGGGGGGCCTCAAGGCACTCCTAACTTTTTCACAGTTCGCTTTTAACAATTAGGCTGTGCTTCATGCCAGCCTTTAGAACTAACATGAAAGATGGGTCGGCCCATGAATTCTTCACTCCAACAGGGGAAACCATGATCCCATCGGTTGTATTCATCGCCATAACCGATCGTAATTAGATAATGAAACATCTCTTTTGCATCTCCATATCAGAATTCGAACCCAGTACCTCCCGGGTGTACATTCAAATTGTTTAGAGTAGTAATAATCTCGCACTTCATTCGTTATGTAATTGAGAAATCTGTGGCATTTTTGCTTAAAGGAATAACTCGAAATTCCGCTTAAAGGAATAACTCGAGATCCGTATTCGACTTCAAATTATATAAATTTTTGTAATATTCCGGCAACTACAAACAACCGTAATAACAGTTTACAAAACGAAGAATTCTACAAACTTATATGATTTTTAATGACTTTAATATCAGAAATCTTTTCCTGGAAAATGCAAATTTTAAACTAATTCCCTTACGCAATGCAATAGAAATGTTCAATATAATTTACAAATAAATAAATTAGACATTATTATGTGTAGATAAAGTATTTCTGAAGAAGACTAATTAATATTCTGTTTACCATTTCCCAACTTTTGATTCATTTTTACCAAAATATTTTTCTTAATGATATTTTTTCAATATGTAGATATGTATAGTATGTATGTATGCATAAACATAATAAACAAAAACACCATCAACAATAAAGATAGCTTTTTACTGTTTTATTTAATACAACAAAAAATAAATGGAATTTAATTATTCAAAATAAAAATTTAAATTTTTCTTGTATCCATTATAATTAAATTTTTGATGTTTTTCATTACGAATTTTCTCTAGATTTTCATTCTCTTTCATGCTTCCAAAATATTTATACAAATAAAAATAACGGGCGTTATTGTTTAACAAACCGGAACTAAGTTAATAGAAAATGGTTTTTAGTGGAAGATAAAAGCTAAAAACAAAGCACCACTTTTTCTGGAGGATGAGAGAATTGTAGGTTTTATTAAATAAAATACAAAAAAAAATTCCGAATTAAATAGAAGAAAAAACAACTTTTATTTTTTTTTTATTTTAACTTATTCTTTATTTCTTTACAAACAAATACAGTGCACAAAAAATAATAGAAATAAAACTTTGCTTTCTCACTATTATCTGTTCCGTATTTCTGTTTTTCTGATAATTAGATCATTGAGGAAGATCTCAGCTAAATGGTTCCAGCTTTTAGCTTTTAAAATGTATTGTACGTATATGTATATCTCTAAATGTATAAAAGTAATTGGTTTTATTTTAATGGATATTTAATTTGATAGTCGTTCATAAACAAAAGTTTTCAATTCAAGCGAAAACAACAACGCCGAATAAAAAGGAATAAAAAAATTAGGTCTATCCGACTCGTCAAACGACACTATTCCCACAGAGCGACCATACGTCACGAATCCAACCATTTACATTTTACAAAAATATTCCGTTAGTTTGAGCAGAGGCATTTCCTAAAAGTTGTCACGGGGTTTCTTAATTGTTAAGGCCCTTCAAGATACACAATTAATGTTACATTTTTTTGAATTGAGACGTGTCGAATCGAGTTCGGATTTTTTTGGTAATGGAAAAAATCGATCCGACGCGGATTTACCTTATTATGAAAATTGGATTATCGAATTTGTAATAAATAAATCGGAAGTTAGCAACTTTATTGTTTTTTAATAAATTTGAGGTTATTTTATAAATTTGGCAGCTGTTTTTTATTTTATCTTAGAAGCGTCTATACATAGCATTGCGTTGCAAATTATTTAATAGTGAACTTAAATTAAAAACAAAAATTGTTTATTTGATGAATCGTGGTGTGGTACATTTGGGCAAATCATTAAAATGATTAGTATTGGCTATTTTGTTGGTTCCAATGATGACGATTCTGAAGATGAAGTGACGCCGATCTCTGAGAAAACGTTTGGATATTGAATCAAATCTTTTTGAAATGACAAATAAAAGGTAATTTTTAGTTATTTGTAGTTATACTATACTATATGTTACATACAATTATTTATTATTGTACTTTTTAGGTTTATGAAATTATTTCGAATATCAAAGGAATGTTTTAAAGTAATTTATAAAAGTCATAACTTTTATTTTAGCAAATGTATGTGTTTGTATTTTCTGTTTATTTATTTATTTTATTATTGTTGCACAGTTATTTATTTTATTTTGAATAATTTAATTCGCACAATTTAATGTTAATATTATTTTCCACGACACATATTTTTCGACATTTTGTTGCCAGCGTAAATTGGCACTTAACCGAGCGCAGCTTGTTGACTTCTTCAAATCCGAGACGGGAAAAATTTATTTTATTTTATTTTGTTTTGTGTTGTGTTTTCACAATCAATTTTATAATTATCAGCTACTCTACTTCTTTTAGCAGAAGGGTCCTCCACAAGCCATATGCCAAGATTTTTTAATGTGGATGGCTCAACCAACTGTTTCTGTGGTAATCGCTGAAACTCTGAATAGATTGGAGTCGGAAATGTGTAAACATTACATAAATTTTAAATTATCAGAGGAAGAAAAAGTCAGATCGAAAGATTTTTTCTTCAACAAAACTGGATTTCCAGGTGTCATTAGATGTATAGATGGCACACATATTAACATTATCCGACCAAACAAAAACGAGCATCATTTCTTTAATAGAAAAGGCACCAAGAGCTTAAACGTAATTGATGGTAAATAATTGTTGAGCGTGACCCTACAGATCACATTATTAATTATATTTGTTTTTTCCTAGACATGCGATTACCACACGGGAAATAAAATCAGTTAATCCACATTACGGAGCGTGCTCACACGACTAAGCTGTTTGGAACATGAGTAAGAGCGTATCAGTATTGAAGCAGGCATTTTTAACTGGTGATAAATCTTCGTGTATATTAGGTAATGTCATAATATTTAACAAAAGTAGCTGTGTTTGTATGTACAGACAATTTATAATTTTCTTTTATACATTATTTAGGAGATTCTGGATACACGCTTCAACCTTGCTGCTTGACTTCTTACAGAAAAACTTTGAAAGGGTCACGTGAATCACGCTAGGATACTTTGCACTCCAAAGCTCGTGCTATAATAGAGCGGGTCTTTGGTATGCTCAAAGGACGTTGGCGATGTCTATTACATACCCGTGACTTGCACTATCAACCCGAAAAGGCAGCCCAAATTGTGAATGTATGGTGTCTTACGTTATAAATGGAGGAACGTAACGAGTAAAATGCAATTGATGAAATAGACACTAAAAATTTACCAAACGAAGCCAAAAGAACACGAAATGAAATAAGAGATAGATTATAAATTTAATTATATTTATATTTTCAAACTAAATACACTAAAACAAGTATGTACTCATATTAAAGTATAAATTATATTTCATTGGTCATTCATTATCATTAAATATTTCAATTCATCACATTTCAAAATGTGATTTACCTATTTCTTAATAGATAGATATTTTTAATTAAATGATAAAAAATTAAATATTTGTGTTTTGTTTCATATTCTAAGTTCATATTCTAATTTTTGAAATTCGAGTTATACCGCTTTCATTTTTTTTTTTTTTTCAATTAACAAATTTAATGCCTATCTACATAGGCATTTTTCTTTGTTAAACCGCAAAGTGTCTCTGTTATATTTTAATATGTCCTTGTAAGTGTTCCGAATTTCTTTCAAAACTTCTATTTGATTTTTTTGGAACTTGTCACGAGCTGCTTGTGTCAGAATTTGAAACACATCAGCAGCCAAGACGTTAACAGATAAATACTAAGCCAGGGAGTTCAGGACGGTCAGATTTTGCCGGCTAAAGCTCAGGGAGTGGAGTGGGATTTCCTGAAGTATGACAGAGAAGGAGACAATCACGTTTCACTTAGCCTTTGGGCAAACTTACCACGTCATTCTCAAATCGACAACACAATTCAGAACATACAGATTTTTATCTTATAAGAAACGAAATGAATTTTTATTGCCACAAAAGTTAACTTATTTCTACAAAAATCAAAGAAAAAAAAAATTGGTACCAAAACTACTAAATTTATCCTACACCAGAATTAATAAGTATAAGCAAAAAAAAAGAGAAAAAAATTGCATTATAACATAAATGGTAACTATCAATGATGGTGGTTTGGCGTCTATTGGACGAGGAGACCAAAGTTGAGTAGTTTAATCTACCAGCTCCGTAACCTTCCAGTAGGGTGCGCATCGCGTTAGCTGTTCTGGTCATGTATTAGGCAGCTGCGTGATGGGTACAATTGTGTAAGGGATAACCTGTTCACAATTCTCAAGTGCCTCATGGCAACCACTGGTAACTAAGGCCATTTGGCACATTTTTGGCCATTTGGCACAGGCTAAAGTACAGCGCTAAAGGAGAAAACCTTCACAAAAAACCCTAATCTAAGGTGGAATAGCATATGCCGATGGATGAATGGGTGGTAGGTTAATCAGTCCAAAATATGCGCACTCTGGATACCAGGCACCCTCCAGTTTTATTTAGCCTTCCTATAGTAAAGGTGGGTGACCTAGAGGCGATTTGCAATTCCCAGCAACTCGTAAGAGTAAAATCAAACGGAAGACGGGGCAAGGGTAGGAATATACGGGAGTAGGACAGCCCTCTCGAAGTCCTTGGGCTCCAATGCTACCATCTTTCTAGCGGAACTACATGCTGTAGTAAACATCTAGAAGGGAGAGCAATAAGCCCAGATAGTATGTATCACGTACCGGCTGGCAGTATTATCAATTTCATTAAGAACTTGAATATTGACTGTACGGATAATTAAGCAGGGTCCAGCACAATAGATCTTTTAGGTCGCAATGCAAGGTGGCTGATCGCCCACATGGCCCTCCAATAATAATAATAAAAACTATCAATGATCAATAATAACAAAGCGAGGTGTAAATATTTCAGAAACAAAGATTGTTACAAAAAAAAAATACAAAAACTCACCTGTCTGAACTCCAAAGCTGCTTGATGATGTCACATATTAATGATGTTTGTTGATTTATGTAGCGACGTCATATCTTCTTTTGTGTTTTCTTTACTTATTAGTTTAAAATATAGGAGTTAAACTGCTACCACCTTGAATACACGACGTACTTATAAGAAAATGTAGCAGTTTCCAATTTTCCGATTCACATGCAATTGGTTCATTCAAAGGAATCACTGTGCAATTTTATAACGTTCGTATTATTGTGAACAGTTTTGTTTTTGTTTTTAAAGATATTATGAAAAATCACTGTGCAATCGTATAACTTTCGTATTATTGTTAACAGATTTTTTTTTTTTTTTTTTTTTTTTTTTTTGTGTTTAAAGATATTATTATTTCAACTACTTAGTATATTAATGTTATTTTAATGTTTACCGACATCACGAGTTTTCCGTTAATAATGATGCACAAATTAGTGGCGGAGAACTATCGATTACTATCGATAAGTCTGACTATCGGTTACCATCGATAGTTTTTTCAAACTATCGATAGTTTTCAATAGCGCTTGTTTTCCGTTTATATTTAATAACTATTATTCAAATTTTTACTAAAAATTATTTTTTATCCACATAAACTACGATTTCAACACATTTATGTAATAAAATAGCGATATTTTTGAATTACGATAATTATTTTAATATAATTTATTTATTTTTTTTTTTTTATGTAATATTTAAGTATTAGAAATGTGAAATTAGTACCTGACAATTGAAATCCTAACCCTTAGAGCGCGAACCGTCGACAAATCGACTCTCTATTAATGCGTATAAATTGCAGAGCGTCGGAATATCTACTAATGTCGATATTCCGACGCTCTGCAATTTATACGCATTAATAGAGAGTCGATTTATCGACGGTTCGTGCTCTAAGGATTAAGAAATTTGCAATAGATGTAGCTAACTATAAGTTTTTTTTTTGTTTTCAAATAAAATTCTTTGTTAAACAAAACTTTTTAATAATTTTGTGTTTAATTAAATGCTTTCAATCGATTTTAGAAACAGTATTTGACGGTTCAGTATTTATCGATAACTATCGATGGGGCCGATTATCGATATTTCTCCACCTGTAGCACAAATAACACAATTTTTTCTGTTTTAATTTTGTAAGTCTATGTATTACCACTTATCATGAAAATGAACATCACTGATTAAATACGGAATATTTATACTGAACAATAATTTTTAGTTTATATTTTTTGACGTAGGACTACGTCTTTGTTTTCATTATACATATATGGGGGGCAAATCAAAGTTCAATGTGATGACGCGCGTCACGGAAATGACGTATTTACGAAATTTATTTGATTAAAGCAATGTCTTTTGTTAAATATAAATGTAATGTTTTAAAAACTGTAAAAATCAAACCAAGTTAAATAAAAATTTGTGGATTGAAAAAAAATTAAAACAACAAATTATTAATGTATTTTAATTTCAATTTTAATTAAATAGTAATGAACTTGATCAAACATGCCGCGCGCCATTTTGATTTAATGCTATAAAATAAAAAACACACAACCCGTAAAAACAAAGTTTTTGACTATATATATCCTTTATATATAAGACTCGGTCGATTGCAATTCAGTTTCGACCTTCTTCACCATGACTAAAATTTAAAATTCAATGAGTAAGGGTCATACAAAAAAAAAATTTGAATTTTAAACTTACTTGAAGAAACATTTGGAACACTACTAGATTGAATTTTTTAAATTAAAAATTAAAGAAAAAACTTAGTTATAGTATGTTGATCGAACTGAAATTTTGCCAAAAAGTATTGTTAGGTGACAAAAGTCGAAGTGCAAAATTTTAGCGCGAGAGGATCACAGGAAGTGGGTCAATTTTGAACTTGAAGATCGTAAGGACACTCAAGCAAGCAATCAAGCAGGTGAAGTTAATATAAAGGATATAAAAATAAAAGAGTTCAAAAAAATTTTATTTTCATTATGTAAAATATTGAAAACATTTTTTGAATTTATATGCTGTATAACCTATGCAATCCTAGAAAAATGTATAGTCGCAAAAATCAGGCCGAAAAATGTATAGGTTTGCGAGTTATGGGACTTCAAAGTTTCCAAGTGACCGGAAACTAATTTGTAATAAATAATAATCAAACCCGCATCAAAATAAATTGTTTGTTCTTAGTGGCATGGATATAAATGGATGTGGTTATTAAGTATTACTGTATAACATTTAAATTGAGGAAAAAACTGAAAAATTATTTTGCTATGGGTACTATGTTTTGCCAAATACATTTTTATGTTTACAAGTAATGCCCGATTTAGATGAAGAAAAATGTTTGCCTTGCAAAAAAAGAAGAGATTAGTATATTACAATTTTCGTTTGAATGACAAGAACAAAACATAAACATGCAAAATTATCTTAGCGTTTTTTTTTGTTTTTTTTACCAATTGTTACTATAAAAACATTAAAAATAAATGTGATACTATAAAATATACTCGACCCGACTATATTTTTTGATATTTTATAGTAACAAACAAACACAATAAAAGTATATTATGAAAACCTTTACGATGACCAGAAGTCAAATGTTATAGCAGAAAAAATCAAATCAAACGCAGTTTTCCCAATTTTATTTATTAATTTTTATTTTTGTCACTAACAATTTTATTTATTGTTATAAATTTTATTTTTGTCACACTACTGACAAATGTCAAAAAATAAAACATCCAATTATGTATAAGCCGCCAAAAAATTGTAGCATCGCCATTTTGGTTTACATAGTCCTTTCTCATTTTAACTAATGGATATTTTTTATTGCGTGCAGCTCTATGCAAGGCAAACATTTTTTGCAAGGCAAACATTTTTCTTCATCTAAATCGGGCATAAATGGCCTTTCTAAAGGTCGAGTTCAATGGATCCGTCCCATTCCGTTCCGCTTCTCCGTCCAAATTAGTTTTAGACATTTTCTGTACATTTTATATGAAGAAACGGAATGATTAGTTATAATAAAATGGAAAGAGACGGACTAGCTCATCTGTTTTTCCAAAAAGTTTAGAATTTACGGAAAGACGGAACATAACCAAACCAATCAAATAATTTTTTTTTTTTTGACATAACGTGAGAAGTAGGCTGTAACTACATAGGGTTACGATTCGACATTTTTGTCAAACCTTCTTTAGCTAAATAAAAAGTTATAGATATCCCTGGTCATTCTATAGTTTGGATGAAAAATTCTTTACTATCTAACTCTTTCATTTGGAGAAAGCTGGTCTTAAATTACCCGGATTCAACACTATGCAGATTTAATGGACGCACCCACCATCTTCTTTTTTTCTTATAAATTCTATAATGTTGTTTATACAAAACATATAAATCAAAGCGAATTTCTAAAGATTTTAGGGTCTCGCAGTCTTCTATTTTATTTTTTTATTTGTTTTTCAAATGTCAGTTTAAACAGACGGAACGGATGCAATGTAACCAACAAACGGAAAAGACGAGACGGAGAACGACGGAACGAAACGAGACGGATTCATTATAACTCGACCTTAACATTGGAGAACACAACGTTTTGCATATGTTATATTTTCAATTTACAGGTCGATGTTTTGTAACTCAATATCGCAAGTGATATAGCTGTTGAGCTGTTAACATCAAACGTTGGAAAGAAAATGTTTCGGGTTGGATGTTGACCCAAAGTACGGTATATTATTATTATTTTCATAGCTTAAAAAATGAAATAAAAAAAAAATTAAATTGAAAATTGAAAAACGTAAAATTTTGCTGTAGCATTGTAAATCAATGAATATTATAATTTTTCTTTTATTCATTCAGAATAAACCGAATATTCTAAAAGTGACGTTAAACGTTCTTTTATTCACTCTATATACTATATTCTATTCCTTCTTTTCCTTTATTTTTTTATTTTTTTGGAATATTCCGAATGTATTCTGTTTACACCAAAAGGTAGAATAAAAAGAATATTCTTTGAAATTTTGTTTTTTATTATATTATTACAGATCCATTTTTTGATTGTTTATTGAGATTAATTAATTATTAACATTTTGAGATTAATTAATTATTATTGAATTGTATAATTATGGAAACAACTGCTAACGAAGGTAATTTTTTTTTTTATTTATAATAATTATTTCAAAATGCTATAAACTTTAAAAAATATTTATTTGTACGTATTTTTGTGGTTATGTTCTTTCTATTTCAGTTCAAGATAGTTTTAGATGGAGCCCGGGAGACATACATTGTCTAATACATCTATTTGTTGAAAATTCAACTACCTTCGATCGGTATTCCAAAAAAAAAGTGTGGAACGATATTGCCGATAAGTTGTTTTGGCAAACTTTTATAAACATATTACAATTTTTAATTTTCGTTTAATTCCATTTTTAGATACGCTATCCAGTACTAGGAATAAAAGGGTAACTGACGATCAGTGCGATGGAAAGTGGAAGGGGCTAGAATTACTATATAAGAAAAAAAAAAAGACCACAATGGTACAAGTGGCAATTCCAACAAAAAATGGGAGTATTTTGAGTTGATGGACGGCGCACTCAACAATCGCCCCGAAATAAACCCTCCTGCTACCTGTTCTCGCGATGAGCCAGCGACTAGAATAAATCGGCAAATCGATACACTAGCCAGCAGTGATTTTGATTTCGCCGATTATATCGAGGAAACCGCGGTCAAGGCATGCCGAAAAAATGGAGAGAACTGACCGATTTTTGGACCTGTTCCAAAAATTGGCCGAAAAAATATAAAGTAGTTTTAAACATGTATAAATATGTATTTAAGTTTTTTTAAGAAATGAATTTTTATTTTTATTTATTTTACAATGAAATTTATATAAATTAAATAAAAATATTTATGAAATGGATTAATTATTCAAAATTCCAAGAATCTGGTTCCTTTTAATGTTGCCGTTTCCCTCATTTTGAACCATTACGGAATCGCTACTTCCATCATCATTAGAGACAGTAAAATCGTCTAAATTATCCCCATTTTGCAAAGAAACATTGTGCATTATGCAAGCCGTCGAAATCGGCCTTTTAATAACCCAAATGCCCTTTCAATGGTGACTCTCGCAGCAGAATGGGCCTTATTATATAACCTGTGCCTACCAGTTAAATTCCCCGTGTCTTTGAAGGGAGTTAATAGATAGGGTTTTAACCCATATCGAAGGTCTCCCACCAAGTGTTAGTCTTCAGATATACGTAGGGTTCCTGTGATAAAAATATATTCCATAATTCTATTATTACTGAAATACATAATCAATAATTAAAATACCATTAGAAATTTTGGCGAACAAGTTAGACCGCCTGAAAAGACAAGAGTCGTGGATCGAACCCGCCTCACTCGTACAGCAATCGGTGAACGCCATCTTTTCATCGCACACGCCTTGTAACAGCACCGAATGAAATTTTTTCCTATTAATGTAGGAGTTCGAATGCAATTTTGGTGCTGGAATGGCGATGTGTGATCCATCAATGCAACCGATGATCCCTAAAATGATTTTTAATTTTTTTTTAGTTCATTGTATATTATTATTATTAATTAAAAATTTACCTGGAAATGTTGTTTTGTTCCTGAAATAATCTGATGTTTCGAGAGCTCTTTGCTCAGATGGTGTAACTCGCTGAAAATGAAGTCAGATTATCTCGGCACAATTATTATTATTTTGTTGATATGCGCCGGATGAGTCATCATTTTGGGAAGTTAAATTTGGTTTATAACGTTCTACAGAAGACAATTATTAGATTTTTTTTTATTTTATTTAATTTTTAGAGGGTGATTTCAGGTTTTCTGCTCCTCTAAACTTTTCACGTGTTCTGACTTTTTGGTTTTTTTTAGACACGCTACAATGGCCAAGCGCTAATTTTTTTGTCATGGTTTAGTTGTAAAATATTTTTGCTAATATTAAAAACAACATTCCAGCAAGCATTTATCGAAATGCCAAATCTGTCTGATACTATTGTTAAAATATTTAAAATCTTAAACTATTATTTAAATAATTAAAAATTATACCTGAAACATTCGGTGTTTGCCAAATACCATATTGTGAGAGTTTGATACAGCATCTCGAGGGTACTGCGCAACATTCTAAAATGTACCTTGAACTGCTGGTCATTGACGCACAAATTGTATTTTCGTAATACAATAAATTTTTGGGATTGTTTTTATTTTCATCATCGTCACTTGAATCGCTATCAAACAACAAATCCCAACTTAATTTGATACACATTGAAACAGCAATTTTTTTTGCTATCCATTTTATTATTTGTAGCTAAATAATAAAAAACACACAAGAATCAACAAAATTTAACGAAAAAAGTTAAAAAATCACACAGCTCAAATGAATTTGTTACAATTATTTTAGTTCTGTCAAAAAAGTATTCCATATGTTCTTTTGTGTTCTTTTATTATATTTCATTCGTAATATTCTATCGTCACGTGATCATTATTCTATTCCTTCTGTAGAATGAATAAAAAAAAAATACCCAATATGTAATAATAAATTTTGTGTAGAACTGGTAATCAACATTTAGGCTGATACAGCCTAATGCATGAAGATGGCAACATTAGACAATTAACGTTTTTTTTATTTGTAATTTCTAAATTTTGGCTTCTCTTAAACTGTACAAATAAAATTTTCTAAATTGTACACATGTACGATGGAAGGTACTTATCTAAATAAATAGTTTTCTATTTAGGTAGATCGTGCTATTTTAATTTTAGCCCACAACACGTTTCAGAGAAAAAAAAGTCACGCGATCGGTTTTAATGGAATACTGTGTTTAACGGAAAATATAATAACACAAACCGTAATCACTGCTAAATTATTATTTTTTTTCACGTTTAAAGGTTGATTTATATTATCAGTTCCTTTCAGTTCCTACTCGTATTGTGTCAGACAAAAAAAAACATTGTTACATATATTTTCTATAGGAGTATTTATATTATCCTTTCCTATCCGTTCCTACTTGTACCGACACAGACACATATTGTTGAAAAGAATGTGTTGTCTGATATCTGAAGGCGAAAAAATACGAAAGAATAGCGAAACAAACAAAAATTGTAAATTGCTACTAAAACATTTTTGTATTTTTGTGTGTTATCTTTACTCTATATGTAGCCCTCTATATGTAAAGATACGAATATATAATGATAATCATACGAAGAAAATGCCTGAATTGAAAGGTACGGATAATATAAATTGATGATATCTGACACGATACGAGTAGGAACTGAAAGGAACTGATAATATAAATCCACCTTTAAAATACAAAAAAAAAATAAATGTATCAAACCAATAATTTTGAAAACTTTAACTAGATAACGATAACAGCTACTTTAAATTTAACTTCTCATACTTTTATGCTATATTCATAGAATAACTACTATTTCCCCTGAAATATCCAAGAGCTCGTCCACTCGTTCCTCCAATGGACCCAGCCTCTTAATTTTATTGGGTTCCCCTCCTGCTCCGTTGTACGATTTTTTATTGGCCCGTATTTTAGCTTTTACACCGTATTAATTTAATAAAATATAAAATACGTTAATATTATTTTTGTTATATAATAATGTTTCTTATTATGAAACATTATTATATATGTTTCTTAATCTCACTTTTTTCCAACCACCTACAGTTTTTAATGGAGGGGGGGGGGGGGGTCTTCGTTGTTTAATTAGATCGTAATATCCTCACATAATTTGGTAGTGATCTCGCAATTCCCTCATTTATTTCGATGAAAGAGACCCGCAGCTTGAATTGATTAAATATTTTTTTATTCTAAATTTTTACAATAAACACTTACATTACAATTTTTTTACGTCCAAACTAAATAGTAAACCAAACACAAATTAGTATTTTACACACAAAAATTTTAGGTGTAGTCTAAATATATTATTATAAAACTTGAAATTTTTATTCATTATTATTATAATACTAATCCAAAAAACGATCGATCGAAAACAAAACTCGTCAATTAATTTAACGATTATGATAGAAACGATTTTGTTTTTTAGTTTCATAATAGTCTGCAATATGGACCCGATTTTTTCGATATCAAAAAAATCCGAGTCGAAAAGTTTCATAATAGATTGAAAACGGAAAAATTCGAGTCGAAAAACTGTCGTAATAAACCCCCAGATATACATGCCTAGTATATTGTTGAAAATCCTTAAGAATTTAAATTACTCTATTCAGAGAGCATCCACAATGTTCAAAATTTATTTTCTGAAGATTTGTGACATTTCGTCGCCTTAGGATTATTCTTGTCTAAGTCCATTTTGTCTATAGAGGAGAAAACGGCATTTGAAGTTCAACCAAAGAATTAAATGCGTTTCTGAGTGATTTCTCTATTTCTTTTGAGATTCCATGTAGATAATGTTACTCCAGAGCTTAATCGCAAAGTTTCGCACTTCAAACTCAAATAGTATTTTAATTATTTATGATTTAAATTTATCACTTTTGTCTATGTCCAATTTTGGTACGCTTTTTTTTGAACGGCTTGTCTATGTCAACAATAATTTCTCTATATCCACGTAATTCGAAAAAAAAAATTACTATTTTGACCATCAACCAATGTTAAAGTAGAAACAATATAATATAAAATAAAATTATAAACTTCATTTATTAAAACATAATAAAATTCATTAGATTGAAATAATATACATCGAAATTTAAGAATTTGTTATCCCATTTTTTTTTTTTGCTTGGCTCCTGCTCCCACATTAATCGTGCTCCTTGTTACCCGCTGTTTGATCATAATTGGCTGTGCAAGCCTTATGTTCTTTGTTTTTTGTTGTTTAACATGAGTTGGCTATATACCGTTATTACATGAGGAACATTCATTGCAATTTTTAATTACGTTTTTGTAAAACGCTTGATCAAGCGGTGGCATATAGACAAGCATATCTGAGAGATCTTTTAATTTCTGTGAAGAAATGTTGCCACTGGTCGCAAGTGGCGGAGTCTCGAGTAAGCTACAATTGTTTGTTTTTTTCTGTGATATTTTCACACAAATTAGTTCATTATCGTATCCATACCGATACAATATATTAGGCAACCCTCTTTCATAAACTAAATGTTTGGTCTTTGTGTAACGAATCTGACTATAATTCATTTTGTAAGCTAAGTTAAGATAATCTTTATAGTCTGACCGTTTTATTTGTATGGTAGTAAACTTTTGTTTGCCCTCTGGTAATTCAATAAATTCTTTCAGTAAGCCAACAGGAGAATATATACATTTGTGTTTGAAGTTTCTCTCTAACACACTATGCACTGCATCGATGTCTTGAACATTGCTGTAACCGGCTTCTGAAAACTTTTGCTCAGTACGTTTCAATGAAGGCGATGAACTTGTATTTAGAAAAAATTGTAGGGCAAACGACATAATACAGTTCCTATTTCGCGGTACGCAGCTATCCGACCATAAAATTACGGTTTCTACTTCTGGGTGAGATTCTATATACCTTTCCAACATTTTCACCAGTGCATTGGCAAATAAAATTTATAATAAATAATTTAAAAATGATAATGTTATAGCCACAGCAGTCTAAAATCATCAATAATTCAGTTAGATACTCACAATAAGTATATCAAGAATCAACAAATAAAATCAATATATAATTTCCCAGGCAACTCTGAAAACTAATTTTAATTAATAAATCACCATAATATCAAAGTCAAATCTAATTCTGAAATTCAGGATTAAATTAATCCCCATATTAAAGATTGATTCTGGAACTATGTTATATTCTGAAAATTGAATTATTTATTAGCAAATTAAGGAAGAGAAACCTTTAAATATTTTTAAACTAAATTAATTAATATACATATATTAATGAGCAAAACACAATATATTACATACAAGTATTACAAAAATCAATATTTTATGAAATTGCCTATATGTAAACTCTCCCATTTCTAAGCTAAAATTCTAAAAGAATGTTTAAACATTTTAAATTGTTAAGTTATAATTTAAATTCACAGCACTTGTTCCATTAGTTACCATTCTCCTGTAAATAGTTAATTAATTGTTTAACTACTGCAACTAGATTTAAAAATAAAAAGTTGAAAATATATATTTAACCATACTACATATTAAATTTAAACTAATCGGCAATTTCCTACAAATCTAGAAAAAAGGAAATTAATAATGTTCAAATTAATTATTTATTTATAAAAGTATATATTTTTTTTTTTTTTTTATTTAAAATAAATTTTATTTATTTATTTTATGTAATTACAATCTAGTCTCCTGGACTAATGAGCAATTTGTTTCTGACTTAATTTACTAACTTAAATTAATCTATGGATTCTTCCCATTGGCGTTCCATAGTGTTTGGTAAATTGAAGTAAACCACATCTTTGTTGTGGATTTTAGTTCAGCATAATGCTGCTTAAACTGACAATCACACCAGCTCAAAAGGTTTGGTTCTTTTAAGTCTGCGAACTAAATTCGTGATGCTTAGGAGCTGAGTTGCCTCAATGGTCACAAGTTGGCGGAGCCTTTCTTCGTGTCTCCGTGCTTTTTCCTGGATTTCATTTAAGATGAGGTTCATTTTAAGGTCCCTATGAAGGTCATTGTTCCTGACATACCAAGGTACATCAACGATGTTCCTTAATACCATATTCTGAAATCTTTGGATGATATTTACGTTGCTCTGTTTGGTACAACCCCAAAGCTGAATACCATAAGTCCAAATCGGTTTCAATATTTGCTTATAAAGTAGAAGCTTGTTGTATGTTGATAAAGAAGAGTTCCTTCCCATCAGCCAATACATTTTTCTGTATTTAAGTCTTAATTCTTCACTTTTCTTCTTGACGTGTGCTTTCCATCGTAGTTTAGCATCCAGGGTCATGCCGAGATACTTAGCTGTGTTCGCATGCGGTATTATTTCCCGATTTATGGTAATCGGAATATGTTCAATTCGTCTGTTTGTAAAGTTGATGTGAACTGATTTAGCTTCATTTAGTTTTATTCACCATCTTTTTGTCCATTTATATATTTGAGTTATAGCTGATTGTAACTTCTGTGTTGATTCTTCGTTGCTTTTTCCAACAGCTAAGATCGTCGTATCATCTGCAAAAGTTGCCACCGTGTTGTTTTCTAATGTAGGAAGATCATAAGTGTATAGTAGGTATAAAACCGGCCCTAATACACTGCCCTGTGGAACTCCTGCATTGATTTCTTTCAATTCAGAAAATGTATCATCTAACTTAATCCTGAAGAACCTATCTTTCAAGTATGATTCCAGTATCTTAGCAAATTGCATTGGTAGAAGATTCCTTAACTTGTGGTTAAGTCCTTCATGCCACACTCTATCAAACGCTTGTGCAACGTCTAGAAATACTGTTGAACAGACTTTTTTCTCCTCTAATGCTTTCTCAATTATACTGGTTATTCTGTGTACTTGATCAATTGTTGAGTGTTGGTTGCGAAAACCGAACTGATGATTTGGGATCAAGTTTTTACTCTCGATTATCGGATTTAATCTTTTTACCAGAAGCTTCTCAAAGAGTTTGGACATGACTGACTGGCAATAGCGAAATTGGCCTATAAGACGATGTTATGTGCGGTGGTTTCCCAGGTTTTGGGATCATAATTACTTCTGCAATTTTGCATAAGCTTGGTATACATTTGATTCTAAATGCTGCATTTATAAGATTGGTGAGTTTCACCAGAGCTTTCCTTGGCAGTTCTTTTAAGATTTCTGCAGTAATAAGATCGTACCCAGGAGCTTTTTTCGTATTCATATTAGCTTTTATCTCACGCATGACTTTTTTTGGTGTTGTCGGTAGGATTTCTTTACTTTCTTGCACAGCTTGTTCAGTTATTATCTCGGCTTCCAACGTTTGGTCTTCATGTGGCTGGAATATTTTTTCGAGGTGTTCGGCAAATTCTCAAGCTTTGTCTTCATTATTTCTAGCCCATTTCTCACCTGCTATTTTTATTGGGGGAATCTGCATTATTGGTCTTTTGATTCTTTTGGTTGCTTTCCAAAGATAATAATCAGTACTGTTATCATTAGTTAATTTTCTTAAATAGTTGCTGATTGATTCATCTTTCAATTCTTTGATCTCTCTTCTTAATTGTTGAGTGAGATTGTTCAAATGAGTTTTATCTTGGGGGCCCTTGTTTGTTGCCATACTCTTCTCGCTCTTCTTTTTCTGCGAGGAGTTCCCTAATTTCTATAGGGTAGTTGTTTCCCTTGATTTTCGTTTTAATTTCAGGAGTATTTTCCCAAGCTGATTGCTGTATATCTTTTACAAATTTGGGAACTTCTTTGTCTAATTGTTCTTCAGTCTTTAACGGAACCATTAAGTTAATTTTTTGTTCTAGCGATAGTCTAAAGCATGCCCAATTAGTGTGATTATTTACTAGGAATGGGTTTCTTTCTTTCTGAATGATTTTTTCACTTAACGTTAGAAGTATTGGTGAATGATCAGAGTTTAAGTCGAGGGTTTCATCTACTTGTACATAATTTACAGATATGTTCTTTATTATAAAGAAATCAATCAGATCTGGTACTTTGTTTGGATCAGTTGGCCAGTAGGTTGGTTTTCCAGTTGAGAGGGCTTCACAACTGCATTTTCTGATAGCTTTTAGGAGTTATTTACCCTTAGTCGTTGTTAATCTGGATCCCCAGTGGACATTTTTTGCATTAAAGTCTCCTCCAATTACAAATCGTTTTCCTAATTTACTGAGGAACTCGAGATAATCTTTTACTTTCATTGAGTGCTTCGGTGGGCAGTAAATACTAGCAATACAAATAGAACTACTTTTGGATTTGACAATAACAGCAGTTGCTTGTATTTCTTCCGTTTCATATGTTAACTCCTCATAGTGATGAATACTATTTCTAATTATAACAGCACTACCTCCTTTAGCAGTGTTTCCAGGGTGAATAGTGTGATATATTTGATAATTTTTAAATTTAATGTGTGATTGTCTAGTGAAGTGTGTTTCCGTGATGAGACATACATCGATTTTTTCTGTGTCCAGGACCACTTGCAGTTCTTGTTGATGTTGCATCAGTCCATTGGCATTCCAACATAAGATTCTAAGACCTTGGGCCATTTTTCTGTTTAGGGATGGCTCCCTTAGTGCTGTACTCTAGTTTCTGTAATCGCTCATCAAATGTATTTAGTCTGCTTAAAATTAATTTAAGTGTTTGACTTATATCGTCATTTTACCAAATTGTCCTTGAGTAGTTCCCGACACTCTACGATTTACTTCGGGTCGGTTAATCTTAACCGCTTGTTTCCTGAATGAACTTGGATTTTTAGCAATCACGTTCTTATTTTTGATATTTTGCAGTTCAATAGCAACGCTGCATCCTCTGTAGTTAGCCGGATGGTTTTCTCCACAGTGAACGCATTTAGGTTGAACATTTTGGGCTTTTACACAATCTTTGGTATGATGTTTACCTAAACATTTGACACACCTAGGTTCCCTGTTGCAATATTTTTGTGTATGTCCATAGGCTTGACATTGTTTACATTGTGGTATAAGCTTAGATCTTCTTAGAGGCTGAATAACCACTTTGCACCCCAAGATGTACTTAATTTGATAAATTTTTTCGATATCTTCATCAGTATCGAAGGTCAACATAAACATGTTGAGAGGTACTTTGCCTCTCCGTTTTAGCTTAATCGATGCTTCAGTTGCCTTAAATCCTTTTGCTTTCAGGTCATCAATTATTTTATCTGGTTTACACGTAGAGTGTAAGTTTTTAGTCATGACCCTAATTGGTCTGGTTTGTTTATCTTCAAACGTGTGCCAAGCACGTTTTTCTTCATTTAACATTTTTGTCATTTTTCTATATGTTTCAGCATCTTCTAAGTTTATTTTGATGGTGTTTCCATTCATCACCTTTGCATTAAACTTATCAGTAGCAGTTATTGTTTTTATTTTTTCATAGAGTACATCGTAGTCTTTGACTTCATCTATTACTATTGGTGGTGGTGGAGGTATTTTTTTTGGTTGTTTCTGGATAATATTTGGAACATTATCCTTTAATTGAGGTGGGGAGGGCGCGTATTATTCCGTCTCCTTTTTTTTCTCCCACCTTTAACTCTAATCCACTCAGTTTCTCGAGCTAGTTCTTCTTCATCCGTATGATACTCTTGTGGAGTTGTATTCTGGTTAGGAGTACAACCGATGTCATCCTTTGGCTTAAGAGCTTTAACTTCGTTTTCAAGCGTCTTCATACGCTCCTGCATCCATGCAATTGTAATATTCAGTTGCTTATTTATATTGTTGGCTTCAACTAATGCATTATTAGCTTTACACAATTCATTGTGAATCTTTTCTTCGTTTGTAGAACGAGTGATGTGGCTGCTGGCCCCAACGGAGGGACTACCGCCTCTTATCGGAGAATACGCGACTTTGTTACTCCTCTGGAAGGGATGTGAATTATCCTTTTCTGTTTCACTCAAATGAGCTTGTTTATTCACCAACATGTCTTGGGATTGGTTAAAATAACTGTAGTATAGCAATGGCTGGTCTCCCCCAGAATATATGAGACCGACCTCCGAAGAGGGTGGATTTACCTGAGCAACAGGTGTACCACCTGGGGTATTAGTTTCCTTATTTGTTCCGCTCATTGCTCATTTATAGTGTACTGCACTCGCCTCTAGTATTTCGCCGATGCTTCACATCGTTGCCCGGGTGTTACCACGTGGAGGTATACTAAACACATTTGGTGGTTTCTACATAGTTGCAGCGTTGGAATATAGACCACGAGATACATGGCTATAGACGGTCAACCCCTACCCTATTGAGACGCACCCAACACCCATAAAAGTATATAATATAATTTAAATGCCAGAACTCAGGATTTTATAAATCTAAATTAGGACATCAAAAAATTATTATTATTATTGATGTTTTAATTTACTAATCTAGTTGACATAATTAAAATAAAACAAAAAATCAAAAACTACGAAATTTATTACTTATATAAGAATTAGATTTTTTTTTATTTTTATCTATAAAATAAATATGAATATATCTATAAAACTTTTACTCCGTTTATAGACATATTACCCTGCAAAATAAAGCCTGCAAAATAAGTAAAATAATAAATCCATGAAATAAAACTGAAACATTATTCTCCTACAAAACTAATCGGTGTACTATACAAGCAAAATTGATGTTTACGTGTGAAAAACTGCAACCTAAAACTTCAATCATATTCTATTAAGTTAATAATTAAGTTCAATACAGTTAGCCTTTCGAAAATGTTTTCACATAATTCAACCTCGTTCACCATTTTTTAATCGAAATTTGGCATGCATAAATGAATACGTCATTATGTGATGCAAACCAAAATCACAACTCAACTCAAATCAACACTTCCATGTTAGCATTTTATTTATATGGTTTAGTTAATTTGTGGCGACTCAAAAATATAATTAATTTGAGCCCACACAAAAATTATAAGTTCTTTGCAGAATATCCACGCTTTTCCTCATTTTGCCCAACTATACCCTATTACAAACCAACTCTCATTGATTAACAAAACACAAAATATCCCGTACTAATAGAATGGAATGCAATTGATAATACATGATCGAAATGTTAGTAAACAGGCATAGAGTAATTATCATCATATCTCACGTACACCAACGAGCAGCAAGATATATTTATTTTGTATTTTATTATTATATAACTCGTTAATGAATGAATTATTTCTAGAATTTGTATTGTTAATTAGTATGTGTGCCAGTTGGGGAAAATGGACTGGTTTTTAAATAAACTTGAAAATGTATAAACATTGTAATTTTAAAAAATAAAAAATTTTTGGTTATCAGACAGAGTACGTAAGCTGGAGCGATTAAGTTTACATTTCAAATTTTTAAATAAAACTTTAAAATTTATAATAAATAAAACTAGAATAAATATTTAACTTAAAAGGTGTTTTTATTCTAAAAAAAGACAAAAATCATAAGTGATAAGTGTAAGCAGAAAATAAGTGTTGTAGTTGCTGGGCTCAACGGCGTCAATCCAAACAGCAACTATAAATGTATAGCCTTTTCTCATTAATTAAATAAATTTAATAATTTAATGCATTTTATAATACCCTGTAAAAAAATAAAGTAACGCTTATCTAAAATAAATCCATCCTTTATGAATTATATAAGGCGGATTCCAATTCGACTCAAAACTTATTTGATTATACAAAAATATAAAAACCTATTTGAGTCGAATACCCTAAAATTTCGTTGTTTTTGTACAGTTCATGTTTTATTAAGAACATTATAGTTGTAACATGCATACAAAAACAAAAAGAGGGGAAATAACAAAATAAAATAAAACAAGAGATTCTTATATACTAAACCACCAACACACATTAAAAGCAAATATCTCTACAATCTTCCATGTGCGTAGCAGAAGACTTATCATGTTTTCATTATTTTATTGACGATTGGAGCATCACAGATTCCACCTAGTGGAAAATTTTTAAACTGAGGTAGCTGCTAATTTGACGTTCGAAATTGTTGTAAAGAATTCCAATTTTGAACTGTAAACACAATTTTTACTTACCAGCCGGATTTCAAGGATATACACAAAACAAAGTATAACAAACGAAAAAATTGAAGGAAATAGACAAATTAAAAAAAAAAAATTGCGAAACGGTTGCAGATAGCCAAATTTCGATGGGAAATTTGAGTTTTTCGTGATCGTTTTACCCTAGCTCCATATATAACTCAATTTGACCAAAAATTGGACATAAACAAGAATAATCCTAAGACGACGATTTGTTCAAACAGATAATAATATTGTTGTGCAAAATAGAAATATGCATCATCTGTAACCAAAAAACATATATATATTCTTTATATTAACGTTTCTAGTTATCGTTTGACGTAAGAAATTAAAAAAATTTGAAAAACAAACCAAGGTCATTTGAAAAAGTTCTGAATTTCAGCGAAAAAACCTTCTTTTTTTCCAAATGACCGCCATTTTGTTTCTTTTTCAAATTTTTTTACATTAGCCTTCTTGCAATGGGAAGAGTTTGCTACTTGGAAGTACTTGTGAAATTCAGTGACACAAGTAAAACATAACCATCTGTTTAATTGTTCCTTTTATCTTTGTGGTTGTATATTATAGTAAAGGCAATAAATAAAATTAGATTGAAAATATGATACAAAAATTGGACATACATGGGAAAGCAATAATCTTTAGCGCTTTAATATTTGAATCCATTTTCTTAAAAATGTAACATCAACCAAAAAATAATTTTGTATTAAATTTGACATTTAACATTACCAAAAAACAAAAAAATCTCGAACCTAATAAAAAAACTCTCGAAAAATATCCAAAAAATTATAAAAGCCAAACACGGAAATTAGCAACGCTGGATAATGAATTCGCCACTAACTTTTTGGTTTTTATATTTTTATTTAGTGGACTTTATTCATTTTACTGAATTCAATTAACATTTTTGATTATTTATTTCTAAATTACATTTTTTATGACACAAATTGATGTGTTCTTCACCAACGTTGAAGATGAAAGTTAGTTGACTACGGAAAATTCAATAACTAAACTAATGAATACATACCAATTTTTTTAATGCTGGTAGCTGTTAAAATGATAAGTAAACAAATAAATTAGTACATTTTTTGTTGATTACAATTATTTAAGTTAAAAAAATTGAATATAAATTTTAATACAATTGAACACTTTCCTTATGGACTTTTTAGATATACCTTGGATGCCTTGGATTTTGGATGCAGTTTAGATGTCATCACGAATAAAATAGAGAGAAGTATCTCTGGTCACGAATTTGATAAGAATTTTTTTCCTTTTTATTTTAGGAATTCCCACCGGTAAACCATTCCGGCGTTAACAGAAATGTTCGTATCTAAAATCCAGCTAGCGCAAATTTTATGCGTAGATACTTCTGTTTCTACACCATCATATGGTAATGAGTAGTTGTGAGTGACTACAAGTACTCGCGAGTACTTTACTACAGTGAATGGAGGACTGTCACTAATATTAAGAATAATTTTTTTTGCTTACAGATGATGCGTACTGCTGTTTTGCTGTTAACCGCTTAAAAGGATTTTTTAAAAGAATGCCATTTTGGAATCGGCGTGATCTTTAGACATGGCCAAAAAAATAGTTTTGTATCCCTTAAACCTTAATTAATGTACAAAATTTCAAATAAATTACTCAAGCGATTTTTATAGAAAAGTTCGAAGAAAAATTATAATACTTTTTCGACTTTACCCTGGTTTAACCCCTTAAAGACACTAACTGTAGAAAAATGTTTATCCGGAAAGTTTTATATTACCTCGGAAAACAGTTTAACAAAATTTAATTACGCTTTTTTGCTTAAAATGCCACCGCAATGCTTCAATTGACTTCAAATTTTGTATGCAGACAGATGATGGATTGTCACATTTATCATCAACATTAAAAAATGTATCGTCGGTCCTGTTTTTTATGAAAATCTGTTTGGCAATTGTCTCTTCCACTGCAACCCGTCTAGACTCAAATGGACCCAAAAATTAACACAAACTGCTTATTACTAAACTCATTATACAAAATTTCGATCAAAACTATCAATATTTGTGAGAACGGGAGGCAAAACAAAAATTGTTAAAATGTATGACTGGATGGACGGAATGAAGGACACATTTTTTTAATGGATGTTTTTGATCCTGGGCCCGTATTCTTGAAATTCGATCAAAAAAGTCGCTAGTGAAATACATCATTTCAGTCGAAAATTTAAATTGTTTCATACCAAAGTCGCCGACGACTTTTTTCGGTGAATTTCAAGAATACGGCCCCAGGTAACCTAATTCGTCAAAAATCGTGAAAATATTTAATATAAATTTTTTCGTGATTACAATACTTACCCAATATAACTTCTTTATAGTGGGAAAAGTAAAAATGCAATTTCATAATAGCTTTTCAAAAATACATTGTTATAAAACCATTGATGATAAGCAAAAATATTTCAATAAATTCTTTGTTTATTTTGACTACTCAGCAGAATAATATAAAAAGGGTCAACCAATAAATACAATTTTTCTGGAAAATTGCCTCCCTCTTTGTCGAATTTCTTATTAAGTTTATACAACATTCCAAGTCCACCCCGTTTAACATTTTAATAACACAAAAAACATTCAGAGTTACAAACAATTAATAAAAGAAATTTTTCTTTTAAGAATAATTTATAATTTTTTCTTCTTTTTAAAATATGAGCCGTTTATTTTGAAAGTGGGGCAAGTCCATTTTTCAAAAAAATGAAGATAATGGTAGTTATAGATAAAACTTAGTATGGTCATTTTATCTATAAACAATTTACAGTCAAAAAAATTCAGAATCCTAATATATGAAAGATGGAAGTTTTAGCACTTAACAGTATTGTAAATATGTTTATTTTGAAAGTGGTGCAAGTCCATCTTAGATTGAAATTATTTTTACCCATACGGCAAAATTAAGCTCACAACTAAATTTAAAAAAAAAACAATCTATAAATCGTATTTATTTTTTGTATAACGAATGAGCGAGAATGAGAGAGCGAGCAAAGTTAAACACTAAACAATATTTTCCAATTTGCTGTTTCTTCACACACTCTGAAAAACTAAATTGTATAACAAACGGTAACACTCTGAAAAACTGTAAATTATATAACATTCGACTTATATTATCGGCTTGCAAGTAAGTTCCAATTCAGTTTCTAATAAATACTCGACAAATCGACATTGTGTTGTTTTGTGCTCTGTGTACAAAAACCTTTAACAGTTTTATTCTTATTTGAAAATTAATAACGGATTGTGGTTCATTTTATAAAAAGAAAAAATGGCTCATACCGATTACAACGAATGTTCTAATGCATCTGAAAGTGAATTTGGTAGGCAACAAAAATAAAATAAAAATTCTTTTCTGGGAATAACGGCACTTCAATAAAATCTTCATTTGCAAGTAATTTTATTATTTTTATTATGTTTGTAGAAATAAGACCCATTCGAATCGGTAAAAAAAGAAGAATCTTGGAATCAGGATCTGAATATGAAGATAATTCGTACCAAAATAATTCAAAAAAATTCAAAAAAAGGAGAAGAATAGTTGAAATATTGAGTTCGACATCAGATGAGGATAATGCTACAGAGGAACGCTATGAAGAAAACAAGGTTACTTATGTGCAAAAAATAAGAAAATTCAATCGAAATAGTGGAAAAAAATATTACACAAAAGTAGGTAAAATTATTCCCGAGAAAAAATTCGTGAATAAAAACTGCCAATGCTCAAAGGCATGTGGAAAACTTATTAGTGAGGAAGAACGGAAACAAAATTTTAATAAATTTTGGAACCTAGTAGACTTCAATAAGCAAAATTTATTTCTACATGCAAATACTCACAAACTGGTTACGAAAAGAAAGCGCCCAAGAAATCTCAAAGGAGCGGTAAAGAATTTTACATTTCAATATTATTTGAAAACAAATCGTGGAAATATTTTAGTATGTAAAACATATTTTCTACAGACTTTTAATATATCTAAAGGACGATTGGACCGTGCTCTAAAAGCAAAAGTTGTGGGAAAGGATTTACGTGGCCAGATGGAAGGATCTTCCAGGAAAACCAGTGAAAATTTGTTAAATGATGTAAGGCAACACATTCAAAGTTTTCCTCAGTTCGAAAGCCATTATACAAGGAATCACAATCCAGACAGAAAATATTTAAACCCAGAACTAAATATAAGAAAAATGTATAATTTATATGTGGATGAATGTGAATTGAACAAGAGACCCTATGTAAATGAGTGGATTTACAGGAATATTTTTAAAACACAATTCAATTTGAAGTTTCACCATCCACGCAAAGACACCTGCCAAAAATGCGATATGCTTAATATGAAAATTAAAACTTCTTGTAATACTCAAGAGCAACAGAACCTGACAGAACAACATGAAATTAACTTGAAAAATGCCGAAATTGCTAGAAAATCTTTGCAGGAAGACAGAGATATGGCTGTAAATAATCCGGAAAAATACTTCGCATTCTGCTTTGATTTACAAAAGGCACTACCTTATCCTAAGCTAACAGTATCAATTGCATATTATAAGCGGAATATGTATGTATTGAATCAAGGCTTCCACAATTTTCATAATGATGAAGTTAATATGTATGTTTGGGATGAAACTATAGCATCCCGAGGATCACAAGAAATAGCATCTTGCTGTTTGAAGCACTTACAGACTGTAACAACACATAATAGCTTATAGTGACATGTGCACTGGCCAAAATAGGAACATTAAGTTGGCCTTAATGTGGATGAAAATTGTTCAATCCAGTGACAACGAAATAAATATCATTGATCACAAATTTTTATTGTCAGGACATTCATTTTTACCAAACGATCGTGATTTTGGAGTGGTAGAAATGGCAATCCGGAAAACCAATTCCTTGTATATCCCTCAGGATTACTATAAAGTAATACGACATTGTCGAAAACATAATAAATTTTTAGTACATGAGATGAAACGCGAAAATTTTTTTCAACCGAACCTCTGGAGGAAGCGGTTTTAAAAAGAAGGAAAAATACCGATGGAGAAACTGTGAATTGGTTAAGTATATGCTGGATCAGATTTACAAGGGATGCACCATACAAAATGTTATACAAAACTTCGGTAGAACGAGATTGTGAATTTAAAATTATCGATTTATCACCACAACGAGGAAGGCTAAGTAATTTCGGAAATATAAAATTACCTGTTTTGTATGGAAAAAGGAGACCTATTACATCTGACAAATATAAGGACATCATGGATTTACTACCATATATACCTCCTGTTCATCATGAATATTTTAAAATGTTAAATCATGAGTAAAATTCAATATAATTATACGTATAAAGTAAATGATTAATGAAAATGTAAAATTTTTTGAAATTCCTAATAAAAATTAATTGTTTTTGTTGTTACATTTTTTACTACTCGTATAATAATTAAAACCCGTTTTCTTTGTTTTATTCCACTTTTTATCAAATGAATAAATATTTATATAAATTTGAATAGTATTTTGTTTTTATTAATAAAAAGGCTAATACAACTAAAATTTTATCCATTTAAATTAATGATTACAATAATTCATTAATTTTGAAAGTGAGGCAAGTCCATTTAGTTATAATAAACCGTTAATTTTTTTTTAGTCAGCACTATAAACACTATTGAATTATAAACTTACATTATCTAATACCACAAAATACAAAAAAGATGTCTATTAATACTTACCAATATTTTTAAATTTATTGAAATGCAAATCTTTTAATATCTCGTAATAACAAAAAATGGACTTGCCCCACTTTCAAAATAAACGGCTCATATGTTTACATATTTAGGTTTTTTATGCATGAATGTACGTTTTACATATCATAGAGCTACCACATGTACAATATTTGTATTTAAAAAAGAATTTTACTTCAAAAACAATTCTTTTGATAATTTTTAAACAAAATGATAAGGTATACTTAATGTTCAATTAAACAAAATTGTTTTTCTGTGGCTTAAAGAGTGGTATGTTGTTGTTTTGAACTTTGATATCTTTATTAACCACTTAACGCGTAGGCTCGAGATAACTCGAGCATGTGATACTTGCAGGAATGTGGACGCTCGAGGTAAGTCGAGCAACTACTTTTTAATTTATTCTATTGAGTTGGGTTTTTGTATGTAAAATATTGTGATAAATTTTACTTTAGGGCTTTAGTTTAGAGCTTATTCGGCCCGATTCTGCCTTTCAAAATTTTAAAATATAAAGCAGAGTTTAAATTTTTTGTTCTATTACCGCTCTTTCTACTTTTTTCCGATCTTGTTCCCAATAATATATTTTTCATCGTGCATTTATGTTCCCTTTCTCTTTTGAAAAACACAAACAAAAAATATAATACTCTTTTGGAAACGACTGAATTTTTTTTTATCCTTTGTTTAGAGAAATGGAATGAAAAAAAAATAAATATCGTTCCCTTTCTTCATTAATGAAAGATAAAAAAAAGAAGCAACGTCGATTCCAAAATAAAGAACGATATTTTTTTGAATAAACGAATCTCTCCTTGAGTATGTACATCACATATAAATAAAATATTTTTTTTTGTATTTTTTTGCTTTTTAATATTTCATAACAAACTAATATTTCACTGAAATTCATTAATTCAATAAAACAATAATTATGAATTAATATAACAAATAATATACATAATTCAATTAATGATGAATTCTAATTAAGTCAATTAAAAACCATCAATATAACAAGTGTATGTGTGGTATACTAATAAAGCATTAGGATTTTAATTTTATTTATCACACTAATTTCTTTATAAGTAAATTTAATAGTTAATCACTTTTTTTAGTATTCCTCCTCATACTCAAAATTTGAATTGCATTTTACAATTAAAATATCGTTAATCAAGTCAGCAGATAAACGGCTTCGTTGATCAGATAGTAAAAGCTTTAACGAAGAAAAGCATCGTTCAACACTACATTGGGTGGCTGGAACTGCATGTACAATTTTTGAAAGTTGACTTAATACGAGCAATTCTGGTTGCATGACCATCCAATAATCCAACACATTGGTGTTCACGTTCAACCGACGAGGGTAGTAATTTTCAATTTCACGATAAGCTTCCTCGTGTGCTGTGTTTATAGGACGATTTATCTCTGTTTGTGTAGATATATATTCATTCAACAATTGATTGATATCCATCGAAACTAAAGATGTGGATGACGAAGATGAACAGGGCGTCATTGTACTTATGGCTGAACGGACAGTGTGCTCCGTCCCCTCTAAGCGTTTGGAATGGTCGTATAATTTTTTTAAATGAGTTATACACTTCTTTCTGTTGTCCTCCGACACCATACAATTAAAGCGCGGATCCAATACCATTGCGGTTGAAATAATTTGATTTTCAATTAAGTTTTCCTCACGCAGTTCTATTTTTGTTAATAAGGTCCGTGCCAATGGGTGTGCAAGATTTTTAATTGAGAGTTTCAGCTCTAACCAACTTTTAAAAAAATCTCCAATAACTAATTGAGTTCGTTGCAAATATAATGTGATCTTTTTGACCGGACTAAAAACTTCTATAAAATTTACGGCAAAATTCCATAAATGTTCTTGAATGTTGAACTCCACATATTCGTGTTGATGAGATTTGCAGTAATCTTTCGTTTGTAGCAGACGTTCCAACATATCGTACGTTGAGTTCCATCGTGTAGGTGTATTCAGAAAGGGCTGATTTAGTTTATTCTGCTTTAGTAAATTTCGGTGTGTCGGTGTTCTTAAATATATCGCAAGATTTCGCATCGTTGCTATGTTATTTTTTAAATCGGCTTCTTTTAGTGTGTCATTAACAGCTAATTGTATTGTGTGGGCAGCACATTTAATACTGTTGACTAGAAATTGTGATTTATTTTCAGCTACTATTAATTCAGCTATCTCACTTAGGTCTCTAGGTTGGATGATTTCATCAATACACTCTCCTTCGATTGTTTCTTCTCCGTTTGACAGTCCACTTGAATTCAATTCATTATTTAGTAAACTGGAAGCCTTTAGCATATTTCTGCCATTGTCAGATGTTATGGTGTATATTTGGTCCAGCGATAAATCAAATGATGCCAATGTTTCCATAATTATGTTTTTTAAATAAATTGCTGTGTGGCGTTCTGTCAGTTCGATCATGCCTAAGGTTTTCACATGAATAGTATTATCGATTATATACTGCAGATTTATTCCCATAATAGAGCGATTTAACCTAGTTGCTTCGTCAATTTTTAGGGAAAAAATTTTGTTTTTTAATTCGTTGCTAATCGAAGATTTTGTTGCGGCTGACGTAACGGAGAATTCTAATTTCATGGTCGCGGCGTTTATTGTAACATCTAAAGCTTTTGCAATTGGCCCAACGATTTGTCTGAATCCACGCGAATTTATCAGGTTGAACGTGCAGCCACCTTTCGAGATCATTTCGATACATGCTTGTTTAATTTCCTTACTATTTGTTTTAATCGTAATTGGTTCTCGCACAGATTTTTTACTTTTTGTATTATGAAGAAGGTCCATTTGATACTGTTTATAAGTATCAGGATGAATATTTTTGATATGACGGCGCATATTTTCCGCTTGATTATTTGAAATCTCGACACGGCAGCTGGTAACATTACAAAACTGGGAATTAGTGACGTTATTTAAAGAAAAATAATTTCTAATTGGGTCTACTTTTTTTCTACCCATTTTAATTTAATTTTTAAAATCCCTTGGATCGAAAAAATTTAAAAATTTATTATTTTTCTAGAACCTACGTGGATTCAACTAAATAGGTTTGTATTATACTACCTAATCTATCAATCACTAAGGTATTACGTTTACGTAGTAACTGTCATGAATATGTCATGAATGAGTTGTTATCATGAAGAAGTTAAAAAGTAAAACTAACTTCAAGCATGTCAGATTAATTTGTTAACAACTGAACCATAACCAACTTCATGCTAAATATGATATAGTTCGGTGTGGTAAGAGATACAAGATGGATGCACGTCACATTCATGGTTATCAAAGTGTGGTTATAAAATAATACTAAATGTTGTAAACTTGAATTATAAACTAATAAATAAATATAAAAACTAAATAATAAAAGTGTATTTAATTAAACAAGATTCACAACATGACATGGCGCAGCCGGATGTTTAATAAATTAAAAGATTAAAAGGTAGAAATAATAACAGAAAAGGGTTGGTGTGCGTGCACGTTAAAAATTTAAGGTTAATCAAAAACGGATACTTAGAAAAACAAAAAATTGTGTAAAAACTTTATAAAAATAAAGTGAATACAAATAAAATTAAAGAAAATGAACCAGATAAATAAACCAAATCCATTTCAATTCGATGGAAATATGCACGAAAATTTTGAGAAATGGTTGAGAAAGTTTGAAAATTATTTAACGGCGATAGAGGCAGATGAGAAAAGTGACAAAGTTAAAATAGCCATATTTTTTAATTTGGTTGGTGATGAAGCAGTCGAAAAGTTTGAAACTGTAAAAATTGAAACGGAAAATAAAGAAAAGTATGAATAAGTAATAAAAGCATATCAAACTCTATGCAGTAAAAAGAAAAACTCTGAAAGCCTCAACCGTTATATGTTTTTTCAACGAAAGCAAATACAAAGTGAAACTATCTCCGAATACATCACACAACTGCAAAAAATGAGTTTAAATTGCAAATTTGAACAATTGAGAGAAGAATTGATAAAAGATCAAATAATTGGCGGAATCACAAACAACGGGTTGAAACAAAAATTATTAAAGGAGGAAGATATGAATTTAGATAAATGCATTCGTATATGTCAAACGTCGGAACTAGCTGAAGAACAGATAAAACAATTAAAGCAACCAAAATCATCAGTTGATGTAATTAAAAAACAAACGCATCATAATTCATCAAGAGGAACAAATGAGAGCGGATCTAATCAAACAACATTAAAAAATCGAGATTGCAGCAAATGCGGAAAATATCATGATGTTAATAGATGTCCTGCATTCAACAAGGCGTGTTCGATTTGTAATCGGATTGTTCATTTTCAGGTAAAATGTTACTTTAACCATTACAATAAGTTAAATCAAAATAATAAAACTCAAAATTGTAGTAGAAACGCTAATAACTTCAATAGAAATCAAAATAATTTTAATTAGAAGCAGCAATTCTAGTAATAATGCCAATAAAACTAATAGTAATCAGAAAAGACAAATGCATAGCGTAGACATACAAAATGAAGAGGAAATCAATTAAATTTTTAGGATCAGTTAATGTAAAATCAGTTGACACTGTTGGTAGTAATAATGTAAAGGGTTGGCTTGAAAAAATTATTTTATTAGATTTAAATAAAACAATATTATTTAAAATTGATACTGGTGCCGAATGCAACGTAATTAGTTTTGACATTATTGAAAATAGTAATTTAAAGTTAAATAAGTGCATATCAAAACTGGTAACGTACAATGGCGGTGAATTAAATATAATTGGTACAGTCACATTATTGTCAAAAATAAAAGAATTTACAGAAAATATTACATATTATGTAATTAGAGATAAAACAGTACCAATTTTAGGATTAGAAACAATTGAAAAGTTTAATTTAATTAAAAGAATCAACAATATTAATATTGAACAAATGTTCAAAAACTATGAAGATGTATTCAATGGTCTTGGAGAAATATCAAATTTTGAATATGATTTTCAATTAAAACGTGACTACATTCCAAAAATAGAAAACCTTAAAAGTATCCCATTCAAAATTAGAGACAGAATAAAAGAGGAATTAGATAAAATGGAACAAGCCGAAATAATTAGAAAAGTAAGTGAACCTACAGAATTTGTTAGTAATTTAGTAATCATAAAAAAGCCAGATGATAAATTGAGAATATGTCTAGATCCCAAAAACTTGAATGATTATCTGTTAAGGCAACATCATCCCATGCCAACATTCGACAACATTGCTAGCCGGATGAAAAACGCAAAATTGTACAGCACCTTCGACTGTAAAACGGCGTTTTATCAAGTCAAATTAAGTGAAAGCAGTGAAGTACTTACAACTTTCATTACACCATTTGGGCGGTATTGCTTTAAGCGTATGCCATATGGAATTAAAACGGCTACCGAAATATATCAAAAAAAATTTAAAGACATTTTTGATGGTATCCCGAACATAGAAATTTATGTGGATGAAATAATCGCATGGTCGGATTCGTATGAAGACCATTATAAAACGTTAAAAAAAATACTAGACAGGGCTAGAGAGTTTAATATAAAATTCAACAGGCAGAAGTGCAAATTTGCACAAAATTCAATAAAATTTTTAGGTCATGTATTTGATAGGAATGGTATACGAATGGATGAGCAAAAGATTAAAGCTATCAAAAACATGCAAGTGCCAAAAGACAAGAAGGGTATTCAACGTTTCTTGGGTACAGTCACATATCTATCAAGATTTATTCCGAACACATCACAGATCACCGAGCCTCTAAGAAATTTAATTAAGAAACAAAATGAATTTAAATGGCTAGAAGAACATGAAAGAGCTTTTAATAAATTAAAAGAACATATTACTTCAAACCCAGTATTATCATATTATGATCAGAATGAACATTGTGTAATCAACGTAGATGCAAGTAGTACAGGCGTAGGTGCAGTACTATTACAAAAAGGTAAACCAATAGCGTACAGTTCAAAGTCGTTCACAAATTCACAAAGGAACTGGGCTCAGATTGAAAAGGAACTAAATGCGGTAGTATTTGGGTGTGTAAAATTCCACCAATATGTGGCTGGAAGTAATTTTACAGTAGAAACGGATCACAGTCCGTTAATCTCAATTTCAAAAAAATCATTAGCAGAAGTACCAGTTAGACTACAAAAGATGAAAATGAAACGGCAACCATATGATTTGAATTTGGTATACAAACCGGGTTCGGAAATGTGGATATCGGATATGCTGTCAAGAGCTCACTTGGAGGAAGAAGAATCTGATCAAGAGATGGATGAAATGTCGATATTAATGATTAATTTTTCAGAAAACATTTCTGATATGAAACTAGAAGAATTAAAAAGGAGTCGAAAATAGATACAGAAATACTAACATTGAGAAATTATATCACACACGAATGGCCGGATAATAAACAAAACATACCTGCAATATTAAAACCGTACCATACATTTAGAGAAACATTGTATGTAGATGAAGAATTGGTGTGGAAAGGAAATAGTGTCGTTGTACCCACGAAATTAAGAAAAGATATATTAACGAACATGCATTATAACCGCATGGGAATTCAAAAAACAAAAAATAGAGCACGGCAAATAGTGTTTTGGCCGGGAATGAACAGAGAAATTGAAGAAATGATAGCAAACTGTCCAACATGTATAAATTTTCAAAAGGCCAACGTTAAAGAAGAATTAATGCCAATTGATGTACCAGATGGACCTTGGAAGACAGTAGGAACGGATATATTCTACTTTAAAAATCAAAACTACATAATAGTCGTTGATTATTTTTCAAAATACATAGAAGTATCATCATTAACTGACATGAACAGCTCAACGACAATAAATTCATTAAAGTCAATATTTGCACGGCATGGAATACCATATGAACTACATAGTGATGGAGGTCCGCAGCAGTGATGCCAGGTGTAGGGAAAATTCCCTACTTGTAGGGATTTTTGAGTAAAAAAATAAGCGTAGGGAAAAAAGGACAGATTTTTAAAAATACCCATAAATGTAGGGATATTTCTTTTAATTGATTTTTATCTAACAAAAATTATGCTATTTACATCTCTTCCTTTTATAAATTATTGAACATTTTCAATTTATTTCAATTCTATTTCGTTTGCATATTGGTATTAATTTTTCTATTTTGTGTGTCTGTTTTTATGCTCTCAGGGTTATGTTCGTTCTGTCAAACTACGAGAAACCGTTTTTCGAGTCTTTTGTTGGTATTCGTAACGTACAACTGATTGTTCTGTTTGAAGTTTTACAATTAATCAATAACTACGTGCAAATGTACAATCAATAACTACGTACAAATGTATATTTAATATTTCTACGTTTAAAGTTTAAGTTTAACTAGCGTAATCTTCATTAAAATATAATTTCATCAAATTATTTGTTACTATTAGCTGCACACGTATATATAATTTATCATTGTATGAAACTTATTGCAGCAAATACAACAATTTTAATTAATAAAATCTTCTTGTTTAAATTAAGCAAAATGAATTCATCCTCATCGTCATCGTCATCTTACGATTCTCAGGAGGAGAAAAGACAAACTTCTCGTTTTAGTTCGAATAATACGAAATCAAAGTGGAGAAAACAAAAATTTAATAGTGATTGGCTTACTATCGAAAAATTTAAAGGTTGGCTGGAAAAGTTTCCAGACGATGACTACAGGTGCAGGTGTTTAGCATGCAACAGAGACCTGAATTGTGGAAAATCTGAGTTAGAAAAACATTCGGCGACCAAAAAACACTTGCAAAATGTGGCAAAGATAAAAAATACACCTGCTATGAAAATGTTTTTAAAGAAAAAATTCAAACCTAGCGACAAAGCTGTAGACAACTTTGAGGTCAGACTAAGTCTGTTTTTTGCAGAACACAACGTGGCTATCCAAATTGTTGATCATTTGCTACCACTACTTAAGGAAATTATTCCGGATTCACAAATTATCAAAATGGCAAAGTTAGGGCGTTCTAAATGCGTCGGAGTAATAAAACATGTACTTGCTCACGAAGAAACCAATCAGTTAGTCGAAATTTTAAAAAAAACCAAATTTTCCGTCATGATCGACGAGAGTACAGATATTGCTACCAGTAAATCAATGTGCATATTGCTAAGATTTGTAAGTCCCGAAAATGGACAAGTAAACGTTCGGTTGTTGGATTTGTTACCGGTGGGGACAGATTGTAGCGCTGCTGCTCTTTATCAAAACTTTAAGAATTTAATAAATAATTTAGGTATAATTTAAGTTAAATTTTACTAACTTGTGTAAAATTAACATTTGATTTATTTAAATTTGCAGGTATCCCATTTCAAAATATAATCGGGTTTTGTAGCGATGGGGCTAGCGTCATGGTAGGTGTTCGAAATTCGTTTTCTTCTCGACTTCTAGAGGATAATCCCAATGCGATTATAATTAAATGCATTTGCCACAGCGCAGCAATCATCGCCAGCAAGGCATGTTTAGTCCTACCTCGTGCACCAGAAGATCTGTTACGTCAAATTGGTGTATACGTATCCGGTAGTTCGAAACGTTGCTCCCAGCTTCAGAACACACAAAATCTTCTAGGTGAGGATAAAAGAAAAATTTTACGAACATCCGCGACACGTTGGCTGTCGCATCAACGGTGCGTAGAACGAATCTTAGATAACTGGAATGTGCTACAGGAATTTTTTAAAGAGGCTATCAACACAGATAAGCTCAAGGCAACAGAGCTAATCTTGCAAGAGCTGCACAATATGTGCACTAAAGCTTATTTACTTTTTTTGAAATACGTTCTAGAATTTTTCAATTCGCTGAATGCAATGTTCCAATCAAAAAAATGTTTGATTAATAACCTATACTGTGAATCCCTCAAAATTTTTAAAAATCTTGGTCAAAATTTTATTAAGTCGGAAGAATTAAAACCAAACATTAACGTGAGATCGCCTCACATATTTTTGCCTATAGATTCTATTTTTCTGGGACCCGAATGTATGGAATTATTAAAAAAAATACCGAAAAACGAATCGGAACGAATTAGGCTTGATTGCCTACAATTTTATATTGTAGCTTTAGAGGAAATCCAGAAAAGACTGCCAATTAATTCCGATTCTATTTTTAAAGAAATGGAATTAATAAATCCAAAAATTGCCTTGGGGTTGGGATTGATCGACGGTAGAAATGAAACCACGTACAATGGTTTTAAAAGGATTTGCCAAAAGCTACAAATTGATCAAAATGCACTAACTTTAGAATGGAGAACATTTCCAAATGAATTTAGCGACTCACAAAAATCCGATTTTTGTCATGATTCTGTTGATACTTTTTGGTGGAAAATATCAAAATTAAAAAATTTTAATGATGATGTAATTTTCCCAGAACTATCAAAAGTGGCACAGTATGTTTTAACGCTCCCTCATGCAAACGCAGACGCAGAAAGAATATTTTCAATTGTTTCCGACGTTAAAACTAAAAAAAGAAATAAGTTAAGCCACGAAGTTTTAAACGCAATATGTATTATTCGTTCAAGCCTATTAAATGTATCGGGTACATGCCTTACATTTCAGTGCACTGAGAAACATTTTTCTCGAATGGTTACAGATATTTTATATGACTGAATAATGTGTTTAATATAAAAAATACTAACAGAAAACTATAGCCAAAAAATGTTGTGATACAAACGAAAGGTTTATTAACCTAATTTTATTTAAATTTATTATTTTATGAAATGTGATTTTTTTTAATTTAGGTTTATTTTAATACCTAGGAATTTTTAAGTTCATACATACATATGTTTATATTTAAATTAATCCTGAATTGTTATGTTTTGTTTACAATTTAACGAAATAAAAACATTATTTCATATTTGAATATAAAGACTTTCAAATTTCAATTCAATCAACTATGTACCTTGTTGTGTTTGTGTGGTAAATAGAAATTGGGATATATGTAATTGACGAATGGTAAAGTTGAAAAAGCACCTATGTTTTGCTTGGTGTGTTAGGTTAGGTTACGTGTTAGGTTAACTATATATTCCAGTAATTTAATAAGAATAGATAGTGAATTTGCAGCAACAAAGCAATACATTTCCAATACATTCTGGTTTAATTCAACATTAAGTTTTTTTGGGAGTAGAATAAATTCTTTCTATCTTTTCAACAAGAAAATATTTTAATTTCTATAGGTTGCAAACCGTGAAAGTTTAACTTGTTTTCAAATTGTTAAAAATATATTTAGGACTAAAATAGATATAAATAACTTATCAATAAACTCTGATTGTTACTCATATTCATTTCATTCATACATAATTACAGAAACAAACAGATTTTATTCGTGTACCTACTGCTAGAAAAACAAATTAAAACCATTCTTGGTTATATTATTAGGCACAATTTTTATTCTTATTCATATTTCTATTCTCGTGCTCAATAAAATGATAATTTTGGAGCAAAAATTGTCTGTAGGGAGAAGTAGGGATTTTTAAATTGTCCGTAGGGAAAAGTAGGGATTTTTTTTTTAGTTGGTAGGGAAATTTAAAATTTTGACCTAGCATCACTGGTCCGCAGTTCAATTGCAGACAGTTTAAAGAATTTGCGATGAATTATAATTTTAAACATATTATGTCAAGTCCTCATTATCCTCGTAGCAATGGGATGGCCGAACGGCATATTCAAACTCTTAAAAATATCTTAAAGAAGGCAGATTTTGATAATAAGGATCTTTATCTATGCTTGTTAGAATATCGCAATACACCTATATCCAATGAATTAGGGTCTCCAAATGAATTATTATTTGGAAGAACAGTTAGGGGAATTCTACCTCATTTTCAAAAATATAATAATAGCAAATTTAAAAATATTCAACAAAAATTAGAAGATAGACAGTTTTTACAAAAAAAATATTATGATAGGAACGCTAAAAATTTATCAGAATTTAACGTAGGTGATAGAGTAAGAATTAGTAATAAAAATAGGCAGTGGGATACTGCTATTGTTTATCAAAAAACTCCACACCCAAGGCAATACAAAATACTAAGAAATGATAATAAAATATTAACCAGAAACAGGTGTCATTTAAGAAGGAATGGTGGAAATGAAAGATTTGATGTTTCTCAGGACATTGATGAAATGTTAGATAAAAATGTAGAATTTAAGAGTAGTAGTGAACAGATTGATGACACAAGTAACAGTACTGATGTAAATAATCTAAGTAGTAATGATGTTAATTGTAACTTGAATATTGATAAAAATATTGTTGAATTAGACCAAAATATAAGAGAAAATGAAATCAAAAACAATGAATCTGATAGGCCTAAGAGGACAATAAGAAAACCGAGCTATTTGAATGATTACATTCAATAAAATTTAAAAAAAAAAAAAAAAAAAAAAAAAAAAAAATGTTGTAAACTTGAATTATAAACTAATAAATAAATATAAAAACTAAATAATAAAAGTGTATTTAATTAAACAAGATTCACAACATGACAGTAACTATTTAAAAAACAGAAGAAGACAGAAACACATTCTATTGTTGCAATTATCAAAAAGAAAAAACAAAAAATACAAAATGAGAAACAAAAATGCATTTTTTAAATAATTACTTCCAAAATAGAGAACGAAAAAAAAAATATATTTAGTGCATTCCAATAACAACAAGGAAATATAATTTATAACATCAATGTTTAAGAGAAGAAGAAAGTTAAAATGAAAATAACGTTCCCTTTCTCGAGAAGGATATTTATTTATTTTTACTTTCTTTCTTTATGGAACGCATATTTATATTTTTTATTTTTATCGTTCCACATAAAGAGAAAGAAGAACGAAATGTTTTTTTTTTTAACTCTGATATAAAGGGCTGAAACCTCATAAGATGATCAGAACTTCGGTCTTGATTAACACCCCAATTCACATAGTCGTATCACGTCATTTTTCATGACTATAGTCATATCACATCAATTTTGCTATTCTCTTAGTCGTTTGTTACGACTAAAGTCACTTTATACGACAGATGTCACTTCATTTTTGCAAGTGACAGGTGTATACCACAAAATGGAAAGATGCAATTATTTTATTTTATATTTTTTAAAATATTGTTTTTTGAATAATTCTGTGCACTGTTAATAATATTTTATTGTTTAAAATAATAAGATTCTTGTTATAAAACGATTTTATTTCTAATTTGTCTAATATATTTCAAGTTGCAGTCGTGTCACTTGGTTCGCCTTCAAGTATAGCAAATTTTCAAGTGACGTAATACGACTATAATTACATCACATGACATGACACGACTATGGGAATTGGGATGTAATTCAACTTCCAAACCAATCACGAAATGAACCTCTTAAGTCAATCTTCAACTTAACCTCCAACTCAATTTACAACTCAACCTCTATCTCAATCGCAACACAATCCTAAACGCAATCACCAAATTAACAGCCAACCCAGTCATCAATTAAATCACCAAATCAACCCTTAATCAACTTTCAAATAAACCCTCAACCTAACTCGGAATCAACCCTTAAATAATTCTCCGGCCGAACCGCTCACACCCCAATGCAAACTAAATAAATCCTAATTCTACGTCAACTCAACTTAGCTCGACCCAAATCTCAACACACTTCACTCTTCAAATTGATCCTTTTACACTGCAAATTGATCCTTTTACACTTCAAACTGAACTTTTTACATTTCAAATTGGACCCTTTATATTCCAAATTGAACCTTTCACATTTCAAATTAAACCCTTAACAAATTATGTGAATGGCCAACTAGGATGGAGCTTTACTATTCCTTAACCGATTATAATTAAAATTGACATGTGCGTTGGAAATGGGATTCTAAAATGATTTTTATGTAAAGTTCACTAATATGGTCAATAAGAATACAACTTAGCTATTAAAGGAAATGTGACCCAAAAATTAATTTTAGACCAGGATGTGAGTAATAGGGCAATATGGCTTCTATAATGTTGTATATTTAGGTTTCTGTGAATCACGCACTGTTGAGGTTTCTTTAAGACAGCCTAAACATACTATTTCAATTGCTAAATGATCAAGATTACCTCCGTAATAATAATCAAATTCCAATACGAACTTTTCTTACTAATTCTTCGCTTTAAACTTTTGGTTATGTTTTCTGAGTATTTGCTGTCAGAGAGGTAAGTTTAGCCTTAAAAAACGGTAAGTAATAACGGTAGTGCAACCTAATAACGGTAGTGCAGAGTTTCGGAATTAGAAATAATATTTTATCCACTTTTGATATATAACAGCCAGATAACTATGCTGATTTAAAATGAAGAAAATGTAAAATAACCCATTGTTATTGTATAACCCACGCTGCTAGGGGCAACGTGAGTTATATTTGGTATAACAAAATGTTGAGTAGTCATTGGAAAATTATTCGTAGCCAAATTGAATGAAAAACTGTATTCCAAAAAGTAGTTAAATTAAAGTACACCATGACAATTTAAAGAACGGTCACTATGACAAAATGTATTTCAAAATTCAATGCTCCAAGGTGAAAACACAAAAATGGAACTATTTCTTATTAATTTACGAAATTTTTTTCAACAAAAGTGGATAAAACGTTGTATGCCACTCGTGAGTAAAGAGATATTATCCACTCGGGATAATGTCCCATTCGGCTATCGCCTCGTGGGACAAACTTATCCCTCATGGATAATATCTCGTTTTGCTCACTAGTACCATAAATAACTATTAAATCCTTATTTCGAATTTCATTATAATGATAATCACCCATCCCTCGATTTACGAAATCTCTCTTAATAAATTTTCGGAAAATTTATGAAAAATTGGGTTAACGAAATTTCAATTTATGTACAATTTTTTGGAAGGAATTAATTCGTTAAGCGACGTATGGGTGTAAATCGAAATTTCGTTAATCGAATTTTTCGCAAATTTTCCGAAAATTTATAAAGAGAGATTTCGTAAATCGAGGGATGGGTTATACCAAAAGTCAAATTTCATCATAATCAGTTGAGAAATCGACAAGTTGCATCATACTTGGTCATATTCCAGAACTTCATCCAAAAACCAATTTAAAATCCCATTTCGTTTGCACAAGCCGAAATTCATCATAATTGGATGAGATATAGCAAGTTTCACCATACTTGGCCATATTCCAGAACTTCATCAGAAAATCAATTTAGAATCCCATTTCCAATACACAAGTCGAACTTCATCATAATTGGTTCAGAAATAGACTTGTTCCATCATACTTGGCCATATTCCAGAACTTCATCGAAAAGTCATTTTAGAATCCCATTTCCAACGTACATGTCAAATTTCGTCATAATCGGTTGAGAAATAGGCCAATTCCACCATACTTGGCCAAATTCCAGAACTTCATCCAAAAATCCCTTTAGAATCCGATTTCCAACAATCGAATATTACGGCTGACGATATTGTGATGGTAGGTAGTCAATGGAAATTTACCAACTAATGTTAATAGGTCGAATTGTGGAAACGTTCTCGGGATCTGATAATAAAATACGGGTTGTTATTGCTAAGACAAAATCAGGAAAATTCAAGCGAAGAACATCTATGTATGGTTGGTAAATTACCTTTAGAATATTAATGTCATGTTAATAAGTATTTGATATTTTTAGTTTTTTTTATTATAGTTGATACACACAGAAGCAAAAAATGAATTTTAGTAATAAGAAAAAAAAACTTTGTTGTGGCTTGTGGTACATTGGTGTTGGTTTTGTATTTGTATGCTGGTGTTATTTTTTCGACACTTCGTATGAGTTTTAGTATTCATGGAACAAATATGGTTACTTTGCGTGCTTGATTTTGCAGGGTAATATGTCTATAAACAGAGTTGAAGTTTTGTGGAGTAGATAAGTAATAAATTTCGTATATACTGATTTTTGTTTATCTTAATTATGTCAACGCTATTATAAATTATACTTAATTATATATAATTGTTAGATCGTCTCCGTGCTACAGAAATACTGGTGAATTCTCGCTCAGCATCCAGAAACTCCAAGTTTCCAGCTGTTATGTAGCGTAGAAATTCTGTTGTCTGGTGATAACTATTTTATTTTATTTATCACTAACTAATTTATTTAAGTAATTAACTTCAACCTTATTATTAATAATTAACTTCAACCTTATTATTAATTTCCTTTTTTCTAGATCTGTAGCAAATTGCTGATTAGTTTAAGTTTAATTTTATGGTTAAATATATATTTTTAACTTTTATTTTTAAGATGTAGGATAAAAACGATAAGAACCATTGGTTTACCGTTGTGCTATTTTCTGTTTGGAATTAATAGTTTTATTATATTACTATATTAATATTATTAATATTTTTAAAAATTTATTTATTTGTTATATAGGAATTAATTCATAATTTATGTCAGAGAATTTTTGTGTTGCCTTGTGCTGAAAATTTTTATCAATTTTTATAAATATTACTGAATAATCATACTAACTGTCGGCTATACCTGGATGTTTATAACCGGGCTGTTTCTATCACTACTAATTATCCTATCCTATCCTTAGATTTTGCTTTGTATGAAAGGAACAACAACACCCGGCCAGGATTGCTTTTAATTCATAATAATTAGAATTTTTGTGTGTATTATCAATATTTGAAGTTTGTTTTAATTAATTTAATTCAAAATATTTAAGTTTAACAAAGTTTTTAGTACAAAAATTCACTTTTTAAAAATAGTTAACTTCCATATTTATTACAGCAAAAAAAATTTTTGTTATTTTGGATTTTTTTGCTTGTTGATGCGTTATTTTATACTTTTTAGAACTAATATCGGCTTTCAATCGTTAATACAATAATAGTACAATACTATTACATACATTATTTATACTTGTCGGTTTTCCATCACACTGGGTGAAGTTAACAGTATATTAAATGTTTGTTCGTTATAAATGAGGAATTAGGAAAAAATTAATAAGGAGACATTGGGAAGTTTATTATGCCAATAAATAGCAATCAATATTAATTACCATAAATAAATTACTTTTAGTATATGATAACACTATTTGATAAAAGCATATTTTAGATTGCCAGAAGACCGAGTTATGAGAAAAAAATGGCTTTTAGCCCTTCAACTTGACAAAACACTCAACATATCCAACAGAGCTGTTGTTTGTTCTAAACATTTTAAAGAAACTGATTATGAATTAGCCACAGTCGGGCGGTGCAATCTCAAAAACGAAGTTATTCTAAAATAGAATAAAATGTGCAATCAATCAATATACCAATTAAATTTATATTATTTTGATTCAGGGTGACGATATTCCAGAGCATTACAGTGTCACATCAACGTTATCATTAGAATCATTACATCCTAAAAATATTTCAAGTACATCCGCAGGCCTTAAACAAAAGTGTATAGATCTTCAAACTATACCAGAATGCAAAAGTATGGAAGTGGTATCTGCCATATCTTCGAGTGATGTAAGTTTATTTAATAATAAATTATTACATGTTTGTATATTTATTTGTGTTTATTATAAAGTTTAGTCCTCTCCATTAAAAAATCTTAAAGATGGAACCAATTTATATAAAAATCCACATTCCTATAAAAAAATTACATTAAAACTAGCCTTGAAACCAACCACTACTGAAAGTCGCTCTGGTACGGATGTAAAATATCGCAATACCGAAAAGAAACGAATATTAATAGCAGATAATATACAGATCCAGAAGACAAATCGAAATTTAACTAGGAAAAATGTATACAAAACAAGGAGGATTGCTGATCTAAAGTCAATTATTAAAACTTTGGAGGACAAAAATTTGCTGGAGGCTGGAAGTAGCGATAGGCTGGAGGAATTATGTCAAGGACCACTCAAGAATATTAATAAAAGAGTTCTTGCAACAAGAAAAAATAGTGAATATCCAGTTGAACTACGAGCATTTGCCCTCAATTTAAATTTTTATTCGCCACAGTTGCCTTCCACATCCCAGTACATTGGGTAGATGCTATAAAGGTGTTGATGCATTACCTGGTTTAACCTCAGAGTCTTTTGATTAAATTTCAAAAGCAGTTGTAAAAGTAGAACTTCCAACAAAGAAGTATTTCTAAATTTAGTTTAGCGGCGAAATTTCAATCAAATCCCAAATAGAATGGACTGGTACTCAATCGGTAGGTTTTGTGGATGCGGGGGATGGATTTGAAAGCAACACTGCGAATATATTAATATTAGTGCTCATGGTAGTTTGTGTAACAAGTACTAATACTAATTTAGTTAAATATTTAAATTTTTTCATTTTATTGTGCTTATTTAATTTTAGGCTCTTGGAAAATACCAATTGGGTTATTCCCAATGAAATCGATAACAGCGGAGCAAAAGGCGAATATAAAAACACAATGTGTATTTGCAATTAGAGATACCGGTGCCAAACTAATTGGAATAACATTTGATGGGTGCAGCACAAATATGTATATCAGCAGCAAAATACTTTTCCAGCTCTAAACCCGATTTTAAAAATAACTGGTGTTGCGGAATGTACACATGATAAAACTTCTCCGAAATACGTTAGTGGAAAAGGGTCCATTTTTGATTGGCGATGGTCAAAGAGTGGATTGGTGTTTTTTAAAGCAACTATAACAATTGCAAGAAGAAGAAGGTTTGAGATTGGGCAATAAATTAACACAAACGCATCTATATTTCTACAAACAAAAAATGAAAGTGAAGTATGCCACTCAAATCTTAAGTAACTCGATTGCCGATGCACTAGATTTTTGTAACCACACTTTAAAACTGGACCAATTTCAAAATTCGGAGGGTACATCTAACTTTATTAGAATTTCTAATAAGGTATTCGAGATTTTAAATTCAAGGAAATTATATGATGTAGGATATAAAAAAGCTCTTTGTGATTTCAATTTTTCTCAAATTTTATATTTTACACAAGAGTCAATTAGGTATTTTCAAATTTGAAATTACTTAGTGGGCGACTCTTGGTAGAATCCCCTAATAAAACGGGGTTTATAGGAATTATTTTGGGATTAAAAATATACACATTTTATATTGTAAATACATTAAAAATGGTCCGCTAACATATATACCTTTTTATAAGTTAAACCAAGATCATATAGAATTATTTTTTGGGTCAATTAGGTGTAGATTAGTGCGTCAGTTTATAACAGCTTATAAGAAATTATTATGTCATTGTCAGATTAGGAACGGTGGAATTGGTAATTGCTTACCGTTAGAGGAAATTCCAATTCTCCAATACAATAAAAATTCCTCCGTTAAATTTATTAATTCCACTGTATCAAATGAATTAGCTGTAACCGAAAATAAAGATAAGATAGATGATGAGGGTTTAGGAAAATTAAGTATCTTATTAAATTTAAATGAACATTCTGATAATTTAAATTAATATTCTAGAAGTGTTGTAGCATATATAGCTGGTTTTGTTGTATATAGTTTACAGAAAAAATTAAAAATGTCTGTGTGGACGTGAAGGATCATTTTCAATGAATTTTTTTTCTTTAATAAATCAAAAATCTTGTGGGAATTTAAAAATTCCTTCGGAGGAAGTCCTGAAGGTTTGTTTAATTACAGAAAAAGTGTTAAGAAATGCAATATTAATCAGTGATTGTGAATTTTAAATAAGAAAGACTGCTTAGATACTAATTAATTCACAAAATGTCTGCTATAGTAAATCAATTTATACAAATAGCATTCATATTCATAGTAATTCTCTGATTAGGGCTGTTACAGAAAAATATTTAAATTCAAGAGTTTATTGTGAATATTGTATAACAATAAAACTAAGTGTTTTTAAATATCTAAATTTTGAGGATGGTTGGTTAATTGAGGTCGGGAGTGTTAAGCGAATGTTCTCAATTGGTAGTTTGAGGAGAATTCTGGCTCATCTGCCGATATTTTACTCGGACTGAAATTTAATGTGGTTGGTGCCATTCACTACTCAAATGACACAGTTGAACAAACACAGTTTTTAGGTTATCTCCACATAAACGAAGCATCACTAGATTTCAATAAATATCTCAGGAGCATAAACAGCTAGTGTATGCATAATTCAATTTACTAAACAATTTTCCAAAATTATACCTGTTTCTACCAATTTCTAGGAATGCTACAAACGAATGGTGGGATGTTTCTTAGTATTAATAAATAAGTTTATTATTATTTATTTGTTTTATTTTAGTTTCTAAAATGAGATTTAAAAAAAAATGTAGTTTTTAGAAAAGTAAGCAATTGTTCAAGACATCTGCATCATTACTAGATTTGTAAATATGTGTATCATCAGGAACATATAGTAGCAAGTGAATAAGAAAGTTATTTTGTCTAATTAAGTTATTTTATAAGAGTAATAAGAATCCTTGTTTTATAAGTACAGTAGTACTTCGCTTATCGAGCACCTCGCATAACTAGCAAAACAAATTGTAAAAAATGATTCACTTAACGAGCGACGTTTCGCAAAAACGAGTGATAAGAATGGGGGAAACCCGGATTGTTCGCTTAATATGTCGTTATTTAAAAAAAAACGTTACGAGTAAGATCCTGGAACGAATTATGCTCTTTAAGCAAGGTACCGCTGTAATTATTTTTATTTTAATGTTAGTCTGTAGAATCAATAGCTAATTAAAATTTAATGCATTTTTAGGATACTAAAGGATTGCAAGCTGGGATTATCTTTAAAAGAATCAATCTCAATTTGACTGATACTGTTCCTTACGTTAAAACCCAAGAATGGATTATATTTCAATCTTTTTCATGTATCTTCACGAAACACAGAATATAACTCGCTCTGAAACACTGTCAAAAATTCTACTAGCCAAGTAATCGAGCAAGATTGCAATGTTGGCAATATGGCTCTTTTTTATGTCGGAGCCAAGCCAATTAAGAGTAGATTCAGGGAATTAAATTTAAAATCAATTAACTTTAGAATTGATTAGTTATCAAAAAACGATTAATGCGGATTTTAATTAATTTTTTTATTTTAAAGAACTTTCAACGAACTAACCAGTAAATGAACTTCTCATTAGAAATTGTGTTGTCTTGTGCTAAATACTTTACTAAAAATATATTACTACCAAAAACAAACTAACTATGGACTACTTAGTTGTCTGGAACCGGCTCGAGTCTTTATTACTAACATACCTTTCCTTTTATTTCCTTCGGTTTGGTTATGTACAAAGGTGTATTGTGGACCCGGCGTATTCCGAAAAGCTTGCCTTAGGATTGGTCGTAAACACGCAATCAATCAATCAAAATGTGTTATGAAAATTATAAAATACAAAGGGACAATAAAATACATCTGTAATATTTGTGTTTATTTTATTATTTGTTTGCTGGTACTTTATCTGTACAAAACACTGGGTCGCTGTATACATAAAATGTTTTTACATCACACAAAACGCAAATACTCTTACCAATAAAATAACATTCTAAAGAAGCTTTCTTGTTAGAGTGTATCCTTTAAAACTGACGTGTCATAAATAAACACATAAAATATGTCTAAATTAATTTCAAATTGAATTGGTCCCGATCCCGACATGTCACATCAAAAATATGTAATTTATGTACATAAAAACTTGTGTCTTGTAATATTATGTAAATAATTTATATGTACATACGCATGTATGTATTTAGAACTATGTATATCGATTATAATTTAATTTTTGGCATTAAAAACAAGATAACATTATCATAATTTCCATTTTAGCGTTGCGCTACAAATACGGATAGCTTAGTGAAAGAACAGCATAAAATTCTATGAATACCATTTTGTAAAGAATAAGAATAATTTATTCAAATGAAAATTTATTACAAAAAAAAAAATGGAAAAATGCAACATGTACTAGTATATTGCTGTACATCTTTTTGTGAAGCAAAATAATATTATTATAATTTTCTTTTTAATAATATTAAATTGTTTTTATTATTTATTATTATAGCTGGAAAAAGAAAATTGAATCTGACATAGAATGATATTATTATTAAAGCAGTTACAGCCAAATAACATATTTTATTATGAATTATTGTTGGTGGTTCGTTTTGTAATGAAGACATATTGTGTCTATATTTTATCCATGTCATAGTATGTATTAATAATTAAAATAATGACCGGCCTAAATATCTTAGGTAATGTATTGTTGCAGTTTGTGATAAGGAATTCCAGAGTAGGAAATTTTGCACAAACCACTTACTACAGATTACCCACACGCCATCTGCAAATCCGTCTTATTGAAATTTACCCTTAAAATATGAGTTCACAAGCCCTTTCAAACAGTATTTATACAAAAGTTATTATGTTCAATCATAGCGATTTGAATTTGAAATTCCAAGAACATTCCGAGATATTCTGACTAAAGAGCAAAATGTTAGTCTGTGGTTCTATACAACAGCACTGTAAAAATAACAACGATAAGGTCAACAATGTGAAAATAAGATTTCATGTTTTTCACAGAAAAATACGACGAACGACATTCTCCTGAAGAATTCGAGCATTGCAGTCCATATTTCGTTCTAGATAGTTTCACAAATAGTTTGAAATGACAGACAGTATTACCAAGTTAGAACTTTCAGTGCCAAATTTAGCACTATCGATTTTATTTTAGCACCCTTAAAAACCAATTTTGCATTTATACCTAAGGGCAATTTGGCACTATTTCGATAAATTTAACATTAATTCTAGTACTCTCATGCCGGGTTTCACAAAAAAATAACCAATCTCTAGTTAAATAATATTTCCAACCATTCTTCTTTTATGAAATTACGTTTTGGTTCAGAATAAAAATTCAATGCAAGTTGATTATATTTTTTTTTACATAGAAATATTTAGCATCCCGCTAATTATTTAGCTGGACGAAACTGAGCAGCTAAATATTTAGCTCACCAGTTAAAATTTGCATGTAAAAAAGAAAAAAAAATTAGCATGCATTGAATTTGTATATGAAATAAATCGCATAAAAGAAGAAAGTGATAAAATATTAATTAACTGTAGATTGCCTGTTTTTTTGTGAAACCGGGCATCAAAAAAGTATTAACTCACGTTAAATTGAAGGAATAAAATGAACTAATTGTATTCTTGTGCTTTTTCCTATAATTAAAGAGAAACAAAAGCAAATGATAGGGTTTTTTGACCATAAACCTAGATAGGTAATATTTTTTTAAAATTTGTAGAGTCAAGTTAACTATTTTTTATAAAATTGGAATAGGTATATCGCGACTACATTACTGAAAACTCTGAAGAATGATTTTTTCAACATTTAATTTCGTTTAAGTTAGGAATATATCTAAGTGACTTTACCCGCAGTAAAATTTTCCCATTTGGTAATCTTACAACATTAGCATAAAAATAATACCAAAAAGGTATTAATAATATTTAAGTTTATTTTGGAGTTATTAGATATGTAAATTTAATCCCATTTTTAGGTTACCATGTTTCAAACCGCAGTCTTTTTGGATTTTGTTTTTATTTTTATTTTTTTTATTTCTAAACTTTTTCGCGTTGAAAAGTGACATTTCATAATTTTAAAACACAACACAAATTTTTTGAAAATTAAATTTTTCATTATTTAAAAGAAAAGAAAAACCTACTAAAAACCTACAAAACCTAATGAACTTGAAAATATGAAAACATTTTACCGGTTTGAATATTAAATTCTACATAAAATTTCCAAACTTTTCGCTTACTCCTCT